>JANRMT010062856.1:10182721-10218470 GCA_026402145.1 Polypterus bichir lapradei
GAATAGACTGGACTCCTTTTGGTACTGTGACTCTTTAGAGAATCCTTGGGTACTACTGGTTTGACGTTGTGTCGAATGAGAGGCTGCTCATTGAGTCCCGAATGAGGCACATTACCTGCATTGTGTGGGAGCATCAGTTACAGCACTGTAGCCATGTGGCACGATTCCCTGAAGGTGATCCGGCTCACAGGTCCCTCATTGTTGAGGACCCAAGTGGCTGGACCAGGCCAAGGGGACACCCACATTGAAAGACAGATGGTCATTTCTGGAGGGGGAGACTGGACTACATGTGTGCATGAGGGGTTGCCAACCACAATCCCAATCTGTTTCACTGTGTGGTGGGTGTGGCAACGTGCTGTACCAGTGCATGCTCCCCAACCTGACCGAATTACTATACCTCAGGCATGGCAAACTGCAATTGGGAGGACAGTGACCAGCACTCACTATAGGTGTACTTTTGTTGTGTGGCATCTGAATAACTGATGGTGGTTCTATAGATATAAAGGAAGATAAGAACTCTTTGAAAACTATGTATAAGCAATTACATTTTAAAAGGTACAATAATGTTTTTAGATTAGTTGCATACCCCAGAACTACTTTTGGTACTTTCTTTTTAAAATGCTTCTTAGCTGCTTACAGAAGTCAGGGACAGCTAACTGTAGTGAATATCCTTTCATAAATGCACCCAACATATAGCATAGTGGAGACCCCTACTGGACTGAGGTGATCATTTCAGGAAAGTAAAATAAAATAAAACCCTAGAGCAGTGGTTCCCAAACTTGGTCCTGGGGACTCCCTGTGGCTGCAGGTTTTTGTTCCAGATGCATAATAAGTACATAACAATTGATAATGATTAATCTAATTTAGTGGGCTGGTCTTTTTTTCCTCTTCTCTTATTCAGAAAAGCACAGAAGCATCATTTTTACATTATAAGACACTTCAAACTAGTTCTGTTTTCGTCATAGCTTTAGAACATGCAAGCTTTCGAGACAACTCAGGCCCCTTCTCTTGCCTAAAGAAGGGCCCCGAGTTGCCTCAAAAGCTTGCATATTTTAATTTTTTAGTTAGCCAATAAAAGGTGTCATTTTGCTTGACTTCTCACTACATTCATAATGGCTAACATAGTATAACACCCTAGTACTATTGTCATAGCTTTAAAAGCTTAACTTTTTTGTTGTTTTCCTATTATTCTTCCCTTATTCTGTGTCATCTGCTCCCTTCATTTTATCTTAAGAGTGACGATAAAAAAAAAAAAAAAGATGAAACAAAGCAAACACTAAGGTGAACAACACTAAATGATGAAAGGCTGCAACTGCCTCTGTGTCAGACCCACTCATGAGTCAATAACAAAAAGGCACTTTGCATTGCTGGCAGCAGGTCAGACTCGTTTTTGGTGGGCATGGGACTCCACCAAGGCTGCCCCCATCACCGATCCTGTTCATATTTTTCATGGAAAGAATTTCTAGGCACAGAGGTGGTGAAGGGAGACCAGTTTGGTGAGCTCAGGATCGCATTTTTGCTTTTTGTTGATGCTGTGGTCTTGTTGTTTTTATCAGGTGGTGACTTCACTGGGGAGGCGGGGGGAACTGGGAATTGGACCCACTGTCCCAATAGACTCCTGACCAGGAGGGGACTGCCAGCCATCCTGGTTGGGCTGCTTCCCCGTCTATTATGTTCCATCCACGCTCACCTCCTAGCACGGAAGGGGAATATCGCAGCTCCCTTCCTTTCTAATGGCTTCCTGACCAGGTAAGGGAACAGGGTTCATCCCAGTTGGGACTTTGGTCCATCCATCAAAATACACACACACAGAGGGAGCGAGCGGTTTTAAGCACTAATTCCAGCTGTGACTTCTTCTTCGTCATTCGGTTGCTCCTGTTAAGGGTCGCCACAGCGGATCATCTTCTTCCATATCTTTCTGTTCTCTGCATCTTGTTCTGTCACACCCATCACCTGCATTTCGTCCCTCACCAAATCCATAAACCTTCGCTTAGACCTTCCTCTTTCCCTCTTCCCTGGCAGCTCTATCCTTAGCACCCTTCTCCAATTATACCCAGCATCTCTCCTCTGCACATGTCCAAACCAACGCAATCTCGCCTCTCTCCGACTTTGTCTCCCAACCTTTCAACCTGAGCTGGCCCTCTAATGTACTCATTTCTAATCCTGTCCATCCTCATCACACTCAATGCAAACTTTAACATCTTTAACTCTGTCACCTCCAGCTTTGTCTCCTGTGCCACCGTCTCCAACACATATAACATAGCTGGTCTCACTACCATCCTGCAGACCTTCCTTGTCACTCTTGCTGATATCCATCTGTCAAAAATCACTCCTGACACTCTTCTCCACCCACTCCACCCCACCTGCACTCCCTTCTACAATCCCCCATTACTCTGTACTGTTGATCCCAAGTATTTAAACTCATCCACCTTCACCAACTCTACTCCTTGCGTCCTCACCATTCCTCTGACCTTCCTCTCATTCACACATGTGTATTCTGTCTTGGTGGTCCTACTGACCTTCATTCTTCTCCTCCCTATAGTATATCTCCACCTCTCCAAGGTCTCCTCAACCTGCTCTCTACTATGGCTACAGATCACAATGTCATCAGCAAACAGATGTGAAAAGGATGATCCCATTGGCTAAAGATATTCAATTGGGATAGAAGGTGTATGAAATTAGGCCCATCATACATGATGTACAGTTGCTACTTCAAGGCAGACTAAGTGCCACCATTGATAATAAGAAAATGGAAAACAATAAAAAAATAAAAATAAAAATGCACAAGCACGCAGTATGAAACAGCCACAATAAACACATGCCATCACGTGTGAAGATACCACAAACATATTGTTAAATATCCTGTTTAGTTTAGCCATCTTTAGCACTTACATCTCATAAAGCAGTAAGCATCAGCCAACACCCTATGTCTCATAATTCAAAATAAACTGATAGAAGCACACCATTAATGGAGAATTTTATGGTGCTAAACCTGCCCTCCCTCCTTGTCCAAATATGAGGCCAGTCGGAGTACTGTACTTCATACATACAGAGCCCTTTTAGTTTTAGAGCCGGGCTCAGGCCATGGCGTTTGGTCGATTTTTGACTTGCCTGCCTACCGACCAAAATGTAGTGCGTTTCTTTCACACAGGTCTGTAAAACACAAACTTGAAGTAGGCGGTATGCGATGGTTGCATTCTCCAAAAAGGAAGTTGCCGGCATCTGTGTATGGGGCCATATTCACTTTGCTAGCATTTCCCAGAATGCTCCACTGTGGATAGCCCCACCATCCTCACACATGAAATGAGATGAGCGATAGCCTCCCTGGGTTGAAGAGTGTTCACTTGCCTGAGCAGGCTTCCCACTACACTTAACTCTCACTAGATTATGAGACAGTTAGTTGGGGGATAGAAAGATTATCAGCATTCAAGTATCATAGTCTACTGCACCATTTGTTTTACAGGCCCTCAGTCTGTGTACAAAAGCATACACAATCTATCCATCCATAAATCCATTTTCTAGATGCTCCTTTGGACAGGGCACACTGCAGAATCCTCAAGAGCAAGACATGAACACAAACCAAATCACAAAGAACATGCAGAGCGAGTGACCGTGCTAGGAACTGAGCACAGGGCCCTAAAGCTGATATAATATATCCAACCCGCTACATCCTGTATAATATATCCAATACATTAAATACAAAGAGGAGATTCCTTAAAGCGAGGCTTGGTGACTATGTCTGCTATATTTATTCAAAAACATTCTGTAAAATTTGCATTTTAAAAAAATATTCTTTTTTTTTTTTGGGGTCTGTGAAAATTAACAACTCGCCCACACCACACCAAGCCCCTTCTGTAAAACGGTTTGAAATGAATATGATTTCAATAACAAAAATAGAAACAGTGTGCATACTTAAGATAAAAGAAAAAAAAAACATTATGTTAATGCCTCACAAGTTGCCCAATTGCCGTCATTGGCTCGAAGGAAAAAAAGAAAATGCTGTTTAAACAGCAAAATAACTAGAGGCATTCATTTTATATGCAGTGATTTGCTACTTTGCTTAAGACCATTTCTGCCAATAATTGTGTTCTGTGGAATAAAACTTCTGTATTTGAGAATTACAAAGATTAAAATTTGTGCCAAATATTCAGAGCTATAACCAAACAAGTGTCTTCTCATCAGCACTGCTGCAGTCTCATGGTCTGTGAATGTCCCTTTCCTTTGTCCCTAGATTTTAAACACAAGTACAGAAGCAGCAAGAAGTGCAACTCAATAGCCACCCTTCACATTTTTCTACTATTCGACACATATAAACAAAAGCCCTGTGTGCGCGTCTGGAGCAGTCCGCTCTGCTCAAACTCAACCACGCTCACCCGATGGCGCATGAATGCACCTCACTTCTCACTACGAAAGATCTGTGTGCAGCAAACGCCGCCGCGCAATGACGACATTGTGCGAATGACAAAGATGAAGAGACACAACATCAAAACGAAGCAAACGCCGCAGCTCCACAACGTGCAAGTGAAACACCGCAGCAATAAAGGGCAAAGCTTGAAGTTTTCACTAAAAACATTTGTCTATCTGGGGATATTTTCTCGAGACGCAGACTAATAGGACTCATATGCCAGCAATACGAATAAGATATAGTATCGCCAGTGTCTTCTAATGAAAGGCAGTGGGGCAGCAAGCACAAGGTTAGGTCCACGTCCTCTGAATTGGGTCATTCTTAAGAGTTAGCTGACACCTCTCCAAGTTCACAAATATAATAAAACTGCTAGGGAGTCTTGGGGTTGTTTTTTGTCCCGAAAACCACACACAGCTAGTGTTAGATATGAAGTAACAGAGATCTGTCAGGGGCCCCGTCAACGCCCCCTATATCTTGGCCGACATTGCTCCCCCAGACATGCAAGAAGAAATGTAGCGAGTAAACAGGAAAAACTAAAGCAACTAGAGGACCCCAGACACCCACTGTACGGCCATATCAATTTCTCCAAACGCCTCAAATCTCGTAAAAGCTTCATGCTCAAGAGACCTCTGGACTCAACGGCAACAGCAACAAGGTTGGACTTATAGCCCGAACGCATCAGAAACATCAACACAATCGACGGCATTAGCACAGAAGTGAGAGAACATCTACCCTGTAAGAGTTGAATTTGAATCCTGGACCAATGTTCCCCTAGCATGTGTCTAAGTCTCATATCCTTCTGAGCTATTGCTTAAAAGTGGATACTGTTATTTTATGGTTCACTATGATAAACGTATTTCTTGTTATTTTATATAGCCCCTTAACAGAAAATGTTACATTTTATGGCATAATAATTTTCAATATTTCCACTTAGTACTGAGTTTCCCGTTTTTGAACCCAGCTGAATCATAAAAAAATGAGATCTTCTTCCTCTTTTTTTTTTTACAAAAGCAGGATGAATCTGGACAGAATTCACACATCTTCGAAAATAAGAAAAAAATAATACTTAATAAAAATGTCACATAGGGTGGTGCGGTGGCAGCGCTGCTGCCTCCCAGTAAGGAAACCTGGGTTCGCTTCCCGGGTCCTCCCTGCGTGGAGTTTGCATGTTCTCCCCGTGTCTGCGTGGATTTCCTCCCACAGTCCAAAGACATGCAGGTTAGGCGTGCATTGGCGATCCTAAATTGTCCCTAGTGTGTGTGCCCTGCAGTGGGCTGGCGCCTTGCCCGGGATTTGTTCATGCCTTGCGCACTTTGTTGGCTGGGATTGGCTCCAGCAGACCCCACGTGACCCTGTGTTAGGATATAGCGGGTTGGATAATGACTGACTGAAAATGTCACGTACATCCGAAGCTAGCAGGACTATCAATCGAATTGCGGTCATTTAAGGTATGAACGTTTATCATGTCATGTTAGCAAGTGTAGGTATAACCAATCATGTTAAAAGTTTTTCTGATTATGTAATGAAATGCTTTTTATTAGTAGTGACCGAATTGCATAAATATAAGAGGACACTTTTTTCTTTGTAAC
Organism: Polypterus bichir lapradei; assembly: GCA_026402145.1. Taxonomy (NCBI): domain Eukaryota; kingdom Metazoa; phylum Chordata; class Cladistia; order Polypteriformes; family Polypteridae; genus Polypterus; species Polypterus bichir. The sequence goes on from JANRMT010062856.1 coordinate 10,188,716, forward strand.
ATGTTGCTAATAGATGGATAGATACTTTATTAATCCCAAGGGGAAATTCACATAATCCAGCAGTATACTGATACAAAAAACAATATTAAAGAGTAATAAAAATGCATGTAAAAAACAGACAATAACTTTGAATAATGTTAGCGTTTACCCACCCACCCCCGGGTGGAATAGAAGAGTCACATAGTGTGGGGGAGGAATGATCTCCTCAGTCTGTCAGTGGAGCAGAATGGTGTCACTGAAGCTACTCCTCTGCCTGGAGATGACAAGTTGCCACTTGTGTGATTTAGATGAAGAATAATGATTGACGCTTTCCCCTGCCTGTGTTTTATTTCTTAAGTTGGGACATTCCAGTGGGCGGAGGGGGATGGTGTCTGTATTTAAAATTTTCTTCCACAACCCACTGGCGGTGACCTAGGCTGGCCAACATGGTAAAGCCTTAACTGCCTGTGCACCAGGACTGGCAGATCCAAAGTCAACCTGACCAAGTGGGGATACTTGGATGACAGCGACCTGTGTGACTGCGGGGAAAGACAGACCATGGACAACCTCCTGATCTGCCGAATCCTGGACGAACCATGCACCATGGACGACCTCACTGCTGCCACCGACAAGAGTCATAGCCTGTGCTCGCCATTGGAATGGCATTTGAAACTTTTGGTTTTAAGGACTCGAGAAGAAGAAGGGGCCTTGTGCTAAAATATGTACGCACAACACTGACAATCATGCAAAAGCTCAACAATCAGAATACACTGCCCTCTCTATGGACATACAGTTAGGTCCATAAATATTTGGACAGAGACAACTTTTTTCTAATTTTGGTTCTGTACATTACCACAATGAATTTTAAATGAAACAACTCAGATGCAGTTGAAGTGCAGACTTTCAGCTTTAATTCAGTGGGTTGAACAAAACGATTGCACAAAAATGTGAGGCAACTAAAGCATTTTTTAACACAATCCCTTCATTTCAGGGGCTCAAAAGTAATTGGACAATTGACTCAAAGGCTATTTCATGGGCAGGTGTGGGCAAGTCAGTCGTTATGCCATTATCAATTAAGCAGATAAAAGGCCTGGAGTTGATTTGAGGTGTGGTGCTTGCATGTGAAAGATTTTGCTGTGAACAGACAACATGCGGCCAAAGGAGCTCTCCATGCAGGTCAAAGAAGCCATCCTTAAGCCGCAAAAACAGAAAAAACCCATCTGAGAAATTGCTACAATATTACGAGTGGCAAAATCTACAGTTTGGTACATCCTGAGAAAGAAAGCAAGCACTGGTGAATTCAGCAAAGACCTGGACGTCCAGGGAAGACAACAGTGGTGGATGATCGCAGAATCATTTCCATGGTGAAGAGAAACCCCTTCACAACAGCCAACCAAGTGAACAACACTCTCCAGGGGGTCGGCGTATCGATATCCAAGTCTACCATAGAGAGACGACTGCATGAAGGTAAATACAGAGGGTGCACTGCAAGGTGCAAGCCACTCATAAGCCTCAAGAATAGAAAGGCTAGATTGGACTTTGCTAAAGAACATCTAAAAAAGCCAGCACAGTTCTGGAAAAAACATTCTTTGGACAGATAAAACCAAGATCAACCTCCACCAGAATGATGGCAAGAAAAAAGTATGGAGAAGGCGTGGAACAGCTCATTATCCAAAGCATACCACATCATCTGTAAAACACGGTGGAGTCAGGCAGTGTGATGGCTTGGGCGTGCATGGCTGCCAGTGGCACTAGGACACTAGTGTTTATTGATGATGTGACACAGGACAGAAGCAGCCGAATAAATTCTGAGGTGTTCAGAGACATACTGTCTGCTCAAATCCAGCTAAATGCAGTCAAATTGATTGGGCAGCGTTTCATTATACAGATGGACAATGACCCAAAACATACAGCCAAAGCAACCCAGGAGTTTATTAAAGCAAAGAAGTGGAAAATTCTTGAATGGCCAAGTCAGTCACCTGATCTTAACCCAATTGAGCGTGCATTTCACTTGTTGAAGACTAAACTTCGGACAGAAAGGCCCACAACCAAACAGCAACTGAAAACCGCTGCAGTAAAGGCCTGGCAGAGCATTAAAAAGGAGGAAACCCAGCATCTGGTGATGTCCACGAGTTCAAGACTTTAGGCTGTCATTGCCAGCAAAGGGTTTTCAACCAAGTATTAGAAATGAACATTTTATTTCCAGTTATTTAATTTGTCCAATTACTTTTGAGCCCATGAAATAAAGGGATTGTGTTAAAAATAAATTTAGTTGCCTCACATTTTTATGCAATCTTTTTGCTCAACCCACTGAATTAAAGCTGAAAGTCTGCACTTCAACTGCATCCGAGTTGTTTCATTTAAAATTCATTGTGGTAATGTACAGAACCAAAATGAGAAAAAAGTTGTCTCTGTCCAAATATTTATGGACCTAACTGTATATGGACAGAAAGGACCCTTTAACAGAGAAAAAAGGCGCTGGGGGTTCCTTCTTACATAGACGTTTGACAGTTAAAAAAGAGGGTATTTCATCAATAAATAGGTATATAAGAGAGGTATGAACCCTGGGGAAATACAAAAGTATAAATTAAGTATTAAAACCATAATGTTCATATGTTACATATCCCACAGAGTAGGTATCCTTTCATACAGTCAAAATTTGCAAAATGTGCACTTTTTTGGTTAAAATATGAAACTCTAAATTGAATGTCAACTGGACCTTATAATTAGCTTATTTCTGCTCTGCAAGTTTACGAACTGTACATTTTTATTCAACCATTACAACTAGTGGGTGAGATTCTGTCCCGATTTTGAAGACATACTCGCTTGACATACAAAATAAAAAAAAAGTTATAGTGCAAATATAGAGCTCACCATGCAGTCCTTTCTTTCCATCCTACATTTACCTCCCAGTACATTTGACATTGTTATTCTGTATTAAGGGCAGCATGTTAGCGCTGCTGCCTTGCAGTTAGAAGACCCGGGTCTTCCCTGCGTGGAGTTTGCATGTTGTCTGCGTGGGTTTCCTCCCACAGTCCAAAGACATGCAGGTTAAGTGCATTGGCGATCCTAAATTGTGCTTGGTGTGTGTGTGCGCCCCGCCCAGGGTATGTTTCCTGCCTTGTACCCTGTGTTGGCTGGGATTGGCTCCAGCAGACCCCCCGTGACCCTGTAGTTAGGATAGAGCGGGTTGGATAATGGATGGATGGATTCTGCATTAAAAGACAGGCATCTATTGCAAGCTGTTTGACATTTTTCTGAAGACCACCTCAAAAGCACTATATAATATTTAATGAAAGAAATGCCATTCAACAAAGCAAGATACATTTATTCTTTCTGCATTTAAACACTTAGCAAGTGAAGGTTTTCATCTGAAATGTACGTAACAGACAGAGAAAAAGATTTGAATGTTACAATTAAAATACAGTTATTTACAGCGAGTGCATTTACCAAATCATTCATTTTTCCCCACTTAAGAGTCTGCTATTGCTCTTGTGCCAATGGTAAAAATCAATTTCTGCTCACCCAACACTAAAGAAGCAATTTCATGTAAGAATTTAATGAGCTTAATTACACCTTACTAGTTTTCACTGATGTGCCAATATGCTGAAAATTGGTTTTAATCACATTTACGTAGCTACTATGAACATGCCTTAAATTATAAATAAGTTTGCTTAACTTAGTCAGGTTGGACATCTTCAAATGACTGAATTGTTGTCAAAAGTTTTACAAAAAGAAAATGTGCAATTTTATAAAAGGTGGCACATCCCAAAAGCATTGCATTTAGCAAATGGAAAAAATACGACGGTCCATTAAATAGCCAACTGGATGGCTGCCACATTGTCAGCATTCCAATGCCAGACCTTGCAAAGGAAAGAGTTTGGAATTGGGGTTATTCATCTCTAGTTCTACACATTACACGACAATTAGTGACACATTTGGTCTTTCCTAGGTTTACTCAGATTACTTCAGAATCAGACTGATTTTCTGTATCCTAGACTGGCAGCAGTAGGAATCTCATTAGGGCTCATTGCTATTGGTGGCACTTGAGGCCACTGCTAGTTTTATTAAATTAATCCTCCTGACCTGGAGCAGCACATATTGCAAGGTCTACAGACAATAACAAACTATTAAATGACTACCCCTACAACAGGGAGTGACAACTCCCCGTCAGGCAAGCTTAATAATTTCTATGCACACTTCAATTTGATTCCCACTAACACATCTGCAATAGGAGCTCTTCCCCATAAGGTAACAGTGCTCACTTTGTTGGAACACAACATAAGGAAAGCTTTCAGGCAAGTGACCATCAGGAAGAAGCAGGACCAGACAACATTCTAGAATGTTTATTTTTTAAATCGGTGCTGATCAGTTTGTACTTGTGTTTGCAGTAACAGTTTAATCTCTCCTTAACCCAGTCGGCCAAACCAACTTGCTTTAAGAGATTCACCACTGTCCCTGTACCTAAGATACCACATTCAACCTGCCTGAATATCCATCATCCTGTTGCATTGACTCCTATAACAATTAGGTGTTTTTCTAGTGGCTAGTCAAAAATGATGTATGCTCTTAATTGACCAAAGAGCTGGATCCATTAGAATCTGCAAACCGCTCCAGCAGATCCATGGATGATGCCATCACCTGGACAACAGTCATTTTCCAACCTGCTTAATCCAGACCAGGGTCACAGGGAGAGGTGGAGCCTCTCCTGGCTAGAATAATGCAGGGACAAACCCTGCACAGGCCACCAGACCATCGCATGGCGAACACACACATACTCGCCAACCAAATACACACTAGGGCTAATCCGCATATCTTTGAAAGTGTTAGGAAACCCACACAGACATGATGAGAACATAAAAACAACAGCAGCAGCAAGGATCCAGGATGTGAACCCATGTCTCTGTAATGCGAGGCAGCAGCACTACCACTCCCCCACCATGCCTCCACTTTGAATTATATGTGAATGCTGTTTATAGACTGTAGTTGCCAATTAACACAATAAACCCCACTAAGCACAACACCAAGCTCAGGGACCTGCATCTTCACTGTGCAGCAGTTTTTTTAACTTCTTGACAGGCAGACCCCATTTGGTTAGAGTGGGTGGTCACACTTCCATCATTCCCCACTCTCAAGATAAATGCACCACTTGGGCCGAGTTCTCAGCCCACTGCTGTACTCCCTTTACACTTGTGATTGCAAGGCTTCACTTGACGCTAACATAGTTGTCAACTTTGCGGATGACACAGCTGTGGTAGGCCTGATCTGTAAAAATAATGAGTAGGCTTACCTGGGTGAAGTGGGTAGTCTGTCACACTGGTGTCAGGAAAACAGTCATCTCTTGAATGTCAGCAAGACAAAGCAGCCAATTGTGGACTTTGCCTCTACTGACTTTCTGCTGTTTGCTCCCAAAGCTCAGTATTAACAGCATTCAGGTGGAGAGGGTTAACAGTGTCAGATACCTCAGAGTCAACATCAGAGATCCAAGTGTACGGACATACTGGTGAAGAAGGCATGATGTCTTTACCTCCTTAGGTATCTCAAGGATTTCAGGCTCCCCTCCAAGATAACTAGGGAACTTCTAGATATCCATCACTGTTTTTGGACAGAAGGCTTCATAGCCCGATTTGGAAACAGCTCACAGCAGGACTGCATGGCTCTATAGCAAGTGGTACAATCGACTTATAGCAGTGCCACATAGCTATAAACTAATCAAACCCCCTATGTCCTGTTTGTTGAATGTTAATAAAAAAACTGGTTGTTCAACATCCTGCTATTAAATATGGGGTCTGCATCTTCAAACAAGTATGCACAGATGTGGAGGGGCTTGTGGGACATGTCGTTTAGGGTTATAGGCAGTGTATGCATAAAACGAGAAGGATGTGGCAGGACTTTTACATTTTTCGATCGATTTTATCCTTAGCAGCAGCTAAACCCCTTAATCAACTGGAGGTTTGCAGTGGCCACCAGATATTGAGACAGCGGTAGGTTCCCCAAACCAGTCCACTAATGCTCTTTGTGAAGAGGCATGCCTCAGAAGATTATTTATCTTCTGGTGGTAGAATTGTGTTCTCTGTCCATGTTTCGGGAAGCTGTTTACTAAAGGGAAGTGTCCTGTCACATCTTTGCATCCATTAACCAGTGATTGCACTTCAAGATCTACCTTCATAACCTACCATAAAGACTTTTTCTAGTACAGTAAATATCATAAGGGGGTTTGTTCATGGCATTTGTCTTGCACTTTTGTCATATTTCTAATTAGTTATTATAGTAATTATGGCATATATATTTGTAGCTGAATATATTTAATTAATTTGAACATTTTTATTCTGGTGTGTTTTTAACATTCGATTGACGGGGTGGAAATACTGTAGGGCTTGGGTGTTGGCCCGATTCTATCTGTCCCTCATTTTAAAAGCATAGCGTCTTCATCGCTACACAAATCTGGTGGCAACCTCCGCGCTCTTCTAGAAGTCAGGTTAGCTACAAGCTGAAGGCATCACTGGGTGTATGCTCTCTCACCATCAGGATATCTAAAATAGGAGGTGTGTCTATTAAATAACGAGACTTAAATAACTCACCTTTATTTATATGCATTACAATTTAATACTTGTCCCCTTTAATATACTCCCCATTTGCACTAATACATTGCTGCAGTCTTGCTTTCCACTTGTCAAAGGCATGGAGCAAATCAATTTCTGTCAGCTGTTTTAACACATCCACCATTTTCTTCTTTATAGCATCAACTGCCTGAAAACATGTCCCTTTAGGCACCGATTTAACTTTTGGGAAAAGATGAAAGTCGCACGGTGCTAAATTGGGCGAATATGGAGGATGTTCAAGTGTTGTAATGTGCTTGTCGATCAAAAACTGCTCTACAGAAAGTGCTATGTGAGCAGGAGCACTGTCCTGGTGAAGAATTAAACCATTTTCACACGGTTGCGGCCGTTTTTATCTGACTTTTTCTCTCAGCTTTATCAAAACTTCCTTATAATAATGCTGGTTAACTGTTGTGCCTTCTGGAACCCATTCTTCCAAAATTACACCCTTGATATCGAACCATTCTGTTGGTGTTTTGTGCAATTTTACTAAAAATTTCAAATTGACACCTTGTTCAACTTTTAAACTTTAGCATTTTTTTGGCACACTACAGAAAACACAACCAAACTAAATGGCGACTCACAATCAACTGAACGTCATAGTGTGTTGCTGGTTGTCATGCAGGCTCAGACATGCTCAAGGTCACCACACATGCAGTTATAACCGGTTCTGACTGCTTTGCTTACTAGGTGGAATCACAGTCTCGTTATTTAATAGACATACCTCGTAGCTGATATCGGACCAGGGCAAAGCAAAGAAAATCATTAGCGATACCAGCCACCCCAACAATGGCATCTTATCTGTGTTGCGGTTAGGGAAATGCCATCTCTGCCTGAATGCCAGTTTAGCGAGGGGGAGGATTGGCTTCTTTCCATGGTCCATCTACATCCTAAATAAGAACAATACCAAGGGTTACTTAATGCCCTATTGTTAATTCTCTTAAATTACTTATTTATGCTGCCATTATACATATTGATTTTTATTGTTTATTGTCTTATATTCTTATTCTAACACACAGTCTTAGAGTTTAGCAATCAAGTATTTAACTACATATTGTATTGTGTGTATAATTGTATATGACAAAATTTGATTTGATTTCAAAGTGAATGGCATATGTTAGCATGAGTAAAGACAGCCAAGTGTCAAATCCTTGTCATATCCCACAAAAGTTAACAACCAAAACAGCATTTATTTCTACAGCACACTTTTATACTAAAGATGTGACTTAAAGAGCTTTACAAGATGTCAAAGAAATAGTTACAAGAAAAGAAAAAAAACATAATTGGATAAGAATAATAATGAATAAATAGTATACAAAAAATAAATAACACACTTCTACAAGATATATAATTAAGAGATGTACAGTCAAATATAAAACTTTTTTTTGTTTTTTTTGTCAAAAAGTAAGTCAGATGATAAAGTCAGGTGGCCAGACTGCACCAAAAAAATAGGCAGTGGTCGCCCCTAAACTTTCTCATATACTCAGATATGGGGATGGATATTTGAAGAGTAAACCGCAAGACAATGATTATATTTTTATATTATGTACATTAAAGAACCATCAAAAACAAATCAATAATATATTGAACAATTATTATAAAAGTAAAGCTGAATAAATCTAACACTGTAGTGGCATGAATAGAAAAGTACCACATCCGGTTAGCGGAAATAGCTCAAAAGTTGATAGAAATCTACGTTTTGTACCTAATGCTTGTATGCAAAATTTGGTTGACCTAAATGTAAGCGTGTTCAAGTTATCATGTCTACATACACACACACACACAATTCCAAAAATAGTATTTTCAGACTCTAAAACGTTGAGATTCATCACAATCTCAAGGTTGAATTTTTGGACGATTGCAATACTTTCCCTGTAATTTGTATATGGGAAAGTAAAAACCAAAAATAAAAAATAAAATAGCTGAGCTGCAGAAACAAATAAAATCTGTAGATGTTCCAGCACCGACTGGGCATTCTACAGAACATTTATAAAATGTCAATTGTCTTCATTCAGAGTTTATAAATGTTGTGTCTGTCTGACCTTTTTCTCGTTTATTTCAAAGACAAAAGAAAAAAAAAAAAAAACACCTAAAGATGCATTTCCTACTCCAAACAGTAAGGATATCACCTTTTCGGAAGTAGGGGAGGTTTCCTGTTCCAGGATCCATAGAATAAAAGGACTACACATTTCAAGAGGAAGAAAAGGAGGCTTCAGAAAAGACAAGGATGTATTAACAAATGCTGCTATCGTTTCACTAAGTAATTACAAATTATCACTTTTTATCCAGGTACAAATGGCATTAAAGGTGGTTTTGGCTTTTCATCATCCACTAGCTACAACTGTTGGACTGCTACCTACACTCACCAGCTAGACTCTTGTTTCACGTTTCTGAAGAGCCTCATTTGAACTTTGTTTGCGCTGTAACTTCATCTTTTCAGATTTTGCCCTTATCCATCCATTTCTCTCTCTCTTCAGTTATCGAGTTTTCACATTGGACTTGTGTGTACAGTATGTGGATAATTTGTGGTTTCATGATTATTTATGTTTTCGTGGTAAAGACAAGTGGGTGTGAGGGTCTGTTTCATGTTTTTCCTTATCACTGTAAATATCTGCACTATATTGAGATTGGGGAATTTTATTAATATATTAATTTACATTTATTTAACCTTTATCTTTGACTCATTTATCCGTTTTTGTCCATCGACTGGGGCACTTAAGTTGTGGGCGGGTAAGAAACTGAAGGGTAAGTACGGTATGGTGTGGCTCAGTCTGGATTTCACCCCAACGCAGCTGAAATGTGCAACTTGCCGAGCAAGAGCGCAGTTGTTACAAAGTAGTTTATTTATTTAGGCTTTATCCTTCAGAGGATTCAGAGCAGCTGGTCTTGTGGCAGGATGGAGTATCCACTTTTGTTCAAACATCACAGGTGGCTGGTCGGGACTTTGATCAGGTGGTGGCACAGAACGCCACCACAGAAGAATAAGAAAAGAAAACGGAGAGAGAAGTCAAGATTAATAAAGACTGTGAAATGACTGAAGAGTAAGGCAATTCTATAATTATCTGGTTTATTAAGGGGAGAACTAAAATTTAGTTCCGAAAAGGCCAAAATAAAAAAGTAGCTTTTTTGGATTTTTTTTTTTTTTTTAATGATACACTCGGTTATCATGATATATCTATATTGGCAAAGTATTTCAAATTTCTGGGTCATAACCACAAAAGGCTGCCCCACCACTTGTTTATGTTTGGCTCTTGGAATTACAAGCAGACCATAATTATGATGATCTAAGGTTACAACTTGGAATGTATGGGGATAGGCATTCCAAAATATAGGAAGGAGCAAGGTGATTTAAGGCTTTATATATCATTAGTACTATTTTAAAGTCACTTATAAAGAATAAAGGTAGCCAAAGTAACAAGGCTGAAAACTGGCGAGATGTGCTCAGACTTTCTTTTTCTAGCTAAGATTCTTGCTGCAACATTCTGAACTAATTGTAACTGATTCATATCTTTCCTAGGAAGCCCAGTTAGGAGTGCACTACAGTAATCTAGTGGACTAAAAACAAAAGCAGGGATGAATTTCTCAGCATCTTGCAGTTTTAAAAAGGATCTAACTTTTACAATGTCCCTTAAATGGAAAAATGAATTCTCAGTAATATGGTTAACAGGTGATTTAAAGTTTAGGTCAGAGTCCATGATTACATTTAAATTCTTTACTTCCACATTGAGTTTTACTGCTAAGAGATCAAGGTTACTTTTAATACTTTTATTATTTCCAGATTTATTAAGGACCAAGATTAGTTTTAGTTTTACTTAGTTTGAGGAAATTACTTATCCTATCAGAAATAAGTGACAGACATTGAGTCAGAGATCCCAGATTGTCCAGGTCATCGGGTGCTACAGATAGGTAAAGCTGCATGTCAGCCGAACAGCTGTGATGGTTCATGTTGTATTTAGAGATAATTTTGATTTGATATACTTTGTTATCTGGCCTCATGGGTGCATATGGATTGAAAATAACAGCAGGCCACAAACAGGTCCTGGTGGTACGCTGTACAAAATATCATGGATTCCTGAACTATAATCACGACAACTAAAAAGAGAATTTTGACACCAGGTTAACTGCCAAAAGTGGATAGCACTGCTGCCTTGCAGTTATGACACCAGGGTTCGCTTCCCAGGTCCTCTCTGCATGGAGTTCACCCTGCAGTGGGCTGGCGCCCTGCCCGGGGCTTGTTTCCTGCCTTGTGCCCTGTGTTGGCTGGGATTGGCTCCAGCAGACCCCCATGACCCTGTAGTTAGGATATAACGGGTTGGATAATGGATGGGTGGATGAACTGCCAAAACTAAAATTGGACCAAAGTGCGTGAATGCTTTAGACACTGCCCAAGTGACCCACCAATTGATTAAGGTGATTTATAGGAATACTGTGGTCTACGATGTCAAATGTCATGCTCGGGTCTAGTAGAATAAGAACAGCTATGTGGCCTCTGCCCACACTAACCCAGAAGTCATTTGGTACTAGTACTTGTTTTATTACTTTTATAAGCTTTAAGAACCTTGTTCAATATTTTTGTGTATTCCTACAGTATATGCACATTTCTATTAAAAATTCATGATGTTTTAACTATATTTTTACATGTGTACAGTGCTAAGCACTTATAAATAGGAATGCAGCACAGCAGTGTAATGTTCAGTAATGCTATCACCCAACTCATGCATTCTGGATTTGAATCACTGACTCTCAGAAGTTTCCATGTTGTCCTTGCATATTAGTTGGGTTTTCTTCTCTGGGTTCTCCAGTTATCCTCACTTATTCTATGTGACTTCATGTTGCTGTAGGTTAACTGGTGTCTCCTGAGTCAGCACTTTATGAATAAATATGGATGTGTGCATATGTGCATTAAGTAACTGATCTGGTGCTTGCCTCCAGCCTTGTGCCCTGTGTTCAGTGAATAGGCTCTATGTTAAATATTGAATGCATGAACTTCATATTCCAGGTCATAAGCTAGATTCAGTATTGTACATAGCTTCTGTGTTAAATCTGAGTCCATAAGCTTCAACAATGTTCTCTTAAATGATGTGCAACAATTACCCTAAAAGGAAGTACAGTAATAGAAAAACATCCCTTTCAAAATCATTTTTCGCTACAAGGACACTATCCTTGGATTAAAAAAAAAAAAGGTAATTTATTTTACATACCATTCAACAGAAATTGAATATTGTTTAACATACTGTGAAATCTATGACCATCTGTAAAAAGATTAGATATTACTAAATCACATTTAACAAATGCAGCTTATTTGGGAGCACAGCACAGTGACATAGCACGGTCACCATCTAACTGCAGTTTGCACAAAGATGTGTGTTTTAGGTTAACTGCCAAAACTAAACTGGACCAAAGTGAGTGAATCTGTGCTTTAGCATTCACTGCAATGGATTAGAGCACCATTCAGGAATGGTTCCCACCTTTTGCACCAGTTCCCTAGAAATCAGGTTATTAAATGGATGGAGCGCGCTTGGTGGTAACTTGGGAGATAAGCAGTTGGGTACGCCATCCCACGTGAGCAAATACAACCTACACTCAGCCATCCAATAAGACGAGGATTCAGCTGGTACCCTTGTTTTAAAATGGTCCAACAGTTAAATCACAAGGCTGCATTACCTGTAAAACAAAGGAAAAAAAAAAAAAAAAAAAAACTTCACAAAAGGCAAATCCAGAAAGGAAAGCACTAAGAATTCACGAGCCTTCCATAAAGTAACATTTCTACACATGGAGGACACCTGGCCCCTACCTGAGTATTTTAATAACAATCGTCAATATCACTGTACCTCAGGTTGAGGAGGAGCACTTCACAAAGGTAAACGCATCTTTAGGCCGCTACACTATTAATTGTGTAGCTTCAAGGATACTTTGTTTTTTTCATTCTGCATTTCTTCACTGTTTGCAGTATGAGGAGTCATGGAAAATAAGAGGATGTCAGAGATATTCAAACTGAAATGGCCCTAATGCTTCATGACTGTTCAAGAGTTTAATTGGAACACTTAGGTAGGTTTTATTTTGATTCTGATAGCATACATTTGATTTACAGTCAGTGGCCAATTTATTAGAGATAATTGGTTGTTAACATCCGTGGCCTGGTCCTCCAAAGATACAACTCACTATATACAGTGGTACCTTGAGATACGAGTGCCCCAACATACGAGTTTTTTGATATATGAGCCGTCACTAGGTCGATTTTTTTGCCTTGAGTTACGAGCCAAAATTCGAAATACAAGCCATCACAGAGCTTGTCGCCACACATGCCGAGGAACCGACGATGGAGGAGCTGACGGAACTAAAGATGCAGCAACATACGGAGGTTCTGCAGGAGATTAGTATCGCAGAGGAGCCAGAGGTGGAGGAGGTTATCACTTCAAGTGAGATAAAGGAAGCTTTGGCAATGTAGGAATAAGTTTCGGACTTTATTGAAAAGAAACACCCTGAAAATGTTGCAACTGGTCGTGCAGCGGCGCTATTTAAATGACACTTGCCTAACTGATTTCAGAAACATTCTAAAAAGGGAGGAAGAAACAAATCTTCTTGGACAGGTTTCTATTGAAATGCCATGCGAATGAAAGTGACGAAAGCGTGGCAAAAAAGAAAAATAACTAGTGAAGATGAAAATTAAGTTAATAATACATCTTTCTTATGTTGAAAACATTTAACAAAAAATTGGGGTAGTTTTTTGGGGGCTGGCACAAATTAATCTCATTTCAATTAATTTGAATGGGGAAAATTGATTTGAGATACAAGCATTTTGACTTAAGAGCTCGGTCACGGAATGAATTAAACTTGTAAGTCAAGGTACCACTGTATACAGTAAGTATAAACTACATTGTTAAGAAGTTTCTTGTTGTTGAACCAAAGACTAGAATTGAAACGTGATCTTGGAATATTTGACAGCAGTATTATTCTTGGTGCAAGAAGGGGTGGTCCCAAGATCACAGAAACCACTAACATTCTGGGATTTTAATGTACTACACTCTAGAATCTGAGAACTCCATCATAAATAAAAAGCATTAATGAGAGAATGGCCAGATTCATTCAAGCCGACAGAAAGGCCCCAGATACAACAGACAGGCACCTTTGAACTCCCAACATGAATGACCTTGAAGCAGATAGCTGTACAAAACCAAAAAAAAGGAGAAAGTTTAAAATGTTTAATAAAAATCTCTGCCCAATGTGATAGTTTCTACATGCAAGATGTTATACAGTGCATCCGGAAAATATTCACAGCGCATCACTTTTTCACATTTTGTTATGTTACAGCCTTATTCCAAAATGGATTAAATTCATTTTTTTCCTCAGAATTCTACACACAACACCCCATAATGACAACGTGAAGAATTTACTTGAGGTTTTTGCAAATTTACTAAAAATAAAAAAACTGAGAAATCACATGTACACAAGTATTCACAACCTTTGCTCAATACTTTGTTGATGCACATCTGGCAGCAATTACAGCCTCAAGTCTTTTTGAATATGATGCCACAAGCTTGGCACACCTATCCTTGGCCAGTTTTGCCCATTCCTCTTTGCAGCACCTCTCAAGCTCCATCAGGTTGGATGGGAAGCGTCGGTGCACAGCCATTTTAAGATCTCTCCAGAGATGCTCAATCGGATTCAAGTCTGGGCTCTGGCTGGGCCACTCAAGGACGTTCACCGAGTTGTCCTAAAGCCACTCCTTTGATATCTTGGCTGTATGCTTAGGGTTGTTGTCCTGCGTCCCCCCATTCTGAGGTCAAAAGTGCTCTGGAGCAGGTTTTCATCCAGGATGTCTTACAATGCTGCAGTCATCTTTCCCTTTATCCTGACCAGTCTCCCAGTTCCTGCCGCTGAAAAACATCCCCACAGCATGATGTTGCCACCACCATGCTTCACTGTAGGGATGGTATTGGCCTGGTGATGAGCGGTTGGCGTCACACCAAAGAGTTCAATATTTGTCTCATCAGACCAGAGAATTTTGTTTCTCATGGTCCGAGAGTCCTTCAGGTGCCTTTTGGCAAACTCCAGGCGGGCTTCCATGTGCCTTTTACTAAGGAGTGGCTTCCGTCTGGCCACTCTACCATACAGGCCTGATTGGTGGACTGCTGCAGAGATGGTTCTCCTTGTCCTTCTGGAAGGTTCTCCTCTCTCCACAGAGGACCTCTGGAGCTCTGACAGAGTGACCATCGGGTTCTTGGTCACCTCCCTGACTAAGGCCCTTCTCCCCCAATCGCTCAGTTTAGATGGCTCTAGGAAGTGTCCTGATGGTTTCGAACTTCTTCCACTTACGGATGATGGAGGCCATTGTGCTCATTGTGATTTCTCAATTTTTTTATTTTTAATAAATTTGCAAAAATCTCAGGTAAACGTTTTCATGTTGTCATTATGGGGTGTTGTGTGTAGAATTCTGAGGAAAAAAATGAATTTTATCCATTTTGGAATAAGGCTGTAACATAAAATGTGGAAAAAGTGATGCGCTGTGAATACTTTCCGGATGCACTGTATCTAACCTTACATATTTAATGTAACAACTGTGGCAACATCTATAATGCCTGCATTAGTCGGCAGTGTGTGAAAATGAGAACATTACTGAAATGTGTAATTCAGTAATAATATGTACTTCAGTAATGACCCCATCATAAATTAAATGGGAACATTTCCAAATTTGGCTTTAAAAGTCACCTTCACTCAAAGTACTGGCCCAGTGCCCGAGAAGGTGTCTCTAATAATTACAGTGCTGTGGAAGTTTAATTGCTCTCTCTCCCCATTATTGCATATTTTTCACAGTAAAGAGGGGACTGTTGGAGTATATAGAGGACATCCTGAAAGAACAGAAGTCACACTTTGGTGCTTCTCCATCTTCGTAAACACAGAGACATCAGTTAGTGATCTCATCCTAATTAAAGGGAAATTTGGGTCAGTTGTTTCAATACTTTGGTTAATAATCATGTCTGAATTAAGCCTGCTCCTGCACAAAATAAATCTGATTAGCTTCGGCACTTATCATCAGAGTGAATTTGTTAGACATGCTGAATTAAATTTGCTCTAGTGTCACATCATACAAAGACTTTGGGGGAGAAAAAAAAAAAACAAAACAAACTATATAATCAGTCTGGAGTTTGTTTCAAAGTATCAAGGCAAAAAGCAACAGTGCCTGACACATGAGCTTACCTGAAATTTACCAAAATGCACAGAGATGTTTGGACACAATGCTGTGTCAAAAGAAAGGTCAAAAGTGGAACTTTCTTGCTAACAAAGGCTAAAACAGCCATGAATTCTCCGGTGCATCAGAGGATTACTGTGGCAAATGTGAGGTCACCCATGGGTGAGCTGAAATACAACTGAGCTATTACAGCAAGACAATGATGTGAAAAACACTAACTTTTTCTGTAAGTAAAATAAAAACTCCATTCTTTAACTTCTAGGGAATGCACGTCTCCTTCACCAGATATAATACTGCAAATTTATACACTAGGTCAAGAGATTTACAGTATGATATGGCAGCATCAATTACCCTGTTGGATGTACAAAAAATATTTTCAATATTTTTCTGTGTGTTAGATACAACTAACTGCAAAGCACACTTCATTCCTAAGGTTTTTTTTTTTTTTTGCTTTCTCATTGTCTGCTTTACCTCCCACATTCGATAATGTCTAAGCCTTTATATATTATATGTATTTATATAGGCTGCCACACTGCACTTTCATTTACTCCATCTGCTATGTTATTTCAAGCTGGCAATCCTGGAGGTGCCATAAACGAGCAGCAGCTGGCCAAAGTGATGCCCTACATTACTATTTTAGACAGATTTCAACCTGAAACAGAGAAAATTTATAGAATTTAATATAAAATTGCCATCTGGGAGCAATCATGTAACTAAGCATAAAACAAAATTTCATCCATAATTTCCTCATGAAACCACAGATGATTAGTTTGTTCAGGGTGATGCATTAGTAACAAGAGCTCTGGATAAATTGCCAGCAGTTTTTTTTATTTTTATTTTTTAACAGAATTGAAACTGGTATCAAAATTGACAGCCACTTTTAGGCAAAAGTGTTGCCATAATGGATGAAGTGTCAGAGGAAAATAAATTAGTCCAGCAATGCAGTGAATTGCCTGTGTGAGGAATCTTCCTGGAAAGTGGTTGGATTAACTTAGGCCAGTCAGTAAATGACATTTCTTATTGTAAAAAGGGGGAAACTAATGGCATACATGTAGAAATGACAAAAATTCTAAGGGTAAGAATTAGTAAAAAAAAAAATACTTTTTAAAAACCAAGCTTATGTTAAAAAGTGTACTAAAAAGTAAAAAAAATAAGTCTCTCATACATCACTCATAAAATAAAAGGTGGGAAATTTTGCTAAGATTTTAAGAAGTGTTTTTTGAATGTTGATTGATGGAAAGCACCCAACACTTTTATTTTACAAGTGATGTATAAGACTTATTTTTTTATATATTAAGTTAAAAAGTGTACTAAAAGTACAAATAAATATCTGCGGTGGGCTGGTGCCCTGCCCAGGGTTTGTTTCCTGCTTTGCACCCTGTGTTGGCTGGGATTGGCTCCAGCAGACCCCCGTGACCCTGTAGTTTGGATATAGCGGGTTGGATTATATATATATATATATATATATATTATATAATTTTCAACTTTTTAGTCTTGGGTTTGTTTTAGTATAATTTTGTAATCAATATTTTAACACTTCCTTCAATATTTCTATCCGTTACTAGCGCCATCTATTCGTGAAATCTTTATTCTTCATATGAAAATTTAATTTCTTAATTAACATGGATTAATTGATCACTTAGTGAAACTGATTATTGATTCATGTATTGTCATCGGAAGTGAGTAAGTGTGCAAAATTTCAAGTCATTTGGACAATAGGAGGTGGGTTAAATATCAATTACAAGATTTGTACCAGATAACAAACGGGTGAAGTTAAAATAAACGTGGTAAAATGATTTAGTAAAGCAAAGCCATAAACTTCCAAAAGATCAATTTAGTTTTGGAAAGAATAAGGAACATGTGAAACAGCTGGAATGATGAGTGATCCACGACAAGGTCTAGGAATTTAACCAAAAACTTGTTTTATAGATTGAGAACTGTTCATATAATTATTGGAATGGACAAGAATAATGGACATATGACTAGCTACAGAAGTGATGAGGATATCAAAAAAGAGAAGGCAGACGATTCATTATCACCAATGAAATGTGGAAACTCAGAAAGAGCACGGCATAAAAGCTACTTAGGCAGCTTTATCACATCAGATGGATCCTGTTCAAAAGAAATCAGAACTGAAAAGGCCAAACAATTTATGAAGAAAAAAAAAAAAACATACTAAATAAATGCTCCAATACCCTTAGAGAATAATAAAGAGTTATATCAGTATCATATGTGTGACAGTCGTGAACAATATTAAAAGGAAAATGTAAAGAGACTGGAAACTTTTGAAATATGGACCTCGTAAAGAGTGGTAATCGTAAATTGGATAGATTGGGAAATATATGAAGAAGGTCAACGTTTGGTAGGAGAAATGCTTGGACTCTTGCTATCAATCATGATATGAAGAACTAGTAAAATGCTAGGCAGGAATACCCTCATGTTGAAAATGATTGAGGGAAGAATCCTGTCGAGAAGACCAAGAAGAAGAAAAAGATTAAAAAAATAAATAAAATAAGTGAGATTCAGAAGGGAAGGAAGGACAAAGTAATCTGGAGGAGAAAAATATTCCTCAGACCTGTCTAGAGACAGATCACATAACGATGATGAACAGAGAATTTGACGGGGTCCCCAAAAGAATTCAAGTGGGGCTATGTCTAGTATAGGAGAAGGCTTTAACTTATTATTTGGGAACATATGGTGGTTGACCCCAAACATGCCTTCCCCTGTTTATGTAACACAAGAAGCCAAGAATTATACACACACTTTATTCTGCTCCTCATTCTTCTTTTCTTGTTGTGAATATACATTCTTTCTAACTATCCCATTAACAGAATACACAATTTTAATTTAATTTCAGGAAGGCCATTTTCTTTTGAGACGCTGACCAAAATCAGTACGTGTGCTATAATGTTATGCAAGGAACAGACAAAATTACTTCCAGTAAGGTCTCATCAACACGTTGGCTTACCTTAGCATTTCCCTTCCTTATTAATGATCCACCATCTCAGAGATCAAGTACTATTTTACAATCGCCACTAATTGCAGAGAGTCACACTGGTATCATCTTGTGTATTAGAATGTTAAAATTAAGACGGTCACTAATTCTTCACATATTTTGTTTTTTACTCCTAAATCACAGGACTTCAACACAGCCAAGACTAGGTTTTAACAGCCATTCCATAGCATAAGTGAAAATTAAGCATCCTGGCATTCAGCATGGGCAGCTAGCCAACATAGGTACTACAGCTTTAAGGCATAAAAACAAGAAATCCACACGCAATGCCTCACCTATAAAAATTTTTTCTGCTCTAATTCATCATCTCATTTTAAGAATTTCTACCAAAGTCTAAGATTGACACTTGGGAACCCCTGTGCAGACGGCAATAATCCTTGTCAGCTTTCTATTAAAGGGCCACAAGCCTCTGTACAACACTGTGGATAGAAACATTACTCATACCTATTTCTGTGAAGCCTCCACTGAACCGAAAGGCACTGTAATTATATGAACAACTTATTTTTTGTACAGCACTCTCCACTGAGTGCAGGCACAAAGCATGGTTAACAATTTTCATTTAAACTACAAGTATAGATTATACTAATTACTTAATTCTGAAATATTACACATAAAAATAAAGTTTTGTTAAAAGTAGAAACTGATTGAATATACAGTAAATGGAAATTAACAATGTCCATTAATTAATTGATGAACTATGGGCAGCTGACAACAGGGGAGATGAAAATTGTAAAAGAACAATTCAAAAATTTAAGTCATAGCTCTGGAGACCTTGGCCAACTGGAAGTTTACCCCCTTACGGGTTTTCAGTAGTGGAGTCTGTGCTGGCCATCCAATCTGATAAGGGAGTCTTTCCACTCAAAGATTCCAATGCTCCTTTATCCGAGATGACTTTTCTACACACAGGAAAACTGCCTGGCACTACATCAGTGGCACCAAGTGCCATCTTCAGATTCTGAGAAGAGAAACATAATAGAGGAGGGATAGTAACAGTGCATTAATCATATTTCTGCACAAGTGACTAACAAACAAATGCAGCTCTAGTCAGGGTATGCCAGACTAAAGCGAGTCTTCTGCTGGGATGTAAAAGCAGAGACTGATGGGGCATCTCTTATATTAGCAAGCAGATCATTCCACAGCTTTAGGGCCCCTGTACCTAACAGTAGGAGGTTGAGCTTTTATTTTATTAAACCTTGGAAACTTAAGTAGGTTGGCATCTTGAGATTGCAATTTGCATTCTGGTTTGTAAGCAATAAATTCAAATTTGTAAGCAGGGCCTTGCCCATTAATGCTTCAGATGTTAAAAGAAGATTATATAGAAATAAGCCCTAATTTTAACTTGGAGCCACTGTAGCAGCAGCATTTTGAATTAACTGAAAGCTGCAAAAAATGATTAGAATAGCCAGTGTACAATGTATTGCTGTAGTCAATCCCACTAGAAATAAATGCAATAATTTCTCAGCATCCTGCAGATTTACAAAACATCTTAATCTTTCAACATTTATAAGATGGAAAAAAAACAGGTTTTGTATTCTTATGCGTATTTTAAATGACATGTTAAGAGTCAAAATGTAACACCTAAACTGTGTGGTAACTTGTTAAAATTAATGGCGATTTCAATAGAGATAGAGTAATGGAATGTTGTTGCGGCAAACATCATTCCCTCCAATACCTTAACATTTCTGTTTTCAGTATTCAGAGACAAGTAGTTCTCCTCCTTCCCCTACATTAACTCTTTAACAGCATTGGAAAAAGTTTTATTTAAAAGAACGGTATACAGTGATCCCTAGCTATATCACGCTTCGACTTTTGCGGCTTCACTCTATCGCGGATTTTAAATGTAAGCATATCTAAATATATATCACGGATTTTTCGCTGGTTCGTGGATTTCTATGGACAATGGGTCTTTTAATTTGTGGTACATGCTTCCTCAGTCGCTTTGCCCAGTTGATTTCATACAAGGGACGCTATTGCAAGATGGCTGAGAAGCTACCCAATCAGAGCACATATTACATATTAAATAAAACTCAATGATATACAATATGGATTCCCATGCGGTGTTTCGCATACTTGAAAGCCCAAAGAGCACGTATTGATTTTTGATTTTTTGATTGTTTGCTTGTCTCTGTCTCTCTCTCTATCTGACATTCTCTGCTCCTGATGGAGGGGGTGTTCACACACTGGCCTAGAGGATACGGACGCTCCTCTAAAAAATGCTGAAAGACTACCTTCACATTGCTGCCTTCCTTGTAGCTGCTTTGTCTGGCGGTGCCTCGCATACTTAAAAGCCCAAACAGCCCTATTGATTTTTGACTGTTTGCTTTTCTCGCTCTCTCTCTCGGACATTCTCTGCTCCTGACGCGCACTCCTTTGAAGAGGAAGATATGTTTGCATTCTTTTAGTTGCGAGACGGAACTGTCATCTGTCTTGTTATGGAGCACAGTTTAAACTTTTGACTAAAGGGTGTTATTTCATGTCTAGAGGGCTCTAATAATGTTAGAAAATGTATTTAGAAGGTCGTAAACAGGTTTTCTATGCTCTAACTGTGAAAATATTCGATTTATAAATAAAGAATCCTACTTCGTGGAAATTCATTATCGCGGCAGAGTCTGGAACAGATTAACCGTGAATAAACGAGGGTTGACTGTAATTAGGTGTCATCTGCAGATGAGTGAAAATGTTATGGTTTCTAATTATCATTTCCAGAGGAAGTATACAAGTGAAAACTGTGAAGGTCAAAATACTGAGCCCTGCAGAACACCACATTTAACTTCTGACTATAATTATGGACTGCTGTCAGCACATTTCTGTATGTACTGGTATTGATTTGACAAGATAAGGATTAAATCAGGTAAGCTCAGTGTCTGTGAGCCCATGGTAGTTTTCTAGCCTGTGTAGTAAAATTGAACAGTCAATGTTATCAACTGCTGCACAAAAAAATCTAAGTGTAATTACCGAGAAATTTCCTTCATTAGAGGATATCAGGATGTCATTTACAGCACCGGTTAGTGCCGTTTCTGTAATATCAGTGTTCAACAGCGGGCTCCAGTGTGTCAGGCTAGGTACCAGAAAGTACAATTTTCCATGGTGTGAAGCAATTAAAATAGATGTGCATTCCCTGGAAAATCCCCAGTACCAATCAGATACTGTTGCTCTAAATATTTCCCTGGTCAGGACGAACCAATTCCTATATGAAGACCTGATATTACCTAATTTGTAGGCCACGATTATCCCAACATTTTCTTTGGAATATTCAATTAGATATAGCAAATACAAAGAATTGCTTCTGAAAAAGATGCAGCGATTCAGAGGAGAACATCAAAACAAATTACAGTGTTGAACATTTTGGTAATTTCAAAACACTACACATATTTAACACTCAAAATAAATACAGCAGTAAAAAAATAGAAGTCATGCAAGTTACAGCAAACTGAATGCAGACATTTTCCAAAGAGAGCAGTGATTTCAAATAATAGCACAAATGACAGTTCTAGTCTGCATATTTTTCTTCACATGGTCAAATAAAAATAAAGTAGAAAGATGAATTTGAAGACAGATTTATGATAGCAATTGTCCATTATCCACAATGACACACAAGTGACAGATATTTCAAATGATTTAATTAAAAAAAATACCAAAAAAACCTTCTAACTGGGCACTTATATGCATGAGGTGGTTATTCTGTTTAATGAGACATTTAAATAAAATGTATTACTATAATTACTGACCAGTAATGGCGCACTGCACGATAATGTGCAGTGAATGCACTTGACTTAGTTTTCATCATCTTTCTCTGTGCGTTTAGCATTCGTTTGCTCAGAGGTTGATGTGCTTGCTGGTTCCCGAGCAGCTCTTCTTTTCTCCACTCTAGTGACCCCGCATTTTCTCTTCTTTTGTTGGCATCTTTTCGCGTTAAAACTGATTAAGTCAGTGTTTGTGTTGCAATTACTTAGTATGTTTTCTTTAATTTTTCACTTAAGCTGGCACTTAAGTCTTCAATCTGCCTCAAGAATGATTTAAGATATGAAGAGGTTGTGGAAGCGACGGTGAAGGTGGTAGGAATGAGAATGGCACCTGTATGAATGCACCGCACGGCCGCCCTGCTGGCCGCTGCCGAGAGTTGATTCTACAATAAAATAAAAATAAAAAGAGGAATAACCTTGGAGGTCAATCATTACCCCAAAAGCGAACAGTAGACGTCACATAGTATATGTGTACCAAATTTCAGGTCAATAGGTCAAATGGTTTGCAAGCTACAGACGATTTACAAAATCTTGGACAGACAAATAGTCACAGTAGCATATTATATACAAATATTTTCAGCAAAACAAATGAAAATAAATTCCTTGATTCTGGGAATGAATCAAAAGTGTGAACAAAACAGCTAGTACTATACACTCTAAGGTTTTCATGAAACAAGGCAAAACTTTATGCTAGTCAAGGAACTTTGTGGTGGGGGGGGGGTTAGCGGTGCATGTCTCCTTAGCTGTACAAGGAACAATCACCATGGATGGATTAAGGCAAACTACCAGCCCCTGCTAAACACACAATTTTCCTTTCTCAAGAGAACCACCACCAAAGATCCTTATACAAATGTGGTGTCTTTATATTACCCTAGGCCAGTGGTTCTCAGTCTGTGGGGTGGACTCCTAGGGTGGCGCAAAGTAATAAAAAGGGGGGCGCGAAGATGTGAAAAAAAAGAAAACAAGAATCGAAAATATGAAAAATACATCTATCGAAACCAAACAAATTAACTTAAACTACATTCTGATACTAGAAAAATAAATATAGAGTTAGATAAATGTCAATAAAAAGTTAAGCAGATATAATAAAATATGCATCTATGATATATCATTAATTAAAAAAAGAACAAATTGGTATTAGTGGGCTCCTTTCAAAAAAACGTTAGGGGGGCGCGATTAAAACTTATGTAAACTTGGGTCGCAAATACTTAAAGGTTGAGACACGCTGCCCTAGGCTGTGCTTCTCCCAATACAGCTCAAGCAAACCATTCGATGTTTCTTTTCTAGGCAGCAATATGGAAAAATGAATGAAGCCATTTATTTTACAGAATTTCTTTATTCTTTATACTGTAAATAAGTATGCCAAGCACAATGGAAATCTAATGAATGAAAGTGGAAGGCAAAATGTAGTTGAATGTTTGAATGGAAACAGAAGGAAATGGGAAGGGGCACGGTAAAGTGCAGCCAGAAGAAAGCAAGCTAGCAGCCACTGTCTCTACGACAACGTGTATTCATATAGCACAGTTTAATATAAAAAATGTACTTAAAAGTGCTTTGCAAAAGCTAAAGAAAATATACAAAGACAAACAGTCAGGTCCTTCAGTATGAGCACCTGAAAATTCTTAAATGGCTCATACAATATTTTTGCCAAAACCCTTAAAATTAAAGTTGAAAGTCTACACTTCAATCATATCTTGATTGCTTCAAATCCATTGTGGTGGCGTACGGAGCCAAAAGTATAAAAATTGTCACTGTCCAAACACTTATGGACGTTACTATAAATACATAAATAAAAAACATGAGTTCCTAATGGAATGGAATTAAGCAGAATTGTTGCTCCAAGCCAGTTTTTAAGTCTCTTAATAGTTACAAAGGGCAAAAGTCATAGTTTAGTTTAATAATACCTGTTATTGTCAGATGACCAGGGAACTCACTCAGTTAGACAGTGAGAATTACTATTGAAGATGATCAGCACATGAAATGTACCAAAACTCTAATTGATCTTTCATCAAGTTTTAAATGCTAATCAAAAACCAAAAGACCTCAATACCAATAACTAGTTCATAACCAGGAAAAAGTAAATATTGGATACTTCAAGAATGCACCCACCAGCTTTTAAATATCACTTTTATGATATCACACATCACATGTTCTTAGGTGGTTCTGGGATAGCTTGCCATCGCAATCATCAACACAATCATTCCAAAATACAAAAAGTATTTGGTTTTGTCTGTGCCGAGTGCGTTTTGCTTTCATCGTCCAGTTTACTGTCTGTTATATGTGCGTCAGTAAATATTTACATATATTTTAACTTTTATTTGAATTTTATTTAAATTTCAAATTTTATCTGAAATAAATTCACGCTTTTGTTTTCAGTAGACTAGATTACTGTAACGCACTCCTCTCAGGACTACCCAAAAAAGACATAAATCACCTGCAACAAGTGCAGAATGCAGCTGCTAGAATCCTAACTAGGAAAAGAAAATCTGAGCACATTTCTCCAGTTTTGATGTCACTACACTGGTTGCCTGTGTCATTCAGGATTGACTTTAAAATATTGCTTATGGTTTATAAAGCCTTAAATAATCTCGCTCCATCTTATATATCGGAATGTCTGACACATTATTTTCCAAATCGTAACCTTAGATCCTCAAATGAGTGTCTCCTTAGAATTCCAAAAGCTAAACTTAAAAGAAGTGGTGAGGCGGCCTTCTGCTGTTATGCACCTAAAATCTGGAATAGCCTGCCATAGGAATTCGCCAGGCAAATACAGTGGAGCAATTTAAAACAACTGCTGAAAACATATTACTTTAACATGGCCTTTTTATAACTTCACTTTAACTTAATCCTGATACTCTGTATGTTCAATTCATCATAATAACTATTCATAGTGGCTCCAAAATCCGTACTGACCCCTACTCTCTCTTCTGTTTCCGGTTTCTTTGTGGTGGCGGCCTGCGCCACCACCACGTACTCAAAGCTTCATGAAGCTCCAACATTGATGGACTGAAAGCCAGAAGTCTACATGACCATCATCATCAAGTCCTTCCATGAAAACCCTAAATACAAAGAGGACTTTTTGATTTATGTTAGGTAGATTGCCCAGAGGGGACTGGGCAGTCTCTTGGTCTGATTCCCTACAGATTTTATTTTTTTTTCTCCAGCCTCTGGAGTTTTTTTTTTTGTTTTTTCTGTCCACCCTGGCCATCGGACCTTACTTATTCTATGTTAATTAATGTTGACTTATGTTTATTTTTTATTGTGTTTTCTATTTTTCTATTCTTCATTTTGTAAAGCACTTTGAGCTACATTTTTTTGTATGAAAATGTGCTATATAAATAAATGGTGTTGTTGTTGTAGTAGTGAGGTTTCAGTAAAATCCCTTTTATTAGCTAAGAAACGTTTCCAGAGCATAGCCCTGCCATTTTTTCACAGATGTGTAATATTTTGTAATGCCTTCACTGAATCCCGAGCAATTTACTGCAATTTCCTTCTCAATGCCCTATCTTCACAATGTATTAACAGAGCACAACAAATAAAAAAAAACTGCTGCTAGCCAGCGAGGCATTAGACATCTCTTCTAAAATTCCTTTGCAGGATTCTCAGTGAATAATTGTTAACATTTATGTTGGTAACTTTGAGAACCCATCTCCTAAAGTCTATCTTTGAAGCAGAGCAAGACTTTAATTTTTCAATCACAGCTGAAAACAGTTTCAGTTACGACTTAGATTGTCTTTCCTGTACTTATTTCTTTTATCACTGCACATTTTTTCATGGCTGTATTAATGTACTCTGTGTTACTGTCTGTCAGCTTTGACTGTTCAACACTTCCTCTGTACAGTACATTCAGGTCATTCATTTAAATTCTGACATATTGCCAGGATGTTTCCAGGCTCTTCCCAGGAAAATCAATATGACTTTGACATGTATGTTTTATTTCAATATTATTGGAGTTGTTCAGTATTTTGTTAGCTGAATAAAAAAAGAAAACGTGTTGGTGTTCGCTGTAGAAGATGTTATATAAAATTAAATTTGACTAAGTTAATCTAACACTCTACTGTCATTAGCAATGTGAAGAGTTACATTACTCTCTTTGCAAGAGAAAAGAGCTGGTCACATAAGGTGCCAAAGAGGGAGATGAGGGACCATTTGAAAACAATGCACACAGACAACCGATTATTTGAGCAGAAGGGGATACCTCCATATCCACCCATTCCTCAACCAGAACAGAAGTTGGATGACAGCCCCACTAAGTGGAGAAAGGTTGAGAAAGTGGTGAGGAAACACGAGCAGCTTCAGCTCCAGGACCAAATGGAGTTCCTTACCAACTATACAAAAATGCACCAAATGCCCTACAGGTCCTGTGGAGGTTAATGAAGGTGGCATAGAAGAGGCAAACCTTCCCAAAAAAATTAGTGAAGAGCAAGGGGAGTAGTAATCCCCAAGGTAAAGGATGTCTTGAACATCAACCAATGTTGACAAATCAATCTTTTGAAATCGGAAGGGAAGATATTCTTCAGCATTCTTCCTCAAAGGATACGACCTATCTGAAAGAGAACAATTTGAACAGCACAGTGGTATAGAAAGCTGGCATACCAGGCTTCCCCGGATTCTTATAACACAAAGACATGATATGGCATCAATGCCAGTTTGCAAGAAGGGAAGGAAGAGATCTACATGTCTTATTCCTGAATCTACCCAAAACTTTTGGATCAGTCCCCCGTTCTCTCCTCTGGACAGCAGCCTTCAATCTCTCATGTACCAAAGACCATTACAAACTTGGTCAGGAACTACTTCCAAGATTTGCAATTCTGTATTACAACCATAGAGTACACAACATCATGGCAATGACTGAAACTTGGAATAATGGCAGAATGCATCATTTCCCCACTACCTTTCACCATGGCAAAGGAAGTGATCATCCGAGCATCAAAATGGATTGTAGGAGGAGAGTGTCTGCAGTCTGCACAACAATTACCTCCCATTCATGCCTACATCACCACCCTGACGTCAACCATTGCAAAAAATAAACTGGGAGAGGATGAAGATAAAAACAGGCAAATCAAGGAGCATATCCATCGCCAGAGAAAAAGTGTCAGAGATTCCAGTCAAGAGCCTAAGGCAGAGGTACAGCACAAGTATCAAAGACTCAGACCACAGTAACCAACTAAAGGGGGGAAAAAAAAAAAAAAATCATCAAAGGCGATACTAATATAGACAAGACCTTACTTCCTGGCAAGATGATCTGCAGTTCGGGTCCCCCAGTCTGAAATAGACCTCATAGACCTTTAGAGACCACATCTCCAAAATTGAGAAGCTTGGCAAGACAATCAATTCATTCATCAAGAAGTGGCTAGGTCTACTGCAGTGACACTGTAGGATCAGCTTGTATGAACATGCTATGCTGGAGGAGTACGAATGCAGCAAAGTGGTTGGACATGACTCTGATGGAGTCTCAAGATTCTACAATACACACAGCTGCTCCTAGACAGGCAACAGGGAAGAAGTAGACTCTGTACAGTTAGCAATATCTACTCTCAGGTAGAGTTGGACAGGTGCAAAAAGGAAGAGGTAGGTTTGGGTTAGGGACAAGTCAACTAAAATGGCACAGCGCAACATCTATCAAGAGAAGAAAGCTGGTGGTTGGCAAGGTCCGGCAGCAAGAGGAGGCAGAGAGACATGCAAGGGCAGTCTCACAGTCCAAACTGGGCCAGTGGACTAGCTGGGAAAATCTGGAGCATCGGAAGCTCTTTTGGAAGGATCTGTGGGAGATAGAAGGAAGCCAAATTAGTCTTATCATCAGTGCCACCTATGATGTTCTTCCCACACCCATGAATCTACATAAATGGGTTGGAGAAGATCCAATATGTCATCTTTGCCAAACCCCAGCAACATTACAGCACATCCTCACTGGTTGCAAAACCAACCTGACGTAGGGCTAGTATACCTGGATGCACAATCAGGGTTCTACAACAACTGGCGATTACCCTGGAAGAAAGCAGATCTACCATCAATGTCCTCCCTCCTCTGATCACCGGATTCATAAGAGCAGGTAAACCTACAGTGAAAACGTCTACAAGTAAGGAACCGACCCTTCTGGGGATGGGCTGGGAATGGAAGATGAAGGTTGATCTAAATCAGAAGCTAATTTTTCCACCACAAGTTATTACATCTAGTGTTAGGCCAGACCTGATCTTGTGGTGAACCTTGCAGGAGTTCTTGTTCATTGTGGGGTTAACCAGGCTATGGGAGACAGCAACTGATAATGCATCCATCCATCCATACATTATCCAACCCGCTATATCCTAACTACAGGGTCACAGACATAGCAGCCAAGGCAGAACAACATAGCTGGTGTACCCAGGCGCTCCCGGTAGAAATAGGGTGTACTGTAAGGGGTTTGCAGCCACAACAATCAGGCTTCTGAAGGGGATGGGAGTATGAGGGCAGGCTTTCTGACAAGCCATCAAGTCGCTATCAGAACCTGCTGAACAAAGCATCAAATAGATTTGGCTGAAGAGAAAGGATCCCAACTGGGCCACAAAATAAGGAGTAAAAGTGCAGGGGAGTGCACCTAGGATGCCAGGTGTCGCTGTTGAGCCCTATGAAGGTGTCATGGGCATATCAACGAAACACAGATGAAGCAGGGAGCCCACCTGATGACCCCAATGAAGCAATTACCTCATTCCCATTCAAGACAGTGCCGTATATTGGGATTGAAATATCAAGTCCTGTGAGCGTGACAACACAGATTGAAGGAATCAAAACTTCATTTATGTTGCTAGTCACGCTGTCCGGACATAATACTCTTCTAGCAGTTCTATGCCAGTAACTGGTAATCCCAGTGTTGTGATAATCTATACTAATAAAAGGCAAAGCCCTCATTGACTGACTGACTGACTCACTCATCACTAATTCTCCAAGTTCCCGTGCGGGTAGAAGGCTGAAATTTGGCAGGGTCATTCCTTACAGCTTACTTACAAAAGTTGGGCAGGTTTCATTTCGAAATTCTACGCGTAATGGTCATAACTGGAAGCTATTTTTCTCCATATAATGTAATAGAGTTGAGCTGGATGGCCGTGGGGGGCGGAGTTTCATGTGACATCATCACGCCTCCTACGTAAGTACGTAGAGAACAAGGAAGACCTCCAAACAGCGCTGAACAAAAAACGCCATTTCACAATTGAGAAGGCAGAAAAAGATTATGAAGCAAGTGATGCATACAAGCGTA
>JANRMT010062856.1:10223470-10282469 GCA_026402145.1 Polypterus bichir lapradei
GTAGTTTAAAAGACAGTATAATTTCTGTCTCTTATTCTGTTCCTTCAATGCCAGTTGCATCCTTGAATGTGCAAATAAGCCAGTACGCAGTTAACAAGAACAGCATGTCTCAAGAGGTAAAGGGAAGCAGACTTAACCACAAAGATGACAAATAACTGTATTTTGGATAAACTTTTTATGTGAAGAAGTTATCTTTTAAAATGCACGCTTTAAGGAAAAGTCTTATGACTCATTAATCAAAAATGCTTGCTTAAATTTTAAGCTAGAAGTGATTTTTTATCTAAGCTGTATGTCTGCTACTCAGGATGTTGGCATGATGTGTACGTGATAGCTGACTTATAAAAGTCTGTAAGAAAAAGAGGAATGAGAGATTCTGCAAGTGCCGAGTCCTGAGCTAACAGGCCTGCGGAATCTTGGCTACTCACCAAGACTCACAAAGAATAAAGATGTGTATTGAGTCAACAAAATGTGTCTATCTTCTGCTGTCTTCTCTCTTTGAACCCGTGTCCACATTGTCAAGCATCCAAAGAGGCATTTAGACTTAGTAAAATATCCAGAGGTGCTTGCCAAAAGTTGTATTGTACTGAACATGTCTTAGAAAAGGAATAGTAAATATTTTTTGTAAACCAGCTACACTTTGTTAATGTTAACAATTTTCTGTCCACTGACACGTTAAAGTGACTTTTTAAACAACTTTACCATCATTAAACTGCTTAAATATTTAAACTAATAGATAATAACAATAAAATAAATAGTGCAACTTCCAGTAATAATACTATTACTTCAAAACCTCAAGGCCAGGTACATTACACAGTATTCCCCATAATAAAATAAAACAAGTGCAACTTGGTGATGACATCTTTACCAACTGAACTATCATTTAGGCACATTGCATTAATATGGACCTTTCTTCAAGCTAAGCTATATACCTAAATAATAAAACTGCAACTTGCATTTATAATGCTATTTGTGGTATTGTGTGTCTGTGGCTTAAAAAAAAAAAAATCCAGTTAAATCCAGTTTGCCGTGTCCGTCTCTGTGGGTGTGATTGCACAACCGGGGGAGCTGATGACGTGATTGGGGCACCCGATCATTCTCAATTGCTTCATTGGCTTACTGCGGCGTGTGAATAAGGCGCTGCGTCCTCGGAGACATATGTTTATGGGCCGGCAGTCTGGGGGGAAGGAAAAAAGAAAAGATAGAACACAAGGAGGTTAAAGAAGGGAAAGGGCAGTCATGGGAGATGATCCAGACACCAGGAAGGTGAAGGCAGCACGAGCTGGGGCTCCGTGAGGGAGCGCAGGCTGAGGCGATCTAGGGGCTGGTTCACTCCACTGATTAAGCGTGTAGAGTGGGGCGAGCGAAATGTAAGGCCTTCCAATCGATCTGAGGAGCGACTGAGTGAGCGCGAAGGAAGATGGGAGGTGTGCTGACCTCGGACAGTGTGGTGGCAGCCAAGACAGGGGCTGGCAGAAAGCAGCTCGTCCTGCAAACGCTCTGCCAGCAACGCCAGTGTAGGGTGAGCTGTGGAGACAGAAGGTGGTGTGCTGCGATCGGGCGAGGAGAGAGACTGCATTTTAACCTCTATTTTAACAGATTTATTTATTATGGATTTTATCCTCACGTTTCACTGGTTTTATGGATTTGCTATTTATTTGGGTACTGTATTTTTCTGAACACTACACAATGGACACTTTTGGCTTTACTTTTGACTGTTTTTAACAAAAGCACTTAAGCACTTTCCACCATCCCCTGGTTTTAATATGATTTCTCAGCTCATCTCGGTCATAACTAATCGACGGTGTTGGTTCAACTGACTCCCATATGGGAAGAGGGAGTCTGGAGAGGACCGGCATTGTCACACTGTTACACAGTAACCAGGTACATTATACAGTATTGAAAAAAAAAAATAAAACAAGTACAACTTGGCTTGCAGTATCATACAGTAGTATAGAAACAGTATTCACACATTTGAACATAATGGTCCACATCCGACCTTTTAAAACCAAAATATCTTCAGACAATTGACACGGCACCTTTTTTCGTCAAAAGTTCTTCTGTGTCATCATGCTCAACTTTATCGTCTGCTACAGCTTGCATTTAGGAGTGTTCTCTGTCCATTTTCACCGCTCTGTACCTCCACTAACGCATGTACTCCGTTGTATGCCTGTTTAGCGGTGCAGCAGTGAAAAAGGTCTCCCCTTAAACAGTTTCCCGCTGCGCCACATTCCGAACGTTGTTTAGGCTATTTAAACCAGTGTTCCGGTATAAGAAAAATCCATATCATGACAAAACTAAAAAATGGTTTTTGGTACGAACCAGTATACCACCCAGCACTAATGTACAGACATAATACATGTTGTGCACATATATTTTTTAAATACAGTATTATACGTAAGGGTATGGCCAAAACTTTTATATCATGACATAATTTAAAATATATCATGTTAAAGGGTATATATCACAATATAATCTGTGTATATACTGTACTTTTAAAAGTGAATCAATCTTGATTCTGTTGACCCAATTTCATAGGTTAACAGTGGGTAGTTCTACTGTGGTTTCTTTCTATAAGGATATCATCTCTACTGTGCAAAATAATAAAATAAGAACTGAGCAAGAAATAAACATATTGCACATGCCTTTCAAAACACAAAACCTTGGAAAATGTGTACTGGGCAGACTATACAGTAAAAAATAAAATTACATTTGACAATAAAATAAGCAAAGTATTCAAAGAGCTATTCTTCCTAATTTCTCTGGTTTCCCCAATCACAAAAAAGCAAGCCTAACTAGACTTTAATACTAAAACATCTTTGTCAACATGAAGACAAACCAAAAAAAAATGTACATCTACACTGACTGATAACTACCTTAGCAGAGGTTATCAACCCAGGCTGTATAATACAGGCTACTAATGAAAGTCACATTACTGAAATTAAGTGATCAAAGGCAAAACATTCAATTTTCAAAATCTTTCTGCAGAAATTGATGTTAGACAATTAAAAAAAATGTAATGAAGAAAAATCCTGTCTTGTACAAAACACTTCCATTACTTTCTAACCTTGAAAATACCGGGCATTTCAATATATATGGATAAAAAGATTTACAACAATACTTATTGTAGCCTACTTATAACCTTAATACTTAAACATTTCTCCTATTTGTGTAAAAACTCTGTTGTGCTCAATTTTTCTTAACAGCGAATGCAAGACTGTCTTATTATCATGATCACACATTACGGAAAGTATTTGCATGCATAAATTAAACCAAATCACAAATGTATTTTCTGTTGGCAGCACAGAAGAACTCTAGTACTTGCACTTAATTTTCCTAATTTTTTGTATATCTGCATTAGTTTTAGTTAATTAGTCACAATGTTTGTAAAATGCATACATGAGCATTCTACAGAAAGATTGTTGATAATGCGATAACCAAAGAGTTTGAACTGAAGTTTTAACGAGAAAAAAAATAATATCAGGTTATGTCATCAGGTCATATAACATACAAAATATGTGACAGGAGGCAGGACTGACACTATCAGCCATATAGAAGTCCTTGAAAGGACAGCTTATTGTCCCTTCAAGAACTCCAGCTGTTGTACACCCACATGTTTAATACATGATTTAATGCATTTCATCATGAAAATGATAAAGTATTTATCTTAGCATTCGAAATGTTCAGAGAGCAGTAATATTGTGAAGTGAATGTATTCTTTGTGGCGATCACTGCATGCGGCTCCTCTCCGTGCACGAGGAAGTCAGTTTAAGAAGCACATCAAGATTAACGTGGGTTGGGGAACACTTAATACAAAGCATTTAATGTGCTACATTCGTTATGAAGGGGTTTGAGAATATCTAGTAAATTAAACATTTTAAGATTAAGTTTACAATGTTCTACTTTAATGACAAAATAAGCTATGAGAATGAAGCCAACAAGCAGACTTT
Organism: Polypterus bichir lapradei; assembly: GCA_026402145.1. Classification (NCBI taxonomy): domain Eukaryota; kingdom Metazoa; phylum Chordata; class Cladistia; order Polypteriformes; family Polypteridae; genus Polypterus; species Polypterus bichir. The sequence goes on from JANRMT010062856.1 coordinate 10,227,418, forward strand.
ATTCTCGACATAAGCATCGAGATTAAAGTAGAAATGTCGAGAATAAAGTCGGCATGTTGACTTTATTCTCGATATACACTTTTTTCTTCAGTGTCTGCATTTTTTCCCCCCTTCTACATGGCCCTAATACACTTCAGTATAACATGGAAATACTCGACATGATGAAAAAATGTCCTAATCCTGCCAAATCTGGACATTTATCTTAGCATTCTAAATGTTTAGAAAGCAATAATATCGTGAAGTGAATGTATTCTGTGTGGCGATCGCTGCCTGTAGCGTTCTTAGTGCAAGAGGAAGTCAGTTTAAGAAGCAAGTCAAAATTAACATGGGTCAGGGAACACCTGAAGTGTCCAGCTGCAATCAGGACAGTTTTAATCCTCGGACAGATCCGAGCACTTCAGACACTATGAGGCCCATAAATTGACACCCCGTTCTGGAGCCATTCAAGTTTTGCTGGTGAACTGACACCTATGTTACACGCATCTCATGACGATTTCAATTCCCTTTAGTTCCTGCATTCAAACGTGTATTCAGCATTTATTAAACTATTGACATCTTTCAGTTCTGCATTCGAAGCAGTTGTTTTGGTGTCATATATTGGAAGCAAACTGAACAAAAAAATCTTAACATTTTGTATTTTATAGCACACGTTTTATATCTGTGTTTGCCATGTCTCATTCATGAGACTGCACTGTTTAATATGTTAAATTATATGCTGCACTCAACGGAGTAGTGGCTCAGTGGCTAAGGATCTACACTGGTAATCAGAAGGTTGAACCCATATAAAAATGGGAAATGCTAAGGAAGAAGACGAAGAAGAATAAATTATGTGCTGCATTCAGCTACGATTAACACTTTATATTCTTACAGACTCTGAATTGAATAAATCATATAATTTGGCAAAGTCAAAATATGTAATACTACACGCCTGACATTTAGGAGCTCTTTAGAATACTGTTTGTGGTCCTCTGTGTTATTATTACTGTATTATTACTGGTGTACAAAATTTTAATATTTATATTAACAATGCATTAATTGTGGTTGGAGTTTATGCTCCTGAGAAATGACACCCTTGCCCTCAGAAGCATGAAGAGGTATAAAGTAGTCGTTTGAGTCACCCAGCTAAGATTGGCTTTGCGTACCCATAGCAGATGGCTCACAACATCTATTCGTATTTGCTGCGAGGTCTATTACATTAGCACCACAGAATATCCTAGTGAAGCTTTTTTTATTTATTTAAATATTTATTTGCACACACGTTCAGTTTGCCACCATTACTATAATAGTGCATTCAGCACAAAAGTGTTCTGTACCGTAAACACCGATTTTGGGGGGGTGTTTAGGGGCTTAGGGACGAGAAAGTGGGTGAAGACAAAAGAGATGCAGCTAATAGGAGGCCCTCAGAATGTCTCACGTCGCTGAATCTGTCTGAGGCCTAAACCTGTCCCAAGTGCAGCTGGACTGTATTGGGAACACTTCATACAAAGCATTTAATGTGCCACATTAGTTACTACAGGGTTTGAGAAAACCTAGCAAATTAAACATTATTTTAAGAAGTCTACAACATGGCAAAGTTAAACGAGAGAGAGAGAGAAAGGAAAAAAAGGTTTAAAGTGGAAATGTCAACTGTAATTTCGACATAAACAGCAGGAATAAAGTCGACTTTTTTCTCTCAACACTTTTTTTTCTTCTCCATGGCCCTAATACGCTTCCGTAGCGTTACGTTATAACAAACGTGTTCTGAGATTTTTAAAGAAAGGTAGTTCTACTTATTAATCATGGCATGATTTTTAGCAAATGGAAGCAGGAATTCATGGCCCCCACATTCTAACACAGGGCCCTAGGCCTGGGTCTCTGGCGGGCCCTTCACCTAGGGTTAAGGAAAACAGGATACCCAATAGGAGTCTGATATTGTTTTTAGTTTTCAAAATATTTTATGCTGAAGTTGACACTCAATGCTGTAGGATCAATTCTTGCTTTCTGTTCATATTTTTTGTTTGTGCATAATATCTACTCATCCCACACCAGGTCCCTGTGATCCAGGGCCCCCTGGCTAGAGTAAGGTGACCATCAGTCCCTGTTTTCCAGGGACAGTCCCTCCTCAGAAACATGTCCCCGCTTTGCCCCTGGTTTCAGATTTCATCCCCGGTTTCAGCTGATTCACTTTTTAAAATGTATCTCATCACCAGGATAATTTGAACTGTCCCCGATTTGTCCCTGGTTTCAGATTTCGTCCCCGGTTTCAGCTGGTTCACTTTTTAGAATGTATCTCATCACGAGGATAATTTGAACTCGGCGCGCATGCGCGGTATTTTGACGGAGGTTATGCTTTACCGCCTCCTGCAACTTTGGCGAGAAATCACGTGATAAGCTTTCGCTTTGTATGTAGTCTACGGTCCTCTAAACCCCCCCACCACCACCACCCCGTGTCCCCGGATTAGCCCAAAAAATTTTGGTCACCTTAGCTAGAGCCCTGTCAGCCCAGAAGCCATGTAGGAATTCCACTGTACTCTAAAGTAAATATAATGACCCTTGCAAACGTACATGCTTACTTATCCACTCGACAATTATTCCTCCCAGTAGCACGAAATAACATTTGCGAAATGCCCGCTTGGATACACTAAAAAGTCGTCAAACTATGCTTTTATAAAGTGATTAAACTTCACTAAATCCACACGTTTACTCCGAACGAGACATTACGACGAAATGAGACGAATGTGAAAATAACGAAACGACGGACTTGATTGTTGAACTACTCAAGAACAAGAGCAGGCCGTATCTGCGCACTTTCGCGCTCAGTTTAGTGTTTGGCGGGACACGCGCACCGAATTGGCGGTAAGCAGCAGCTGCCTTCTCGAGTGGACACGTCACAGGACGGTTAGCAGTGGCGCAGTTCCAAGACAAAATTTAAAATAATAATAATAAAACAGACGGAGCAAACAGCGCGAACTCACAACAGATTTTTCCACGTCCGGTATAGTTTGTTTACCAAAACATTTAGAAAACGGTGTTAAAATATTTCCGTAAGCGATTTTTTTTTTCTTTACCAACCGTTGATTTCGCACTGTCAGGGTCCAGCCTGAGCAAATAAAATCTGAGACTTTCAGTGACTCTCGCGGCGCCTACAATGACTATAAAATGACTTCGACTTACGTGAAGACTATGACGGCTGTTGTTCACTACCGGTTAGTTTATGTTCATCTTCCGCCCCGAATGGCCGCCTTTTCTCTCCCCGACTCCCATTTAATTGGTTGCGGCACATTCTGGACTTATCGACGGAAGGAGGGTGGGCTCGAAACTGTGACGCAGTCGCCGTCATTAACGGCCTTACCGTCCCGATTTGGATAAAGTTTAATGTGCTTCTGACAGCCCAAGGCGTGACATTTATACAACGGCAAATATCGTTATTGGAAAAAAGTCGTTTGAGAACAATATCGAAGGGTCACTTTGACTGAATGGAGATCACCGTGGGCATCGCATTGTGTCTGTCACTGCAAAAATGCGCCTTCCACGTACACCACAGTTAGTTAAAACACTCTTGAGTTTAATGTGTAAAATGCATTGTATACATAATTTAACAGACAGGCTTATGGCCGACTTCTCCGTTTGCCATTAAGCCATTTTCATTTGTTTTTCATCTGCTACAATGAATCTGATTATTTAGCCAGTTCCCCAGTGCTTTCAATTAAGATTAATAAGTGAAACGTAATTAATTTGTCAAATGCATGTTTATATTAAAGAATCAGAATGTTTATATAAAATAATCAGAATATCTTTATTGTCGTAACAAATACAACGAAACAGAGTTACACATCAGAAGGAATCTATTTATTTATGCAAATAGCAATCATATGTTTTCTACACGTTATCATCCCTATGGTGTCATGAACCTTCTGGTTTCCAGCAGTTGCTTGAAATCATTAATCAGGAGAAAATCATTTTGGGGTTGCTACCCCATATTTTGGGATATTGGTCACAATATGCAAATAAAATTAGTTTACGTAGTATATTTTGCAAAGTTAATAAAAAATGTTGCATTCTTAAGATAAAATATCACATAGTAAGTGTTTACATTATTCTTTTCTTTAGTTATTTAAGAACAGGCTTCTAGCAATTTGCATTGGAAGATGTTTTATACACACCTGCTTAAATCTAAAAGAGGGCCTTTGGCAAAAATATGGCTTGCTGCTCACTGGGAAAAGAAGATCACCAAAGTCCATGTTTATGAGTGCAATTTAGAAACAACAATCAAAGATATGATTACACCCAAGGTAAGTATGTGTTTCATTACCAGTATGAAGCAATAATAACTGATTAAATATATTTAAACAGAATGTGCAAATGGTATTTTTTCTTCAGTTTTTTTTTTTATTATTATTTAATAGCACATTGAATACGGTTCTGTTAATAAATCAGACTTACACAAACGGAATAGTTTTTCTTTTTTTTTTTTGCTGCATGGATCGTCTTAAATCACCCTTTGACCCTGAATGGAAAAGCACAGTTCAATTACAGTAATCTTATCAAATTATTTTTCTAGGTCATACACTGCAAAACATGGGGTTCCACATTTTAATACTTTTCGTTATTTATTTGTCTGTAATACCTTTAACTCCAGGGTGGTGCAGTGGTAGCGCTGCTGCCTCGCAGTAAGGAGACCAGGGTTCGCTTCCCGAGTCCTCCCTGTGTGGAGTTTTCATGTTTTCCCCGTGTCTGTGCAGGTTTCCTCTGGGTGCTCCAGTTTCCTCCCACAGTCCAAAGACATGCAGGTTAGGTGCATTGGCAATCCTAAATTGTACCTAGTGTCTGCTTGGTGTGTGCGTGTGTGTATGCGTGTGCCCTGTGGTGGGCTGGCACCCTTCCTGGGGATTTGTTCCTGCCTTGCACCCTGCAGACCCCCGTGACCCTGTGTTAGGATATAGCGGGTTGGGAAATGACTGACTGACTGACCTTTAACTCCAGAATAGAATAATCTACAGCAAATGCATTGTCAGATTTTTTTATTATTATTATTGTTTATTAGCAAAAGTTTTTCAATCAAGGATCATAAATGAGACATTAACTGGATAATGGCAAACAGTACCTTCAAGAGAGTGTGCAGAGTGAAAGATCTGCAAATACTCCATACCCTGAGTACACACCCATTTTCTCATCATTCCCTTAGGACTGCAGCTTTGCACCCATGTTTTATGCTTTATATAATTTCCATCCAACACCGCTATGCTTTTTTTGATAAGGTCAAAGTTTCAAGAAAAGTTTAGTAATATACTGAAACAGAAAGGAAAATTGATAGGCAGAAAACACGTGACTTTGAGAATGCAACTTTAAGTTTATGCAGATTTGAGTTCCTTTTATTATATGAAGTGCCAATTTTAAAAGGAATACTTCAGTAAATATCAACAATTTAATTTTTTTGTATATATACAAAAAGTTCACATCAGACTGAAGGCAAGTTAACTGCATCATGAGTGATACAGTATGTAGTATGTTATTATTGAAGAAACATGTTGAAACATAGTAAAAACAAACTGGGGTCTCCACCTGTAATGAACCTATGGCACTCAAATTGTCAGCCCCATTCTGGACTAGTAAAACAAGCCAAAAAAAACAGAACAACTTTTGAACATGGACAGTCTACAGTCTTATTATCTGAGAAGACACAGCCCCAACATGCTCACAGCATGCTTGTAAAAGGATATTTTGAAAGTTAAATGATTATTTTTTACTGTATTTACTTTACAAAAAGGGGCATTTTATTTTCTCCATATAGTCTCTTTCCACCGTACATAGATTTACAGTACTATTTATTGCTAACTCTAAAGTGACCTGATGTAAACTAGTATGGATGAATGAATGAGTTCTGTCTTGCACTGATACTTGTGGAATAGGCATCCAGTATGACACAAAAAATGCATTTAGGTGGTTGTGTTTTAAATGTAACCTTTTGCAAAATTTTGTTCAAAGAACATGCTTTGTCTGTTTCAACCCTAGATAGAAATCGCTTTAAGAATTTCCGGACATTTGCTTCTAGGAGTTGTGAGGATCTACTCTAGAAAAGCAAGATACCTCTTGATAGACTGCAATGAAGCTGTTGTTAAAGTTAAGATGGCTTTTCGCCCAGGTGGCTGACTTATTCTTCTTAACTGGATGATAAAAATATGTTGAAAAAAATCATAGATGTATTCAGGAACTAAATCAGTATTCCATGTATGAAAAAATAAATTATACTCTGGTAACAATTAAGACAATAAACTGATAAATAAAGTTAGCATAATGATAAAAATATTTAGATTTTTTTATATTTCAGTATATTAATACAATTTGAGTTAAGAATGGTATTAAAATCAACAGATTCACATTGTCTTCAATCTATTTGTTTTAGAAATGTATGTCTTAAATAAATCTTCATTTTTATTTTGTAATTTTGTTACTTTATTAGTTAATCCATGATTCAGGCTTATACCACTTTTCTGTAGGTTTAAATGATCTTCCTGAGCAGAGCTTAGAAGCTGCCCATAAAGCCATCACTCTTGTTGAAGACTTTACTGGTTTTGAAACAGAGCTACCTGATATCAAGTAAAATTTTCTTTTTTTTCATTATATTTAATTCTCATGCATCACCTATGATCTAAAGAGTTTTGCTGTGTTTTCTGTTTCCATGATATAATCATAACAATTTAAAGCATGCTCAGCTACACCAACTATTTATACAGTGGCTGACATGTTTATTTGATGGAATAAATGTGTTTTTGTGCTGAGACAATTAAAATGCAGCACTGTGCTAAGACATTGCTTAACCACTTTATTTAATAATATGTGTATTTATGAATGTATTGTTTGGCATTTTTTGATTCACTATTCTTATTTTACTGTAAACCTTACTCAATATTTAGATTATACTGCTAGGTATATTGCTTCACAGTAGGAAGATAGACAGAATCTGCATAGTTATTAAGACCGGTTTCCGAATCGCCTCTTCAATAATATAACCAATTGTACAGCATTATTCTGCTGGTAGAATACTTACAGATGAGAAGGCATGATCTATATTTTGCTGCATAAACGTGAAAAAAACAAAAACCTTTAGACTTAAGCCTGCTATATAGTGCTATTCATAGGCAAGATTAAGTGTAACTAATTTTAGTTAGTTCTATGCTTAATTGCAACACATAAAAACAGGATGGTATTTGTGCAGTTGTATATTTATATGTACTTTTTGTGCACAAGGTTAAACCAACTGAAATTGTTTTGTCTGGTTAAATGAAAAAAGCCCTACCATAGAGGAAATGAAAGTTCAATATCAAAGTAATCTAAACCATGCCCATCTGAAATCACTAGTGATGAAATGGAGTACTTCCTGTTTGTAAAGATACAGAGAATATTTTTTTTCTAGTGCTATTGAAGTTGCTGAGTACTTTACTTTGAACCAAGCCAAGACTGAAGACATCACAATGAAAGAGGACCTGGGAAGGAACTTTCTTATTTTTGGTATTTTCAATATGTGACATTTAAATAGAATAATATCATTAATCTTCACTTAGTTTATATTCTGTATACATTCATATATTTTATTAACATTTCTGTATTTGATTTGTGCTGTTTCAGAAAATGATCTACATGTCTTTGATGGAAACATGAGTTTCTGTGTCGATAATTCTGTACTGTCAGGTGTTAGTAATCTTACTGATCAGTTCGTAGCAGACGGTTTTGGGGATGAGGATGGTGGTGGTATTTTAGGTATGTAAAATCTTTAAACAACGTTACTTTAGCTTGTCATTTTTTGTATGATGTGTAATTTATGTTTATAATATAGATAAATGCTGAACTTTTCTTTTTCTTTCTCTAATATATTTATACAAAATATGAACAAGTGCTTTTATAGGTCTTAACTGTGTGCCTGGCTTTTCAATCCATTATTAATACAATATATATAATGCATTATCTTTATACTTATTTTCCCTAGTTTTCTCCTGTCATTTGTTCACTCTGTTCACTGTGATGAACTACTATATATTGAAAGAAAAAAAAATCCATAATGATATAATAATTATTTTCAAAATCTTCTCTATCCTTGCTATGAGTTAAGTATAATTACTTTTGGCGATTAAATTACTCTTCCTACTGTGGTTTCTGAAGTGATGGTTTTGTTAAATGCATTGGCAAGTGTTGACAAAGCAATGTTTTAAAATGGTATTGAGATGAAAAAAATTTATTTCAATACTTACAACAAATCATGTTTAAGAAAGGAAAAGACTTTAATACTGTAGCAGATGTTAAATAAATATTTATTTCACATTGCTTAGAATTACACCATTTAAAATTAAAAAAAATACTTATCAGCTTAGACATTTTACAGATAAAATAGCACTAGGATCTTTATTAGTTTTAACCTGTATTAATTTGAAAAGAAGCAGGTAGCCTACAAATTAAATGGAGTCAGATGCTGGATGAGAATACTGGATATGCACCATCTTACTGTATCAAATAAAGATAAGTTGTTTAAAGTGGATAGTGTACTATTATATGATGTGGTCTGCTGAGGGAGTAATCCCTGTTCTGGGTTGGCAGATCACCTGAATAAAGTAATCAGGAAGATCAACTATATTATAGGACTTAGCATGACTCATTAGTTACACAGAAAGAGGACAACAGGAAAAACTTAGATCCATGACCAATGCTACCCATTTTTTTCTTTAGATATTATCCTGGAGTGTTTTTGGCCAATGACTGATCACTGAGACTAACTGCATAGGTTATTTCTTTTACCGTAAATTCACCAAATTAATGTTTTTACCTGTTTACATTAAAGCCATAATAAAACAAATGACATACAGACAATATACACTATGTACATACAAAGTATTTTGCAGTATGCTGGAAGATTTGAATTCCCCCTTCTGAAACAAATAACACATCATCTATGTAAAGAACAGTAACACTAGAAAAGAAGTTAGAAGGTTTTTAAAAGAAAAAACAAGACTAGCGGGAGTTTAATTCTGAGTATTTGCATGCTTTGATCCATTAAAATCAAAACCCGGATCATTCCTGTGATAAAAATTGCTTTTGCTGTTTTACAGTATTTATTAAATTGATGTTGTCAGTTTGTGTTGTGTATTCTGAAGTTTACAATCAGTTTTATTCTGCTATATATTTAACTTCTTTTCAATAATATGTAGTAATGATAGTAATTGAATGTGCAGTTCCAATTTATTTACACAGCTTAAGTAAGAACTGGATTTTGGTTTTGACCACAAAGCCAGTCATGACTCTCCAACATTATTTATTTATATTTCATTTTATAATAATAAATTAACATGTTAAATATATATAAATTTGTTTTTTCTTAATTTTCCTTTTTGACTCTAAATATTTAGATTTTATAATCAGTGGTGATGATGAAGATTATATTACAAAATATTCTTCTGAGATGAACACTTCAGATGTTCCCTTTTTCCTGACATATGAAAAGAGTCCAGGTATATATATATTTTATTTATTACACCTTTATCAGTTATCATGAATATATATATTATATATTTTATATAAAAGAATTACCTCAGTTATGCAATCTACATAATAACTAATACAGTCGATTTTCCTATTAGTAACTTACATTCAATCTGTAGAATCATCTTAAAATAATATTGCAATAGTGAAAGAATATTTTAATTTAAATTCTTTTTATTCACTTTGTATTATGTAGATTGTTGAGAAATTTGTATCTAATTTTAATAATTTTATTTTAAACTTCCACATAAAAATGTAAAAGTAAAAATGACTTAAAAACAGAAATGTTGTTTTGTGTATTTCTTTCTACATACACTATGCAATGGTATTCTGCTGATTTTTTTATGTCTTAGATGAAACCAGTTTTAAGTTGATTTATAAGCACAATGTATTTATGGTTACTATAATGCAGACTGGACTTGTAAGTAAATTTGTTGTATAAGAATTAGTAAAATATAGAGGGGCATTTTGTTACATAAAAGATTATGTGACATTGTCTTTTTCTGGTAAATATTTTCCAGCATAGCATGCTTTAATTTACAAACTATTTTGCCTGACAAATATAAAATATATTTGGGTGAAACAACAAAAAGCAGCATGCTCAGCACAAAACGTCATTCAGTATATGGGGTATTTGACGAAATAAAAGATATCATTAAATAAGTGAGGGATACAATTTTTATTGAAGTCATGTACTTGTATGCAGGTGTATGCATTGAGATAATGAACCCGGGAAGACCCAGGTCCTTATTGTGTTGTCTACAATTACTTTAAAAATAGATACAGTGTTGGCTTATATTTTTCAAAATTATAAGTGGTAGAGTCTGCTCAACTTGCTGATGAGTCATGAATCACAGATGCTGTGATGATGCTAGCATGGAAATCAAAGGGAAACACATTATCATATAGTGGTAGTAGTTAAAAACTTCTGAACGTTTTTGCACCTGTGTTTATTTGAGTTGTAAAAAGAACAAACAAGCAGAGGCAAACTGACTGCAAATATAGGTTTAAGTCTAAAATGGGACCAGGAACTATCATCAAGGATAATCTGTTATACTATTTGCATGGATTGAAGTCTGGATCATGCCTAAAATGTACCTTTACGGGCAACATTGGTCCAACAAACACCATAGCCTACTTTGTAGAAAAAAAATCTTATAGTCAAATGTGTCATCTTTCACCTTGCTGTCAACAAGCTTATGTATGGTGCATAGTAAAGCAAGTCTATGTGCCCAAATATTTACTGTTCTGGAGACTTAAGAAAGCTCTGTTATGGCGATTGTTGAATTTTTCCAATTGCCCCAAAAAGCAATAAATGCAGATCCCCATTTCAAAACATTTCTGTTAGTCAATGAATGATTTTACAAGACTAACATGCCATGGTCATTCCAGTCACCTGATTTATTTTGTTATGGGATATTCTAGAGATAATATCAAAACACAAAATAATAGAATTTCACTTTGAAGAAATATACTGCTTCTGTCCAATAATTTTTTGGCAAGGTGGTCCAGAGCCCTATTAAGATGATTTCTATATTTTTTCGGTAACTGTGCAAAGAAATGCACATAGTAAAGTACTGTGTAGATTAGATGTGTCATTATAATTATTAGTATTACTATTAATATTAGTAGTAGTATTATAACATAGGCATATATCTGTAGACACTTTATTTTACACTTTATCTTAAATTACATTATTAAAATGTCTTTTAAAGAATAAAATGAATGTATTAATTTATGAATATATTAGGATAAGTCCAACTAGAGATTCCAGATAACATAATCTGGGCTTCATGTTGATTGGAAAAAAGAGAAATCATAATTGCTAGACCAAATGGTTATCCAGACACTTCTTGTACATTGTCGGAAGTACTGTGGAGCAGGTTAATATTGATGATTTTAGCAGAATGTCTCAAAGGTCTCAGATGCTGTTTTGTGATTTTGAGTTCCTATATGATGTTCTTCTTTATATATCTTCTTCTAAGGTCTTTAGGGATAACTGTATCAGAATGGTAACTATGCCAAATACCCCAATATGACACAAAGAAATTAAAAAGATTTTGAAAGACTTATGAGCTAAAACTGACAATTTCATAATTGATTAAAAGTTAATACAGTTTTAACACCTTTGATGGAAGTTTTAACAGGAATTTTCTATACTAAATAAATAATTCCTCAACCAAGGTTTAGATGCCAAAATCAGTTCAATGTCTTCTTTATTGACCAGTAGATCTTTCCAAAGTTCAGTGTCTAAATATGTAAAGGTCTGCCTTCTATGGCAGTTTTATTTACCCTTAAAATTTCAAGCAGGACTGTATCTTGTACTCACTGTGACTACTCTGTGAATTAATAGAATGAGTAGTCATTAACATTTCTTGTAAAGGAAAGAGGTGGGTAAGTCTGTTTTGACTTTATTTGTTAAAATAAACTTTTTAAAATTCTAAAGTTAATTTTGGATTTAAAAAACTAGAAATTTAGTGTTATGATTTTATATTATGTTCATTTTTTTATTGTAAATTATATAATCTATCTTCCCAACTTGTTTGTTTTTTGTTCCTATTTTTGTATTACTTGTAATTTTGCCTGGTGCCTTTTCCAATAATTATAATTAAGCCTATACAGTATATCTCATTGCATTGCCTTAGTTCTTTTACTGAAGTATTAACTCTCCTGTTAGTTATTTTGGTTCATATTCTTGGATTTTGTTTGCCATTTTTGATTTTTGTATTTCTTGTTGGATTCTGGTTATTGGACTTGCTGCTTTCATCAGAGACATGTTCCTAGAATTTAAGATTTAACTTTCTTTTTGTATTCTGTATTATTGTGCATTTGAAGCCTCTGTTGTTCAGTGTTAAAACAGGTAGTCCTACCCACTAATATAGATTAAAACACAAATAAACAAGGAGAGAAATTGTAAACCTCATACAGTTGGAGTTGTAAGAAAGGAATGCCATCTTTGCTTTACCACTCTGTCTATAAGTTAAAACCTCTGTACTAAACTTTAACCCGATTAAACCCACTATAAATATATACTTTTTAGTTTTGTTGAATTTTTGTCATTTGATTGCTAGGCACATGCCCACTTGATCTGTCCTTCAATAGTTGTCACTAGACGACCAAAGAACTCATGTGCAAGGTGACACCAGCATTTTTTATTTTTTTTTAGTTTCAATGAGCTGCTTCATTTCTGGCTGATCCAAGAAGACTGCCTGTAAAAACGCTTCCAAAACACTCTTTGTTCTCTTTTGCCAGCATTTTATGAGCGTGACCATTGATTTCAGTGGAGCAAGCGTTCTCAAAAAAGTTCTCAAAAACTGCTGCATGGAGAAATTTTCTAAACCACTCACTGCTAAAATGCTTAGGTGTTAGTAGTGCCTTTGAATATAATGGGAAATAACTTTTCAAGCAGTTTAGGAGCATTCTCTCTTGTGTTAAAACAGTACAAAAAACACTTAAGTAAAAAGTGGATTTTAGTTTTGACCCCAAAGTGAATGGTGCCCCATAACACTTAATTGGCATTATTGTACCTAAATTACATACCCAAAAATAAACAGCTATTACTCTGTTTTATGTAATAAAGGGGCTGTAAATGGCTGAAGAGTAGCAAGCACAACACTGTGGATTTTTAAAAGAAAGTATTTTATGTGATTAAAAACCTTTGTTTATACCAATATCAACTAAATATAACTCAAACAAAAATGGTGCTTTAGGAATTTCTTACAAAAAACTGGATTTTATAGTACATAACCAAGGACCTTTTATGATGCACCACCCTGAAACCAATTTTCTTTTGTGCTCCAGTCTGTCACCTATCATTGTACCATGCTTAGATATCATATCCCATAGCATTGCAAAGTTATACTGTTTGGCACAAAGTGTCTCCCTTTTTGGAAACATTTAGTCTCTTGCATCTAAATAATCACTTAAAACAAGTGTTGCAGTGGCAGTTATATAGTTTTTATTTTTAGAAACGATTATATATATATATCAAATAGCATATATCACTCTGAAGTAACAAGTAAACAATTTGTGACTATGTACTTATAATTATGTACTTTACTTTCAAAATTATTTTTCATGCTGGTCCATGAAATAATTTCTGTTTACCGCTAGACAAAGTGAACCTTTACATTTTATGCAATAGATTGGAGTTTTTGTGCTGCTGTTTGCACATTTTCTCCAGCCTTCTGTTGTAGTTGCGACACTGAAGTTCAGTGTGTTATTTATTTATTTCTTGTTGTTGCTTTTTTCTTACATTTCACATTTGGAATAAACTAAACTTACATTATTTTCATAGTTGCTTCTTCCAGTGCTGGGTTATGGGGTTGGGGATGATGTCTATTGTGGCAGCCCAGGACACAGGGCAGGATACACGCAGCCCTCAGCGCAGAGCTGGTCAAACAGACACATACACTGCACATAAACCAGTGTTTCTCAGTCATGTTTAAGTCGCAGGTGGTAGTCGTTTGGTCGATAGTGCATGAGACTTGTTCACAGTATAATCCTCCTTGCCACCGCCACCAAAGGGATCAACAGAGCTGTGTAAGATTTTTTATCCCATTTATAACCACACTCACTTTACCAAGCGCTCACTTCATAATCCCACCCTAAGACGCTCACACTTCAGTTTTATGTCCTGTTTGTAATCATATTTATTTAAAACATAGTATGAAAATACATTCCATGCCATTTTTTGGAAGTTATAAAATAGAGTGGTAGGCCAGTATAAGGATTCAGGCAGACACCAGCTAAATGCTGTTGGGGTCATTTGTCAAATGTCTCAAAGTCACCATTCTCTCATTAAGATTGTCCAGTCTAGCATGTTCAGTTTGTCTGACAATCACGGGAAGTTTTTCTAAATAATTATTTTATTGTTCAGTTCATTATGTCTTTATGATCATAATGTCATTATTTTAAGGAGGGTGTGTAGAAAATGCTTTTCAGTAGTGTTGACTATGCCAGTTATAGTTCTGTTTTGTGTGCATTAATATTTTAGATTTATTGTTCTTACTTTGATTACTTTGTCATATGGTGTCTTTTTTTTTGCCATTAGGTTACTAGGCAGCTTGGATGCATTAGGCAGATAGGAAAATTATAAGCTGCATCTCTGTTAATGACGTGTTATATAGGTAGTGTTTACATGATAGCAACAATCATGGAAATTAATACATACAGTAATATGGTGACCCCAATGAGCAAATACTGCAAGATGATGCCATGAACTGGAAAAGAACTCACAAAACTGACATGAAAAGATATAATTGAAGAAACAATAAAAATGAAGTAAAAAATAACATGGGAATTAAACAAGATGAACAAATATCAAGATTCACAGTAGCAATAAGCATATTGTCTCATCAGATTTACTATATAAGGTTGAATACCTGCATTGTTGTTGGTTTGTTGAGATGGGTGCTTTGCTGTCCAGAATGTGGGCTGCATGCTGCCATTACTGTGCACTGACTATTGTTCGTTTGGCTTGCTTGGGATCTGTTTGTACATAACTCTTGACTTAACTTTACTCTTGTTAGATCTTGTTTGCCAAAAAGAGATCTTTCAGTTCTTTTTGGAGGGTTTTTGCCCATGAGCAAAATTTATAGGAAATGAAATGAGACTGTATGCAGGGGGCAGGATTTCAGTTGATACTCACTGCCATGAGTAGGTTACACCCTTTGCCCATCTTTTATTTTATTCCTGGTCCCTCCAGTGAGTGTCTATTACCATGTAATGTTAATTAAGCCTCATGAAAGTGGCAGTAAAAATAGAAAGTGTTTGGTCTTCAGTCCAGCATTGTGGTTGTTTGCCTTTGCAAAAGTTTCTAGTTCAGTGCTTCCAGGTTAATTTGTTTTACCAATTTAAGTATTTTGGCTGGTTTTGATCTTTTGCTTGTCTTGGGACTCTGCCTTTGTTTTTGTTCTTCTGATACCTTTGCCTAATTGTTATGCTTGTTTGCCCTTGGGAAAATGTTTTGTGTATCTCCTTATAATTTTTTTTGAAATATTGTGTTTAATATTTTCTGTTTTTAGAAATTTGTCAGCCTTTTTAAATTCAGTTTCTATCTAGTGCTTTGGATACATTTACAAGTACAGCAGTTACTGTTTTGACCTCACACTGTCTTTATGAAATTTCTTTTTGGATTACAGATTAGTTAATTAAATACCACTTTAAATAAAAACTTGTTTTAATGTTGGCTTGCTATGATCTGTATTCTAACTGAGTTTTATGCTGCCAAACATGCTTTATAATGCTGTGTGCTTTTCACCTATTTACAGATACAGACTGACCGTTACTAGTAACAGCACACGGAATGTTTTGCCAAACATAAATTTCTTGATAAAATTAAATAAATCCTAATATTCCAAGGAGCATACCAGCTGTAGTATAAAGGCTTCTCCAAGACACACACATATTGCTACCTTTGCAAATACTATGCTGGTATAGACTTACATAGAAACATAACATGTAGGTCGTTGGAATATGGGAATAAACTGGGGCACCTGGTGAAAACCCACACAGCTACAAAACTTGGTTTGTGAAGCTCCACACAGACGTTGACCAAGGTGGAAGGTGTATATTTATGGAATTTTGTGACTTCTCCCCACTCCAGTGCTCAGGAATACTCTAGAATGTTCCAGAATAAGATTTGACCGATGTATCAAAGAAAAGTTTGCCATGTGTTTCACTTTAGTTATTGTTTTCATCATTACTGCCACTTAAGAATATGGATGGATGGTTAAATTGAGCTGAAATTTTAACAACATGATGTAGTGGTTATAAAACTTAAAATCTTACTTAGTGGTACTGCTTAAAGGCATATTATTTTAATTATTATATTGTCTGCCATTTTTTATAATATTTCATTAGTAATAAATAAATAATGTATTTTACCTCAATAAGAATATGTTTACTGTACATCTAAACTAGTAAATGGTTCTAAAATTACATATTAAAAACATCATAATCAGTAGATAGAAAATCTCACTGCCTAGGAATTTAGTTAATTAAGAACAATTCAATTTAAATAGTGTATTTTTCAGATTTTTAGTTTAGTACTTCCTACTTAGACATAGTTGAATCAAAATCAATAAATGAATTAAATAGTTGAAGCTTCCATGTTTGCTTTGGTTTTAGTTGTGGATAAACACGCTTATGATGAATCAGAAGACAGTGTTCCAGCAATTAATGAAAGTACTCTGTTATTTAATGAAGAAGAACTTTCATTGAAACCAGTTGAACTTACTAGTAAGTATTTAAAAATGACTCATTTCAATATTATGTATTGTTCAGTGTATGACATTTAAGTAAAACGTACTGTATGTAAGAGTTTGGCTAAACTGTTTTAGTCCAGTATTTTATAACTAATTATAATTAGTTGTTACTGTTAATTACTGACCATGATGATACTTTTTACAAATTCTGTATAAAATGTAATTTTTTTATATTCCCTTGTATAGAAAGTAAGTTATTTGGCTAAATACAAAAAATGTTGAAAATGAAACAGGAAGACAACAGCTAGTCAACAAATCACGGCAACATCTAGGAAGTATGGGTAGGAAGTGGAAAATAAACTTCTGTGCGAAGGTGCTATCTCCATTTCTTAGTAGTTTTCCTTGTGCTCTTTTGATGCCCTGCATGAGTAAATGGAGTGAAAAAAAACATTCTCCAACTTGGTTACTTATAGCCACATTATGTAGTCTTGAGTCCTCTTTTCACATCAGCTGAGTGAATAGGCATGATGAGTGCCTGCCTTTCTAGATATAGAATGTTTGGGAATGCATATAAATGATTCTGATAATTAAAAGTGTAAATGTATTAGAGTGCCAAAAGGGAATGTGACTATTTGTCTTCAACAAGCATAATACAAATTGTTTTATGTATTGAAATTTAATAATAACTTTTTCTGCTTTACTGTTGCAGCCATGTGTCTTGTCAGACAAGTTCAGTTTTTAATTGTCATACTTTTTCTTTAAGTTCAGGTGAATTGCATGTCACTCTAATTCAATGTAATTACAGTGACATGTTATATGTTACCTACCACCTATTTAGTACTTTGATATCTTTATTGAAAAGTGATGGTTTCCATAAGGGAATTTGAAACATTTAGAAAAAAATAAGAAAAACTAACTAACTAATTAACTTTATTTGTCCCCAGTGAGGAATTTGTTTTTATTTTTTACAGAAGCTCTTTAAATAAATTAATACATAAATAGATAAATAAATATGTATGCACACATTATGGTCTAAACACATACCAGAATGACTAAATCAGAAGAATAATTTAGCCTAGAAGTATACTGAAGAGCCATATAGTGATACTGATTAACTAGCCAGTGTACATCACACCTTTTAATATTGTAATTGAGTCTATTTTTATTCAACCAAACTTTTTTCTTTAAGTTGCTATTCCCTTAGTGAATCAGATATACAAGTACAATGCAGATTAACTGGTTATTTATAAAGTAATGCACTAAGAAGCATTGTGCAATCTGTTTAACTGTATAATCTAACATAGTTCATCAAACTATTTCATCAGTATATGAAAAGTAAGAGTTTGGAGTATGAGTGTTAACTGTTCAAACCTAACAATACTTCATGTGGCCCAAATTAACAAAATGACATCTTTGGAGAGACAACATATGCAGTTTACTTGAAAGATTTGTTTGGAATGTGGAAATTTGCAGGATTTTTAAATGGAGAAAAAAGCAAAATGGCTCAAAATAAATGTTAGCTTGATCTATAAAAATTGTTCATTTTTACTTTTTTCAGATCTTTCATCTTTTAATTAATTCTTCCCATAAAAGTATGTCTTTAACATAAAATGTGATTTTTGTACAAGAGGTTACAAGGAGGTCGGTCAGATTTCTGATATGTAATTAAAAATTTCAGTATTGGGATGAGAATAATTCTGTGCATCCTTGAAACAAAATTGCATGAACTTGATTAAAGTTTGGTCTGTAAATGTGATGTTTTGGTTTTGACCATCTGAGTTTAGGCTCCATGTGAGTACCATCCAACCTCTGCTCCTTAGAGACAAGCTGACTGAGATGGGAGTAGACTCACACCTGGTGGCATGGATCGTGGACTATCTTACAGACAGACCTCAATATGTGCGTCTTGGGAACTGCAGGTCTGACATTGTGTTCAGCAACACAGGGGCGCCGCAGGGGACTGTAGTTTCTCTGGTCCTGTTCAATCTATATACATCAGACTTCCAATATGACACGGAGTCCTGTCACGTGCAAAGGTTCGCTGATGACACTGCTATTGTGGGCTGCATCAGGAGTGGGCAGGAGGAGGAGTACAGGAAGCTAATCAAAGACTTTGTTAAATGGTGCGACTCAAACCACTTACATCTTAACATCAGTAAAACCAAGGAGCTGGTGGTGGATTTTAGGAGGTCCAGGCCCCTCATGGACCCTGTGATCATCAGAGGTGACTGTGTGCAGAGGGTGCAGACCTATAAATATCTGGGAGTGCAGCTGGATGACAAATTGGACTGGACTGCCAATACTGATGCTCTATGTAAGAAAGGTCAGAGCCGACTATACTTTCTGAGAAGGTTGGCATCCTTCAACATCTGCAATAAGATGCTGCAGATGTTCTCCCAGACGGTTGTGACGAGTGCCCTCTTCTACGCGGTGGTGTTCTGGGGAGGCAGCATAAAGATGAAAGACACCTCACGTCTGGACAAACTTGATAAGAAGGCAGGCTCTATTGTAGGAGTAAAGTTTGACAGTTTAACATCTGTGGCAGAGCGACGGGCACTAAGCAAACTCCTGTCAATCATGAAGAATCCACTGCATCCACTGAACAGTGTCATTTCCAGGCAGAGGAGTAGCTTCAGTGACAGACTTTTGTCACTGTCCTGCTCCACTGACAGACTAAGGAGATCGTTCCTCCCCCATACTATGCGACTCTTCAATTCCACCCAGGGGAGTAAATGCTAACATTATTCAAAGTTATTGTCTGCTTTTTTATTTTTATTTTTTTAATTTTTCATTTTTATTACTATTTAATTTAATATTGTTTTTTGTATCAGTATACTTCTGCTGGATTATGTGAATTTCCCCTCGGGATTAATAAAGTATCTATCTATCTATCTATCTATCTATCTATCTATCTATCTATCTATCTACTTTTCTTGACAATTTACTATAAATTTCTGTTGATAGACAGAGATCATAAGTGGAATGTTAGATGGAAAGGAATTGTAATATCTGTATTATCTGGATGTACAGTATGCAGAGGTGGAGTGATTTTAATTAGTTTCTTCAAAGAATAATCCTTTCCTACAAGCAACAGTTAGTAACAGTTTTTTTTTTTGTCTCTGTTGGAGGTTGCCCATGTCTTACGTGCATCTTTCCTTTTGAACAGACTCATTAATGTCAAGTTGCAATGCATTTCTCTTACTGTTAATATGTTCATTCAGAGAGCTCCTTGCCCAGGCTATAATCATTGTGAAGAGCAGTGCTTTGTACCAAGCACAATTACATATGAGAAAAATATTTCATACATACAACATCACACTGAAAATAGAACACAAATATGAAACCTGCCAGTTCTCATTCAGTATCATAGTTGTTTATGTTCTGGTATTTTTGGAGGCATGGTTCTTTATTCATTAAGATTTACTGACAGGTATACAGCATTACATCACACCTTGCAATATGAAGGGTAATGTTTTTAAATTTTCTCCAAAGATTAGGACATTAAAATAAACCAAAGATATGAATAAAAGGAGCAACAAAATAATTGATTTTAAATTCACTTTTGCAGCACCTTCAGAAAAAAAGAATAGGAAGAGGAAAAGGAACCTTCTTATAGACAGTTCAATGCAGCTTTCAAGTAGTGCCATCCAAAAGCAGCTTTCTGACTTCTCCGACATAATTACTTGGTTAGACTTTGCCCCACCTACCAAATCTCTAATGAAATGGAACAAAGCAGGAACAGCAAATAAACTTCTTTCAAAGCCAACCTTCGGTTTGATGAATAAAAAGTTATTAAAGGTAATTCCAACTAAAAACGTAACTTTTTGTATACACGTATGCTAAAAACAAAATTTAAAAAATTTCCATAATTTAAATATTTATTGTATATTAAGTGATGTTTATTGTGTAATATAAACATTATTTATGTTTTTTACTTTACATAGTACTACGCTTTTAAATGTTAAATTTAAGAAGTGAAAGTTTTCATTAGTAATAATAAAGCTTAATTGTGGATGCGTCAACTTAACATAAAAGATTTCAGTTTCTTTAGTGGCTATTCATTTGGCCTAATCTTACTTTTATACATTGGGCAACATCCATTCATCCATTTTCTACACCGACCTTTTTCCTAGTTGCAGGGACCTTGGAACCAACATCACCAAGAATGACTCAAGAGGACACCAGTTCATCACAGACCATGCATATGTATTAATATAAATAATTTGAAAAATAATGTTTAAAGAGCAGTAATCTTACTTTTATTGTTTAATTCTAGCAAGTCATCCAATTAAAATAACTTGTTTTGCAATATGCAAAACTCAAATATTGCAAGGAAAATAATATTAAAATTCTTCCGAGATTCTAAAGTAATACTGAGCATTGTTGGATTCTCAATTTTATAATCAAGAATATTGTGTGAACGTAGCTAAAGAAAACTAAAGAGGTGGCCATTGATCTTAGGAAAATAAAGACAAAGATCCCATGTATGGAAATAAATGGTGAACTAGTAGGCAGAGTCACATCCTAAAGATGATTGATTACCAGTTAAATGAAGGTGCTTTGGATATAGCTAAGAAATTCCAGAAAAGGCTGTTTTTCTTGCGTAAATTGAATGACTGTATTATGAACAGCCATATTCTCCATACTGCGGTGGGCTGGCACCCTGCCTGGGGTTTGTTTCCTGCCTTGCTCCCTGTGTTGGCTGGGATTGGCTCCAGCAGACCCCCGTGACCCTGTAGTTAGGATATAGCAGGTTGGATAATGGATGGATGGATATTATTATACTTACCTGTTCTGCAGAGCATTCTTTCTTTTGGTTTAATCTTTATCTTTGGCAACGTGCATACCCAAGACAAAGTCAAACTCCAGTGTCTGCTTAAAGCAATATAAATGGGTTTTTGGGGTGGAACAAAAATAAGCGCAACAGCTATATGAGGAAATAGTTCTTAAAAAAACACCACCAAATTTTCAAAAATCCCAAACCCTACTCACTACATTCTACATTTAATTTTAGCTCTGTGGAATTAAACAGTTTCTTACAATGTCAAATAATAACTTCCATATATAAGAGGTCATTTGTACCCTCAGCAATTACATTATTTAATGAGAAAAGGTAACTGGAATACGCACCCATCACTGACGTGCAAGATTCATATAAGCCAAAATATAGATGGATACAAAGTTTATTTTAGTATATGTATTTACATATGCATGTATGCATGTTTAATATATTTATGCATGTTGGTATTCATTTATATGTGGGTTTTTTTACTATATTGCTCATTTCTTGTGTTTTTATTTTTAAAATGTATGTCTCTGTAAATTTATTATTGATGCACAAACCAAATGAATATGCATATATGAGATATTAAAGTTAAAGTTGAGTTGAGTTAAACAATTAAATTACATGGAAATACAGTGTCACAGAACATATAAGGTTCACGCTGTAATTCTCAAACCCATCTCTTTCCCTTGAAATAAATCTGATCGATGCTTTTATTATTGTGTTCATTATATAAATGTATAAATAGCAATATTTTTAAAAGACTTGCTATTCTTTTACTTGTTAGAAGTACCTAATTATTTCATTTCTTTAATGTTTTTCAGCTCTTTCCAAGCTCCACAACCATTGATAATCTAATGAGTCATGGAAGTGAAGAAATAGAAAATAAAAGACATCAGGAATCTAATGAAAATGGTTAACCTACTCTTTATAACTTGCATATTTAAGGGTCATGCAGTACAGTGATGCTAAGGCCTAGGTTTTTAATTGCTTAGTCTTTTTATATTCTTTAGACACTTTTTAAACCATATTCCCATTAAAATTGCGGACTTAATAGGTTTAATAAATGAGCTAGAGTGCCAACTGTAATATGGATTTTATCTTATACCACTCATTATTTTTGTCTTTTTGGCAGCAAATGTAATTCATCTGATTGTTGGTAGAAACCGCTTTTTTCCTTCAAATACTTTAATCATCAGTCTTATGCTTGGGTGTATTATAATTGCAAAGTTATAGTTATAAATGTATTTTACACAGCTGTATGGTAATTGTAATAAATTACAGAACATTTCCTAAATCTTCATGCCCCTGCCCAAAGTTGCTTTCTTTTTTTTCTAAATATTTATTTGATATTTTACTTTATTTCACTTAGTAAAACAAATTATACAAGCAAAAAAACATAAAATAAAGAAGTAACAAAGCCACTGTATTCAGTAAAAAATTCAGTAATATTCATTTATAAAGGCCATATGTTTAAGATTTTAGAAATTACCAGCAGTTTATGTTCATTAGTAGTAAATGCAAAATATTTACTATTAAATATAAAAATTTAAATATGATAAATTACCACTATCGGTCTTACGTAAAATCTTTTTATTTTAATGGTTAAAAGTTATTTAAATTAATAATTTAAATGTGAAGAGGACAGAATGAACTATTTTAGAAGATTCTCTACTCAGAACTTTGTATTATAGTAATGTAAGAACCTTACTATCAGATGAAACAATGTACATGCTCAGTTTACACATCCTTCTGAACTTTTAAAATATTATTTTCTTTGTTTCTAACATTTATTTGAACTGCTAGTTAACTTTTCATATATTTCTGCTTTGCTGAATATAACTTTATTTTAATGTATGTGACCAGATGAGGGTGACACTGTGCCCCAGACCCCAAAAAACAATCTCACAAATAAAGTTCCAGGCTCAAACGTGAACATTTATTTTATAAAGTACCTTTGACAAGTCTCTCTCTCTCTCTATAATGCAACACAATACCAGAATGTATCTTTTCTGTTCTCTTCTCTGCTTCTTTTTAGTGAGTGTTGTCCAGCTCCTCTCCCGACTCCAACTTGTACTGATGCAGAACTGCTTCCTTTATCTAGGACCTGGGTGAACTTCCGTTGCCATGACATGGTCCTTTAGTAGCACTTCTAGGTTAGACGAAAGTCCATGAAACAGTGACCATTAATCTCTTTAAAGCCCCCCGGTGACACCCATGGAACCCAGCAGTGCTGCCCCATGGGATTACAGTTCCCAACATGCCCTGTGGGTATCTGTAGAGGTACCGTAACCCAAGGATGTTTTCATCTAGCATTTCAGGGGAGCAAATAACCTAAGTAAGTTGCCTCCCCTGCCTCTACATTGTACTGGCATCCCAGATGGTTTAGAAACCTTTATCAAGTCCTTCTGGGATGCCAGCCTCTTGATTCCTGCCAATCTCTTGGCTGCAGGAAGGACCACCCTTCCCATTTGGTAGGCCATCCAGGTAAGGAATCTTGAATCAGCTCAGCCGGGATGCTGGCCCATGCCTGCCATCCATTACATGTGTTATTTTTTCATCCATATGTAAACTATAGAATATCTTTAATAAATTCTTTCTTCATATTTTGCATATGTCTTTCACATTATAAAGGGTTAATGTTAATATGGAATGAGTTTTAACTTGTTTTAAAGATTACATTTCATTACAAGAATATATTATTCTTATTATGTGTCTGTATATTTTGTCTGAATATATTTGATCTATGAAAATACACTTTGAAAAAAAATATAGCACAGCAAGTGGATATTAAGGTCATAAAATTTTCTATAAACATTTTAAACAGGAACCTTATTAATAGAAGAGGCATGTCAATTAGAAGAATCTGTAATGGACAGAACAAGAAGTGAATTGCAGTCACCATCTGATACTCTGATTCATCATAATAGGTCTTGGCAAAATGTAAGTATATCTTTTTGGCTAAACTGATATAGATGTACAGGCAAAAAAGACCCCTGGGCAGGCCACTAGTCCTTTGCAGTAGTATACAGGTATTGATTATGGACTGTAATGTGCACTTATGAATGGTTCTTAAGCTCAAAAACTTAGGTGATCAGAGGGATTTCATTAACAAAAAAAGAAATAATTATGCTAAGGAAAATGACAGTGTACAAAAATAAATAAAATAATAAAACAACAAACACCTATGTCTTCCAGGCTTACCTAAAAATAGCGGCACCTGCACATTATATTTATAAGCACCTTTTTAATAACATTTAAAGACACTGTGCATATCAAGTAAGTTAAAAACAGAGGCATGCAAGAATAAAATAAATAAATACATAATGCAAAACCATCTATTACAAAGGATACTATCAACACATTAAAGCTTGTTCTAAAAGATAAGTTTTCAAGTTAGTTTTAAAAACATTCATTTTAGAAGATTGTCAAATGTAAAAATTATTTAATTTGGAGGCATTTTGCCCTTTGCCCTTGATTATTTCAAATGGTGGGTGACAGCTAGATATAATGATTTTGTTTCATTTGTGATGTTTTGTCTAATCCTTCATGGCAATTTTGGGTTGTGTTTATGATTTTTAATATTAGAGACTCAAATATAATGTTTATTTTCAGATTCTAAGTGTTTTTTTTTAACATAACAAAAATAAATACTGTCTGTTAGCAAATTAATCAGTATGTGCAAACATAGATATCAGAAATGAAGGCATCCTTAGGGCTAGATGAATTCAAAACAACACTGCGAAAAATACAATACACAAAACAAAACCTGAATCAGTTAACAAAGCAAACATCCTGAATACTAACACATTGTTTATCTTACTGGCTAGTACTGTTTGTTTATTTAGAAGTATCCAGAAACTTGAACACAGGAAGTAGTATACGATCATTTTATATAAGTGGGTAATTATGACAATATGTCACCTGAGTCACATGACTAACAATGAGCATAGCAACCATAAATAAAATGGCCATGATTCAAAATAAAATCGCAGCACAACAAGTCTGAAATACTACAATCATGAGACTTGTCCTGACATAATTAGTCTTATTATATGTAGGTGAAAGCTGTTGGCATCATTTGTTTTTTGTTGTGTAAGGTGTTGCTATGCAGGACAACTAGAAGTGCACAGCTTCTGACATCTATATTTTAACGTCATTGAAGTCAGCATTATTAGTTATTCGAAATTGAGGATAATAACAAGTTTACAACTTGCTGTGCGTGTTTAGTTTTTCAATTATGTCTCATCATTTAAGGACTTGGTGCTTCAACTATGAATTCTGATTACATTTTTGAGTTTGGTAAAAAAAATTATATTGATATATACCATTTTACTATTGACCTACTCTAGTTTTGCTTTAACTCAGAGGTTGGGTTTATTGTCGTGGTTAATATTTACATTTTTGCTCAACCGGCATGTAATATTTTCCAGTATTGTACCCTTCCTCCACTTCCCTTCATTTCTAACTAGCTGTCCAGTCTTGGTCATTATACACTCTAACGTGTGTAATGTTTATTGGGATGTAGGCAATGTTATGTTTACTCCACTAATAGTAATTTGTATTTTCCATCCATATCATCTGATCCCAAATCCTTTTTTCAAAACATAGATCATTCACAAAGTCAAGTCGAGCTTTAAAAGGATTTCTTCTCAGTAATGTTTATTTTTCCTTTTTTGACAACATCCTATACAGATCAGTATATACTGTATAGCTGACGTGCAAAATGGTGCCAGCCATGAAAAGCAAATACAGTATGATGAATGTCAGGATTTCATTTTTAATTTATTATATTTGCTTTTGTCCCCATGCAATATTAATGTTTATTTTTTTTTCTTTATGTTAACCTTTTATTGCTGATTTCTCTGCTCATGATTTTGTGTGTTTGTTTTTCATGTTTGCTGCCATATTGTTTGTTTGGTTCCTATAATGATGTGCCTAGTGACCTATTACATCCTGATTACCATGATTTATAAGATAAAAGTTAACTTTAAGCAACCATCCAAACATTAAGACTTTATCGAAGAAACATCTGGTGAGAGTTGGTTAAGCAATCAAAGCACTATCTAGGAATACACTTTTATGTGCTCTTTTTGTTTAGACTATGATTCCGGTATTGTGCCTTGTTTTCAGTATATGACACAGTGATCTCCTGTGTTTAGTACCTAGCACGGACTCAGACAATCCTTGGGCAATGTTTGCACTTCTCTTTTTTATTCAAAAAAAATTATCTGATTGGATATGACTATCTGTCCATGCCGAACATAATGTTAGTCACTGTCTAACCGGTGAAATGTAGCTTCTATTGTATGGCTGGATCATTGGTCTAATAATGCTCAGATGGAAATGCAAACTGTTTCATTTAATTTAATTTGAATTGCCTGCTGACAAAAGGGAAATTAGTCAACTGTAGGGGCGGAGTACCTGGATGGGAGATGTGCTTTTGATAGTGAAAATCAGAGAAACTACTCTAAAAGTTGAAGCATAAAACCCTGGATGTATCCAAAAAGAGAACATCCAGAGGTTGATTTCCAAAATACATATTGTTTAAAAAATCTAAACATGAAACTCTCAATGAACTAGAAAGGTGAATTACTATAAATCAAGAATCAAAAGGTGTGTTGCCGCCACAATCCAGATACAAAACCATAATATAATCAAAAGACGTATTAACTTCTAAATCTAGATACAAGACTGTTTACAAAATCGAAATGAGAATTGCTATAAATAAAGACTGAAAAAAAATCTTCACCATGAGAGCTCACAATGAAGTTGTTTAAATGATTGATTTAGGATATTGGAGTCTACACAGAATACAGTGTGAAATTATAAGGCATAGCATAGATGTGATGCACAATGCCGTCTGAGAGAGGGTCCTTAGCAGCAATGCACCACTTACTGACAATGCAGTTACAAAATATTGCAACTTACAAATTGTCAACATGAAGCACTAAACATTTAAGGATAAAAAATTATATTAATGTATAATGAAATTATTAACATAAAACTGTCATGGTAGTAATTATCTCTAAAGTATAAAGCCTTTAATAAATCACAGTAGAGCAGCAGAAAATATTTTTAGAAGACTAGGGGGCTTTGCCCCCTGCTCACTTCGCTCTCCAGTCCTCCGGCCTGCACTACACACCAGCCACTGCATGTCTCTGTTGCTCACGTATGTGGATTTCACTTTCACCAAACAACAAATCTTTTAATTCTCACAGTTACACCTCTTGATTGGGAAGAAACACTGCTTTTCCCTGATGGCAACATGAATTAGACGATCTTGAAGTCTCCAACTTAAAGTTTAAATCCGAACAATATATTCGATCACTTTTCGCTGTTCCGTTATTGCACTGAGAATAATTTCCGTTTATTTGCACTAATGCGATCTTTACTATCATTTTTTCACCTACGCTTTGTCTTTTATTTCCGGCCTCGGGCGTGGTTAAATCTCTTAATCACTTGATTGTGAAAAAAATGATTTTGACTTGAAAAATACAAAACATATCCTTGAACATATACGTTTTTGACAGTTCAGAAATTGAGCTGAAATGACTGAAAAAAGTACGGACGGTCGGTCTGGACAAAGTATTCCAGCCACAAGGATAAATATTGGCCTTTGCAAAAAACTTTTTTATGTGCATGTGTTTGCACTAATTACAGCGCGGCAGTAGTGCTGCTGCCTCGCAGTAAGGAAACCAGGGTTCAAGTCCTGAGTCCTCCCTGCATGGACAATACATGCTCTCCACATCTCAACATGGGTTTTCCCCGGGTGCTCCAGTTATATTCCCACTGTCCAAAAATAAGCAAGTCAGGTGAATTGGCAATGCTAAACTGTCCCAGTGTGTGTTTGGTATGTGTGTGTATGTGTTCATGTCCAGGTTTTGTTTCTGCCTTGTGCTCCAGCCCCGCCCCATACCCTGGTCCGGATTATGTGGGATAGAAAATGACATGACATGATGTGACAAAAGGCTTTTCAACCCAACACAGATTTTCAGTTCCTATAAATTTTGTGTTTTAAAACCAGTAGTATAATAGTATTCAAATGTTTTTAGGGTGCTACTTCTAATCATTTATCCTTTTGCATAGATTAGTATAAATTTATAAATGTGCATTTATTTTGCTTTTTTCCATTAGTACCCCTGTGCTCTTTTTGTAGAACAGGTAAAATTAAAATAAATACCATCAAAGGATACATATCTTGGAAGGTCGATTACCTCACAATCGTATATCACAGGACGTTGCCAATAAAGTTTGAAGTTCATGTTACTGAAGCAAAACTTTTTTCTAGACAATTCTGTGCTGTCTTTTGGGAAGTATATGTTTTAACTGTGTGATTATATAAGTGGTTTTGGTTCTCAATTTTAAAACCTTCCCTATACAGGATGATAAAGAGATGGAGACAACCATTTTGAATATGACTTCTCATGATATTGTGTCTATTGATTCTGCAAGACGAGAGAGTGAAGTTGACCAAGCTGAAAGCAATTTTGAAAATGTAAGCACAGAATACTTTATATGTATTACAGTTAAGAAAGTTTGACTGTTGTAGTAATGAGTTCCTCCTCTTTGTGATCCTGTATTAGAATAATCATGGTCAGATAATGAATGAATAAATAAGTATTTGCTGAAGTACTTTTTAGTATTTGTTGCTTCAGACCACTGTAGACCATTTTTCCAAGAACACAATATGTAATACAGTATTGTTCAGTGCTGCTGATTTGTGTTCCGCAGCTTCATCCTTATAATCTGCCTGCTTATCATTTTGAAAAAAAAACATGATCAGAGTAATTTCAGCTAACTTGCAGACGTTTCATTGATTTTTCATTCACAGTGTCAGTAAAGTTTCCCTGATAATTGTAAAGATCTCTGAATTCAGAGAAATATTGATGCAATTGTTACAGTTGGAGTTGGTCTCCTTAATGAACATGCAATATAATAATTAACTTATGAACCTAAGATGGGTCCCGTTTGAAATTAGCTCACTCATGGTATTTTGTAATACACTGTTTTACATAGCAAAAAAACAGTTTATTATATTTTCATTTCTTCTGGTGGATGAAATCGATTGGACCTGTTCTTTCAATAGCAATGTTAACCAGACTTAATCCTTATTTAACACTGACCCATATCACTTTTTTAAGGGGCCAGTCCTCATCTATGTACTGCATTCTTGTTTATGGAGCACTATGTTTTAGTATTGTAATAAAATTAGAAAATAAGTTAAAGTGAGACAATTTTACTTTATTTACAGTTTAAGTTCATTTCATTGCTTTAGCTTTACCACAGAACTCTGTGTTATCAGCCATCCCACAAATTCAGTGCAAGTAACAATACTGTTAACTGTGTACCAGCTTATTTATTGTCCATGACACCACTATTTCATTAGTAGAAATAAAGTTTTTCTTAATGTTCAGGGAAATGAAAACAAAATATTGATTTAAAAATCCAAGATAAGTAATGTGTAACAGTGTATATGTTTAGTACACAAATTAAAAGGTAAAACACTACACAAACTGCAAAATAATACTTAAAGAGAAAAAAAGAAGCCATCTGAGAAAACAAGATTAATTAAGAACTGGATATGGTTCCTGGAAAAAAAAAATCAGTAGACGAAAGGACTGAGCTTTGAAGCCCTCTTCTTCCTTGTGGCCTCCAAGATCACCTTATTTTTAACAATTGTGGAGCCGACCCGGACACAGACAGGCGGACATGTTCTTAATCACCACCACACGTTTATTATTTACAATATTTACAATAATAGTCCAGTGTCACTCAGACACAAACAAACCCCAACACACAGTCCTGGCCTCACAATGCCTTTCTTCGGACCGCCTCCACACACCTCTCGTGCCTTGTCCTTCTTCCACCCGACTCCAGCCCTGAATGAAGGGAGACGGCCCCTTTTATTCTCTCTCAGACGAGCTCCAGGTGGTTCCCGGCATTCCCCTCTTGGCCACACCCCAGCGTGGCGGAAGTGCCGGCTATTCTCCCGGCAGCTCTCTGGGTGTCCGTCTAATTCTTCCCCCCAGCACTTCCTGGTGTGGCGGAAGTGCTGAGGTCACAAGTCCCCAAGGCATTGCGGCGCCTCCTGGCGGTGACCACGGGCCCCTACAGGGTGGGGCTTCCATGCCCTGAACCCGTGGCCCCCAAAGCAACCAGGAAGGCGGCCCCCACGTGATCCCAGATGGGCACATGCCCACTTCCGGTCCTTCAAGGCGTCCCGGCCGGGTTGTGGCCCCTGGCATCCTCGACACAATATTTTAAGTTAATCTGTAAGTGATACCAACTACCACTACCCAACAGTTGTGTGTAGTTGGCTATACAGCATTACAGTACTCTTTTTTATGGGGCAAAAATACTGAAATTAACTCATCCTTTCATCTGTTCATTTTCTGTATTAACTTTCCCTCTTCACAGTGATGGCGTTTAATTAGAAATGTAATGGTCACACAATATTTGATTTGTTTATTATATGTAGAATCAAGAAACATACAGTATAAATTACAAATACTAGAAACTTGTAATTCACTTATTTTAATACAGAGGAATGGATCTTTTGCCAAAGATCTGTCCAGTACAATACCCCTTTCAACTTTCCCTTTTATAACATGGTATAAGTGCCCACAAGGAAAGACGGGCATGTCAGCCGGGATGGAAGATGATTTCTTTCTCAGACGGGATGCCAGAATGGAAGGACAATTAAGCTTGCCAGCTAGAGGAGAAAATGACTTTGTGCCCAGCCGGAGTAAAACAATTGATGGTCCAGCAGAGCTGGGAGCAGTTCCATTCCCCCATACAGCAGGTGGCACTGGTCCTCCTGTGACGTCCCAGTTTGGACTCTTACAGGGGTGCTTGGGTGTTGGGAGTCCAGAAGGGCAACCCTGGCATTTTCCCTGGGTGCTGGTAAAGGGTGCTGTTGGGGGATGACCTCCATGCTTTCCATGTGAACCAGAAGTGCTTCTAAGGACGGCAGAAGCATTCCCATATTCAGCTTGAAAAGAAGACTGCCACCTCACATCAGAGACTCGGGAGGCAACAGCAACGTTCAACTTAAATGTATTTAATTTAGAGGTGTTTTGGCTGGCATTTGTGTTTAAAAGTGTGGGTGAAAAATAAAAAAAAAAACAATTTTTTTGAACCCAGAATTGTGTTGGATGACTTTGTGTTTGGGGTTTGGAGTTCCCCCTTGTGGTCATATTAGACATTGAATAATGTTATGCTCTGCTCTTTACACTTATCTTAAGCAACAAAAATACAATACTAAAGAAAAATCGTCCTTTTTTAATCCATAACTATTGATTTTATTTTTCAAAAAATAGGAATCAAATCCTGATAACACAATTGATAACAGAGAGATACACCTGAACAAGAGGGCTCATCAATTTTTAAGTATTTTACAGGTAAGCAATTATTTTACTTGATTGATCTAGAATTATTGTTTGACTATTTAAGTCAATTATTATTTTTTTTCTAAACTGCCCGGTGTTATAGTCTGTGGAGAGGCTCAGAGAATTGCATAGATTTTGAAATAATAATACAGTACACCCCACAACTTTAAATTACAAAATTAAACTTAAGCAAGACTTGCATAGATGGTCTACCCTTCATCTCACTTCAGCTGGAAGAATTAACATAGTCAAGATGAGTATCCTTCCTAAGCTTCTTTTTCTATTTCAAAGCATTCCCATATGCATCGATAAATCATTTTTAAGAAGTCAGATTCAGTCATAATCTCATTTATTTAGAATTCAAAACATCCACATATCCAAAGGGCGACCCTAGAAAGATCTAAGGCAGAAGGTGGCATGGTTCTACCTAACTTTAAATTTTATTACTGGGCAGCAAATACACAAGCTATAAAAACCTAGACATTGATACAAATAGATGAACATACAGTGACTTGGTCTGCAATAGAAATAAAATCCTGCACTACTTCTTTATATTTATTGATTTTTACCCTAGTAAATATAAGTTATCACCAATATACTAACAACTCAATTGTGCTACATTCACTCAGAATATGGGACCAATGTAGGAAGTACTTCAAGATAGAGAAGCTTTTAAGTGTGAAACCTCTGCACGATACCCACCTTTTTCCACCCTCTCAAATGTACGCAGTTTTTAATGTCTGGAAAACATTCGGGATTAAATGACTTACAGATCTGTACATAGACAACATCTTTGCATCCTACAAACAATTACACTCCAAATTTAACTTTGCAGTGGCACATTTCTTTCACTACCTCCCTCCAGATTAGAAACTTTGCCAAACAAAACCTGCCCAATTTTCCTCACCTCCCGCCTACTTCTATTCCATCAAAAATATAGATCAGTCTTGAGGGCTCAGACAGCATTTCTGTAATATACAAAACATTTTAATATCCCTTCCTTTCAAAGATCCCAGAGTATAGTGGAAAAAGGATCTCTCACTCAACATTTCAGAAAAGGAGTGAAAGGCAGCAATGCACAGAATTCATTCGAGCTCCATATGTGTAAAGCATACAATCATTCAACTTAAAATCATCGATCGAGCGCATCTGTCTTGTTTAAAATTGTCCAAAATGTTTCTATGGCAAGATCCAGCCTGCGAACGTTGCAATCAAATTCCAGCCTCATTGGGCCATATGGTTTGGACCTGCACCAAATTAGCATCATTTTGGACCAGAATCTTTACATGCCTTTCAGACAGCCTTGGTGTCACAATCTCTCTTAATCCACTAACAGCTGTGTTTGGTGTACTTCCAGATGGGCTTAAGGTGGAAGAGGACAAACAAACTGTAATTGCCTTTACTTCACTATTGGCATGTAAACTTATTTTTCTCAACTGGAAGAATCCTAACTAACTTCTTTTAAGTCAGTGGGTATCTGATGTTATATATTATTTGAAATTGGAACAAATGATATTCTCACTTAGAGGATCTGTGCAAAACTTTTTTAAAACCTGGCAGGATCTAATCAATAACATTTTAGAATAAGCATTTAAATTGAGGAAGTGGATTCTCTTCCCTTATTTATTTTAATTGTTTTTATTTGTTTATGTATTTATTTACTTATTTTTCCTACTATTAAAGTTTTATTCTGCTGGCCTATCTATCTTTCTTATGGGTGGGGATTGATTTGATTTTAACTTAGTTTTGTAAAATTTGATTTGCTTGTATGGAATGTTAGTTGTTTTTAATAAATTCAATA
Organism: Polypterus bichir lapradei; assembly: GCA_026402145.1. Classification (NCBI taxonomy): domain Eukaryota; kingdom Metazoa; phylum Chordata; class Cladistia; order Polypteriformes; family Polypteridae; genus Polypterus; species Polypterus bichir. The sequence goes on from JANRMT010062856.1 coordinate 10,261,108, forward strand.
AAAAATACTAAATTATTCTTGGCTGCTAATTCAAATCAATTACAAATAAAAAGTGTACTTAATATTTAAAGGTTGTAATCAAGGAGTATTTAGGGAAAATATAGTGTTGACAAAAAAATCTTAATGATACCATCAATAAGTTTGTTGATTTGTTTAACAATAAACTTGATAGATAGCATAAGAATGCAGAATGAGTATTAAACATTCCGCATCTGCATGCATATCGTAACTTAATAAGAAAACAAAAAAATTCTACAGCTGATTTCTAAAATGAAAACCACCACTGCCCTCTTACTCTCAGTTAATTAGACATTTTGGTAAGGCTCCCAATTTACATTCCTTAATTTTCTCTGTAGATGAGGAATCACAGCTGTTAAACTTGTATGGTATAAAGGTAACTAAATGATCCTCATTTAAATGTTCATCATAATAACTAATGTTGTGTAATTTTTTTCTCTTACAGAAACACAGCCAAAGTGGAAATACAACTTTTTGTTTGCAAGAATTATGCAAGCATAATAATCGCAAACAAGCTGCTGAAAAATTTATTTGTCTTTTAGCATTAAAAAAGCAAGGGGCGATTAATGTAACACAGCTAAAACCTTATAATGATATTCTTGCAACACCTGGGCCGAACTTTTACAAAATTTAATATTTCAATTAATCTTCATTTTTCATTTTAATGTACTAGTTCAGTTTTTCTTCTGTTCCTGGAGTTTGCTCAGAACCATAAAGAAGAAATAATTATATTCAAATGTAACCTGAACTCCCATTCTTCTTTATTGTAATACCTGTTAATGTGAGTAATTTAAATGCTGCTTGCTCCTACCGTTTTAGCAAGCAGCTGTTTTGTCATATTCAAAGTTATTACCACGTTAAATGTATACCGTAAAACAGTAAGAAGCACTAAAAATAAATTTTGGGTTAACAAGCAAATTTAAAAAACATTATTTTTGCTAACTGCAAGTTGTTTTGCATTTGCATTGGCATTCAATGTACACTTAAGAAAATGGGAAAACAGAAAGTGAAGAATGTTAACTTTTCAGATTTCTTGTGCAATACTTCATCACCTGGAGAGAAATATTTCAATAGTAGACTCCTCAGTATCTAAAGTTGGATAGTTCTGTTGAAATTTGACAAGAACATCAGTAGAGGTAAGAAAAGAAACAGAAAAATATTCCTAGTAGAGTACTTATTTTAAGTTGAACTTTATTTTGCAGATTATGTTTTACTTGTATTCTAACATCTATAAAAAATATATGTTTTGGCAAAAATACTGTATACGTTAAGGCTTGAACATTTAGAGAACAATTTGACTGACTTTGTAGCATTGTTTATTTTTTGCAAACGTTTGTGTTTTTTTGCATGCCATCCATTTACTAAATGAACAAATAACATTTTAAGGTCATCGGGGACAGGAGCTTATCATACTAGTTTCTTATTTAAGGCAAAATCCATGCCTGAATTTGGTGACAGTTCATCCCAGGGTATAGCAAGAAGAATGTGTACATTCCAACCAGACAATGCTGAGGCTGAAATTTATGTAGATTTATGGCAGAGCAAACAAATGTACTTCTACTTTTTTTGAAAAAATTTTCTTAGTCTGTCTTTAAATTGTATTCCTAGTTGTTTATCTTGCTTTAGATTACCAAACTTGATCCTGACTTAGCTATGTGGCTGCTTTTTGTAATTTTGGAGATTTTCCGCAAAATCTTTATGTTTATGATTTTGTGTATCATATACAGTATGATCTAATTTTCATTATAACTTATCATTAAGCAGGATTTAAAACGGTTTATAAATACCACTGATGCGATGTTTTACTTTATTTTTAAAGTTTCGCTGTTGTGTGACGTGTGACCTGCTCCTTTCATGCTTTTTATTAATTGATGCGTATATTTTGAGTAAATGCTGCTTTTATCATAATGTACAATGTAATAACATGGATTAGAAAATAAGGTTAATCAGTGAAAAATAATAATAAGATCAAGAGTGAATCACTGTAAACGTTGCGTTAGTGTATTATTGTTAATAGCGGGATTCTTTTTTTGACTTCGGCAATTTCCACTTCCCAGACACGCTTTTTTCTGTGCCCCACCTCAGCAGCAGCTGCTAGTTGTGCCACTTTAAGAGGACAGCCAGAAATCTCTGCACCCTCAGCTCTTCCCACTGCTTAATTAGCATCACCAGTCAGGGAAGAGGAAGAGTAGGGAGGTAGCGCCGCGGGTTAGGCTGGTGTGTCGTAAAATCGTAAACAGGTAAGCGGCGTGATGCGCCTTTTCCATCCTGTTTGTATGTTGTGGCAGCGGTGCATTGTACGCTTCAAAGGTTGGCATGTCGCAGTGGTGCTGAGGCCATATGATAGGTAAGGAGGCTCAAGGTCGCTCCGATGATGGTTTGGATGAGGGTGCGCCTGTTCATTATACGAGCGAAATATGGTTTGGAGCCCGCTTTTTTATTTTTGTTTGCGGTCGTATCTCCTGCCCGCATTGCCGTGTCTTCTTTAGTTAATCTACAGACTCCCGTTTCTGCCTCAGGTGTGCGACTTCTCCTTCATCTTTACTATTCGTGGAGTTCACTCCGCGAGTCCGCGGCCCAGTTCTTGAGTTCAACCTACGTTTCTTGCATTTGGAAATTCATAATGCAAATAGATTCAAACCTGTGGTCGCAGAAGAGCGGTCATAGCGGGCCTTGTACTCCGTTGGAAGCCATTTGTGACAATGTTGCATTTAAAATAGACAAATCAAGCCCAGTCAATGGGTGACTTTTTTTTTTTAATCTTATTTATTTGATTAATACAAATGTTCGTGACTGAGATTTTTCTGAAATACTTTTTGCACGTTTAAAGTCATTTGGTGGTAGAACAGGTGCATTTATGAGTGATGAATTTAAGTAATGTGAAGAATTTCATGGTCACGTAATTGTATTTAGCTAGTTGAAATTACTTGCCAAAAATCTTAATGTAACCTCTTACAAAATCATTGGTAGACCTAACAATTTATGTCATTTAAAGTAAAACGAGCAATAGAATATATGTCGTTATGTATGTCAGGTAAATGCACAAATTTAAACTATGTTAAATTATATTTTATAGTAAATATTGTGAAGTTATTATAAAAAGACTTGATTTGTCAATTGCTTTTTTTAATTAATAGTGTAATGTCATACAGCTCTTGTTTCTCTTAATTACACATTGTGATTTTAGTTTTATTGTAATTTTTTTTTAAATTTGCATATAATTTAATTGTACATTAAGGCAATTTAGATAAGTAGTTATTTTCCAAGGGTGACAGTGTTGTAGGTAATGCCGCCATAACACTTTCAGTAGCAGAACTGTTGACATGGTGGATGCCTATTCTCCCTATATGTCTGTGTGGTTTTTCAACCTTTCGAAAAGATGTGTGTTAAGTTAGCTGGTGGCTTTAAATGATCCTGGTATGAATGTGTATGCATGACTGAGCAGACCCTGCTCCTTTTGCTTGTTACATTGAATTAGCTTTATAAGTAATTAGGTAGATCGAATACTTCAAAAGAATATAGTTGGGCAAATAGAATGTAGATTCCTATTGAATATTATTGAGCATTTACAAAATTTAGTGTCAAACTTAATCAGTTTTAATAAGATAAATATATTCACTTTCATGTAACACATTATCTAGTTTTCAGATCTGGTGCTGCAAAATTTATATAATTTTAAAAGGTTTGTAGTGCTGGTGTTTTTGGTAGTCAATGAAGAGAGACTGAAGCAGCTGAAACTTTTTCAGTTTAAGTTTTAATGAACTAAAATGATCACTTTTTTTTTTTTTTTTCTTTTCAAGAATTAGCCATTGAAAAGGACTGGTGTTAACTGAATTATTTATGCCATGTGTTAGTATACTGACAATGGAATATGGCATATCTCCGTCTTCTTGAAACTTGTATTCATATATGTTTTGTTTGTTCTACCAGTTGTTTCATAATATTTTAGTAGTTGAAGTGATGGACACTGCATTGTTTGTAAAACCCAACAATTACCTCAAATGTAGTGTTTACAACTTGTTCTTAGCAAAGAAGTGAGCTGTTTTCAGTAGCTCTGTTGACTGCATATCCATGTGAGACTGAGCTGCAATCGCACATAAGATATTTTCACAATCTCAGTTTTTGATAAGACTGACTGGAAAATGATGTATACGTTTTATATTGCATCCCATTTTATAAATACAACCTAAAATTACATATTTACACTAATTCCCCCATCACATTGCACACAACTCCATTCCTTTCCCACAACAGAAGAGGTAGGATTTTTCATTGCCATAATATCCATTCTATTTCACTTCACTATGAAGTTTAATGTTTCTTGTCAGCAACAGGCAAATGCTGGATGTGGGCAGGCTACCCTAAATCATTGGTAACGTTTCATCCTGTCTCAATAGGTTATACCTGGAAAATAACTAAATAGACTATAAAAGGCATACAGAAATCAGATATTTAACAAAAATCACTAAAATGGACCTACCAATAAATAAATACATAAAAAAAATGTCAAAGTAGTAAAAAGTAAACCCCCCAAACAAAATGAGCAGCAATTATTGTCAGTGTGTGTGCACAAGATTCTCTTTAAATAATGGTGACACTCACCCACGTTGGTTATTTTCAAGTCAGGAACTTTGTTTTCTTCTCATTGACATTCTGATTTGATACCATCATCCATCTTGATTTTTAACACAGTGATGTGATAAAGGTTGCCTAAAGAGTGATGTAATATTAGTTGAAGGGTATAAATTTACAGACAAGTCTGATTCAAGTGTTTAAATACATGTCACATTCAAGTTGTTTAATGTATGTTTCTGCTACAAAATGGTCTAAATCCAGTCCGAAAGATTGGAGTTCCATGTGTGTTTTTTTTTTTTTAATGTTCAAATGAGTGAAACAAATCAGAATTTTGCTTCAGTATGAATGTAACCGTATTTTATCTTCAGACTTCAAACTTAATCCTTTGTTCCTATAATTTTTGGTGTACGCTTTGCTATGTCTTGTTGTTGTTCTTTTAATCAAAGACTTTTCATTGATTATTTTTATTTATTTATTTATTTATTTATTTATTTTTATTTTATTTATTTTGCAGTTGAAGAATTGTAGCTCCTTGAAAAAGGACTGTCTAGTGAATAAAATGAAGCATTAGCTGAGAAAGGTAAGGTTCTCGTTAATGAGTGTAGGAAAGTCTTCTTAGGTAAGGCTTTGTAATCTTTGCTTTAAAAGGAACAAAACATACTGTACAGTTGCTTTGAAATTAAGACTACTCTGACGACATAGAGTAAATAAAAGGTGGTTCCCAGAATACCCAAGGTTAAACTTTCTACAGAGTACAAAAATATACTTCACATTTGTTGATTATGCAGTGGTTTACACTTTGGCTTGTAGATGTGGTCTGAGTTTCATGAGTCCAAATACTAATTGCCATTAGGTGCAGTTTGTCACTGGTGTTATTCTGTGGGGTTGCTAGTTATGGTGTTTACCATATAGGCTATGCAGTATCTGTAAACAACTGGATGGCAATTTTATGTTTCAAGCAAACTTTAAATTTGACATACAGCAAAAGTTGTAATTTTTAAAATGAATTTCTACTGCATTTTTAAAATAGCTTGTTTCAACATGCTGGATGTTGACTAATATGAAGCTGTTTGAGATGTCTTTTTTTGTATACTGGTCAGAGGCATCTTGTAGGTTTTTTATTTTTGTTTAGGTTTAAAATGTGAATTGATGATTGATTCCTTGCTGTATTTTGTCAGTCTTTGTTCTGGTGAGTGGAACTTGTGGTTTCTTCTTTGTTTACAGACATTTAAATTCAAACATGTGGAGGTATTGTGTCAACATTTCACTAAGTTTAAAAAGGCAGTGTGCAGCTCACATTTTCACAAGACCGTGGAGGTGAGCTTATTCTAATTGAAAAAGAACAATGGAGAGACGGGAATTGAATTGGTGGTCAAAAGTCATATAGTAGCAGATCATATTAACTATCTTAATATTAAGTTTAGAGGTGAATCCTTCTTTTTTTCCCTCATAAACTAGAATACCAAAGTAAAGGGTAGTCTCTAAGTTGGTAAATAATAGAGAAACTTTGAAAGATTTTTGTTTTTGATAGGTTTTATTATCACTGTTCTGTAAATATGACCTTGATATAGTCCGAGGCCTTCAATTGTCAACTTGTACAAATTCTTATCTCTGTGAAGAATAATGAATCATTGCCATCCACTGCGATACAGCAGTAAAATCATTTGTAACCAGTCCCTTTTAGCATTTTATAAATCGTTTGTGAAGAGAACTGGTAAACCAGGGTCAGATATCCTCTCCAGTGAGATTTACATTCAATAAAATTTGAAGGACTCTTAATGTGTTTACTTCCTTGATCCTCCAAGGTTATTTGTCTTGTAGAAATCTTACATTTGTATTCGTAGTCCCCCACCACCCCCCAGGCACTTTTTTTGAGTAGTGTATGACTAGTATTGTCCTTTTTTAAGTAGTCTAATATCATACCAATCAGTTCCTCCTTGTGATGCAAGTGATTTACAGTAAATGTTTTTTTTGTTTTGTTTTGTTTTGTTCATCCAGAAACAAGTCTCGTTAGTTTTAGAACTATTTTGGTGAAATTTCAAAAAAAAAAAAAAAAAAAACTTATCCATAGAATAAAGAATGACAAATTTTCATTAAACCAGTAGGGATATACTAGCTTCAAGAATGCTTTTCACTAGGCTCCATAAAAAGAGAAACCAATAAAGTTTTTACTTGACATATGTCCTACAGATTTGTGTCAATAGTACAATACCAACAACTGACAAAAAAAAAAAAAAACAGCAAAATTATTTTTTTACTCATTGAAAATGCATACATGCACAGTATAAACTAGATGGCTGAGAATTTTTAAACTTTCACGTTGAACCAGAGAAGGTTTGATACAGTATAATGGAACTCTAGTCATAGATTGTGTTTGGACATAGCATGTCTTATGGACAAAGATGCTCATAAGTGTACCTGGCACCACAGAACCTTGGGTAAAGGTCAGTGATGAGCTGTAAATGTATCATCTGATCTGAGGTAATATGTTTTGGGCAGCCTGGTAAAGAGAGGTGTTGATCTGTGAACTGATCATGACATGATTGTGAAATGGCTCCGGTTGATGAAGCATCTCCTTTTGAGGCCCAACTGGATATTGAGGAATAATAGGAGCAACTATGATATCTGTTTATAAAAAATACATTTTATTTATGTAGCACCTTTCCCACGCTAGTATTTTATTATATGGTAAATAAATACTGTACTTAATGTCCTAAACTGCAAATGTTCAAACGCTAAAGCTATTTTTATAATGGTAGTTCTGTGCAGAAAATTTCAGCTGCATTATTAAGGATATGATCTAGAAGTCATTTTTATCCTTTCCAATAGATAAATATTCTGAATACATGTAGAGCACGAAAGCACTATCCACTGCATGTGGGGATGTGTGTGTGTGTGTGTGTGTGTGTGTGTGTGTGTGTGTGTATATATATATATGTTTCTGTTCACTTCAGTGTTTTTTACTCCACTCTGTTCCTGTTTTGGTAATTATCTGCTGATGTGGCTGCATACATTTGGGATTTCTAGGTAAACCCTAGCCTGAAATGCAGTATGAGTCATTTTCATTTTATTTATAGCTTTTGGTTTTTGTAGTGGAGCAGCTTGTTCACATAAAATCAAACATCTGAGATCAAGTTAAGCTTGATGCTGACAAAAGTACTGATTATTTCCATTCAACTACTGTAGTATAACCTGAATTAATTTTTGCTCAAGGTCATTGCTGTCATTCCCACTCAAGAAATTCTTGAGCATTAAAATTGGAAGATGATATACTGTATACTGTGTTCATTAGTACTTTCTAGACAGACAAGTTAGCAAGGTTAGTTTACTTGCTTAACTTGGCACGAGTATTTATACATTTTTTCCTGATTGTTTTGATGCTTTTAATCTGTAACATCCTCTCCCCATTTTCCATGGCTAAGAAGCTGCACAGTTGGCCATCCACAGACTTTTGCATGGAGTTGCAGTTCCTTTGACAGTCTTAATGGTTGTCTAAAGTATATGTTCTATTAAGAGATTTTTTTGTATTTACCTTTTTAAACATTTGATTTCTGCTCTTGCTAGGTAAAATTATGAAATGCATTTCCTAGTTAATAACTTCTGTCTTCCAAAGACTATCTGCTTTATAGTACACTTGTCATCTGTTGTTCTTCCTCAATTCTAATCTATACTGTTATCTACATACATTAATCACATTCTTTGTGAGTGTGAGGTACATTATTAGAATGAGATTGCTGGAGAGAAGAAACAAAACTGTTTCATTTATAATTACTATTAATTTCCTGTGTTAATCAAATTGGTTACTTTTTTAAAATATATGATATACTATTAAATGGATCTGGATTGTGATCCTTAGCTGAACTGCTTCTCTGAGGAGATGTACTTTAAATAAAAACTAACAATTAAAATAAAGGTTTCTTAAGTTCAGGAGTTAATTTTGTGTGATGCTGAAATTGGGAAATTGTGTTTACTTTTAATGTGTTCCAAAAAAGTGTAAGCAAATTTTAAAGGTTATTTCCTATTGATTTCCATCCATCTTTTTCCCAAATGCATTTTTTCATCTACATTAGCAGATTGACTCCATCAGCCTTGCAGTGCTCAGCACCTTGAGAATAGTTAATTATTTCAGTTTTTCCTAAGGATATTACAAAGGTGATATATTGATACAATATTGAAAATTGACATTAAGAAATGTTTGTTCTGGTTTACTCCATATATTTGTGATCTGTTACATTCGACCTTGAGTTTACAATTTTCTACAGTTTACAGTTTTTCTTTTGCAATGTTATATCATTCAACAATAATCATTCTAGTGTGTTCTGAATGTACCCAAGGGTTTTTGACCCTGGCTCCATGCCTTGTATATGTCTTCTCGGAGAAACCCAAGAGCATCATAACTATGCGTCCAATTTGCTTTAACTGGCTCTTTTCTGTCCAGAGAAGCTTCAGCTTTGATCAAAAGTCGTCTGTGTTGCTGCGCTTCTACACAGAAGCCCGTTGTTGGCTGTTTATGCTTGTGATCTCATTCTTTCAGTCTGTACCAAAATCTTGTATGACCATAAATAAGGATGGACATGTAGACTCACTGGTAAATTGACATCCATATTCACAGACTCGGCTTCCCTTTCACCATTAATGTTCCATACAACGTTTGTCAAACTGCAGTCAATGCACTGATTTGTTGGTCAATCTCGGAGTATTCCAGTACAAAGTAAAGGTCACAGTCTGATAAGACCTAGAGAACAACATCAACTGCAAACAACTGAAATATTTTTATTAGGTCCCCAAACTGGATACCATCCACCCCTCAACATGATATCTTGTCCATGAGAATCATGAAGAAGACATAATACAACATGAACTCCTGTTGAAGTCCAATCGCTACTTTGAACAGTCTTGGTTTAGTACCAACTATGTGAACATGACTCTCGCTCTTCAAACACATTAACCAAATATCACGTGTAGGAAGCCCTAGAACTCCATACTCTTGTAACAACTTCCGTGAGATACCATCGGGTACAAGGTGATCAGCTCTTTCTTAAGTACAATAACACCAGTTTGGGTTGGCATACCCTTGAAAACCTTTGCAGAGATGAAGAGTTGCTCCACATATCCATAGCCAGAATGGAAGCCATGTTGTTCCTTCCAATTTTGAGACTCGGCTGTTGGTTGGAGCATCTGTTACAGTATTCCAACATAACCTTTTACAGTGAGGCTTAGTAACTGAAACACCCCTTTCCCCAGGCACTATTCCCTACCTTCTGAGGAATGTTGAAGTTGTGCTTTGTCATATTAACATGTTGTTACACTTGTCATTTTGTGTGTTTTCATGGATGTTTAAGAATGTCATAAGAATTTGTGTCGATGATTTAATATGTTTTGAAAGTTTATTTTGAATCAATTTTTGATTTCTTTGTTTACATAATTTCATTTACAGGTTTCATGTAACAATGATTGTCTTGCAGTTGATGTCATGGAAGTGATATTTAAACCTGATTTTCACACCCTGCATTATCTATTGGTGGATATACAACATTCAGCGTCTCTGTGTAGCATTGTTTCTAATTTATGTAGGCCCTAGTGCTATGTTTTTGTCTCTGGTTAGGACTACTTTTTACCAAAATTTATGATTAACGTCTTGATCTATTTAATTTTGGTTGCTGGTTTTATGTTCCGTCTCTCATCTTTGACTTTTGCTATGTTTAATCATGTGCTTTGTGTTAACAATCTTGTGGTTTAATTATTCTCACAATAATCATGAGACATATTCTACAATCTCCTTTCTGCAAAGTAGCAGTGTTATCCACAGCGCTACCTGGATGGACTATCGCCAATCAGAAAAAGCCTCCTTGTATTAACAATGTTAGGCACATCCTTGATTAAGAGGAAATTCAATTAGTGATGCAACTGTACTAAACAGTATGTTTTCTAGTAAAGTTCAGTTAAGAAAAAATTACTCTGCAAAATCTTAAATTTTGTTCTAGTTCACTATAACACTTGTCTCCAACCTCCAAGAGTACCTAGATTACTGGTATTTAGAAAGCCTTCTACCAAAACAAATATGTAAACTGCCTGGCAAGATGTACTATATGTGTTAACTGTGAATTTTAAGACCATCAGAGAATAAGAACAGCTGAAAAACATAGCAGACAAGGAACAAATACTGTATACAGTTTCTTGCTTTATTATGAACAAACATTCTGCATGATGGGTGGATAAATTGTAATATTTGTAAATCTAACAAAAATCTGAAATGTTGTTCTGACCATTAGGTCTATTAGTTAATGAGAAAAATATTTTTGCACTTCTGCGGTGGGTTGGCACCCTGCCCGGGATTGGTTCCTGCCTTGTGCCCTGTGTTGTCTGGGATTGGCTCCAGCAGACCCCCGTGACCCTGTGTTCGGATTCAGCGGGTTGGATGATGGATGGATGGATGGGTATTTTTGCACTTTGATACAAATAAGTCGTCATTCATTTTATACCGCTTATCTGAAGCTGGGTCACAGGGGCAACAGTCTTAGCAGTGAAGCCCATACATCCTTTTCCCCAGACATACTTGCCAATTCATACTGTTGGAGCCCAAGGTTCATGGCCATCTGGGAGATATAATCCTCCCAGAGAGCCCTGGGTCTTCCATGGGGTCACTTCCCAGGTGGTCGTGTCCATAAAACCTCTACAAAGAGGTATCCGCATCAGATGCCAGAACAGCCTCATTTGGCTCCTCTTGATGCAGAAGGTTAAGGGTTGTACTCTGAGCCTCTCCTATATGTCTGCACTTCTCACCCTATTTCTAAGTGAGGGTCCAGCCACCCTGGGGAAAATGCTCATTTTGACCACTTGCACCTGCAATCTCATTCTTATAGTCATTACTCAAATCTCATGACCTTAGGTGTACATAGGGATGAAGATCAACTGGTAAATCAAGAGCTTCGCCTTCTGACTCTACACTTTCTTCTGCCTTTCATTTCTGGGTCATCTGGTAGTTTGCAAGAACCTCTTTGAGCCTGATGAATAGTCTATTTCAATGGTCTTCCTGAACTCCTCCCACACCTGGGTTTTTGCTTCCCTGACCGCAAAGGTCGCAAACCTTTGGCCTGTCAGTACCTCTTTCCTACTTTGGCAGTCTCCTGTGCTAACCATATATGGAAGGCTTCTTTTTTCAGCCTGACGGCATCCCTTACCTTTGGTGTCCACCATTGGGTCCTTGGATTGCCACCTTGAGTGGCACCATTGGCATCCAGGCTGCAACTCTTTGCAGCTAATTCCAAAGTGAAGGCTTTGAACAAGGCCCATTTGAACTTGTATGTCTCCAACCTACCCCAGGATGTGGGGAAAAGCTCTTTCAGAGGTTGGAGTTGAAAGTCTTCTGGACAGGCCCCATCTGCCCCCCTGATGTTCCCAGTCCACCCTCACTACTTGCTTGGGCTTTCCAAAAGCCGCCTCCACCATCTGACACAACTTCCCACCAGGTGGTGATCAGTTGACAGCTCTGCCCCTCTCTCCACCTGAGTGTTCAGAACATATGGCTCCAAATCTGATGATTATAAAATCGATCATAGATCTTTGGCTTAGGGTGCTGTGGTACCAAGGACACTTTTATAAGCCACTTTATGATCGAACAAGGTGCTCGTTATAGACAAATCATGCATATCACAATAGTCCAATAACAAAATATTTCTTAGGTTTAGATTAGGAAGCCCATTCCTCCCAGTCACTCCTCCCCAAGTCTCTCAATTATTACTCATTTGGGCAATGAAGTCTTTTCGCAGAATTTATGGATTCCCCAGCACTGGACCCTTCCCAGGATCCCCATCAGTGACTCCAAGAATGCCTATTATTCCAAACTAACATTTGGTGCATAGGCATATATAATATGGTAGTCGGAGTCCTCCATCTATGCAACCTTCACCCTAAAAGAGGCAGCTCTCTTGTTCGAGACAAAGTCTAACATGGCATTGACCAGGCAGGGACTCCATAAGAAGCTCACTCCCGCCCGATACCTTCCCCCCTGGGCAACTCCAGAGTAAAGGAGAGTCCAGCCTCTTTCAAAGTGTTTCTTTGTAGAACAAAGGGAGTGGGTGGACATGAGCCCAACTATATCTAGTTCAGTTTCTGTCTCTGCCTTGCCCACCTACTCTGGCTCCTTTCCCCCAAGAGAGGTGACATTCCACATCTCAAGAGTCAGTTTTTGTGTCTGGGTTCCAGTCTGCCTTCAACCACCACCTAGATGCATTGTGTCAGGCCCCCTTTTTTCCTGAACATGACGGGACCAGGTCATGCCATCACTCTTAATTTGTTGCTATTTAAGTATACTGTATTTATTGTACAAATAACTCTGCACCTATGTCACTGTTTTAAATACTACAGTTTGATAGCAGTTTTAAACCACAATTGAATTCTGTGGAATACCTTTACGTTGCCAATCACAATCCTCAGGTGCTGTGCATGCTAGTGGCATTATTACAACTCTAGGCTTTACCATAGTTGAAAGCAATGTTAATCTCAGAACCTTAAGTATAAAGCAATGATGTTTTAACATTTTTTTATTTTACGTTTAATAATCGGGAAAACAATCGGGAATCTAAAAAAAAAACACAAATTGTAACTTGCAACTGCAGAAGGCAGCAACAACCTACCCCAAAATGTATAAAGCAATGGTATTGAAGTGTTTTTGCTTCCTGTCGTTGGGCATAGATGTGAAGCTTGGCTCTGAAGTTTTCAATTTTCTTGGGCCCATACAGATTTTCACTAGCATAAGTGAAGGGAAAGGGATGAGTGCCCTTTGTGTTTGTGTGTTCAGATGTCCCCCAACCAATTCCCCGATTTCCAACCCCGTTTTTGCTCTGATTGAACCTTACAGTGGATGGCTGTATACTGTATAGTCTTTGTAGTTTTATACTGTGATCCTCCAACTATTAGCAAAAAATTAGTGCAGGGAGTTGATGATCGGACAACTCTTCATCCAGATCACATTAGTTATTTCCACTAGAAAATTGTTAGTGGGTTGCATTTGTTATCAACGTAGAGTTAGCACCAAGAAATGACTAATAATGTGAAGATTGTCTTTTCAAAACAAAAAAGGGTTTTCTCTAAATTTATCATTAAATTACAATAAAAGCATAGTCACAGAAAAGTAATACATACAAAATGTAATATAAATTTCATTAAATGAGGAATACACGTCTTTTAATTGACATTTTCTACCTTATTTTGATAAGCAGGAGGTTAGAACACTGTTTGCTTTCAGTTGTAAGTTAAACTATTGAAAAGGGGAGAGAATGGCAGAACACTTTTGATTGAGGGCAAGGGGATCATGTTATGGCAAGATTTGCATCTTAAAGACTTGCAGTGAGTTTTAGATGGAAGGTATGTCACAATTAAGGCCTGTACTCGTTATATATTGCCACTGGTCAGTTGGTGAAGATGTTACCTTAAACGAATCTCGGTGCATGACTACTTAAAAGATCATTTCAGGGATTTCACAGAGAGGCTGAAGTTTGCATTATGCCACAAATGGAGCACGAGGTTAGGGACATTTTGACCGGCAATTGATATAAAGAACATAGGAATATTAACGGAAGTACCACACCAAAATAAACATCCCAGAAAAGTTTGAAACTGACAGTGACTTAATAAATTTAATACAAGTTGCTTCAAGATTGGAAACCACAATGCCTTTACTCCTGTCCCGACTTGGCACTAACAGATTACTAAGTGGGTTTTTAAGAGTACTAGGCAGCTTGTCCACTAATTTTAGCAATAGGGAAAACCCTGCATATTGTCTCTCCTGCTTGTGCATCTCACCATCTTTTAGAGATGTTGGGCTAAATGTGGCACACATGTCCATTACAGACTATCTTCCAAGCACTACGTTTCCCACTGAAATAGCCAACACTGGGTGCATTTACACGCACAAACATAATTGGGTTAAGGTGAATAACTCAGTTTAAGCAGAAACCTTGCTGGTTTACATGCTGACGTAACCTTGGCGGAGTTCTTCTTTGGCAAAACTCTTCAGTGTCAAAAACTGCACAAAAAAAAGAGTTAAATCATTGGCCACTGTAAATTTAAGATAAGCATAAGGCCTGTGATGATCTTGTGTCTTTATAAATACTAGGGGGCTTTGCCCCCCGCTAGCTTTGCTCGACAACCCGAGGGCCTGCACTACGTGCCAACCACTTCACATCTCTGCCACCCACATATGTGGATTTCACTTTCACCAAACAACAAATCTTTTAATTCTCGCGGATACACTTCTTCATTGGGAAGAAACAATACTTTTCCCTGATGGCAACACTAATTAAACGATCTACAAGTCTCCGACTTAAAGTTTAAATCCGAACAATATATTCAATCTCTTTTCGCTGTTCCGTTATTTCACAGACTAATAATTTCCATTTGTTTACGCTAATGCGATCTTTACTATAATTTTTTTTTTTTTAAACTTTCGAATTTTGGTACTTTGATTATCTCTAACCTGCTCTGCATGTGTATCACACCAACATTTTTGAATTGTTTACCACGTTCTACTTTGTCATCTACTCTCTTATTTCCGGCCCCAGGAGTGGTTAAATCTCTTGGCACAAAGTCACACAGGGCGTGAAAGTACCTCTCTGAAAAAGTCATGTCTCGGCCCAGGACGTTTCTTATTATAATTAAGAGATGTTCAGTAAAATTGACAATTTATAGGTTTCTGTTACTGGATTGCATGTAGCAAATGTGAAATATGTTGTCAAAATATAAAATTGTCAAATGTAAAATTAGCACTCTGATTTAAATGTGGGTGCTTACATGAATGTGCCCTACAAGGCTGGATGAATGGATATTTTCTTTCATCATTCTGTTGGCTTTTTTAATAATTTTATGATTGCACCACAATTACATGCTGTTGACTATGTTAAATGACGTCTGAAAATGTTCAGTAATAACTACAGCTGACTGTGCATACGTGTGTACATGAGAATTATAATATTGTTCAATGATATTGTGGTATAGATATTCAATTTCATTTTTAGAATAGGGGTGACAAAGTTTTTTTGAGAGGTATGTCTTACGTATAGAATCGGGTGATACATTTTTTTTTTTTTCTAGAACACTTGCATGTTTAGGGTGTAATTTCCCTTGGATTTTCTGGAACATTTTAAACTGGCATCTGATTTTTGCAATATGTGTCTGCAAGTGCAAGCCCTTGAAATAGGAGCTTGCCATGGCTTTTTGGTTTAGCAAGATCAGGAAATAACAGCCCATCATAATTAATCAGTGTCGCTGTAACAGTGAAAGCAAGCACTGTAGTTCAGTGTCATTTAGGTGAAGCTGTGGTGCGCCTGCTTACTGCAGTGAAGGAAAGAGGAGGAGAATGGTAGCCGTTTCCTGTGTGCAAGCAGAATTGTGCAAGGAAGGATTTTTTTCATTAGCAAATCGTCAATGGAAATTTTACAGATGCTGAGCGATCTGGATCCAGTTCAAGTCTTTGCACAGCAGGAGAGAACTGAACATAAAATGCAATTATTAAAGGTTAGCAAAAACAGGAGCTTTAATTCTTTTTATTACAGTTCTGTTTCTGTTTTTAGTCACCATAAGCTTTTTCAATGGTGCAGCTCTCCAAAAGATGCTTATACACCCCAAAATGGTATGAATAGATAATGTGTCATTTAAGATATCTGGAGCTTTATATTTGTAAACAGGCTAAAAATTTGCTTTTGTTCCTGTTCAACTTTTATTTATAAAGGTCATTTGTAAAAGCCTCAGCAGCAGCTTTGAAGCTGGCAGATGTTGTTGTATGGATGTGAGTGGTAGTCATCATATTCTGTATTTGCTCAAAAATCTGAACTGTTTGACCTATATCCAATCTTGTTCTTTTAATGAATCTTCTAATCCTGACATGCTGTTGCCTAGCAACTTTGTCTGCTTTGAGAGATACGGATGTAATAGATATAAAACATACAGTGCATGTGTGTGCATACATTTATAAAAAATATATATATATATATATGATACGTACATGGTCTAACCTTGACATTCATTGTTTCCATTTTCTATATGATTAGAATCATTGAAAAGAAAGCACAACTGTTCAAAATACCTTTTACCTATATAGTGATTGTTACTGTATGTGAAAAAGACATTTGGAATCCTTTTCCATTACATTACATTTGTGTTTAGGCTAAAGTAACTATTTCCTTTTCACTTTTTGTTTTTGTAATTCATTTTTTGATTGCTATAGGAAATCCACTTTATTTTGAAGTAAAAGTAAAAATGTTTAATGAAGCTGCTAATCTCTAGATAGACACAGAACTTTGTGATGTTTAACCATTCTCTACTGTTCCTGTACCCCCACTATACTTTTGACATCTATGCTTGGTTGCATAACTATATAAGGGCTGTCATGACTTATTTTCTCTAGTGAAAAGGGCTTATCAGCATTTTCCCAGTCTAAGGAGTGATGAGTCAGAATTGCAGTACTACTTGTTATTGTGTTCATGGGCAGCTCTTGTGATGTGCTTTGAATTTTTCTTACTGCTTAAAAGCTGCTTTCTCTACAAGAATTTGTACACCTATATTGTTACATAAATATTTTATCTAGATCTTGCCATCCTTTGTTTCTTGTTGGAGTGATCTGAAGATGTTTATACCTCTGTAAAGCAATGTTTACTTTTTGGATCCTATTACGATCCATGTATTTAAATGCATCAGTTTTCTTAAGTAGGACAGTAAGCGTTTTACATTTGACAAAAGCTGACGTTAAGTAGCTTGCCTTGTATTTTATTATGACCTGTATATGCAGCATACAGTTTATGCCACACGGAGACCTTAGCCTCTAGTTCAACTCCATTTATTTGATTTGCACTATTTACTGAGGATGGGCTTAGTGTGCTGTAGCAAGTTTACTGATTACATATTTTATAAAATGCATAATGTACACACATAAAAGACTGATTTAGTGTAAACACACAACACATCAAAGTTATTTTAAATTCCTTAATATAAATCCTAATAGTACGTATACATTGATATTGTGGTTGACAAATGACCAGTTGACAATGGTGAAGAAGGAGAGTTCCAGTCTGCACCATATGTAAAGAAAATAAACTTCTGGAGGTCCACAGTCTGTTATAAGACAAAGTCAGAAGTGCCCACATGTCTGAGCCTTTGGCCAGATGTCCACATAGTCTTAACTGTGTATTCTACAGTATTGTATGTGATTGTGCTTTGACGTCTAAGGTAGCAAAAACACTTTCATACTTGGATTGCAAGGCTTCCAAATATTTTTGGGTGGGACAATAGCTAAGCAGTATAGCAATCAGTGTCTCTACCAAATAACAAGAAGAGAAAGGGAATGGAGAAGGGTCAGTAACTGTTCTTGTACATTTTATAAAAATCACTAACAAGCGGAAATACTAGACTAAAGCACTGAGGCATAATCGTAATTTTTAAAAGCTGACACCTAAGGATTTCTTTTATACTAGCAGACAAAAAATTCCCGTCTTGTAGTGTAGCAGTGTCACAATATTAGTGAAATTTTATAATAAACGTTACCTTTCAGTACTACAGCAAAAACAGAACTCTCATTCGATGGCTTTTTATTCAAATTCCTCCACCACTGAAGTGAATAATATTGCACCTTTTTCTATAATACTATATCAAATACATAAATACTAACAGCCCTAACAACTTTCAATACTGATATATCTATTAAGTAGTTACCCAATTATCATTTAAGTAAACAAGTATTGACATACATAAATAAACACAATGCAGTGTAATGTGGGGTGGAGGCGGGAATCCCTCCAGTGTAAAAACAAATGCATGGTTTGGGCGGTTTTGGCATAAGGTTTATAAAGAATATTATCATAAACTCCCTGAATTATTTTAGTATGTGAACATTATAAATTTATTATGAAATTTTTTGTCCAATAACTGAAAAATACTTCTTAAAATCCATACTAAATCTAAAAATTCTATCCTTTATCATACAGCATGTGTACTGTTGAATTGGTGAATTCCAAGATAATTCTAGATATTTACAATTAAACGCTTTTAAAGCTGTTTTTTGTAATAACATGGTTTAAAGTCTCATTTGCTAGTAAATCCTTCTGTTAGGTTTGTAACATTAACTATTGTTAAAAAAAATTGCATCATTAGCTGGTTACTGAAGAAAAATATTTAACAGAGGAGTCAAATTAATTCAAATTTCAAATGTCAGAAACTCGCACTGCTTTAATTTTCCAAATCTGTCCCTCCTTTTTTGGTTTTACATTTGTCCCAACTTTAATGCTTCTTTTGTGAAATTAAACTTGTCACATTTACAAGTCTTTTTTTCAGGACCACTTTTTAAACATCCTTTTGTTTTAATGTTTTCAAAGTTTCTAATGCTAGTGATCACATTCCTATTTGTCAGTAATTTACGTGTCTGTAAGCACGGTACATGTTGTATTAATAGTGAGACGTCTCTTGTCCTTCAAAGCATTTAAACACTAAATACATTTTTTTTTTTTTTGGTATTAACAAATGGAACAACTTGTGCCAATGCTGGTGTGGACAAGCCAAACAGCCACTTGGTTTGAATCTCACGTCAATGTTTTCTTGCTGGAACTGTTGTCTGTACACCCAGTCCTCTTGCAGTTCTGTATGTGTAACTGTGGATGAATGTGAGGACCCCCTCCTCAATTCGTGAAATTAATGCAGGCCTTGTATTTATTCTGCGATTGTAATGAACACTTCATACAAATTTCCATCTGTTCAAGCATCTTTCAATTTTGCATGCAGTTTAATGTATCACAACTATGTATGATTAAAAATAGTTAATCTCATTATAGTTTCATCTCTTAAAAGTGCAGGATTGACATTCTTGGTACTATTGACACTGTATAAAAAGATGGTACCAAACTAGTACCAAAGTTATGTTTTTGTGACATCTCTGTTTATTTAAGTGTATTGATTGTACGGGGTGCCAGCAGTTACTCTTTGAAAACTACAATCAGAACAGTGGAAATTATATAGCAAAACCCAGGACTTCAAACAGGAATTGCCATATAAGAACGGAATAAAAAGATTGGTAGCCAGAACAGATCATTCCACAAAAATAAATATATAAATTGTAGTTAGGACGGAAGAGTGTTTGTTGCCAGCTTGGATAACCAGAAACTGCACAATGCTGACAATTATACCATTGAGGTAATGTCATGTGATGACCAGAAATGTGCAATCTGCCTAGTGGCCGCCTGGTAACTGAAACAATACCAAATACAAAATAGCAGTGACCACATAAAATGTAATTCATTTTAATGCCTATTAAAATATACCTCCAGACCTCATCACAATACATGATTTTTACAGTTATTTTCAGTTGCAAGCTTCATTCAGTCAGAAGTAGTGTGCTCCTGTGAATTTCAATCATGCAGTATGACATTCTGACTCAATCAGTCCAACCGTATTCTCTCTAACCTCAATCCAACCAGTACCATTACACCACTACAGAATAAAGAGAGAGGGGTAAGTACTGCAGAACTTTGTATACCTGGAAATGATATGTACAATACTAGCTGTATACCAACATCTAGATCATAATGCAATCTCCATTTGGATGCAGATAAGTAGGACCTTGGTTATCTAAAGCTTTATATGTAAGAAGAAAGATTTTTCTAGTCATCTTAGCTGGAAGCCAGTGAACAGATTTGTGAACAGAAGTTATGTGGTTGTACTTTCTAGTTCTAGTCATTTTTGCAGCCTAATTTTGAATTATCTGAAAGCTGCCTATGGAAAAGTTTGAACATCATGTGAATAGTGCATTTACATTGCGAAGTAGAAATAAGTATATTAATTTTTCAGTATTCTTTATGTTCAGAAAAAGTTTTCATTTTCCAATATTTTAATGCTGGAAAAAGCAGGTTTTGGAATGTGGTGTACATTTTAATACAAAGTGGTGTCAAAGATAATGCCTAAGTTGTGTGCTGATTAAATAAAACTAGTGTTTGGACCTGCTGAATTAAAAAGTGACAGGACATTTGCATTTTATTAAATCCCCCTTGCCATTAATACAATTTCTGTTTTTTTTTTCTGTATTTAAAGCCACAATTAATTAAGCACACTATTAGAGTATTTGGCCTAAATAAAAGGGGTAGTTATTTATCTGCATACAAATGAAAGTCAATGTTGTAGTTTCTAATAACTGCTCCCAGCTGAAGCATGTAAAATGAAAGCAGTAATGGATGAGTCTTAATCCCTGAAAGAAATCTAATCTAACTTCTGAATATAATGACCGAGTACTGCCATTACATTACTATACATAGTGAAAATGATTAGATAAGTATTAACTAAACCTACAGAATGATAGTGCCAGAAAGCCCAGGATAATTTTCAAGTCTGTGTAACAAAGTGGTCAATGGTGTCGAAGGCTGTGCTTAAATCTAAAAGAATTATTGTAGCGTTTCCTTCATGAGAAGATGTAAAAATGCAATTTACAACATCCATTCCCTATCTCACCTTCTTGAGATGATTACATAAATTCTCTCATTTGCTTCATTCTGCAAACTCTGCTGCAGGTAGTAGTTATGAGCTTCTGTTTTTAAATGAGTCAATCTATCAGTCATTGCAAAATGAAGCTAGATTGACTCGAAATAGAACTGTGTGCTGATAAAGTATCCAGCATGCACTGTAACGAGAGTAGCCAAGTTATCCAACCCCAATAGCTCTGTTCCTGTTTGTGATTTCATGAAGAGCAGTGAGGTCATAAATACTGTGCAGTTGTTAGTGTTTTTGGTTCAGTTTCT
>JANRMT010062856.1:10317469-10345817 GCA_026402145.1 Polypterus bichir lapradei
ATAAGTCAACATTAATTAACATAGAATAAGTAAGGTCCGATGGCCAGGGTGGACAGAAAAAATTTATTTATTTAATATGCTATGCATTGCATTTTCTATGTTGATTAAAGGAAGTCAACATGCAGGTCATTTAACCACAGAACTACTAGCTAGGAAGCTGCCTCTCAACCGTATTGGCCAGTTTAAACAAAAGACAAGAACCCCTGAACACGCATCAGGCCATAGCACACACCTCCACCTACATCATTACACTTTTTTTACATTCAAATGAACTTGTTAAACACATTATATCTGAAATAAAATAACACTTTTTGTAATGTACCATAATCCAGATCGCAATATGTGAAAGTCAGGTTGTTTAATACCTCAGTTGATCTTCACACTAGTAGTAACACATCTATGCACTGGGCTTTATTCTTACATCAGAGAAGTACTTAATTATGACTATTGTTTGTGAAATGGGACATTTGAACTTACTGTATTTTTTTCATTACAATTTAAATTTATTAGGAGTCGGAGTCGGTACTCCAGGTACACAAAATTGTCTCTGACTCCTTGACTCCAACTCCACAGCCCTGTGTACAATAGTCTATTGCACTAAAGATGCAACTACGAGGTGTGGCAGAAAAGTAATGAGACTGATTTTTTATTTACCAAAGTTTTTATTTTTTTCAAACATCAATGTTATCCCCTTCAAAGTAGTTCCCTTGGGCAGCTACACACCGATGGAGACGTTGTTCCCACTGTTGGTAGCAGCGCTGGAAGTCTTCAACCGGTATGGTCTTCAGCATGTCCGTTACACTCTTTTGGATGTTTTCTAAAGTCCCGAAATGACGTCCTTTGAGGACATTTTTCAGTTTAGGAAAAAGGAAAAAGTCACACGGACTGAGGTCAGGTGAATAAGGGGGCTGGGGAACCACAGGAATGCCTTTTGAGGTGAAAAATTCTGTTATGGAGAGGGCAGTGTGACATGGGGCGTTGTCATGATGGAGCATCCATTTGTCTGCAATGTCTGGTCTCACGCGAATGACCCTTTTTCTGAGCCTTTCAAGGACGTCTTTATAAAAAACTTGGTTGACAGTTTGTCCTGGAGGAACAAATTCTTTGTGGACGATTCCCCTTTTGTCAAAAAAACAAATCAGCATTGATTTGATCTTCGATTTGCTCATTCGAGCTTTCTTTGGTCGAGGAGAGTTTGCAGTGTGCCACTCCTGACTTTGCTTCTTGGTCTCAGGATCGTATTCAAAAATCCATGATTCATCACCTGTGATCACACGACTAAAGAAATCTTGCTCATTAGCGATTCTGTCAAGAAGATCAAGACACTTGTTTTTTTGATTGTCCTGCTCAATTGTGAGGTTTTTCGGCACCATTTTGGCACAGACCTTTCGCATGTGCAAATGTTCAGTCAAAATTTGATGAACGGTAAATCTGTTCAAATTTAATTGTTCACTCAACATTCTTAATGTTAAACGACGGTCTGATCTCACAAGAGTGTTCACACGTTCGATGTTTTCATTGGTTTTCGAAGTTGAAGGCCTCCCTGAAAAACTTGAGCTCGGGATAAAGAATGTTCCCCATAGGCCTGTTTTAACTTTTCAAACGTCACACTTGCCGATTCTCCAAGCTTAACACAAAATTTAATGGCACAACGTTGCTCCAAATTTCGCTGTTCCATTTTGCGTGACAAACAACCAAAAACACAACTTCGCTAACAGCAGTCACAAAAATCACGTAGTTAACGGAAGGAGTTGAAACTCGCACTGAGCTATGGGAGGGTACTGATACACGTGCTCTATCAAGGACATCAGCGCAGCGTTGCCAGATCGCTTGCAGTGTTGCCAGTCTCATTACTTTTCTGCCACACCTCGTATTTATGGTAAACATGAGATAGAACAATCACTTTGCAATCAATCATGTGAGTGAGGCTGGCTGCCAAGGTAAAGATGCATGGCATCCCCAGACAAAGTGTATAGTACTAGTGAACTGTAACATTTTACAAAATGTAACTTTATGTATTCATATATACTATATACATTATGTATGTTTACGTTAACAAACAATAAAAATTATGACTATTACAGATACTAAGAAATCCAGCAAAATGCTAAACACTCATGACACAGTCTAGATTCACAGATGCAGATGATGGTAGTCTAGTAATGAAACAATATGCCCATAAACGGCCTCCTGAAACTTATATTGGAATCAAGGTAGAACAAAACTTTATATAAGTGAAGATCTTTAGAATGTTGTGAGTGCTCCCCAGACAAAATCACACACACACAAGAGGGCACAGGATACAAATATAAATCCAGAGAAAAATGTACTCCAATGGGTGTAATTGTAATCCAATTGTGCAGTGAAGCGTTTACAAAAAAAAAAAAAACAACAATCTTATGGTTCGCTTTTTAAAAACTGCGCTTCATAATGTTTCACACAGCAGAGTTCGTGGCAACCTCTGAAGCTGTTCGTTGGTGCAGTACTCCCAGGGCTATTGGAATTTGCAGTCCATTTAATATTCATATTTACGTAGCATTTAGCAATGTACAATTTCTTTGTTCAACAGTTTGTGGTTGCTTTTTAAATGGCTCTTTTTTATTATTAATTATTATTATTATTATTATTATTTTTTTAATTATTACTTTCAGGGACACGGAAGTTGATGAACTCAAAGCTCAGCTCTCGAGAATGCAGGAGGATTGGATTGAAGAGGAATGCCATCGGGTTGAAGCACAACTTGCACTAAAAGAAGCCAGGAAAGAGATTAAACAGCTGAAAGAAGTCATTGACACTGTCAAGGATAACATTTCTGATAAGGATATGGGCATTCAAAAGTACTTTGTTGACATCAACATCCAGAACAAAAAGTTGGAAACCTTACTATACAGTATGGAAATGGCTCAGAATGGCTCAGCAAGAGAAGAAGGAAGTGCTCTAAATCTGGAATCTGCAGGTGGATCCCCAGCTAAATCCTTAACACGAAGCTCTACCTACACAAAATTAAGTGACCATGCAGTTCCAGAAAAGAACATTACTGATTTTAATAGTTTTTCAGCAGAAGAGACAGTAGACAGTGGCTTTGTTTTAGGCGATAATGGCACCAGCAGAACAGAGCTTCAAGAACCTGGCTTCTTATCAGAGGATGCTTCTTTAATTACTTCATACACAGCTGCCTCCAGACTCCCACAAAGTTCCACCTTTGAAAAACTGATAAGTAGTCAGAGTAGCATGGAAATTGGGATCAATAACCATAGCTTTCATCAAGTCCAGGAGCAAGCCATACAAACCGACTTTATCCACTACAACCCAGATCTGGACACCATCATGGAAAAAGTAATGAAATCTCAGGCATGTAGTCCTACATCTACATGGATATCTGAAGAAGGAGAGGATATGGAGATGGTTCCCTTGGATCACCAAAACCAGATACTATCGGAGTGTGTCTGTGCAATGGATTTGGCTTCTACTGATCCCAGCACGATGATTATGGTAACTAGTACTGACTGGCCAAGTGCTGTCTCAAGTCCTGACAACTGCCAGCCAACCCTAAAGCAACCCATAAGTGCATTGGGGCAAATAGACAGCCCGGACAAAATGGAGGTGGTGAAGGTGGAGGATGATGATGATGATGATGAACTTGACGAAGAGCAAAATCCTAAGGAGGCACCAACAGCAAAAAGTCCAGAGAAGAGCTACTGGAGCCGACACTTCTTAGTGGACCTCCTGGCTGTAGCTGTACCTATAGTGCCTACAGTGGCCTGGCTGTGCCGTGGCCAGCGTCGGAATGGTCAGCCAGTCTACAACATCAGCTCTTTGCTTCGTGGTTGTTGTGCTGTAGCACTGCAGTCCATTCGTAAGATCAGTGGAGGGTGTCAAATGAATGGTGGAACTCAAATATAACTTTACTTGTTCATCACCTTCACTATTGCACTGAGATGCTGGAATTAGACATGCATTTATCTGACAACGATTGTAGCTTTTCATGCTAGACAAAGGGTCAATGTCTGAATGTCTGCCAATGTTCAATCAAGAAGAGCCATACCCTCCATATTTATGTAGAAGTGACTTATTTATGTTCCTTAACATATTGGTGGCCTGAGTCATTTTGTTTCTAGGACTTATGTGCCATAGAATGTGATTTCAAGGTTTAAAACAAAATATATTAATTGAAATCTCTTCTTCTCCTGATTGTGTATTAATGTTCTATCAGAGATATTGCTGTAACTAGGTCAGTTTAACTCTTAGAGGAAAACACTACACTACACTGAGTCACAGGTGTCTTTTATAGATTACGCAAGCAATTGTAAACAAATTGCAAACAATTTAATCATTTTTAAACAATATCTTCAACTAAAGAACTTTTTAAGATGGTAACTATTAGCATATTTCACTTTAAGAGGATTTATACATTCAAGAGTGAATTATTACTGTTTGAACATAGAAATCTCTTCTCTGTGTATGTGTGTGTGTGTGTGTATGTGTATAATATATACTGTAGAAATATATGCAATGCTGTGGAAAAAATATTTGCCCCTTGCTGATTTCCTCTATTTTGCTTATTCATAACACTTCATTGTTTGTGATCTCCAGATAAATTTAATATCATACAAATGACAACCTGAGTAAACACTGCCCAGTTTTTGAACGCTCATTTCATTTAAGGAAAAGTTCACCAGTACCTATACCCCTAACAAATTGATACTTAGTTGTGCCATCAACAACTGCAACAAAGCTTCCAGTAACAGATAACCAATCTTTACCATCGCTGTGGAGAAATTTTTATTATGCTCTTTTCTACAGAATTTGTTTTAATTCAGCCACATTAGAGTTTTCAACTGTGAACTGCCCATTTCAGGTCCCACTCTATATTGTCAATGGGGTATAAGTCAGGACTTTGAGTAGGCCACTTTTTTCTACAGCCATTCCAAGGTGGACTTGGTTTTGTGCTTCGTATTGCCGCCCTCCTGCATAACCCAGTTGCACTTGAGCTTCAGATTACAGATCTGTGACCAGACATTCTCCTTCAGTACTTTCTGGCAGAGAGCTGAATTCATGCTTCCCTTGATCAAAGCATGTTGCCGAGTCCCTGAGGCAGCAAAGATTCATCGCACCATTACACAACTACCGCCATGTTTGGCTGTGGGTTCAGTGTTCTTATTGTGGAAAAGCTGTATTAGCCTTACGCCAGATGTAACAGCACCTGTGTCTTCCACTTTTGACGCATCTGTCCACAGAACATTATCCCAAAGGTTTTGGGGATAATCAAGATGTTTTTTGGTAAATGTTAGATGAGTCCTTCATGTTTAGTAAGGATTTTTACCTTTCAACTCTCCCATGGATAACATTTTTGCCTTGTATCTTTCTAATGGTAGAATCACGGATAGTGATGTTAACTGAGCGGAGGATGGCTAGCAGTTCCTTAGACATTTGCCTGGGTTAGTGTGTGACTTCCCAGGCGAGTTTCCCATGCGCTCTTGGAGTAATTTGCTTCTCTTGCAAGTTTTGTCCATTTAGAGATGATGGCTCTCACAGTGGTCTGCTGGAGTCTGTGTTTCAGAGATTGCTTTGTAACCCTGCCCAATTGATATATTTCAGTAACTTTCTTTATCTGGTCTTCTGGAATTTCTTTTAACTAAGGCACGGTGTGAAGTGAAGTTGAGCCCTTTTAGTCAACTTCACAGGTTCTATTGAATTGACGTTTAGATTCGGTAGGGCTGGAAGCAGTCAAGCTTGGGTGTGTCTATTCTAATTTAACCCACTGTCATTTAAATTTGGTTCAGTGGTTGATTAAGTGCCCAAGGTGGTGTGAGAGGTGTTGGTGAATTATTTTCCTACAATAAATCAATCATTTAATACCATGCATTCTCTTTACTCAGGTTGTCTTTTGTATTATACTATAGGGTGGTCCAGATCTAATTATGCAATTTTCATTACGCTATAACTTATTAAGTTTAATACATAGAAAATCACCTAAAAAATCCCGGACCATCGAGAAGTGTGAGAACTGACGACATGAAGAATCGTCTTCGCGCTGGACTTGGATCGTCCTCGCATAAATCAGTTATCCAGACGATCTGGATCTGCATAATAAAACTGGACCACCCAAACATTTGTTTGGAGATTAGAAACAAGTTTGTATCATGAAAAAGCAAAAATGAGTAAATTGGGAAGAGGCTAATACTTTTTCACAGCACTGTTTTTGATAATGGTAAATGATCTTAAAAGGATTTCATCTCATTTTCAAGTTTTAATACACTTTTCTAGATCTTTCTCATTATTATTGGCCAGTTCTACTGTGTGTGTATAAAGTATAATCAGTGCAAGTCTTATTTTTAGAATTTTGCCAGAATGAATGATGGGTGAAAGAAAACCTGTAATCTGGCAGAACAGCAACAGGCAAATGTCAGATCTATTTAGAACACATCACATACTGTATACAAACAACATGTCTTTCTTCAGGTTTCTATTGTTTAGCTCATACTTTTTTTCCTTAATGTTTATGTAGGAATTCTTTTCTTGGTCTTTTTCCACCCTTCAGTACGTGGAGTGAGTGCTGCATGCTTTGAGAAGAACCTTGTGAAGTACAGAGCACGTGCCACTCGTGCCGGGAAGCTTGTGCACTGCGTTTCATGGTGGATTTGGATGGCCCTAGAACAGCCTTTGGGCTCTTGCCATACCGTGCACAACTGCATGCTAGTAGGCCTCTTGTGTTTTATGTTTGACCAAAATGTACACAGACTTGTCTGAGAAGAATATTTTGACTTAAGTATACAGGAAGGCTGATGAAATTTCTTTCACTGATTTGCATTAATGTATTTTTCCTAAACTTTTGGATAATGGAGTGAGATGGCGGTTTTATTTTATTTGATTCCTTCTTGATTTGCTTTTGTTCTCCCAAGTCTCTAACAGGGTCAGAAAGAAGAATGTTTACACAAAGTGTTTGTTTTTTTTTGTGTTTCACGTATGCTCCTCTTAAATGAAGAAAAACGCTTTGTTTCAGATATACCAAAAACTATTCTGAATTTTTTTCATTTTGCACTGTTCACTTTAAGGTTTATTACTTGAATTTTTTGCTTTGCATGTCTTGAATTGGACATGTCCACTTTTTGCAACTTTTATGTAGATATGATAAATACTAACTATTCTATCTAGTATATTGCAATATTAGAAGGATGTCATGAAAATAGTTTGTGTCAAATTGCTATAATTGCACATAAATACCTAAAATTCCATCTTCTGTTTTTGTGACATCATACTTGCATAACCAGCGATGTTGTCTAAGAATGTATTCCTCTGATCTGTAGCTGCTTTCATTTAGTTCTCGCTTGACAATCACCTGCTGCTGTTTCTGAAACAGTACCTATTAGATAAGCTTAGAGGGGACTTCCAGGTATAGTTCTGCCCCCCAGGTGATGCAGGTTTTCACTCCCACCCATATCCCCTTTTACATGACCAGTGTGTCATTTCTCAGTTCTGTTGTGTCCTTGAGTTACTCCGAAAATGGAAGACCAGGAGCCTCATGTATAAGGCCGTGCATAGAATTCGCACTATAACATGACGTAAGCACAAAAGCCGAAATGTGCTTACGAACAGAAAAATCCAGATGCAGGAATCTGTGCGTACTCCAACTTCCGCGTTCTTCTGCTCCATAAATCCCGGTCAGTGTGATAAGTAATGCTCGTGCACGCGCCTTCTGTCTCGCCCCAACTCCTCCCAGAATTACGCCTCTTTGAATATGCAAATCAATATAAATCACCCTTAAGCTCAGCCTTCTGTGAAAAGACAATAGGAAAAGCATGGGGGAAAATATAAGAATTTCAGCGAATACCAAGTGGAGGCAAAGGAAAAACATACAATTTTTTTATTTAAACCGTGGTATAATCAACAAAAGGAAGTTGATCGAGTGACATAGCGTGTTGGAGAAACTTGAAAGCTCACGTTCACAAAGTCGTACAGTGCCGGAAATAAAAAAGAAGTTGTCACGTATCAAAGTCGCCGTGAAAAGGCGAGTCGTAGCCCACCGTGTGAGTGTCATATGAAAGCTTATTAGGATACAGAGAAAAAAAGGTACACAGTGGGGAAAAAAAAAGCACGAAATGTCAACTTCAATCTCGAAATTTCCACTTTAATCACGTAGTTTATTTTGTCATTAAAGTAGAACATCATAAACGTCATCTTAAAATCGTTTAATTAACCAGTTTCTCAAATCACATCGTAATTAAAGTAGCACGTTAAATGCTTTGTTTTGTATGTGATCTATGTGCTCTATGTGTGTGAATCACTACTTGCTTCTTAAACCGGCTCTCTTCCTCTGACTGGACACAGAATCCATGACATTCGTGATATTACAGCCCTCTGAATAACTAAAATAGTGAGATGTATACGTGATATCATTTTCATGATGATAGGAGTTATTAAAGCACGTTATTAAACATGGGTTTCATGGCGCAGGGATTGTGCGCGACCTTCGATGAAATTATTTATTGCAGCAGTGCTTGTGGCGGCCCTGGGCAGAGAGAGAATCGGTGGCCCTTTCGCCCGCCAATGTCAAAATGGCATCTTATGCACGGTGGATGGCCACGTCCGTTGCGGACACTACATAGCCGCCTCATGCTCATGACACAAGCGTTTAACTTTTGTCGAAATTTGCCGCTGCGTTTTTAGCTGTGTCGTTATTTTCTCTTTCTGTTTTATATTCAATATATATTGATGTGGCCGCCCCTGCAGTCCTTGCTTTTCTTTCTCCAAATAACCAATCGCCACACAATCAGTTCTGTAATAGACGTTAAGCCATCTGTAAGCTTAGAGCGCCGATTCTTCAAAACATTTAAGGAACATTGAAATACAGTATCTTCATAGTACATGTTTAATTATTCTATCCTTCACTCCAGTCCCACTGAAGAATATAGATTATTTAAATGAAGTTGAAGTTTTATCTGTATAATAAACATATTTTGCTGCATTTCATCTTAAAAATTATATCGTCATCATATGTAAATATGTGCTTTATAAAGTGGCGCAGGTTGTGTAATATTATATCTGTAGTGCAAGTTTACAGTGGGGTAATTCTACTTATAAGTACAAACAGTTCTACAAGGAGCAATTGATTGAGTGCGTTTATAGTTCTTGGGATGAAACTGTTTCTGAACCGCGAGGTCCGTACAGGAAAGGCTTTGAAACGTTGAACGTGGCTGAGACAGCGTGTCCATGAAGCTGTATACCGATAATTCTCTTTCCGATCAGCTGCTGCTGTGATTCCCCACTCAGATACAGTGATATAAATACTCCGAGTGGTGCAGTGAGAGTAATATGGAAAAAGATGATCCGCTGTGGCAACTCCTAACGGGAGCAGCTGAAAGAAGAAGGTGCAGTGTGAGTAACAACACTAAAGCAGTTATGATATTTGGAATACTATGGCTATTCCCTGGACCATTATATTGTTACAAGTTAATTATGCTGCGTCAGGAAAATAAAGAGTAACCACACAGGAACAGTAGCACTGCTTTGACGTTGGGTGCAGCCAGTCTGCAAAACCGAGCGGAGAACTAGCGTACGACAAGGTATGAGGTACTGTGGAAAAGTGTGTGGCTTTATGCCAAGTGTAGGTTTTATACATCGCGATTTGAACGTGAAAACGTTCTTACGCAACATTTCTGTGCGTATGCACCGTTTATACATGAGGCTCCAGTTGTGTTAAACGATTACTAGATGGATGGGATGAAAACCTACAGCCAGCAGGGGGCACTAGGACTAGACTTGGACACCCCCACTATATTAGCATTAAAAATCAAAGAGGCTTCATCAAAGCACTTTCACTGTGGCAATTTCTGTCTACCCAAGAGCTGCATTTTTGTGTCCAGTTTTTGCCACCTGCATCCTCATTTGAAGCTTTTTGTTAAATTGTCATAAGCTGCTTGTGTTGCTTCAGACTGAATATTAAATCATTGTGCTGGTTAAGGATGCTGATGATTTTTACTTTTTAACTAAAATAGGAATTATGTGAATGATATTGATTGACAAATTTATTCTAAATCATTTTTTTTTCTTCAAGATCTTTTTAATCAGAATTGATCTGGTGATTATACAAACTTGCCATAAAACCAAAACTTTACACAAATTTGCTTTGGCCTGCTTTACCTTTGTCTTTGAAATCCCTAATTGTTTGGATCTTCTTTGTTCCAGGGTGGCTACTTGTGCCGTCTGTTGGGTTACAGGTCATACATCTTGAGAACAGGGAAGTGTTTGGTAAGAAAGTTCATTCTTTAAGGTTGCAATGCAGACTGCCTAAATCAATACTGTTATGGTTCCAAAGATAATTATATTCCATAGTTTAATTGTGGAAGCATTATAAAATATGCATTAGGTTTTTCAAGGTGTGTGTGTATATATAAAATATATCTATATATATATCTAGAGATAGAGATATATCAGCTCAGTTCCTGATCTTTAGTCTTAATTTTGTCAAGTCTTTAAGTGCTGTTGAATGCAACTCGGACGCAGTGCCATCTGCTGCTTAAATTGTCATTAATGAAATGCTCAGCGATTGACACATTCATCAAGAGTTTCATACACTGGTCAAGAAAATGAAGGGAACACTTAAATCACACATTGGATCTCAATGAATGACGTATTCAAATGGAAAATCTTTACTGAGTGATACTGTGCGATTTGTTGAGAGCAAAATGCTGTAACAGTCAACAGAAACCAAACTCACCAACCCATTGAGGGCTGATTCAATATCACATCGAAAAATCAAAGTCAGAGACGGAAATCACAGGCTGGGCCAACTCCCATGAATTTCATCACAGCAGTGCTTGATGTGACTCAGGAGTGCATACAGGCATGTGGGGGGCCATACACACTACTGCCAACCTCTGGGCTTTTCTTGATGAGATGGCAGGTGATGTCCTAGGGGATCTCCTCCTAGATGTGGATCAGGACATCAGTGACCTCCTGGACAGTCTGTGGTGGTATGTGGCGACGCCAGATGCACTGATACATAACATCCCAGGAGTTCTCAATTGGATTCAGGTCTGGTGAAGGTGCAGGCCAGTCAATGGCATCAATGTCTTCTTCATCCAGGAACTGCCTACACACTCTGGCCACATGAGGCCCTGGCCTTGTCCTGCACCAGAAGGAACCCAGTGCCCACTGCATCAGTGTAAGGTCTGACTATGGGGCTGAGGAGTTCATTCATCCTGGTACCTAACAGTGCATGTGGATGTCAGTGTGACCCTCCAAGGATATGCCTCCCCAGACCATCACTGACCCACTACCAAACCAGTCAAGCTGGAGGATGTCGCAGGCTTCACAACGTTTACCACAGCATCTCCAGAGTCTTTCATGTCTGTTGCATGTGCTCAGTGTAGACCTGTTATTGTCTGTGAAGAGAACAGAGCACCAATGGCAGAGCTGCTAATTGTGGTATTCTCTGGTGAATGCAAATCAAGTTACATGCTGATGGCCAGTGAGCACAGGTTCCACTAGAGGAGGTCGGGCCCTCATGCCACTGTCATGGAGTCTGTTTGTTGACAGTTGGCTCAGAAACATTGACACCCGTAGGCAGCTGGAGGTCATTTTGTAGGGCTCTGGCAGAGCTCCTCCTGTTCCTCCTCACACATAGGAGCAGATAGTGGCCCAGCTGGTAAATTGATGTCCTTCTACGAGCCTGTCCAGCTGTCCTCATGTAACGGCCCGTCTCCTGGTATCTCATCCATGCTCTTGAGACCATCCTGCAATGGCATCTATGGATGTGCCATTCTTTTGGAACTGGACTACATTTGCAACCTGAATCAGCTGCAGGTACTGCCTCAAACTACCCGTAGTGACAAGGACATTAGAGGAGAATCAGGCACGAAGGATAAGGAGAGAGCAATTGTCTGTGCCCACCATTCCCTTTGTTGGGGGGGTGTCTTGTCATCGCCCATCCAAGTCACCTGTTGTCACTTTCATTTGCACCAAAGAACGTGCCATCAATTCACAATCGCTTCTGCTTCCTCACTGGACAGATTGCTATCCCTGAAGCTTTGCTGATTTGGTGTTAGACTGAGGATTTAAGTGTTCCCTTCATTTTTTTGAACAGTGTATAAAAGTTTGTAATGGTGTCACAGCAGTGAGTGTGTACAGCTTTGGGTTTGAAGTCAATTGAGTGTTAACTCGACTAAAAACAATGTCACTAGAGAATAAGCCCTTCATGGTGTGCTCCATGGCAGTCCTATAGGACAGAATATTGCCACTATTACAGTTACGTGACCACCTCAAATATAAGGTTGGACCAAACTACTTCAATTTTTAGCTTTTTTAATTATTATTTATTCTATAATGCATAACAAAGTCTCTGAGTTAAGATGGATGGGTCATAGTGTAATGACGGTGCGTTCCACTCTGCGTCGTGTCCTTCACAGTGGCTGACTGCTGTGCCCACCCGCACTGTTCTATCACGCTGCACTCCGGTGCAGGATCTCCTGATTAGCTCTAAGCGGCTCATCCTGTAGAGGTTTACACCGACGAGGGTCACACACCTGAATCTGGTCAGTAATGTTTCATTGTCCTGCTAATAGAGAAATGGAAATTGTAGGCGAGGGGTTTAAAAGATCTGTTAACAATGAATAGGACTTTGGCTTTAATGGTGGGGTGCAAATAAACTGAGTGTCACTCTTTTACCAAACATGTCCAGCTTTGTTTTACTGTCAGACTCTTGTCCCCTTTAACTCTTAATGTGTGTGTATGTGTGGCTCGAGCACGATTAAGGCCGGCTTCACCAGTACCTCTGTCTGTGTACCTGTCAATGTTAGCAAAGAAAAAAACCATGCAGCCACCATCTGTTGTCAGCACAGCACTACGCCGCTTTGTACGGACATCACTCATTTTGTACCATTTTTCTAATCATTATGCTGTGTAAACAGACACCAAATTAAAACGCATGGAAAGATTTCATTTGTGTGTTGCATTTACTAC
The DNA here is from genome assembly GCA_026402145.1 of Polypterus bichir lapradei. NCBI lineage: Eukaryota > Metazoa > Chordata > Cladistia > Polypteriformes > Polypteridae > Polypterus > Polypterus bichir. The sequence continues at coordinate 10,330,430 of JANRMT010062856.1, forward strand.
ACCGACACATGACGTCATGTCTGCGGGTTTAGAACTCTTCTAGCCAACCTCGTATCATTTAGTAAAATAAAATTTTCAAATGGGACGACTCAAACTTTTGCACCCACTAATCGTGTCGCGTCCGCTTGGCCAGGAACCCACAACAGCAAAATGTCCAACGACAGATATCCCCCACGTTGCAGTTTTAATATGTGCTGCTGAAACTATTGGGATGGCACAGACGTTCTGTCGCTGGAGCCGACGAGGGTGTGGACAGATCAGCAGGTGGCTGGGCGGTGAGCTCCATCACCAGTAATCCTAAGCAGCAAAAAAAGATGGGCTGAATCTGAATGTGCATGAAACATCTGTGCTGAAGGGCAAAGCTCCCCCTCAACTTCTGTACCCGCTTTTCCACAGGTGGCCACTTTTGCCATTAGGAGTCATCTAGTCACTCGGCTAAAGCTTCATGTTCCAACACTTCACTTACCTTCCTTGAAAGGGGCAAATGGTGGGATTCAACTGGGGATACAGATGAGTGGTGGAGGTGGAAGAAGCTGTTTAGGGAACAGCTAAACTTACAGGACCCACCATTGGAGGATCGGCAGCAGCCGTGTTTGTCGCTGGTTCCATCTGTGTGGCTGCTGTTGCAACAGGGCCACACAGCTGGATGAAATGATGAAAGCACTGAATGGTTGGAGTGTTTTGGCTAACATACCACTTCAGTGTTTAGGTGGGGGACAGGCAGGCTTTGGTGGTAGCCCCCATTTTTAAAAGTGCTGAAAATGAGGTTTGCCAGTTACCAGGGAGTGCCAACCCATGATGTACAAGATGGAGTAGTAAGAAAAGCACTTCTATACGTGTAAAGAGAAGCCTGCAAGGAAGACTGTCATTGAGGTGAACATCAGATTCATGATGGCCAACATCAAGTTTCACCAGGCAACTCTGTCCTTTGCTTTTGAAGGGTCACAGCAATTTCCAGCACTGTGTATGCAAGCTTTATAGACTTTGATAAAGCAGATGACGTGTTGGTCCACCAGTGGACAGTCAGCAGGGCAAAGTGACTTTTAAATCGCTTAGAAACATACGTCTGTGATGTCCTCACTTAAGCATTTATTTGTAGCAATCAAGCCTGCTGGTCACCATCCATACTACAAACCCAATACGCAGTGACATGCAAACATTGTCTGTCCCCTTATGACAGTCATCAGTTTTCTGCCTGACAAAGATTTGTACACCTATTTATCCATTCAGTATTTTTAATGTGAACTCAAGTTGTAAGAACCCATTTCCAAAGTCCAGGTAATCCACTTTGTGACTCCAGTTAGCGTGTGCCCCTAAGGATTCAAGCCCCACCCATTCCTACTTTGTCGGGGACCCTTTTGCTACCCTAAGAGCTTCAGTGCTTTTGGGGTAAGTATGTCCCAGTGGGATTCTTCCCCACTTTTGCTGACAGAATTTCTACAGACCCTCAAGGTTGGGGTGATGGCACCCCAGGACAGCAGTTTTCAAATAGTCCTGTGGTTTCTCAAAAAGTTCAAGATGAGGGCTTTGACTTGGCCATTCCAAAAACACTCCCCTTTCTGTTGGTGAGCTGTTCCTGTGTCATTCTAGCCTTAAGCTGTCAGGGCCACCATCACACGACAACAGGAACCTCCTCCTGAGCCTTAAAGGTTCATAACAGACTGCAATAATGTGTAGCACAGTATCTGTATCCACCATTGCCTCTTCAACCCTGACAAGATTGCCACAGCATGATGCCACCACCAACATATCTCACTGCTTGTGGACACATGGGCAGTGTTAGTTTTACACCACACATACCTCTTTGAAGTTCTGTTTTGGTCCCATCTGACCATAAAGTCTTCTTCCACATCTTGACGGGATCTTTCTCATGCTTTGTAGCAAACACCATACATGTTTTAATGTGGACCTTCTTAAGGAATGGTTTCTTGGTACCCTCCTATAGAGGCCGATTTTATGGAGAGCTCTTGAAATTGTGGACCCCTGCACTTTCACTCCAGTTTCAGCCAAAGCACACTTCAGACTACTGAGCAGGACCGTTGGATTTTTCGTCGCTTCTGTCATCACTCGACGTCTTGCTCCGACATTTAGTTCTGAGGTGCTCCTTTGTTCTAGTAAGAGTCTTGCTGTTGTGATGAGCCTTCCACTTTCTGATGTTGGATCCATCATCAGAAACGGGTCATTCAGACTCAAGACATTTTTTGGTAGCCATTTCCTGCCTTGTGCATTTCAATGACTGTTTCTCACTTCAGCTGAAGGCTCCTTTGTCTTCATTTTTTTGCACTGATCATCCAACAAGGACTATGGACCCTTACAAAAGGGGGGCTTTTTGTATCCAGAGAGATAAAGGACTCACAAGCAGCACCTAATTATGTTTAATTATGACTGTCACCTTTGTCATTTGTGTAAACCTGGCGCTTCCAAAGCACAGAGGTTTAAATACTTGTGCAAGCAGTTAACTTTGGAGTTGTTCATCAGTTAAGTATCTGCAGAAAATGGTTTATTTGGACTTTGGAAAAAGCATAAGAGTTCACATTAAAAATAGTGAACAGAAATGGTCATGCAGAAAACAGGGGATAATCAAAGGGATTGAATACTTTTTCCCACCCCTATACTTGGACAGTACAAGAAACAGCTTGAAAGCCACCAGCATGGAACACGTCGGCTAAGGTTCTTTGCTTCAGTTTCACTCCTTGGGGTCGCCCTCTGTCTCTTATGTGTAACACTTCTTCACTCTCGGTCTCTCTCTGGTCCAGCCGATCTCCATCCAACATGTCAAGCCTACTTCTGCTCAAGGCAGACCTTAAACTGGTAAAACACATGCCAACAAGTTCTCTGCTGTTAAATGATCTTTAATGGTAAAGGGTTATTATGGACCACTGGCTAAAATGTGTGATTTCTGAAATACCAGTCCAGCACCACTTGGGCTGCTTATGTTAATTTTATATTTATATATTTAAAAAAAAAAGCACACACACATGGCTTGGGTGGCTGACTGAACTATAAAAGTTTATTACAGAATATTATATATACTTCAATACAAAAGATTATTGATTGGTTACTAGTACTCTGAACAGAAAACTCAACAGTGCTGGACTAACATTGATGTGTCCCGTGATGGATGGCATCAGGTGAACTTCAACTCAACCTGCCAAAACATCGGCATCACAACTGATCAACATTTTTTTTGTAGTGACCGTCTCATTCACTCAGGCCGAGATATAAACAAGGAGAACATTAACACATCGAGAAGAGAAAGAGGAGAAAAATAAAAAACCACAAAAAAAACAAAATGAATTCTAGCACGATGAGGAGTCGAGCTGATGCACAACAGCACAACATGGCAACAGGGCCGAATGGCTGGAATGTTGTCTTTCTGCGACTTCTAGGACCCATCATGCATGCTGTGAACTCTCCACAGATTTTACTAAATATATCTCAAGATTTTTTCCATAAACAAAGTGAAAATGGCACAGTAAATTAATATGACTCTGAAAACAGGAGAAAAAAAAATCTTATGTAGCAAAATCTTACGTAGCCAGCATTTGAAAGTTTGTAATCAAAGCAGAAATCCCTCCCGATACACAAGAAGATTGATATTAAGGCAGCTACTTGGACAGATCCAGAACTCCACGGCTAGGGCTTCTTGAAGACAAAAGGCCGCTTTTTCAGGTCATCGTGCAAAGGCATCTGCCCCATCACACGTCAGGGATGGAGTGATCCATTGAGGACTTCAGAAGACCTTGAGCCATTCTGAGGAAGGAGGGGTAAAGCAGCATTACCATGGAGTTTCTGAAACTTCACTTCACACCTGAAGCCTTCCTGACCGCAACTGAAGGAGGGACAGTTAAGGATGCAGGCCAACTAAAGAAACCCCCCAATCAGAGAACATCCTGTAAGAATATCAATCTGGCAGACGTTAGCCCCTGGTCATTATGCCACTCTTCTGTGTGAGGTGCGCACCAACACCATTTACCAGGAGCTCTGCTGCCACTCACCCACCATTTAGTTCAACTAAAGTTGGCACTTTAACTCACTTTACATTATCAGGTAGAGAATACACCTCAGATTTTAACACAGTTCATGGACCACCAGTAAATAATCTCGAGGGGCACAGTCAGTTGTGGATTTACAACTTCAGTGTCTGATCACATCTGAGGACGATTTCTGGATGTGGTGTATTTAACAAAGTTTTAGTAGAAATACAAAAACATTGTATTCTTCTTTCTGCATGAAAACACGACATCAAACATTTCTCGACTATCCCTCACTATAAGCTACATGGGGTAAGTTGCATATTATAAATGTACGACATTTGTATGGGATATTCGTTTAAGTGCTCAAAGCTCTTGTGTCGTTGCCTTTTAGGACTTTTTAATTCTAAACAACGACAGGGTGACAGCACAAGTTTATCTCAATCTGTAATCTCTACAAAGGCGGCCCAGAAAGTTGCTTTACCTTTTCATCATGTGCTCATAGATGAACTTTGGCATGAGGGTGATGGTCACTGCAGTTCCAGATGAAACCAGGATCTCTTTGACCCGAGAGTCCTGAAAATCAAAGGCAGAGCACATATTACTAATGGAGGCTCAACATGGACCATCTGTTCATCTGAAGAGCCGACAGGACAAATGGACTGTAAATTCTCACATAATGTTGCTGTTGCGCTTAAGCTTGACCGCCATTAAGGCCTAGCCTCTTGACCTAACCCCACCCGCACCAAAACACGCTCTGAGCCCCACAAACCCTACCAATCACCATCAATGGATGGAAGAACATGTCAGGAAACCAAACAAGGAGGCACAGATTTAGTTTGTGTGAACAGTTATAAAAGCACAAACAGTTTTACTGTAAAAATGTACTCTTAACAGACAAAATGTTTTAAAATACAGACCACCATAAGCACAGAGCAACTCCGCCGCTTTGCTTACCTTCAGCCCGATGACGTTCTGGCCATTGATCTCACAGATGTAGTGGTCGGTCAGGATCCCATTTCGGGCAGCAGAGCTGTCCTTCACAATGGAGGTGATCTTTCCATCCTTAAAGATGAAGCCCACATGGCCACTGCTGTCTTTGTGCATTGTAATTGTACGCTGGAATGGCCTAAAGGAAACTTGTAAAAATTACACACAGCCCACTTGGTTTGAGGGTTTTGGGCAAACACAGCAACATTTCGTAAAGGGACATCGAGCCCCCAGTACTTGAGCAATTCTAAAGCCAGACACTTGTGACATTCTACAATGAAAGACCACTCGGAGGGTTATCAGTCTGTCAAAACTGGCACAGGGTCCCAACAGCAAATCCACCTGTCCTTTCTGTCACTGGTGGGAAATCACTCAGTCGTACCCCTCCCCATTTCACATCCACAGAGGCGAAGCAGGACTTGAATACAGAATGGCGTGACTGCAGGGAAGACCGGCTGCTGCAATGGGAGGATCAAGTGCAGCAGAGAGAGTCAGGCAGACTGCCACCCTTGCCACTAGAACCCCAACTGGCCGCTGAATGAGTTCTTCTATAGCAGTGGTCCTCAATCACAGTCCTGGAGGGCCACAGTGGCTGCACGTTTTTGCTCCAACCCAATTGCTTATCAAGAAGCACTTATTGCTTCACTGTAGTTGTCTCGCTTGTTAACATTGTCATCGTCTGACATATCAGAGTTAAAGCACTAAGAAGCCATGAAATTAAATTATTGGCAAGAACTGCTGTCTAATTAAGCAACTGGGCTGGAACAAAAACCTGCAGCCACTGCAGCCCTCCAGGACTGTGATTGAGGACCCCTGTTCTATAGTGTAGCTGGCCGAAGAAGGTTGTGACGTAGACCAGCAGCGTCGATCTCCACTACCAGCGTCTCTGGGCTATGCCCACATGACGGGGTCTCTGCTCAGCAATTCACTCAATGGGACACCCCCAATCATTTGCTCCAACATTCAGAAACCAAAAACACTGCCCTGAAATTAAATTACAAATGAAAAAAGTTTGAAGAACACATCAACATACACACACACCCCTCTAAATGGTGCCACACCCTGCCACAGGGCGAGGAGCACGACAATCTAACAGGACCTCAAAATCAAGAGGATCAAGTGGAGAGGCTTTCAGTACTAGTAGGACTAAGCAAGCCCAGGGCGTGATGGTCGATTCTGTGAAGTGGCCTGGCAGCACCAGGGAGTGGCCATTAAATATGTAAAATGTCACATGCTGTCCTTTTGGAAGAATAATACATGTCACACAAGTCACATCAGAGTACAGGCACAGTTGCAGGCTCACTGATGTCATCCACAGCCCCACAGTCTACTGTAGCAGGAGGACGCCATCCCGTTTCGTGCTGAAACTGTAACTACAGCATCGACTTTATGCCCAGTAACAGCCTGTCCTCCCTTCCAGGGTGGGTTTCTGCACTGTGTCAGAGTTGATACGTATGACCCTTGACCTTCCCTACATAAAGCTGGGATCTTGGCAGTAAAATAATGCAATCCAATGAATGTATAAATATAAAATCATCATCTCTGTAATACAACAGCTCTTGGAGCAATTCTGCTTGTAATCAATAGGTTTGTAATAACTAATAACTGCACCAGATTTCATTCAGAGCGACTGATCAGTTTTTGAGGTATCATGCCCAGAGACTGTCATCCTTATGGAGTTGTGTATGTGTGGTCAAGCTTGCTTAAATCTTAGGCCATAGTTTCTCTTACACACACTGTATTATCATAACAGCCTATGATATACGTAAGGAAAGCACACCCATCATGCTCACTTTTAAATTCCAGAGTGGCATCTCTCCACAGGCAGACATGAAGGATGGAGGTATACCCCATGGATAACACAATTCTGACTGGCACAGAGCGGTCCCAGTGCAAGTGCACATCTTTGGTTTACAAGAATTGAGCTCTGATTTCTTGGCTGTCTCAGTCTCATGTAGTCAAATCCCAAAGCTACTGGTCTTCTATCCACCGTGTGACCTTCAGAACGTCACTTGAATTTTATAAGAGCACAGAGCTCTAGCACTTCTCTACGGTGTTCACTGGGGAGAGCCTCAGTTTAAAATAAAGGCTAACAGTGACCGCCCTGACCATTTTAACACTGTCACAAGGAATGAATTGATATGCACGTTCTCAGGAAAGACTGCATAAAATCCAACACCTACCTGTCTCGGACGATGAACTCAATTCTATCCTGAGGCGATGCCTTCAGGACCTTGTGTGCTTTGTCCAAACTCCAGCCAGCACAATTCTGACCATTGACTTGCAAGACCTGGTCACCAAAGCGAAGACCAGCTAAGGCAGCAGGGGAATTTGCTTGAACCAGCTGGACAAAAATGCCCTGTTGAACGAATGAAAGTCCTTCATTACCACACAGCATGAAACAGAGTGTAAGATTCGCCATCAAATTATAAATACTGCAACCAAAAATGCCTCTCTTTTGGAAATTCTCAAGCTGTGTACACACTCAGGACAGGTTCTGCTTTCTCACTAAACCATCGGATTATCACTTCAGCACACTCATGGATCACATTACTTCAACGCATAGCAGCTAAGACACAGCCATGAGTCACTGAGTTGGAATGCTGAATGCCAAGTACTGCGATTGACTGGCTTAGCAATGAAAGCTCATGCCAAGCTGCAGCAGGTGACGCATGTAGACCTGCATGTCAAGGAAGGTTTGCCAGGAGCACACACTAGACCTTGTAATCCAGAATGTTCCATATGTCAGGCAAAGAACAACCTTTTTCCCCTTAAATCAAGGAAATTGTGAGAAATGCCTACATGTCAATTGGTGCAAAGGGCAGGCAGCCCAGAAACATTAGGCGGTAGATGCTGACTTGCCAGCCACTGCTACTTTAATGAACATTCAGTCATAGGCTTGCCTCACAATTGCTGTGCATTGTTAATCTGCAGATGTGTGCGATGTAGCGACTACTTGATAGCAAATAAGTTATCAAAATATTATAAACAAGTGTTCAAAGTGTTACGTCCGTGCAGGATGGAGACGTACTCAATGCACCACAGATGGCATCAAATATTTCACAGGGAGTCCACAATTCTGTGAAAGAATGCAAGAAGTTTCACAAGCAAGAGGAGATCATTCGATCCATCAAGCTTGTTTGGTTATTTCCTGCAGTTTGGGTTGGTACTAAATGGGAAGCAGCAATCGCCACTTTTTGTATTTAGTATATCACAACAATCACAATTAATATAGGATTGTGGAGTTCTTTATTTTGATTCACATGTAAATTGTTGTGAAAAATCGCTTAACTGTGTGAACAGCAGCGAGACAGAAGCAGAACTGACCAAATTTAACTGATGTGCACGGAAGCTCACAGAAATACACTGACATTTAGACATTAAACCGTACCTCATTAATGCATTTCGCACACGTAAAAGAATAAGGAGTAGGGCTCAATGATGTAAAGCAGAAGATACCTGCAGAGATGTTTTGCTCTAGACCGCTTACCATTTCACAAATCTCTTGGCGTTTCCACAAAGAAAATTCTGCCAAATCTGAAGTTTCCGTCTGGATTTACACAGCTATCTAAATAGATGGCAAGGTGTTCAATGATGATTTAAATAAAACTGGTGACATGGGACAAACTAATCAGAATGTGTAGTCTTCATAAGGAATGAGTCTTCAGGGCTGGGACCTAATAATTTAATTTATCCAATGTAACAAATAAAACACAGCACAGAACTCTAGCAAAGCTCTCTTCTACACCCAAAGACACCACCACCTCAGGAGCTCTGTCGCTACCAGGGTATGTGTCACATTAACATTAATTACACTCTTGAGAGAACATGTCTGTCATCAACCAATCCTGTATTTAAGCTTGTGACATTAATGTACAAAAGGAAGGTGCTTTTCACTAACCTATGTGCTATAGCCAAGACCAAAATTTCAACATTACTGTTCAATAAAGAAACTGGCCTTTAAAGTTTTTATTCTGGGGGGGGGGGGGAGAATAACTGATGTTTAGTGTGGAGTTTTGGGTGAAATGTTGTCCTCATGCATTGTTTCTCCAAGGGGAAAGCACACTTCCTTTACACATTTACTTCAAAATTGCATTTATCTGTTCTAGATGTTCGAGGGTCAAGCAAGATGAAAAAAAAAAACAAAAACCTCCATAATGCAAATATCAAGAGACACCACAGTGAAAAGCAAGATGTACAGTCATATGAAAAAGTATGGGAACCCCTCTTAATTCTCTGGATTTTTGTTTATCATTGGCTGAGCTTTCAAAGTAACAACTTCCTTTTAATAAATGACATGCTTTATGGAAACAGTAGTATTTCAGCAGTGACATTAAGTTTATTGGATTAACAGAAAATATGCAATATGCATCATAACAAAATTAGACAGGTGCATAAATGTGGGCACCAACAGAGATATGACATCAATACTTAGACGTCTAGAGGCTGTTATATTTGCAAAAGGAGGCTCAACTAATACAGCCTTTGATGAGTGTCTGGATTTTTGGATGGAGGCATTTTTGACTATTATTCCATACAAAATCTCTCCAGTTCAGTTCAATTTGATGGCTGCCGAGCATGGACAGCCTGCTTTAAATCATCCCATAGATTTTCGATGATATTCAAGTCAGGGGACTGTGACGGCCATTCCAGAACATTGTAATTCTCCCTCTGCATGAATGACTTTGTAGATTTCGAACTGTGTTTTGGGACATCATCTTGTTAGAATATCCAACCCCTGCATAACTTCATCTTTGTGACTGATGCTTGAAAATTATCCTGAAGAATTCATCCGACCCTCGACTTTAACAAGGGCCCCAGTCCCTGAACTAGCCACAGAGCCACACAGCATGATGGAACCTCTACCAAATTTGACAGTAGGTAGCAGGTGGTGTTCTTGGATTGTGGTGTTGTTCTTCTGCCATGCAAAGATTTTTTTGTTCAGACCAAATAAAATTTGTGTCTCACTTTGTTCAAAAATGAATCTGGCTTGTCTAAAGGAGTATTTGCGTACAACAAGCGACTCTGTTTGTGGCGAGAGTGCAGAAAGGGCTTCTTTCTCATCACTTTGCCATAGATGTTCTTTGCGCTGTAGAACGATGTACAGATACACCATCTGCAGTGAGATGTTCTTGCAGGTCTTTGGAGGTGATCTGTGGGTTTTCTGTAACCATTCTCACAATCCTACTTGGGCATATGCCGCTCCTGTATTTGTCTTGGCCTGCCAGACCCGCTGGGTTGGTTTAACAGCAACTGTGCCTGTGGCCTTCCATTTCCCGAGTCCATTCCTTACAGTTGAAGCTGACAGTTTAAACCTCTGAGATGGCTTTTTGTAGCCTTCCCCTAAACCAGGAGACTGAACAATCTTTGTTTTCAGATCATTTGAGAGTTGCTTTGAGGATCCCATGCTGTATGTCACTCTTCAGAGGAGAATCAAAGGGAAGGAAGCACAACTTGCAATTGACCACCTTAAATACCTTTTACCTCTCATGATTGGACACACCTGTCTATGAAGTTCAAGGCTGAACGAGCTCATCCAACCAGTTTGGTGTTGCAAGTAATCAGCATTGAGCAGTGACAGGCATTCAAATCAGCACAAGGGGACCCACATTTGTGCACAGCCAGTTTTTCACATTTGATTTAATTTCATACAACTAAATACTCCTTCACTAAAAATCTTTGTTTGGAAAACACCCCAGTACTCCGATGTTCCTAGGAAATGAAACATACCATTGTTATCTTTTTTGTTAAAAGATAATTATTATGTAGGATGAGAGGAGTTCCCAGACACTTTCATATGACTGTATAAATGCAATACAACATCCAACCACAGATGATGTCACACTTTAAACAATGTGCAGGTTTTCACTTACATTGTCAATGTTGCGCAATCGGAGGCCAACTTTGCCATCTTCATCTTTACAGAGGATTACTTCTCGTATCCCCTGCTTGATCTCAGCTCTGCGGACGCCCACGTCATTCCCAGTTACTGGGCAAATCATGTTGTTGGAAGATGATCTAGTGGCCACCTGCTGTAGAACAAAAACAAACAAACATACTGCTGATTTAAATGCAATCACTAAGAGTAGTTTTTATTTGGGGCAAAATAAAATCAACTCTTCCAAGGAACATTTGAAAGACGACGCCTACCACTCATTCTAAACTGAAATAAGGAGCTATTAAACAAAAATGTATGTGATGTTTATTCAACTAATATCTTCTAAATATACAGTAAAACCTTGATTATCCATCAGAGGACAGGACTGAGGCCATGATGGATAAGAGAAAAGACAGATAACAGAACAGATACTTTAAAAATGATATACTGTAGATTTTAACAATTTTTATTTACATATTTACAAAACTATATTAACAAAATATAAAATAGTATTAACAAAATTAATTCATTTAATATTGTAACGACCAGCGTAATAAGCAAACAACTCAGAGGTACAGAAGTTGTCTACGTTTTACTTCTGTAACAGACGGTGTCCTGTCTTATACTCCGTTATCTTGGTTACGCAGCACACCTCCAAAACAATAAAAGAAAGCTTTCCCTATCAACTACTTTATCTTCTGCCACTCATGTTCCATCTTTCTCTATACCTCCTAAATGTCTCCTGACGTTCTACTCAAAACGTTCTTCCACCCCACCTTCCTTTTTCTCCTAACCCATTCCCATCACTTACAGCCTTCATTCCACCCTTTCTGCTCCCCACAGCACAACACAAGCTGCCTGCACGTCACAATATACTAACATAACAGAACTGAAAAAGAAAATGACAACACAGAACATTATTGAAATGAATACAGAATATTACCATTAGGGGTTTCCATATTTAACACTTTTTCAATTTTGTCAGCATCACGCTTTATATCGTTCACTGTTGTTCTACCTACTCCATAAAGCTATACTTAAAGCACTTTCGCCATTTCGCAAATGTTTAATAATTTCAATTTTTTGTGACAATTCCAACATCACACCCTTGCGTTTCGCAGCCGTAACAATGTATAGTAGATTAATAATAAAAAGAGAAAAGCTACAAAATGATATTAAAACTTAAGGCATATAACCGACTAATTTCAAAATGCAGCATGACACGTGGTGCTGGGGAAGAACAGTATGTGCTAGCAGAAGGGAGAGTTGATCCAAAGTGCGGCATGGCTCACAGTGTACCACACAGCAGTAGTAGTAGTACAGTAATAGGTAAGCGTTGGTGTGCGTGATTTTTTTTTTCTCCTTTGGCCCTGACAGTTAACAGAGACAGATGGTGAACTGAGTGATGGATAATTGAGATTTAACTGTATAATGAAAAACATGTTTTGCTAAAGGTCAGGACACCATTTTTAGCTTTTGTTTTCCAAGCAGTAAACGCTTTAAAAGAAGCCAAGCAGTGGTTAGCAGGCTAAATCTTCCAACTTGTATCACTTTGAAAAACATTGTCATTTTTCAAGAACGTTTCCATTTTTATTGGCAGGTATAGTAAAGGTAGACAAAGACACATAATGGTGCTCCTATAGCAGACAGAAGATTAAGGACCTACATTTTCATTTTCTTTCTTTAACAAAAATAGTGAACAGCAGCTTATATTTAACAAAATTTGATCGACTGATTTAAAACAAACAAGTCTATATACTATATGGGATTTAGACTTTATTACAACATATTAACCTTATCAAGTATAAATATATTAAGAGATGATGAAAGGTGTTTGTCACACAACAAATATTTACATTATCAGATGCTGGGACCAGCGCAAGATTCTTCTGAACCTCATCACTGTTTAGGCTCAGCCCCATATATTCACCGAGCTCTTGAAGGTTTGGATAGAGCCCTGAAAAACAAACAAAGCAAAACGTTAAACGATGAAGTAGGGTTATGTGATCATAAGGACATATTCAGGATGGTAATACAAAATTAAATAAATAAAGCGAGTCAAAGAGGTTCCTGTCAGTTTAATGTGGCACAGAGAGCTATTTTTTAGAATATGGAAATGGGAGAAAGGAAAGCAAACACACATCCACAACACCTACACTTGTCGTCATTGGCGTATAGCGGTGAACTTCAGAGACATTTAAATGCAGCGGATTGGCAAATGTGACCTTACAACAGTTCATCACAGAAGACTTCCATGGTTCACAATAAATTCATTAAGTAAACAAAAATGCGATTATATTTAGCAGAGAGACTTTAGGAAGTCTATCAGGGTGAATCATGCCACATGGTCACAAGCTGTGTGTTGAAACCATGTTGTGTCAATGTGAAATACAGTATGCCTACTCAGCACTGCACTATAAATATACAGGGTCTGTTTTTGATTTACGTCCTGTACATAATCATCATAGCGAACATAACCAGTTTGAGTGTTTAGCCATCTCTAAACACAGCTGAGCCACATTTGGAGGGAAGTATTTGTTCAGAGTTTCAGTACATGTGTGTAGTCACGTGGACTCAAAAACAAACCAGTCAAGCAAAGTGAAACTTGGCCTAATCACTAGCGCTGAGCTCAGCAATGTATCCTGAACTTTATATTGCAGTGTGATTTGGAGACCTATCTAGATGTTCCGTCCTCCCTCACAGAAACGACAAGTTGCACTGTGACACTCGCCATTTCAAGGTTTAATCAGGCCTCTCTTTTTCTGCTTTTGCTTGCTTGTTAAGATGATTTACTTTTTTCCATAACTGATAGTGCATGACCTGGAAAGGGAGTTAACAATAAGGCAACCAACAGTGGAGCAGCCAATCAGAATAGAATTCAATAGCATTGCAAGTCAGGGACGAGGGAGCCATTAGGCATTCTATAGAGCAAGAAACTCCAAAGACAGTGCTAATGTCACTGAATGATAATGTCTGTCAACTTCCTGCAGTCAAACAAAGAAACGTGTACTGGAGGTTCTACAGAAAGCAGCCTAAAAACCTCGACCCTGCCTTAGTAGCTCTCTCACAAACTTTTCCCATCATCAGCTGCCGAGTAGACATTTCTGTTCTTTAAAAACACACACACACACACACACACACACACACACACACACACACACACACACACAGAGGGGTTGGAAGCAGCAACAACTCTTATCAAAAATGAATGAAGCCTCTCTGCAGCACTCAGGATTGTCTCTGCCACTTAAGGAGCATCAGGCCCTTTTGTCTTTTCTTCTGATGTAGAGATACTCGCATCTCCCAACTGAATTACTGCACTTTTCAAAAGACTATAAAAATGCTGCCGTCAGACTCCAGACATGAAGTAGGTGTAACAAACACAATGTTCCTTAACAGGTTCAACTATCCAGAGTTGCTCAAAACTTCACTAATTGCTTACAAAAATGCCTCATTTCAACCACTGTGACTCTGTGTCAGGCACAGGAGATCCTCCATTGTAGAACGAGGGCACATGCAGTGCACTTGTTGAGAAGCTCAAATTCCTCCAACAACCCAACTACTTGATTAAATGTTTAGAAGCAAAAGTGCACATAAAGAAAGAGGACAAGTGCTTTACTTTAAAAGGAGAGAGAGAGAGACTGTTTGGGTGTCAACCAATTATTCCTGCTATTTTACTCCTCCATCCCATTTTACAAAGTACCACACCAATGCCATCCTATTTTATATTATTTCTTTGCTGATAAGATCTCCTTAAGAGAAATTTAGTGTTAATAGAACAGATAATGTGAACCAATCTGGCTGAATGTAAAATAAAAATACATTACGAATAGCAGCATATTTGCAGGTATGCTTTCCTCTTTGCAAGGACACTGGGAGCAGAGAGCAGAGGAAGCAGCTGCATGTGCCAGTCACCTGTGCATTAAATCAAAAGAGGAAGCAATGTGCAAAGGTACAGAAAACAGAGATAAGAAACAAACAGGCCTTAATGTGCCCGACTGTGCCCAAACAAAAGGGGTACTGAATTCCAAAGGTCCTGGTAACATGAAGGCCACCGTTTTCATTGTTAATTATAAACAGCACCACAGCTCTGAGCGGGAAGCAGGGTGTGTGTGTTTACAGTAGTCTATTGGCTGGAATGCACTGTTAAAAGAACACACAAACACGAAAAGGCGTCTGATATGGACAGGATCAATACTACTAAAAACTTAATTTCAGAAACAATACTCAGATACCAAAAATGACATTAAATGCCCGGTGTTGAAGACTAACTAACTGTCCACACCCCAATGCACATCGAGGATGCTGTGGTAGAACTGGTCAAGAGCACCAAACTGTGCTGTGTACACCTGGCATAGGACCTCCTTTGGCCAATTAACACCACGTCCATAGCCAGGACATGCAGCAGCAGCATCTCCACTTCCTTCAGTGGAAGAAAGCAGGCCTACTTCCCCCTGTTCTCACCACATTCTACTAGAGCACCGTTAAGAGTGTTCAGCCATCTTGTGTTCCTATTGTGTGGGAACTGCAGGGTCCTACAACAAAC
>JANRMT010062856.1:10355534-10415625 GCA_026402145.1 Polypterus bichir lapradei
TGAATTTTTTTATTTAAAAAAAAAAAAATCCCATAATTGATTATGGCCCTTTGCCCCCAAGCAAGTAACTGAATCAGCCTATGATCTATTTTTATATTGTTCTGTATTGCACAAAAATAAAATCTTATCAGATAATTAAACGTGTTACCAATGAATGGTTAGAAAGAAAAAAAAAAACCCCACCACTATAGAAAACAAAAAAATAGTCATGCAATACACTAATCAATGTACAAAACATGAAAGCCCAAAAACATTTAATATGTACTGTACAAATATGGCATCTGACAGACAGTTAACACTCTTTAGCCAACACACCTGCTTCTTTAAGCTTGTGTTAGCATGTCTTAGCAGCTTTCAGTAAATGTAACTACTTATTGAAAATGTGCTTTTTTTGGACACTTCAGCACCATCTTTCTTACCTCTCCAAAATGCAACGTGATTTTTAAAACGTCCGCCGAAGCCTCTTGGACAAGAGGGTCAACAGTTGTGAACTGTCATGCTACGCACACAGCCCCTCTACATAAACTGGCAAAAAGGAATGCTGGCTGTACATTTACATGCAGAGTCCTCTCCTATATTGTATTTATAAAGAGTGAAGCAGACCTTCAAAATGAAAGAACCCAACTGCTTTACAGAGTATCCTAAAGTTTACGTCACATGCAACGTAACCATGCATTCCCTTGAGTGGCAGCAGTGTGTACGTAGAGGATCGTCGGAGAGACCAGACATCATGATAGGCATCAACTTCCATACACACAGATCTACAGCACTGCCCATGCCAACATTTTGCATTTGCCACATTCAGGATCTTAACACTGCCCGCCTTATGCAACATTTTCCAATAACAAAATTGTGAAGCAAAAACAATTATACATCTATACTAATAAAAGGCAAAGCCCTCACTGACTGACTGACTGATCACTAATTCTCCAACTTCCCGTGTAAGCAGAAGGCTGAAATTTGGGAGCCTCATTCCTTACAGCTTACTTACAAAAGTTAAAGCAGGTTTCATTTCGAAATTCTACACGTAACGGTCATAACGGTCGACAACGTCCGCCATGTTGAACTTTATTTATGGCCCCATCTTCACGAAATTTGGTAGGCGGCTTCCCTGCGCTAACCAAAACCAATGTACGTACTTATTTCGGTGGTAAGACGCCACTGTCGGCCGCCATATTGAACTTTCCAACGGTCTGTGTTACTTATGGGCCCATCTTCAAGAAATTTGGTACGCGGGTTCCCAACGCTAACTGAATCCTACTTACGTACATATATACGTCCATAGCCTGCAGCTCAGTCACAGTGTGAGGCGGCCTGCCTATATAAGGCCGTCCGTCGCTCCAGTCTCTACATTCCCTTCCTTGCTTCGCCACGGGATTCACGTCTCCCTGCTGATAACTACAGCCTTTATATTTAATCCACGGCTTCTCCGCTGTTTTATTGTTCGTTTATTACGATTATAGTTATTGTGTAGGTATTTTATACTTGCTTTACATTGTTCAGGTTTTTTTATCGTTCCAACCATACCCCTATTAACATGTCTATCAAGGTGGATCACCATCGATCAAAGAACTGTCACTTACTGAGTGGTTTCCATGCCCGGAGATGGCACCTGCCTTTTCCATTCTCTTTGTTACATATTACACGGCCATATCAGGCTCACTCTTGATATCCGGAGGAACATTATGTCTTATGTATTGAATGACTGGGACAGGTTCAAGGTGTGGACTGATGACGGTACAGGAGATAATTATACTACACAGGAGCGCTAGAAGAGTGAAATGCTTAAGCCCTTCACCTATGGTTCTGCATGCGAGTTGATGGCTGCCGCTGAATTGTTCGGTTGGTGTTTTCAAGTGTACCGAAATGGCCAAATATTTTACACCTTTGGACAACCGCCAATGCCTCTTAAACATCTTAGATTCACAGGTGACAATTTCAGTAGTGGACACTTTGTTTATGAATGTTTAAACTCTCAAAAGCTGGATTTGAAGTTATCAATGAAACCGGTTGTATGCTTACAACACTTGACAGATGCCGAATGTCACTTCAACACAAGTCCTGCAAATACTGTCGTAATTGAAACAAACCATAAAACTCAAACTGATTATGACAGCAGCAATCCAAGCTGTGAGATTTGAGGCAAGATTACTTTTCACATGGCCAACTGTACGTTGCATGCTCAAGAGTAAGCTCAGCGCACAACTTGGTCATGTTACAACCGAAGGGCCGAACTGACAACGAGGCATACAAAGAGATCCTTAACAAATAATTATTGGTATATATAAGTTCTCATTTACAACAATTATCACTGACATTTACGCTTTGCCATTTTTACTGATAGCCTTAAAGGAAGAGGCGAGGTTTTGCCAAGACTGACCATAAACAAATGGGTGGAGCAATAATGCCCTCCAAGAAACTATTTTTAAACAAGCTTTGCTGTGTTAATAGGGGTGGGTGGAGATTGGAATAATCACAGCTTGTCAACTCTCCTATGGCAGAACACCCAGCATCAGATGCACAAGGTTTAATCAGCACAGCAGCTAAGCAGATGAAGATTCAGGAAATTATCACCACTGATCTCCATCTACACCTGAGTGAAGAGGAGCCCCACACACATGTTCAGTGTTTAGGTGGCTCGATAAAGGAGACTTCAATTAAGGACGGACATGCCGCACCAAGGAAATAGACATTTTCATGGCCTTCATGACTGTGCTTGTAAGCAGGCTCAAGAAAGTAGACAAGCTGTTAGCGTGCATTCTGATCTCTGCAGCCAGCTTCCGGACTGGAGAACATGTGTTACATTACTACATACCCCCTACTGCCCTGTCCCAGAAGTAATCATTTCTACAACACTCTCTAGAAACTCTACTCCTCTGAAGCAGGAACTTCCTAAACTAACCCACTGGCATGTCTGCATTATTCACCACTACAGACGATTATAAATGTACTCGGACCATATAGTCACCTGGAAGAAGGAGGAGGAAGAGGGGAACACAACCTTAAATTTCTTACCTTCATGACTTTGTCGACCTTCAGGTCTTCTAGTGAAGGATAGAGAGACATCTTTCTACAAAGCAAATGGACATGGATTATAACCAGAGACACACATTTTCCACACATGACTATTTTATTTTACCAACAAAGCAGTCTTCATGTACCAGGGGCACCGGTCGATAGTCCGACTACACCCCAACGCTTTCATTCCTGTGGTACCCAGGGAGTAAACTGGTGCCAATCAAGTAGATAACTTTACATTCTCACTACAGATGCTCCAATTAGGTTTCTTTTTTTTTCTTCTCTAAGCTCTTGCATAAGCAGACGCAGAGAAGCCTTACGGCCAACATTAAGGTGTTAACTTTATAAACATAACAAAATACAGGCTGCAGGTGTTATCTGTTCATTTTTTATTAACAAAATGAAATTCTGTAGCTATATTAATCAGTGACCATGAAATTCCTTTAAAATACATACTTTAATGAAATATCTAGAGAAAAATATTTAACCATAATACACATGGTATTAAAGAAAATAAAATTCATTACATTCTGTCATTGTTCAGTTTCTTTTGTAATGTACTTATCTGAAACAAAGCTTAAATTAAAAATAAGAAAAAAGGTTTGACACATGCAAACAAGAACTTGACTGCGTTATGTACACAATAAAACTTCAACATTTACACAACATTCTTCTCAAACCAAAATTATCCTTAAACCAGTTCAGGGCCACATGAAGGACGTGGCACAGTGTTTCCTGGACCAAGGCAGGAAACAGCAAATTACCTAACACTGGTAATTTCAAAATTAGTGGCACTTAAGACACAAAGGGGATGTGAAAGGCAAAGAACACCACACCTCAAATTACAGCATCACAACACCAGCACCTGCAATTGGAAATCGTCTCAAGTCAGGTGAAGCTGAGACAGCAATGACGCACCTAGTTAGAATTTCACTGCACATGTGACAATAATGACCTGATAAGCCTACTTGTAATTTATTGATATTTTCCATACACATTGTGCAACAGAACATGACTGATACAAAGAGGGAAAAAAAATAAAAACAAACTGCTGGAGAATCTTAAACTGTATGCCAGAATAACCAAGAGAGTGCCAAATGATCCAGAATTAAGCCCCCCTACACATATGAAGTTATTTACTTTTCATTTCACGACCAGTGTTGTAAGTTCACCCTAGACAGGCTATTGTTACCAGACACATAAAAGTGATTTTTCTTAAAGTTGACAAGTCAATATCTGTGCAGGGAAACTGC
Source organism: Polypterus bichir lapradei (assembly GCA_026402145.1). Taxonomy (NCBI): domain Eukaryota; kingdom Metazoa; phylum Chordata; class Cladistia; order Polypteriformes; family Polypteridae; genus Polypterus; species Polypterus bichir. The sequence goes on from JANRMT010062856.1 coordinate 10,359,806, forward strand.
TGCTTTACTGTTAGGTAGCTTTTTTACGCAACCTTTAAAATGTCCATATCAAACTGGAAAGCTTTACGTTGCTTTCAGTGCTCCTCCTGATGTGTTTTCAGGACAACGCTGGCATTATATGCGTGCACAACCATTGATAGTACCCTCATTTATTTATGTTTTGGAAACTGTACGCTGTAAAAGAGGCCATCTCAAAAAATGTGGACTGACATCCCATATAGAAGGTACATTCTCCACTACAGTCAGACAGAAGTTGGCAGTAAAGAGGTGGCTTTTGGCCAAGTATGTCATCTCATATCTTATAGACTTGTTACAACTCAAAGGAGGGTCTGCGGTTGACATGGACATTTTATCAACAGAATGTTACTCTAAAATTAATGTTATGTCCACCTCACAAACATTTCATTCTGCATTTAAACAGTTACTGTAATCATATTTGAATACAGTCAGAAAACACCTTTAAAACATTTCTCACAACCTCATTGTAAAATTCAGCTGGCAGTTCATCCTTCTCTACCACACAAAAGACAATGACACATGGGGAAACAAAAAAAAAAAAACCCTCAGTTTATCATAATAGACAAGCATTGGAATTTGATAGTTGAACCATATATCCACAACAGGCAAGACACAGAAGGGTGTGGAGTGAAGCAGTGGGTTGTTGTGGAATCACATGACCATCCATTTAAGACCACACATTCTGGACTGGGGTAACATACTGGTCAGTCATAAAACCATGACGTCTGGACTACAAAGGCCCTCAGAAGCAGCACTTGCAGCATAAGCTAAAGGAGAACTCTCGTTGATGTTTGTACAGGTACTCCCTGCAAGTCATGCAAACCAAAGCAGTTCCTTTCAATGTTAGCCGATCTCTCTCACTCAAGCCCTACCTTACAGTGCAGCACCACCACCACACCAGTAGCATTCTGACCTAAAGACACCATTTCAACATTTTTAGAAGATGGTTGCATTTTTTTTGCCAATTGATATGTTTAAGTTCACAATGAGAGTTTAACATGTGTCACCAAGCATAAAAGCATGTATAAAATGCTTGTGTGTAATCCAGACAAGCCTAGTTCATCTTCACTTTTTTTGGAATTGGACAAATTTTAAAACCGACTACTTCTTTCTACGGTCATATGTGTAGTAAATCAACTGCAGAAGTATTCCAAACTCCACATTCATGAAATGTTCCATTGTGGCTTTCATGCAGCTCACAGCCTAAAAGCAGCCTGAACGGTTTCGGGAAAGGATATTTTAATACCCACTGATGGCAGGAAATGCTGCAGTCACCACACTTACAGACTTCAGCAGTTTTATTTGCTCTTGGCAACATTCCATTGTACAGGCTTCAGAATTTAGCTGGGCCATCAAACACTCTGAAGGCGTTTTATTAAAATCATTTAACATACACAGACACAAGCCTGATGGTAATGCACTCATGTTGAATATACTGCTCATCATGACTCCATCCTGGGACCGATTCAGATTCTCTCTCTATGTTGCCACCACAGTATATTATGTGGAAGACATTAAACTTGGATGCTTGTGAAACTAGGACACATTTCTTAATAAACCTAAATGACACTTCTATTATACCATTAACTAACTGCTTTAATGAGATGATTGTTGAAGGTTATTTGTAGTGATGCTCTGATCAGACGCTGACTGAAATTGGCCAAATTTCACTACGAAAAACTATTGTTGGCCAGCAAACTGTCCAATCAAAACAAGACTTTTTTCAACACTTTTTCTAAGCTTATAGTAATTTAGTTGTAGTACTCCTGTATTATGATAGTTCTGCTACTGCATGTTTTTTTTGATTCAAACTTCCTGTAACTAAAGGGCAGTAAGACTACCAGAGAGAGAGAGAGAGAGAGAGAGAGAGAGAGAGAGTGAATGAGAGAATATCAGCCTTTGAGAGAGAGAGAGAGAGAGAGAGAGAGAGAGAACTGGAATATCAGCCTTTTATTAAACAAGGTGGAATAATAAACTGAGTAAAAGGAATCAGTAAGGCAAAACGGCAAGAAAAGCTACATTAATGAAATCAGACCTTTTTCTTTTGTCCTTTAATTACACTGGATACTGCTTGTCCAATTCCAATGGTGAGCAAACTTTTATGAAGTACAGAAACACGCATTTTCAACTTGGAAATAAGATGAAGAATTTGAAATTGCTGCTTAACAGCAAATTTGTCTATTTTAGCTGTAAACCTGTTAATGACATTGGCCTTTTATGTTCTTGATAGACATTTTATGAACATGATAGATTTGTGGCTGTAAATGTTTGTACTGAGTTTATAATTTGCGAGTGTGCCATACAGAAGGTCTGGTAAGAAACAAGTACTGTGTAATTAAATGATAACTGTGGACCACCAGGGCACCCAAGCCGCCCCAACCCTGACAGACAGGCAGGCAGGCAAAGACACAGGTTCAAACACAGCACATACTTTATATCTATGGGGAAACACTTTTGTCTCAACTCCCCAACAGCAACACAGAGCAAACACAGCACCAAAGCACAGTTTTCTTCTTCTTTTCTCTCTCTCTCTCTCTCTGTCTATCCTCCTTCCTCCACTCTTCCTGGCATGCTTTGACAACCTTGTCCCATCTCTGGCTCCCGGAGTAGTGGCTGCTGGCTCCTTTTAAAACGACAACCTGAAGTGTCCCAGGTGCTTGTTGACCATCTTCTGGCAGCACTTCCGGGTGTGGCAGAAACATTTCAACCAAGGGCTCAGCAATAGCTGCAGCACCACCACCCCCCCCCAGGGCACCCACAGAACCCAACAAAAATGCACCAAACTCCAACTCCCATGGAGCCCTGCAAGAGTCCCCAGCAAGACTGTAACCCAGGGGGCCAACACCTAGCACTCTGGTGGGGGTGATGCACTGGATGCACTCCTTCCAGCGCAAAGGCATCCTGTCCAGGTAAAGTCCCCGGCCGTCCACCACATAATCCATATTTATAATTACACCTCAAGAATTACGAAATGTCAAGCTACACAATGGGGAAGGACCTTGTATATTGTAAATGCATATTTTAACAGCAAAAACCTCTAGTGCAATTAGTGATTAAAACTTATCAACACTTAAATATATGTGCACTCGTATGTGTTGAACTGCCAATATCGATTAATTGAATCAATGTGTGAAAATACAGTATATACATTTTTATTTGACAAGTGGTGAAAACTACTTTTTCAATTAAGCTTTATTTCAGATAAGCACATTACAAAAGAAATTAAACAATAACAGCCAGCTTGCAATTACGAGGAGCATTTATTTTCTTTTATGTCATATGTACTGTGGATACATATTTCCTATACATATTTTTAGGGAATTTTATTTTAGCATATTTATAGCCACTGAACAATATGCCTAAAGAATTTCATTTTGTTAAAAAAAAGTTAACACCTGTTAAATTATAAATACACCAAAGTTATTACTTAAACATATTAACACATACACGTCTGGTTATGCAGAAACTTTTAGTGTACAATTTTTATTTAATTTATTTAAGGGATAAAGAAATCGGCCAATTCAATAACATGAAATTAGAACCAGTTGCATCCCTCGTTACTTGCACTCAAGTTCACAGAACACAAACACACTTTAAATGGATGCAAGGTCCACAGCTATTTAAAAAAAAAAAAAATTCATGAAAAAGGACTGGAACATCAATTATGCCGTCTTAGTCCACAGGAAATGTGTGTCTTTTCATTGAATACTAGTTAGCCTATTTTTAGTTTAACAGCTGCAAAATAAATGGGATTTTAAGAGAATGCAGAATTTGAAAATACTTGTTTATCCATTTATACCACACGGAACTCATTATCACACTGTGAATTTAGACTTCCACAGGAATGACCCTAACTAAAACAATGTATTATGAAATAACTCAAGCTCATTCAAATTCTACAATGACTTAGAGGTTTAGTTTAAAATCCACTTTTTGGTTATATAGCATCCTCAATGGCTTTAGTTCCCATCAACTTGCAGAACTCATTAAATGTTTTTTTTTCTATGAAGTGTACTCTATAGTTACAAGATTCAGGTATTTTTTAAAAAGAACATTCACAGGTTCAGTTTAAGGTCACAGCGTGTGTACAGCCCATTCCAGAAACACTGGGCACAAGGCTGGAAACTGGGTATTCAGGGCATTGCAAGACCCACTCAAGCGCGCACACACACATCCTCGACAGAGGGTCAATTTAGAGTTGACAATATAGCTAACCAGCACTTCTCTGAAGATGTGGAAGGAAAACCAGAGTACTTGGAGGAAAATCTACACAGACATTAAGAGACCGTATAAACGCCACACAAAGAGTTGGGCCTTGTCGGACAAATGGGCCAAAGCATCTCAAACAGCAGGTCTTGTGGGGTGTTCCCAGTATGCAGTGTTTAGTACCTACCAAAAGTTGTCCAAGGAAGGACAACCAGTGAACTGGTAATAGGGCTCATTGGTGCACTTGGGTGCCTATCTGGTCTAATATCACAGAAAAGATAAAGTAGCACAAATTGCTGAGAAATGTAATGCTAGCCATGAGAGAAAGGTGTAAAAATGCACAGTAATAATAATTTGTTGCATTTATATAACGTTATTCTCACTACTCAGCAATTGCAGGTTAAGGGCCTTGCTCAATGGCCCAACAGAACAGAGTCCCTTTTGGCATTTACAGGATTCGAACCGGCAACCTTCCGATTGCCAGTCTCAGAGCCACCACTCCGCCTAAGTACATCACAGCTTGCTGTATTTGGTGCTGCTTAGCCACAAACCAGTCAGATTGCCCCTATCTACTGCCAAAAGCACTTGCAAGGAGCATGTGAGCGCCAAAACTGGACCATGGACCAATGGTAGAAGGTTGCCTGGGCTGATGAATCAAGTTTTCTTTTATACGATGTGGACGGCTGGGTGCATGCATGTCATTTACTTGGGGAAAAAGATGCCAGAAACACTATGGGAAGAAGGAAAGCCACCTGAGGCAGTATGATGCTCTGGACACCGCTCTGTGGAGAAACCTTGGGTCCTAGCATTCAAGTCAATGGCATTTTGAAACACCACCCACCTAAAGACTGCTACGGATCATGTACATCCATTCATGGCAACAGTATTCCCTGATGGCAGTGTCTTCTTTCAACAGGATATTGCACCCTGCAAGAACTGTTCAGAAATGGATTGAGGAAAATGAGTTAAAGGTGTTGACTTGATCGGATTGAGATTTGGGGATTTTGGAGGCCATGATGTACTGAAAAAACAAGTCTGATTCATGGAGGAAGCACCTTGCAGCACAAACTCTTTTTCAGGATTATGATTTCAGATTTGGAGATACTCATTTGTATCCTGTGTCAAAACTTATGTACAAATCACCTCATCATTCCCCAAAAAAACCCCCCCCCCTCAAGAAGTCGTGGGGGGGGGGGCGCCAAGACAACAGATTAGGTGGAAATGACCTTTAGGTAACCAAAAAGATAATCTGAGAGCGGGCTGCGCTTGAACAATCCTTTTGTAAAAATTTAATAGGAGAGGCGCTAAGAGGTACGCTTGCAGCACCACACACAAGATGGGACAAGATGCAGTCATCAGCCTGTTCTAAAAACACAAATCACAACCGGCCTACAAAAAGACAGAGCTGCTTAGCTGTTTCAAGGCCACAATAGAATGCACATTGCTCCTCCTGGAACCAAAAATTATGCTCTCAAGATAGAAAGCACAAGGCTCATCTCTGGTTCCAGGAAAAACAATCAGCTGGAGTATTTTCTTCTGTACTCAAGCATAGCCGGCTAAGGAGTGTTTCATCTCAGTAAGAAGAATACTTAAGCCCCCTTTATGAATATTAGTCACCTTAATTAGTTAAAAGCATCCCCTTGGGAATCAATAAAATACATTTGATCTAAATAACACTGTCAATACAGCATCTGGAGTGCTTCATGCAGGCCCTGAAATGCTCCATCACGGTTTCCTGTTTTTAATCAAAACTCAAGATGAAAATGAGTGGTATGCACTCTACGGCACTAGATTTGCCTTACAATGTGTAGCCTATTGTTCTTACAGACAAAAAATGGTGACTCATAAAATGAATTCAAAAGTCTAAAACCAGCAACTGTCTTCTTTATAAAAACCACTTCGCTAACACCAATATTCTCCCTTTCAGAAATCAAAGGAGTTTTTCAGCCAGTCAGAAATGGGGCTACCCCAAAGCCTGTCTTCACCACCAGGATTAGGTTACTAGAAGCCAGATGTTCTTTAAAAGTTAACAATGAAAACCAAAAGGCATAAGAGACTATAAACTGCTCTGTTAAAAGATCACTTGGAGGTATGAAAACAAATACACACAAGTAACCTAATTAAAACATCTCACAAGTAAACAGAAGAATGAACAAAGCAAAATTGCCTCTGGCAGCATGCAGCATCAACCAACACTGTGGAACACTCCAGCAAGGACAGAAATAATGTCAAACGATAACCCACTGGCAGTGGAAAATAACAGAAACTCTTGCCTAATATATGTTCTTGACCATCAGCCATGGTCAGTTGTTGATAACATGGGATTTCGGTGCCTCCTGAATGTGTTGGAACCCAAGTACAACATTCCAAGTCATACACCAACGTCACTGATGTCATCTTACCAAGGATGCACAAGTTTGTAAAAAAGTATGTTGGCAGCTTATTGCACAACATAACAGCAGTCAGCTTCACCACCCATTTAGAGCAGCAACTTTTGTTCAATGTCTTTTATCATCAGCTTAACTGTGCATTGGATAGATGAGAATTTCACTCTCTAGCAGGTTACTGTATGCTGCAAAGACAAAGAGCTGGTCACCTGTTTCAGGACAAGACAGAATGGAGATTAATTTTCCTGGAACCAAAAAGTACACTCTCAAGGTAGAATGTACATAACTCAGCTTTGGTTCAAGGAAGAACAATCAGATGGAGTGTCTTCTCCTATACTCCAGGACAGGAGGCTAAGGAGCGTTGAATCTCAGTCATAAAGAATACTCAGTCCCCCCCCTCCTTTATGAATATTGTCACCTTAATTAGTTAAACATCCCTTTAGGAATCAATAAGAGACAGTCATGTCATTCTCCAATCCACTATATCCTAACACAGAGTCACATTTGATCTAAATAACTATCAATACAGCAGCTCGAGTGTATCATGCAGCACCTAAAGTACTGAAATGCTGCATCTCAGCTTCCTCTTTTTATCAAAACTCAAGATGAAAATAAGCGGTGTTCACTCTAGGGCCTAGATTTGCCTTAAAATGTGTAGCCTATTGTTCTTACAGACAAAATGGTGACTCATAAAATGAATTCAAAAGTCTAAAACCAGCAACTGCCTTCCTTATAATAACCATTTCACAAGCACTAATATAATCCCTTTTGGCAAAGCGGTTTCTTTCAGCCAGTCTGAGACAATCGAGCTACACCTAGGTCTGTCTTCACCGCCAGGATTAGGTTACTTGTAGCTGCCCTAACCAATGGCTGTACCTCTTCTTAACAGCTAAGTGGTTTACTCTGCCTTTAAAAAGGAAATACTGTTAAAAATGACCAGAAGGCAGCTGTATTAAAAGGCACCAGTGCCTAATTACACTTATGGTGCTGGTCTATCAACATTATATTCCATGGTCCACAAGTCAAGTTGGGGAGCATGCACTGGTACAGTGCGTTGCTGCACCCACTACGTGACGAAACTACTCAGGATCCCAGTTAGGAAACTCCCCAGGCAGACACACGGTCCAGTCCCACCTTCCAGAAACGACCCTCTATCTGCCACAGCCAGGTGTTACGTGGGCGACCCCTTGGCCTGATCCAGCCACTCAGGTCCCAAATGAGGATCTTATCAGCTGGATCACCCTCGGGGGAAACACGCCACATGGCCGTAGTGCCGTAACTGACGCTCCTTCACAATGCAGGTAATGTGTCTCATTCAGGACTCCATGGTCCACCCGATATGCAATTGAGAAGATTGTTATTTGTAAAACTCAACCTTTGCTTTATTACAGTGACTTTCATTTCCTTAGATTATGTGCAAATTTAAAATAAGCAACATACAGGATGCACATATATAACCCGCTTGTGGTAAGCACTAACCAAGTCATTAAAATTGGTAGGAAAAAACGTTACTTGACCCCGAGAATGTTGGATTTAGAGTCAGAGTTACTAAGGGGGGAAAAAAAAAAAAAAAAAGTCAGATCAGAAACTGGCATATACAGTAAAGTTTACAATGGGAAAAGTTTGAAATCACTCAGAAATCAACAGTAAAATGCCCATTTTATCTTTTTTACTGTTGCAGACGACAGTGGCATTTGGAATGTATCATACATGAAAGCGAATCGGCAGAAAACCCATAAGGCGTTCATTTCTCAACCTACAGACTGATGTACTCATCGTCTTGTGCAGTATTGTAAAATTAGCTTTCCCCTTCTTTTTCTATTCTAGTTAGATTCAGTTTGCCCTCTTCAGTCAAGACAGTAGTGGACATCTATGTATGAAATTTTCAGTTTCGTGGCAATCTGTCACATGGAATAACCTTAATTTCACAAAAACAGGATCACTGACTCTTCAGAAAGCTGTCCCATTTCAGTCACTTTAGAATACAGAATGGAATGTCAGTTCCCTACAACCCGGGGTTGGGGGCTGGCGGGCGGGGGGGGGAGTAAAAAAAAAAAAAAAAAAAGAATAGAATAGAACAGGTTTTTAGTTGTGCCAACACAAGAAAAGGTTTCCCTAATAACCAATCAGCACTTAAGCTAAGCAAAGATGCCATTAAGACACTGGAGTAATAGCTGCTGAAAATGTGGCATTGCAGTCATATGTGAATGATAAATTATAAATCAGTCATTTCAAGTAGTAATAGCCATTTGTTCTGGCTATATTTCTCAACAAATGTAACTTTATTAAAAACTATTAAAAACATGAAAATTTCTAGGTGTTTCACAACTTTGAATGCTACCTTAGATTAAGATTCTACACTAAAAAAAAAACTGTATGCAGAAAAAAAAAGTTTGTGAGGCGTGTAACTGCTCTGGTTTCAGTTATGCATAAAGTGACAACTTCTAAGCACAGAATTATGTGGAATTTAATACATACTTTAGACTGTCTGGTTTATGTGGAAGCTATCTGTCTTACAGTTCCAACATACAATACCACCATTGTGACATTTACCCCAGTTTTCACTAAAATAACTGGACTTGACATCAACATCTGAAAGATGGAGTCTACCCACGTGGTATAAACAATCAGGTAACATGCCAAGTAAGAGGAAAACAAATTGCATTGATGGATTTTGTAATGCAGCAGCACAATATGATGAAACATTAGAAGATGTGTTGAAAAGAATCCGAAAGTCTAACCAAGCCTTCAGATCATAGAATATGATGTTGAAACTACCACAATGACCCTTATCCACAAAACTACAAATTTAAATGCTAATGTAATGAACATGGTGTTATATGGTTGTGAAAATTGGAACTCTCCCAAGTAATTGTGAGCAGGCTACAAATATTCATTAGACACCTATGAAAAAAGATTGAACACATGTTATGGCCAAATACAACTACGAATTCTGATTTGTTAATAAACAATCGTAAAACAACAACAGTAGCTGCAAGTCGGCATATCCTTAGCAGAATAAATCAAATTACAAAAGCTTTCGACTGGTACCCACTAAGTAGTCACTAAAAATGAAAGATGGCATAAAACCTGGAAAAAAAGACATCACCGAATGAAAAAATGGTTGGAGCTTCCCAATTCTCCCTTCAGGAGAGAGAAAACTACAGCTATCAGGTCAAATATCACCAAGGATCTAGAGATGTAATGGTACCGATGCTGGTATCAAGTCTTAGTGCAATACTGTGCTCATGAACTTGTACTTGTATAAATAAATAAATAAATAAAATAAATAAATAAAAAATGGTTACCAATGCCTATCACGAATACCATTAACTAACTAACACACACACACACAATTGTATGAACATGAAGGAGCTACGGTTAGAAATTAACAATGAAAACCAAAGCCATAACGGACTGTAAACTGTGCTCTAAAACACACACACTTAAAAACATCTTAAAAGTAAACATAAGCATGGGCACAGCGAAACTGCCACTAGCGACGTGCCACATCAACCAACATTGTAGCAAACTCTAGTAAGGAGAGAAGAAATGTCAAACGATAACTTGTGTGCAGTGAATGTACTCTTGCCCAGTGCATTGCTCTTAACGATCAACCACTGTCAGTTGTTGATAATGTGGGATTCTGGCACATCCTGAATGTGTTGGAACCCAAGTACGACATTCCAAGTCATACCCACGTCACAGATGTCATTTTACAAAGCAAGGATGCACGAGTTGTTAAAAAAAAAAAATCAGCTGCTAATCTACACAATAGAGAGATGATGATTTCACTCACCAGTGGGTTATGCTGCATGCAGTGCAATTTCGACGCTCCCATACAGGCCAAGCAATAGCAGATGCATTTCAGGAAATATTTGGCACTTGGACTAATCTGAAAAGTTATGTTTACATTGTGCTAAAAATGATAAAAGGCATTGATGACACAAGTTCCCAAGCTTTTCCCTGTGTTGCTCATACACTTCACCTGGCAGTTGCCTTTTTTTTTTATTCCAGCAAAGTGTTGCAAATGTCATGACAGTCAGACGTAAAACAGCTGGGCAACATTCAGACTTAGCCTATGAAATGAGTATACCTTGTTTCGATTAGAGTGGTGATGCTTAATTTATTTTTGGACTCTAAGCTGGAGTAGGCAATGTGGTGCACTTCAGTTGAACTCTGTGAATGTCCTTGAGTGGCCCAGTCAGAGCCTAGACTTGAATCCGACTGAACAACTCTGGAGAGATCTTAAAATGGCTGTGCACCGACGCTTCCCATCCAACCTGATGGAGCTGGAGAGGTGCTGCAAAGAGGAATTGGCGAAACTGGCCAAGGATAGGTGTGCCAAGCTTGTGGCATCATATTCAAAAAGACTTGAGGCTGTAATTGCTGCCAAAGGTGCATCGACAAAGTATTGAGCAAAGGCTGGGAATACTTATGTACATGTGATTTCTCAGTTTTTTTATTTTTAATAAATTTGCAAAAACCTTAAGTAAACTTTTTTCACGTTGTCATTACGGGGTGTTGTGTGCAGAATTCTGAGGAAAAAAAATGAATTTAATCCATTTTGGAATAAGGCTGTAACATAACAAAATGTGGAAAAAGTTATGATGCGCTGTGAATACTTTCCGGATGCACTGTACTTTGGAAATTTTTTTTTTTTTTTTTTTTTTTAACAGTCAATGTCTTCTGAAATCTAAGAGTTGGTTTCAGATACATTGCTTTAATCAGTGAAATGAACCGCTCAAGGTGTTCTCACAGGTGGCGCAGTGGTGTCCTCACAGGTGGCGCAGTGGTAGTGCTGCTGCTTTGCAGTAAGGAGACTGTGGAAGATTGTGGGTTCGCTTCTGGGATCGCTTCCCGGTTCCTCCCTGTGTGGATAGCGCTTGGAGTACTGAGAAAAGCGCTATATAAATGTAATGAATTATTATTATTAAGGGTCACTTTATTCATACCGATTTTGGAAGATCATATAACAAATAAATGTGTTTGCAAAACATTGTATCCAATGTATCTGTTTTCTGACAGCGTAACGAAATAGAATTTGTGCTGTGCAATATCATCGCTGCATAGAAAAACTCTACACCAGTAATGCTTTGCACTGTTTACTGGAACTCTGCAAACAAGCACTGAACATAAACCTTACATGTTGATTTTACTGGTTATGTTCATTTGCATCGATATTGACGACTCTACATTCAAATTGATTATTTTACTGAAGCAATGCTATTTTTGCTTTTCTCCAAAAAAGACCACACATTTCTATGTCAATTCATTATTTCAATTTTCCAATATACTCACTAGTAAAAAGTAATTCAGTGGAATATCTCTCTGGCTTATGTTCTACATTAAAGTGCATTTTTATAATTAAACTAAGGACCACAGGTGTTAGCTGTTCATTTTTATTAACAAAATTAAATTATGTAGGTTTTCTGCTCAGTGACCATAATACTCAAAATGTATTTAAAATACATCAAAATATGATCAAAAAAATTTGTATCCATAATATATCGCATAAAAGAAAAATTCTCCTCATTAATTGTAATCTGCCATTTTTTTTTGGTAATGTACATATCTGAAACAATGCTTAATTAAAAAGTAATTTCCCCATTACCCCAACCAAAAAAAAAAATATTTCTCACACAATCAATTAATTGATATTGGCAATTAAATACTGCTTAAATGCAAAAAATACATGCACTTAACAGTTTTAATCATTTTATATCATTAATTGCACTACAGCTTTTTGTTAAAATACGCATTTATTATATTAAAGTGTGTTTTTCTTCAGTTTATCAGCTAGATATTTGTAAATCTTGAGGTGTTATAAATATGGATTACCATTTTTATTATGTACAGTAGTACTTGTTTCTTACCAATCTTAAGCTGTATGACACATACCAACAAATACAGGGGTTACAATGTCTCGACATACGACGTTTCGAGTTTACAACGTTCACTCCCATAAAAAAAAAAATTGAGACGCGAGTGTTTCAGCTTACACCGTTAGCGCTGTACTTGGACTACGTGGGCGAGCTAGTTTGGTTGCGCACAGTGGAAGAACACACAGTAATGCAGCATATGAGTGAGGGAGTTGGCAAACTAGTTTGGTTGCGCGCGGAGGAAGTGTTCCGTTTGTGTTGCTTTGTTTGGCGACTTTTTAGCCCTTATCATGGCCCCTAAATGAAAGTCAGAGTCTTCAGATGGTAGTGCTTCGAAGAAGAGGAAATGTCATCATGATGGAAATGAAATTAGATATTGTAAAGAGATCAGAAGGAAGGTAAGGAATTTTCTGTTACTACAGTACAGTGTACTGTACAATATAATTTGTGTCTGTTTCCTTTTTCTATGGCTTAGATGTGCTTTTATGTTCTAGATTATGATTTTGCAAATGTGTTAGGATAGGAAAGTGACTTAGGCTAGGGTGTGTTTCGACACCAAAATTCGGGTTACATCACTGTTGTAAGAACAGAACTGTGTCGTAACCCAAGGACCCCCTGTAATAAGCATTAAACATAATGGGAAATAACTGCCTTGTTTCAGATTTTCCTTTTATTAATAGAAAAGCTTTAAAATTACCATTCTAAAGAGCATTTTAATGTCGGGAAAACCTACTTAGCTACCTCAGCCAACTTGCAACTTATGGAGGCTGCTGACTTGACACAATTCCTAAAACAAAGGTGTAATACTTGGTTTTTCATTACAGTTATGTGCATTATGTTTTTGCAGAGTATATAAATGGGGAAAAATCACAATCGTCTTAATCCTATATGCTATGTTTTGACCAGTGGACATCCTCATACAGCCCCACTTTGCAACTTATCAAAATGGGGCTAATCCGTTTACCTTCCACAAGCAGCTTTTTTCCTTATTGGCCACATTTGTAAGTTGATGTTAAAGAAAGCTTTTGCCAAATAAAAAGTATAGTGAGGAGCAAACAATTAAAGGTCATTACAATGCAACATTCTTGAGTAACTCCATTTGAAAAAGCACCAATAGACATGCCAAGCCTTCAGTTATGTGAAATACACAAAGATGGGCAAAAAGGCACACAGATGAGCAGAGGGCACATGGGGATGGTGGGGTAGCAGAGTTTGGTGGACTAAAGTAACATGTTTATGTAATCATGAGTAATTTTGTATGGGTTTCATATATGCATTACGGGCGTGCAAGTGTGCCCGTTCCACCGTTCTCTTTGATCACGTCAAGGTATGTTAAGTATGAATGTACATGTAGTAGCACTTAGAACTTTTAACCTATGTTCAAATGTATTTGAATAATTACATATTTTTAATACTATTTTTGGACTTCAAACACTAAGATCGTGGGATCAAAGCAAATCACTTCATCTGCGTCTGTTCCAACTGGAGAGACAAACATACCACAACTGTATCACCCAAATGCAAGTTGCCGAGGATAAAGGCAACAGCCAAATAATATCTTAATGAGATATTGTTAATTAAGGCAATAAATTTGAAACTGTATGGTTGTCAGTTCAATTGATGCCTCCATCTCAGTATGTAACCACTCAACAGGGTCTGTGCTCTACTCAGACAGACAGCATCCAAAAATCTGTAACTTGCCCTGAATAAAAGCATCCGCTAAAATTACACAGCAATCATTCACTGACACTGTATAAAAATGGAACAATGCTAAACTGGAGATAACCCCTCCGATACAAGTGGGCTCAAATATGCACATTTTAACACCTAGTAATAATAATAATTCTTTGCATTTTATATAACGCTTTTCTCACTACTTAAAGCGCTCAGCAATTGCAGGTTAAGGGCCTTGCTCAAGGGCCCAACAGATCCTTGTAAATCTATTTACCAGCATGCTGACCGAAAGTTGCTTTTACATTCAGTGGATCAAGTGCATTAGACAAGAAACTTCCTAAACTCTACACAACAAAGCTCTTTTCTACCTTATTTCCCCAAAATGCAATTAAGCATCCATCAAGATTTTGATGACTACCTTTCTCTCTGCACAAAGTAAAACATCTTCCATGTCTCCATGAGGCTCTACTGACCGAGGGGGCCCCCCCAAGTTAACGAAGGCTTTCAGATACAGTCCAAAACACTGTACAGTACATGCCACTGAGGTTTGCAAAGGACACAAAGAGTTCTCCTCCTTAATATGCAAGCCACATAACTTGCAGATTTCACTTTCCATTAAAGAGCTGCTCTCCTAGACACTGCAGTAAAGAACGTGTGGAAATGCAAAAACTGAGTGACAAAAATGCTTACAAAACAAAACGTTAGGAGGTGATTGATGAAGAGTAATCAGAATCCCTAACAATTAGAAACAAAACAGCAGACAGCACTCAATATGTAACAAAGATGAATGCCAATTTCTTCTTGCAGTATTGCAGGAATGGTAAAAATCAGGCATATACTTTTTCTAAAATGGGATTTGCCACAAGCCAGTCTTTCACTCCTTAGTTTAAAACAGGCAGCAGTCCAAACTACTCTGCCAAGCCAACAAATGAGTATTTGCAAAAGGTTACCCACCCATTTGTGGTCACTTCAAGCTAATTGGTGGGATATACATGTAGGAAAGTGGGTGAACATCTCCCACTCTTACTACTTCTGCCTCTAACTTTATATCTTGGAAGTCAGCAATTCTTAGGTTGCCAACAGCTTTAACTCATGCTCAAATTTAAAACTTGCAGATCATCTCATAAAAGTGAAAAAAAAAAATGAAAGATCTGACATTACATCAGATAGTTGACCTATCTATTTTGTAGCCCGCTGACCAGACACCGACCAGTACAAAATTCATTTGTCTACTGTTGCGAAGTGCTTTGATGTTAAATTGTACTAAAAGAATGTTATAGTAAAGAAAAGACACACTAAATAACCTAACTGTACACAAGACCCCAAATCAGACACATCAATTGCAGGTGGCATTTAATGTGTTCATTATGCCCAAAACACCTGCCACCAGCAAGGTGACATTGCATAGTCCCAAAAGTGACAGAACATGAACTTTAGGCAACATGTGTTTGTTTTCAACCATGTAATTAAAATCAACACATTAAATTATGAACGTGTGCAATTGTCTTTTGTGATGGACTGGCACCATGTCCACGGATTGATCCTTGCATACTATGTGCTCTGCGATTGGCTCCAGCTTGCCCAATACCCTGCCCTAGGAACTGAAGCATTTGTTTTTATTTATATTACAGTTTCTTCTTGATGCACTCTGTAGTCGCCGTAGCATCAGTTATAACAGTGCAATGGCTCCTTGAGAACACTAAATAATCCAAATTAAGGGAGATCCCAAATTCAAACTGAACTTGTGTCAAGAGTGAGGTACCTTTTTTCCATTTTTCCAAGCAAAATGCTATGAAGTGTCAGAACAAACAAAATGGTGCCACATGCCTTATGCTTCAGAGACAAGCTGCTGCACTGTATAACTGAATAAAGACACAGACCCCAACCCTGTTCTCTAGAGCAGGCGTGGGCAATGCTGGTCCTGGAGAGCCATAGTGGTTGCAGGTTTTTGTTCCAACCCAGTTTCTTAACGAGAAGTCAATTATTGCTGATGAAGCTCTTAAATGACATTTTGATGCTTCACTTAAGGGTTTGGAACCTTAGCAAGCAAGACCACTAAATTGCTTATTTCAATCTTAAACAGTTGCATTCAGTGTTTAAAAGGCTCCTTAATAGCAATAAGATGTAAATGGCAAAAGAGCAAGCAGTTCTCCATCTAGCTTTTATCCATTTACATTTGCGTGTGTTCATCATGCACAGTTTAATATAATAAAAGACTTAATAAAAAAATGTGACAGACTGAAAATTATCTGTTTGAGGCTTCAAATCATTTGGATATCATCCTTGGAAAGAAAAAAAAAAAAAAATGTACAATATAAGAACCTAACATTGCAGACTAACAAACCATAAAATGAAATAAGGTCTGAGATTGGCAAGGATTGGCTTCTAATTAAGCAATTGGTTTGGAATGAAAACCTGTAGCCACTGCGGCTCTTCAGGACCGACATTGCCCACCCCTGCTCTAGAGCATATACCTAGAATACAAGCACAGTCCCACGAAAGTAAGGACTATACAAATACCCCCAGCCCCTCTTAATCCAAGTCAGACTAGCAGAGGGACAGACATTAAAGCTTCCAACAAGGTCATGTTTAAACATTTACTTTTATATTACGTTTATACATAGAGGGAGAAATAAGTATTTGATCCCCTGCTGAATGCGTAAGTTTGCTCACTTACAAAGAAATGAACAGTCTCTAATTTTTATGGTAGTTTAATTTTAATGGAGAGAGACAGAAAACAATACATAAAATTGTGGTAAGTTTACAAGTAAACATCGGGGCCTGTACATGTGGCTTCTTGAGCAGGGGGACCATGCGGGCGCTGCAAGATTTCAATCCATTACAGCATAATGTGTTACCAATGGTGTTCTTGGTGACTGTGGTCCCAAATGCCCTCAGATCATTAACAAGCTCCTCCCATGAGGCAAGATCTTGCACGCAGCAGCAGACCAAGAGCGATTGATGGTTAATTTTATTTCTTCCATTTTCAAATAATCGCACCAACATTTGTCACCTTCTCACCAATCTCTTGCTGATGGTCTTGTAGCCCATCCATTATTCCAGCCTTGTACAGGTCTACAATCTTGTCCCTGATGTCCTTTGACATCTCCTTGGTGTTGTCCATGGTGAAGGAGAGGTTGCAATGGAAAAAATTGATTCTGTGGACAGGTGTGCTTTATACACAGAATGAGTTGAGATCAGGAGTATCTGTGATTGATAGTAATCCGTGAGCCACGTGGGCACACAGCCAATCTGTGGGAGCCAGAACTCTGGCTGGGTTGTAGGGGATCAAATACTTATTTCTCTCAATGATATGCAAATCAATTTATAATTTTTATGTAATGTGTTTTTTGGATTTTTGGTTGATATTCTGTCTCTCTCCATTAAAATGAAACTACCATAAAAATCAGAGACTGTTCATTTCTTTGAAAGTGATCAAACTTACAAATTCAGCAGGGGATCAAATACTTATTTCCCCCAATGTATCAAGAAAATTCTTACTTGAATATCTCTCACTGAGTAATGCCTACAGTAACAAAGAAATGGAAACAAAAAAAAAAAAAAAAAAAGATGACAACAGTAAAACAAAGCATTGAATACAAAATATATACATACACAATACACAAAGCAAACATTTGTGGCGTTGTCAGCCTAAGGGGTCCAAGGGTTAATGGTCTTGTACCTCAGCCTGAACAGAGGGAGGAAAGAGACTGCACATGATGGCAGAGGTCTTTAATAGTACTCCTTGTCTTTACTGTAATTCAGAGCTACTCAAATGAAAAAAATAAACTGTAACAAGATACTAAAATAAAGGAATTGCAAAAAAAAAAAAAAAAAATCAAAATGAAAACTATTTCTAATTTTACAACCCCTTATTTCTGACACACAAATGCAAGCACCCAGTTATGACAGGCCAACCCTGTTGAGCTGCTCATTAAACCTGAAAATGTTGGATTTAATTTAGGTGACAAGAGTACAGCCAACTCCGAGCAGCAGAGGCCCAGAATTAAAGTTCCAACTCTGCGACTTTCCTCTGCATTTGTGCATATTTTTGAAAGTCACGCCAGTTTGATTAACTCAAAATATTGCACGGCCCCGACAAATGTGTGTTTGTGTGTATAATCATGTTTCACATCAGATGCTCCCAGACCTTAATAAGGGACAACATTGGTTAACATAACGGAACAATGACATACAGTAGTCAGCACTTCATTTGTACACCTTCCACAGGATTTTTACTTAAGGAAAACCAATGATAACCATGCAAGTTTAAATGGTACACACAGGAAAAAAGTCTTGGGAAAATATGGGAGTCCTTGAATTTTTAAGGCCTGTGCTGACAATCTGTGTCATTCTCCATCTGTCACTATGGTTCCAAAAAGTGTGACCTTTATGGAAAGAATCTGATGTTAGGATGGGCAACAATGGAACACAGGAACAGTCTTGTCTCATTTTATCTTCACCCTGTACACCTCAAGCTATAAATATAACACCAGATCATGTCACTTGCAGAAATTCTTAAATGATTCTACTCCAATGGGGCGTACTGACAAGGGGACGAGATAGAAGGAGTCAAGTGGAGAACGTTCACAGCTGTATGCCACTCAACATCAGCTGCTTAGCAAACTGTTTACTGGCTTCATCTGCACTAAAGACATATATACCCAGGCAGTAGTCAGAGGGTGGATTTTGCGTTGGTGTGCTGCTACAAATACTTGGGTGTCCACATAAAAGATGGGCTGGACTGCTCTCTTAACACAGAGGAACTATATAAAGAAAGGGCAGAGCAGACACTTCTTAAAAGAAGTTTTTTTGTTGTAATGTGTGTAGTGAAACCCTTTACATGTTCTACAACTCTAATGGTTAATGCAGATTCCTGCTCTGTAATGTGCTAAGCTAGTAACATCACCAAGGCCACCAAACCAACAAGCTAATTAAAAAGGCACACTCAGTGACAGGACACACTGAGGACCAGCTGGAGGTAGCAGTGAAAGAGAAAATAAAAGACAGAATGGACAGCTATTACAAACAATGCTGCACACCCTCACTCTTGACACCATAGCTGGGAGGACTATCAGCCAATGAATTATGGATGCACTACATAGAGTCCTTCATACCAACAGCAATATGCCTTTATAATGCATCCTCATGACTGATCTCTTGATAACCAACTCGAAAATGTTTGCCTTTTGTAACTCTTTCACATGTTTGAGGAGGGGTGGATGTTTGATATATTTCTTGAGGTTCTGTAACAACCTAAATTTCCCAATTAGGATCAAAGGTATTGTCTATTGTTTTAAAATGGCTCAGTGTACATGTAAGTGAATGCATGTTCCTGTCCAGCTATAGATAGATATGGACCCAGTCCCAGGATAGACCACACATTAAATATGATGCTGCTAGGAAAGGTCAACTCTTAAACTGCCTAAATTTTGATTGGAAAAACAGAAGTGGAATAAAAAAAATGGAAACGAAACGAAGACCTGACATTGCTTCAAACAGCTGATCCATCCATTTTCTAACTCGCTTACCAGACACTGACTAGGACACAGATCATTCTTTTACGTCTGCAAAGTGTCTTGATGTTAGTCAATTAATTGCAAGAAATGAACGTTAACAGTTTAGAAAATTACATCAAGATACACTAAGCTATCTGTTCAAAAGGCATCAAATCAAAAGATGCTTCAATAAATTAATATCAAATATGCCTGATTAAATCAGTCATTTATAAAGCACATTTTACCATGTTGACAAAAGAGCTTTGCATAAACTTAGAATAAAACACCTCAGAAAAAATTAAACACAAAAATGTTACAAAAAATACAAATAAAAAAGCAAATGATACTAAAGCATTAAAAAGGACACTACCTTTAAAAAAAAAAAAAATCTCCATACGTAAATGAGAAAATAATTTGAATTAAGATTTAAAAGCATCAATAAAGATGGAAGACCTACAAATAGTAGGGAATGTAGAAAGAAAGAAAAAGAGCACAACCACCATTAACCCAATGTTGCACAACTTTGTCATGGGGTATGTCAGATTTTCCGATTACAGTTGCTGATCTCACTACTATATCATGTCATCATTACATGACTGTAAATGGGGGCACATGTTTACTGTCCTCGACCCTTTTCCTGACAGCCAATAGCATGCTATTTGACCAAGGAGATGCTGCACAAAGGGTTAACAGCTACAACATGTTCAACAGCAATCCCATCCCTGTATTTCTCTTTTTTACTGTTCTGTAATAGTATGTAAAATATGAGACATCAGACAGACCAGCTTCTCTTCTGTTTGAGAGTTCAAAAGAAACACCCTAACCACCCATCCCCCCCACCCCCCAACACAGCTGGCTCTATGCAAAGGGTTATTAGCTGTGTTACAGTCTCAGCCCTTTTCTTTTTTTTCTGTTCTGTTTTAGTACATAAAACATGACATCAGACAGATGAGCCTCTATTTCTGAGGTACGAAGCGCACAAGTTCCTTATTATCTATCTATTGCTTCACTGGTTGTCAGCTCTCCCACACGCTTAGACCAGTACTCTAAACGGGGGGGGGGGGGGGTTTATCAATAAATCACAGACTGGTTTAAGTCATTAGATATGTCCCATTAGGCAAAGGTCTTCATGGACTATGCTGCTGACTGCCACCAACTGGCTATGGTTATGTAAATGAAGGCTACAACCGAAAATGTGTGGAAAAAGTTGTCTGATGTGACATGGGCTTTATGCTTCATCTGAGACCACAGGATAGAAACTTTTTTGATTTGATGACCTCAAAGGCCTAAAGCCTAGAAGTGGAGTAGGGGGTGAAAAAGATCTCATATATAATGTGGTGCCAAACCATGAAATTATTTAAAAACAAATAATGAAAATTTAAACTGAATTCTGTACTTTATGGCCAGCCAATTAAGACAGGCCAATATTGGAGAAATCTGCTCTACCAGAAGCAGAGCTGCTGCTTTTCAGACCAAGCTACAAAGAGGATAGGGAAGATTGACTAAATGTCCAAAAAGATAAGAATTACAATATTCGAGACAAGAAGAAATAAATTTATGAATTATCTTCAAAGGAGAGCCCTGATTTCAGTTTAACAAATCTCTTAAGCTAAATGAAACTGCCTTTTCAGTACAAGTGCAGAAATTAAGATGCAGTTGCACTCCTCACAGTGGCACTCTCAGGAAGCCACAGATTATCAGACCTCACTATGCAGAATGGATGGGCAAGTTAGAAAAAAAACTTTTTTCTTACTATTAGGCTCTAGAATCAAACTGATCTAAGTTGGTAGCGAGACACAGGGCTATGGAGCCGACAGATAAATCTTTCAACTCCAACTCCTTAGTTTCCAGTACTTCTAACTCTGACTCCTCTGTATTTAATATGCCAATCTATTTTCCATGTTGATTGAAGGAAAACAACATACACATCATTTAACCACAGAACTACTGGCTAGGAAGCTGCCTCTCTACCGTATTGGCCAGTTTAAACAAAAGACAAGAACCCCTGAACACACCTCAGGCCACAGCACACACCTCCACCGACATCATTACACTTGTTTACACTCAAATTAACTTGTTAAACACATTATATCTGAAATAAAATGAACACGTTTTGCAATGCACCATAATCCAGATTACAATATGTGAACAACAACAACATTTATTTCTATAGCACATTTTCATACAAAAAAAATGTATGAAATGAATGAAGAATAGAAGAATAAGAGACACAGTAAGAAAATAAAATAAGTCAACATTAATTAACATAGAATAAGAGTAAGGTCCAATGGCCAGGGGGGACAGAAAAAACAAACGAAAAAAAAAAACTCCAGACGGCCAGAGAAAAAAAAATAAAATCTGCAGGGATTCCAGGCCATGAGACCGCCCAGTCCCCTCTGGGCAGAAAAAAAAGTCAGGTTGTTTAATAGCTCATCTGAACTTCACACTAGTAGTAACACATGTATGCATTGGGCTTTATTCTAACATCAGAGAAGTGCTTAATTATGACTATTGTTTGTGAAATGGGACATTTGAACTTGTTGTATTTTTTTTATTACAATTTAAATGTATTAGGAGTCGGTACATTTTTGCCGACTCCAGGTACCCAAAATCGTCTCCAACTCCACAGCCCTGGTGAGAAACCACAACATTACAATTCTCTCCACCCATTCTCTAACCCAGCGTCTCAAATACCTTGGGTCAATACACTTGTGATGGGTCACCGGACGATTTTGTAGTAAAGTTACCAGAGTGCACCCAAAAGTGAATTCTTTGCTGAGTGATGCACAATCCTCTATTTATTGTACTGGTTCATTGCAGTTCAAAACGACACTGTTGACACGTCACTCTGAGCTTTTGATTCTATGGCAGAAACACATAACATTCCCTGTGACACCAAATACCCTCTTACAACTGGTAAAACAATTAAAATGAGACGACCGGAGTTCATATACAGATATAAGGAAAGGAGAGACAGAGGAGGAAATGACAGGCAAGCTTGTGAAGTGAAGGGACAGCAGCCCTAACTTGAAATTGAAACGTCTCAATGAGCACAACAAATGCGGTACAAGTATATGACAATTTTCAGGATGTTACGAAAGGCAAGTGAACAGCTTTGGGGTATGTGTGTTGTACACTAAAAGCAGTTTCAGTGGCCATGGACAACCGGTGGGCCCGACTTAGAGCGTTCACTATTACAGCATATATCAAATTCAATTCCATAGCACACGTGCAAAGGATTTTAGGTTTAATTTTTACTTTCTAAATTTTATTTTCTTCAGCGAGGAAGTGGTACTGACAGTGTATATAGGACATGTTTGTTGGACCACCGAGGACTGTACTAATACCAGAAAATACCAAAAGGTGTAGCTGTATACACATTCAGAACAATGTCAGTCAGTAGCATAAAACATTTCAAACGTATTCATTAAGATTTACCCAATCAGTGCACAAAATACAAATGGGGCGCACACTTTCAGGAAAACATAGCCACATTTTTACTCAATTTACAAATGGGGCATACATTTTTAGGAAAAATGCAGCTACGTTTTTACTCAATTTATTGAATTGTGACATGAAACACAGGATATATTGAACTATTTGCAAACCCCAAAAGATTGCCCGACTACCTTATTCTTTATTTGGTGCCATGAGTCAGGTGAATAAGTTAACAGACCATTCATATCGACTTTTCACAAATTACATCTTTGCACAGCACCCGTCAAAAAGCAGCACTGACTCAGTTTTACTAAACCTAACACTAAGCAAGTTAGTCTGGCAGTGATATACCTCCCTGTTCTGAATAATAAATTGTTTTCATTAACAATTTCTACTTTCCTCTTTTAACCAATATTCACGTGACAGATATGCTTAAATGGAAACAAAATCTTTCAACTTTTTTTTTTATTATAAGGTCAATGCTTTTTGTCTTTTCATGGCTCTGCTTCCATCTCTATGGGTGCTTTCACACCTATAGTTCGATTGCTTTAGTCCGCACCAGTCAGAAAAATGTTACAATGAAGTAAACAGACGTGGGTACGGTTTGCTTTCACATATGCCGAGTTCTAAACCAACCAAAATAGGCCGCGAAGCCCATCGGCACCGGAAACAGACTATTTTCAGAAATTCGCGCCACTTTCAATAATCATGGAGGAACAGCTTTGCGCTCATGGCGCTGGTCCTCGCGCACTACATTGCACGTGCAAATCATTATTTTCAGATAATTTCGAACACGATTCGCGGCTGCGACTCCAAACCAGCTTCCTGGTTTATTCAGCTCGCCGACGGTGCATTGCGCGCCACTTCAGGGAGAAGAGACGTGCCCTCCTCCTAAATGATCATTTTGTTATTAGCTGGTGATCTTCCTGCAGATCCATCAGGTAATCCGTTGGCCTATCAAAACAGCCCAGCCACATATTTTTCATCTTTAATGTGAATACAGAGAGGCATAGGCTTGTTATGAAATTGTCATACAAATGGCAAGTCTTGTCATGATACACATTCAAACGTGATATTGTCTATATTATCTATACAGTTCTCCAAATTGCATAGTGACATTGCATGACATTACCTAGGCTACTATAACAATGTTTTGAGAATTAATATTTGGCGAGATAAAGTCTATAACTGTACCGATGATTCCTTTGTCAATCAGGTAGTCTATGACTTTTTACTTAAATGATTATCAAAGTTAATGATTATCAAAACATAACAGATTCCCAATATTTTTTTCTGTTCTATAGGAGCATATGGGCATATGCACGGAGTGATATGGTGGTGGTCTCACATTTACAACACCTGGACAGACAAAGAATGGCTATCCAACTTCCGGATGTGCAGATCCAGTTTTGATTATCTCTGTGACATTCTCTAGCCATGGCTAAAACGCCAAAACACAAGATTTAGACAGGCTATACCTGTAGAGAGTTTTTTTGTCTTAATACGGCATTGTTCAAATGTCCGAGAATAGCCTTTCTCCCTTAGCTGCTTACTGAACAGCGCGTAAATGCAGCTGTTTTTATGTGTCATGGACAGCTGCTTTTGGATATGCTCATTCGACCATATATCTATGAGGCACTTAATTTCTTCGGCAGTCCACGTTTCTCCGCGGTTTGATTTCATCGCGAGTCGATAGCTTGAAAAATTTAATGGAGTCAACAGGAAGTGAAAAGAATTTTACCCACAACCCCGTATCTTATACCCAAAGTGCATTAAACTATACCATTTCGTCAGATTTGGTTTGGTTGCTTTCACACCAGACGAACCGTACCAAAGTAGAGCGGATAAAGCGGTCTGAGACCACCCCTTCAGGCAGGTCTCGGATCGATTGATTTGGTGCGCACCAAAGTACCGAGATTGCATTCACATCAACGCAAACGAACCAAACCAAGGGACCAAACACGTTTGGTGCGCACCAAATGCTGTAGGTGTGAAAGCACCCTAAATATAATCTTCATTTGGATCTTGATCTGTGTTTGTCCGTGAATGAATTAGAAGAAGCACTAGATGGCAGTAGAGAGACAGCTAAAACATAGGCATTGCATTAAGAATCTCCTCCAGGCTTATGCTACTGAAGACTGTAGTACGCCAGTCACACCTCAAAACACAGACATTCAAACTAAACAAATTGTTGTGCTTTAAATTAACCAAAGACAGACATCTTCATTTAGATCTTGATTTTTATTTGTCTGCGAATTCCACGCATGCGTAGACCACCTTCCAGTTTAGTACGTTGTTGTTATTCACGGATGTCAACAATGTGCCGGAATAACGAAAGGGGTGGTGGACAGTGTTATGCTGGTTAGCTCCTGAGGCCTGGTTAGAGAATGAGATTGCCGAAGATAAAAGGTACGTGCCTACGTAACCTATGAATGAAAGAAAGACAGTGGGTAAAATGAATGACAACGTAACAGCACGTTCCGGAAATTATTATTGTTACGTTGTAGCCGGCGAGTGCTGCGCGTCTCACAGTTGTACCGTTGCTTGCTCACATGTCAGTGAAGTGATCCCTATTTATGCTTTAAAGAGCCTGGATACCTATGTGTCCCCCTTTTATAACCATTGCTCCGTGTATATTACCTTACTCTTTGGATTGCCACAAAGCAACCTGTGAGATTGGAGAAAGGTTGAGAAGACATTGTGAGAGGAAACGACAGCGTCGTGAAAACGAGACGGACTGTGAACGGACAGAAGCAGAAATGCTCCTACACCACCACATAATTACGATTCGGACAGTGATCCCGAGTAGGCCGTTCCTATTGAATCAATATCCAAGGGGTTTCTTTTGTAATTTTGTTTCCCTTATAAAAAAAAAAATCATAATGCTGTGCGACGAAGTTCACAACTGGCAGCCACGTTTAAACAGGGAGCCCTTCACAGACAACTTTAATACGCGCAACGTAGTTGGGCGCACATGGCTAGTTAGGACAATACTTCTCTTCTCGGGTCTCTGTAGGATACCGATGTTCTCATTTGGGTTCTCAGATTAAAAAGGATCCTTGCTCAAACCCATACAGGGCTCTGGGTGACTATATTGGCACATACCCAGAACTTGATGGGGAGTCAACCTACCACTAAGCACAATCACACCATCATACCTAATTTACTGTGTATGTTGGGTTAATGGGCAACATCTACAAGAACAAGTGACTCCACTAAACCCAACACTAAGCAGTTAGTCTGGCAGGGATATAATTCGCTGTTCTGAATAATTATTTTTATTAACAATTTTTACTTTCCATTTTCCTCCTTTAAATATGCTTAAATGGAAACATTTTTTCACTTTTTTTTTTTATTGCTTTTTATGTTTTCATGGCTGTGCTTCCATTAGGACAATACTCCTCTTCTCGGGTCTCTGTAGGATACCGATGTTCTCATTTAGGTTCTCAGATTAAAACGTTTTCAAGAATCCTTGCTCAAACCCATACAAGGCTCTGGGTGACTATATTGGCACAGATCCAGACCTTGATGAGGAGTCAACCTACTACTGGGCACAATCACACCCTCATACCTAATTTACTGGTAGGCTGGGTTAATGGGCAACATCTAGAAGAACAAGTGACTTCACACAAGCAGGGTCAGTATCTAAGTTTCATACAATAAAACCATAATAGACTTGCGTTGAAACGATTCCACCTTGTATATCCTTTAATATACGGATGAGCTCCACAAGGGACGACCGTTTAGCTTTGATGTTTCTTGGCAGAACTCTCACCTTCGACAGGACAATGAGGAGCCCCCCACGTTAGCAGCTCTCTTTTCCGCACACAATGACACACCTCGACATTGCCTGAGTCACGGAAGTTTCGTTTACGGTTAATTGAAACCGGGGTTTTGTTTTGTTGGTAGGGTGGGAGAGGCAGTGGGGCGTCGATAAAACTTGTCCTAACATTTTAACCGTAAACAGTCCTCGAACGTCAAAACTAAAGGAAACCCGACTCTTACTCTTTATTTTTTGAACACCACCGCCGTCTCCGGAAATTCCCGAGTCCCCCAACTTACAAGAACAGAAACAACGGTAGTGGTCTGTACGTTGTGACAACTCGGGAGTGGAGGAGACTTTACCACACGGTCTCAAGCTGCAACATTCGCGCCCCTTTCCCGCAATAATGTCAAAGGTAGCCAGAACACGGCGTTCACCGTCTTGAAAAACCTGCGTCTTGGGATGTTTACTAAACTCCTTCCCTGGGAATGCAGTTCCAACTGCGCACTCGGCAAGACGAAGTCCAGCTGTATAAACACAAAGTCGAGCTTTCCGTGCCTTTGTGTCCTTACGATGCTTAACGAAAGTTGGCCACGAACTCGACAACAGACGGACAAGCGTACGAGTTAATAAAAAGGAAAACAAAAACTCACCTCGAGTGTAGCGGACAGAAACCGTGAACCAAGAAACAAAGCGCGACTGCTACAGTCACAGGACTACAAGTGAAAAGATTTCCGACTTTGAAAGCAGTGACGTGACACTCCCAGCAGTCAGCTGACCACTTGTGTCACGAGAAGATCATTCAGCGCCAAAAACTCACGCGCACATATCAGGAGAGGAGAGCGCGCGCATTAATGCGCATGCGCCAAGAAGCATGACGTCACCACTCACCAGGCTCATTCGTTTCGCAAGAATGTAAAAAGTTCCTCATGATCTCTTGTTGTAAAAACAGATTTTTCCAAAGCTACTGAGTACTTGTTTATTAAGTTTATTTGGAAAAATAAACATCAGCTTTTGACAAAGAACATTCTCTTTGTCACCGATCGTGAATGTGGCTTTGAGTTAACCGATTCTACTATTTTATAAGAAAGGTATGTCTAGTATCCATTGTTGTACTGGTACAGATTTAGTGTATACTATGTAGTATATCGTGTGATATGATTTAAAGCAGTCCCCAACGCTCACAGGCACTGTTCGAGCAGATGTCGAAAGGTTTTTTGTAATATTTTTTTTCTGTTGCGTGCGCACAGAATATCAACGCCCGAGCCGCACGATCAACGCGCCCCTTTGTGTTATTGTAGCCCACCACAGCTCTACGCGTTGTGACTTCCACATTTCCCCAGACACGAACATTAGCAGCTGCTGCATTGTGAACAGTGCTTAGGAGGTCAAAGTCTTCCTTGTCCTTCCAAATGATGGCAAGCTTTTGCCTTTTTGTCACACAGCTACTGCACTAGGCTGTCTCTTGATGCATTCACACGACTGGAATCACCAGGCATATCACGGTGATACGGTGGCACAGTGCTGTGGTGAAGTACAATTTCAAGCAGTTCATGTGAGATATAGAAATTAGAAGCTGCCCATCGTTATACAGTAACATTGGTCAAGCTAATCGACCGCCTGTGACAGCACAGATGATGTAGCGATGCCGTATTGACTATACTTGTCACCACACTTGGTCCCAATCCCGGTGTAAAGTATCGAGGTCAGGATGTGCCCAGAGCTTGCTTCGCAGAGCAAGTAGAACTTGATAGCGAATCGCGCCGGTGTGGATGCCATGTACCGTTTACATGATAGCCTTCTCTTCTAATATACGAGACGTTCGTTAATACTTACTGTAGGTCACAATCAGGAACATACACACCTTCTGCACATTTTTCGTGATTGAATGAAACGCATCCCAAAGTTTATACAGTTTCAGTGCTGGTTGATTCATTAAAGTCATCGTTATTAGTGAAATGCAGGTATTTCATAATGGGTGTAAAATGTCACTCACTCAGAAATTCACCGGCAATGGGGACCTACAACAACTGGTTTGTAGACCAGTACCATCGCCGGTTTTGACTGGGTTACCCACTATGCCTTGCAGCATCAAAAGACTGAAAAACACCTACAAAGACAGGCGACAAGTGACTGCGAAGAGCAGATGGTTTTACTGTGTCTTTCCCGACACCGTTTAGCACCGCACTTTATTTCAACAACTATTTTCTCCACCACCATGACAAATCGTAAATTGTCCAGATACTCAACATCAAAATACATCTTTAGACCGGGATTACCCGTATATGAGCAAAGAGGGGCTGCAGAATTGTCAGCAGTAGTATGAAGCCGACACCAAACACGAACGTGACCGAAATATGGCAGGTCGGAATCTACCCGGCAGATGTTACTTTCACGGTCTGAGTCAGCGTCAGATGATCAATTCCCGTCAACATAAGTGGTGAAGGTTTTTTTTTTTTCCTTTAATATATCGAATTATCATTTAAAATCTGTTTATTGTGTTTATTCGAGTTGTCTTTTGTATATTACTAGATTTGTTTGTAGATCAGATACAAGTAAGTGTGACGAATACGCAAAAACAGAAGAAATCAGGAAGGTGCAATACTTTTTCAAGCCACTGTAGTTCGGCCTGGAAAATGTTTTTGAAAACCCTAAAATATCGGATATTCTTTCACATAAGTCTTGGAATTTTCTCATTTCAATTTTGTATTTCTAATAAAGTTTGAGAAGTGCACACGAGGATTTTGCACCATTTCTTAATATTGAAGACAAATGTTTAAGTAGTAGCGCCTCAGAAAATGGCATCCATTTATTTTATACTTTTACCAATTGTATTAAATTTGGGAGTGATTTATCTAATTAACTTTATAATACATCCTACCATATTATTATATAATGTAAAGATGTTTTTACTTTATAATTTCAATTTGAACTCTGATTGAAGTCCAAAGACATGCAGGTTAGGTGCATTGGCAATCCTAAATTGTCCCTAGTGCGTGTGTGCCCGCCCTGGAGTTTGCATGTTCTCCCAGTGTCTGCGTGGGTCTCCTCCGGGTACTCCGGTTTCCTCCCACAGTCCAAAGACATGCAGGTTAGGTGCATTGGCGATCCTAAATTGTCCCTAGTTTGTGCTTGGTGTGTGGGCTGGCGCCCTGCCCAGGATTTGTTCCTGCCTTGTGCCCTGTGCTGGCTGGGATGGGCTCCAGCAGACCCCCCGTGACCCTATGTTAGGATATAGCAGGTTGGACAATGACTGACTGACTCTAATTGAATTGAGCGATTCTTATGGGTAAATTTCACATATAAGAATTTAGTGATGAAAATTCCATCTTTCAATTATTTATAATAGATATGCTGTAAAAGACTTTCATTAAATCTCTTAAACTTCATAAAAACAAACATTTGCATATGGTTAAGGTTAACACCTATAATGACCTTTAAAACCTCTTCTAATTGCCTACCGTGATGATTTCTGTTATTACTTATTCATATGCTCTAAGAACCGTAAACTTACATTTATTGTAAAAATATTGTTTGTTATCACACCCACTGGCTAAGTTGATTAATAACAATGTCGTGGTCTATGGTGTCGAATGCAGCACTCAAGTCCAATAGAATGAGTACAGATGAACTGCCTGCATCAGCATTAACCTGCAGGCATTAACTACTTTAACAAATGCAGTTTCTGTGCCGTGATTTGCTCTAAATCCTGACTGAACCTTATCAAGAATGGCGTGTTTATTGACATAATTATTTAACTGGTTAAAACTGCTTTGTTTCTAGCATTTTACTTAAAAAGGGCAAGTCGGAAATAGGTATAAAATTGTTAAAGGCTGAGGCATTAAGTTTATTTTTCTTGAGCGGGGATTTAGTGAGAATCTGGGAAGACCCCAGTATATAATACTGAGATGAGAAGTTAACTAAATCAAGTACACTATCAATGAGCATATCAGAGACTACTTTTTTTAAAAAGAAAATAAATAGAAAATAAAAAAAAAGGTGGACCTCAGCAGACTGAGAAACTGTGGTGGAGCAGCAGAGATGACAGTCTCTCGGCTGTCTTCCATCCTGTACAGATGCTGCAAACAGCATTCCCTATCCTAAATCTCAGTCTTGAGACTCTCCTGCAAGTCCATTTTGGGTCTTGTGATGGTCCACGCCACTTAAACCCCACTATGGCTCAACTTGGGCAATCAGTAGTTTATGAACCGCCGCTAGTAACAACCATATAGAAGTGAAAAAAGTGCTTACTTATTTACAGTGGGGAAAATATGTCCCCTGTCATCAAAAACAATAAAAAAGAGTCATGATGACAGCAAACAGTAAAAAAAAAAAAATGTACAAAATGAACAAGAACCACTTTTCCTCCTTGCCTTAAAGTAAAAATCAAGAAAAGAAATAAAAGGATTTTCAAAAAGCTATTTACAAAATCAAATGAGCAGACAGCTCACCACATCCACCGCTCTGCTTTTAAGCAAGCCATTATTTTCCAGTTTCTATTGTCACGCACATGGGCACCCGAGACATCTTAAGGTGATGGCAGTTACCCACCAGACCAGGGGGTGGTGCCGTGTACTAATGCTTTCTCTTCTCCTCCAACCTGCAGAACAGAAGACTTACAGCCACTTCTTTGCTGATGTCACTTCCATGTCCGTCCACCTGGACCCTTCCCTTCCCACCTTTTGAACTTGTAACCCAGAAATTGACCAATGTGATGGATTTCCCATTTAGAATTCCGGGTTGAAAATCAATAGAGTCTAGCTACAGACCTCCAGAGCTCCACTCCATCGAGGATCTTATTAGTTTATATACCTGTGAGAACATCTGGTTACACTATGGTTAAGATTAGGGGGGGTTATCCAGCTCAGGTCAAATATATCAAGTGACAAAAATCTGCAATCCAATTGGTTGTCTAGCAGAGGTACTGAATCATGGAGCTGCAGAGGGACCCGTCTCCTGAAAGGACTACTCCACATTTATTGTGTGCTTTCTTTGCTGTTTCTCAATTACATGGGGTCACCAAGGTGGTGCCCC
Source organism: Polypterus bichir lapradei (assembly GCA_026402145.1). Classification (NCBI taxonomy): domain Eukaryota; kingdom Metazoa; phylum Chordata; class Cladistia; order Polypteriformes; family Polypteridae; genus Polypterus; species Polypterus bichir. Next base: position 10,391,706 of record JANRMT010062856.1, read on the forward strand.
AACTCTTCATCATTTGTTTCCTATACACTATATATTTTTGCAACAAACTAACAACTACAAACTGGTTATACTATACTTTACTAAATACAGCAGGATTTTTGTGTTAGATGGGCAAGAATGTTTCATTTTAAATATTTTTTGTATTTTTTTTAATGTTCTGGCTATTTAGTTATTTACTTATACGCACACAACTGAACTAGCTGTTCCTTTCAGTCACTTGTGCTGGCGTCTGGTCAGATCAACATTAACCATCTGTATTCAATTACAATTAAAGTAAATTCAATTGGGAATAAATTAAAAAAAAATAAAGAAAATGAAGCAAACATTTAAAGATACAGAATACAAATATGTCTCAATTTCCTAAAAGTGTAAGTGCACATTTCTAAATGCTACATAAGAGGAAAAAAAGCAGCTAGGCGAATTAAACAACGAGATCAGTTAATGGTAATAATGACTGACTGATTGAGAAACACATTGGAATAAAAATCTTAGTCATAGGTTGAGGAATCACACAGGTGTATGTTGGTATAAAGGAGGCCCCATAGTGTTTCTTGACACACTTCAGAAAGATTTGCTGGCTTTGGCTAAATGCAGGAAGTGCTCGTATATTTTATCACCTGGTTTTGTTCTGGGAATTCACCATGTGGTGTTGTGGCCAAGTGCTCCCCACTAATCGTGATCTGGAAACCTTTGTGCTACAAAGAAGGATGCTCCACCTGCTCTACTCCTAAGCTGAAAGCAGTGCGCTTCTACAAGTTCAATGGCAGGCAGGCAGGCAGGCACTCTCTCTTACGTGTCTGGACTGTTGAACTGTAAGCCAGCAAAACCATTTGACATACTAACAAAGGAGTGGAAGTAGGGTGACAAATCTTAGCCGCTAACACACTTCATTTTTTTACCCGCATGAACTTTTGAACATCAAAATCAGAGGTTTAAAAAGAAAAAAAAAAAAAAAAAAGGCACACAGATTCTTGTATATGACATGGCTTTATATTATTTCCCGTCAATGGTTAAACCTTTCACATTTGTGCATCTGTCTTGGGCACATCAGAATTAAAACTTGGTCAGGCTGCTGTTTGAAGGGAAGTCACTAGGAGACGAGGACAAAAAGATAAAAACAGACTCTCTTTTAAGAATGATTACCCATGTGACATTGGGGATATGGCTTTGTTGTAGTGTCCGATGGTTAAAACTGAAGCACTTCTGGAGTCATTAGGACCTCAGGACACACACCTTGAGGGAGACAGACTGTTCCACAAAAATTGGTGTCGCCAGCAAAAAAACAAAAAATCAGTCACTCACCACCCTCCATGTCAAGACCTCACATTGAGACTGTGAAAGCAGGGCTTCTGCATCAGTGCGGAGCTTATCCAGTTGAATTAAAGGAAAACCCTGGTACAGTAGCAGATACTGCTGCTTTATAATCAAAAGACCCAGAATTTAAGTCCCACCATCACTATCTCTAGGAGGAAGGCAGGGTAATATGCCAGTCACATGTGTCCAAAGTGGCTTGACTGGACCACACCACAGAGTAGGGCCACCTGTCTTTTACGTTCTAGCCAATCTCTCCGAACTGCCTGCTGGCGATATCAACCATGAGGATGGTGGTAAAATGGATCAAGAGATGTGCAACGTATTTGAGAAACGTTGATATGAACCCAATTATTTAAAACTCTTAACATGCCAGTTTTTAAAACCAGTAAGCAAAACTGTGAGCACAGCCAAAACAAGCCATCAATCAAAGAATGAGTTATCACCACAACCAAGACTGTACACAGATGAGAGATGGAACACTGGGAGGAGTTAAACTAAAATGCTTTAAACACCATTAGCATGAGACAGAGATTGCTTGAGGTTTTTAATCTGTAACCTGGGATGTGGAGGGTCAAGATGTGATGGTTCCTCATGTTGAAGCCTCTAGCAGCAATGGAGCACATTTTAAGGCCCTATCACTGTATATGATTTTTCCAGTGATTTTTTAGAGCCATGCTTCATTCCATAACATTTGAAGGAAGTCACATCACACTCCTGTGTCTGTCCGTCATGTAGTTCAACATACTCAGTGACTGAGTCCACCAGTCAGCAACTCACTCCTTTAACATCAAACAGGTTTAATTACGTTTAATGATGAAGAAGCGGTTTATGGGCAAGGGCATGTACAGCTACAGTATGAGGAATGAGAAAAGCAGGCTGCTTGGACCTCACAAACAGAAGAGAGTCTTATGTCCGATTGTTTTTATATACCATAAATGGAAAAAAATGTAAAGATTGCAGTCACATTCTGCTTACCTGTAAAGCAATCATGAGTTAGAACTCCTAAACAATCCAACACGGGGGAAACAAAAATAAACTAAACTTGTTAAAAATCCACAGAAAAATACAAAACCAGGGTGAAAAATGCAAGCAAAGGTGAAGAGAAAGAAAAAAAGGCAGGTAAGTATTAGGCTTAGGAATGGAAATGTGGCAGGCCACTTGGTCAAGTAATCAAGAGACCAGGAAATGTAAATGTTAACCAAAGAAACAGGCAAAGTGTTAAAACCAGATGCTCAAGTAATGGAAATGTCAGAGGTAAAGCAGTAAACTAAAATCAGTTAAAAGTCAGTAGCAGGGATCAAAGCCAGAAAACATAAATCCTTATGTTAAAAATACAATGGGGGGTCACAGCTGATCTACACTATACTGACATTTAGATCACACCAGTCACACAAATACATGGATATGGCACTTACCATCTACAGTACATGAATATGGCTGGTGCCTGAGCATATCATTATTTCTGTCTACTCAATTACAACCACTCCATTCCACAAGCACCTATTAAAATGTTCCAGCTTTTATATTCAATACCCATCAATCTTATTCTTTAAATACAGGCACCTTAACAGGCTTCTCAGCCATTTAAGACATATAGCATTGATCAAAATAAATCTGGTATGACCGAGACAAGTCTAAACACTGAATCCACAAGTACACACAATTTATTCATTTCTTCACTTGGTTCAGACTATGAATGGACTAACACTTCAAAGGAAGTAATGCAGATCACCCCTGCTGCTCTTATTTAAGAGAGGGCCAGGCACTCCCAAAAGGCATAATGGTCACCAGTAGATGACAAAAAGGCTTATTCAGAATAAGGTACTAATGCGGGAGACATTTCAAGGATAAAATATTACCGTCAGTTGCATCCTTACAAGAAAACCAGTTATTTCCAATATCCTTAAATACACAATTCTTCAGACGTGACACTTGGCATTACAACTTGTATACAACAACATGGTCTGTATCCTTTGGTCAACTATACCTCAAATATAACCTTTCCTCAACACATTTTTTCATAATATGCAAGTTAGAGGGGACATTGAAGTATTAGCACGGAGACCGATTTCAGGCCCCATGTGCACCTTGTATAGAGTTTGCATGTTCTCCTTGTGTCTGGATGGGTTTCTTCCTGTATGAGCAACAACCTAGTATCTTCTACTATTCCAAAATATCTGCTGTGGGCATCTATAAGAATATCTGCTTCAGAAAGTCCTGGGGACAAACAAGTGTAAGCACACACCTCTGAAATAAAGAGTGCAGTACAAATCATGAATTTACAAAACACAGGAGGTTTCTGATATGAGCTTGTAAAACCATTAGGAATTGGCTTCCAATTTAAACCTTGCGTTTTACTGATTCATTAAATGTTTCATACCCTTAAGCTTTGCTGTATCAAATTAAGACAGATCACAGAAAACACAAACAATTCTGAAATATTCAGAATCCATAATGTAACAAAATTCATAATTAATCTTATCTTCTGAAATTTAAAGAATGTGTCCGTTAATGACTTGAAGACAGACCATATGAAGGCTTGTGCTGTTGTATAACACCATTTTTTCAGTAGACATCTGCTTACAGGGACAGATTTGTCACTATGACCAGTGCCTTTTTGTAAATATTCTTTTAAAATCATTCTCTTTTAAACCTGCTTAATCAAACTCAGCTGTATGAAGGCTGGGTCATAAATCAGCAGCAATGGGTACAAGGCAGGAACCACCCCAGAATGCCTGATTTTTGGCCATCAACTTTGGACTACTATTTGAATGAAAACCTCTACTAATACATACATGTATATATGTATTAGACTGTTTAGACAGAATTGTAATTGTGAATGTATATAATCAATAGATTACCACAATTCGAAGGAGAGAGCAATAAAAAAATTAGTTCTATTAGAATTTATAAGCTTAAAGTATTGTATACATACCATAATTAACATAACTATTAGTGATATTGCAGTATTAAAAGTATACATTTATCTTATTTACTTACGTCACCTTGCAAGGTATACTATATTTCAATACTCAAGTGTTGCTGCTCCTGTTCAATGTAGCTTTCAACAAGTAAATTCTCAACAAAAATCGTCAGAATTTAAGATTTACTCTATAGCGTAAAAGCACAGATTTGTATAATAGAACTTAAGTATAGACATCAGCATGTACATAAACCTAGTTTGACAAAATCATGGATGCATTTTACAACAGTAAAGGTGTAGACTGTGGAGAAAGTATCAGTTTAAGAAACACCAGGAATATATTTATACACAAGTATCACCTGAAATGAGAAAAAAGCAGCAGTAACGGGGAATCGGAATTAAAAAAAAACAAAAAACTTAAGAGCAATTACTCATTCTTACAGACAATTTCACAACCAGCATAGCAGCAAAATGCCAACATGTTTTTCTACTTTGAAAAGTGAGGCATGGGGGGGAAAAAAGGAAGAAAAAAAAAAAAAAAAAAAAAGACTTTTTTCAAAGCTGGTAGAAAGCACTTTATTGCAACAGCATATTTTGATTTTCATTGGTTTCCTTGCCTACTCAGCACACAGCAGATATACAGTGCAGTAAAGGACAATCTAAGCCACATCAAACAGGTTACACCAACAGCTGTGATGACCAGCATCCTATTTTTATTTTTGTTTTTAAATCAGCACCTTCAATTAGTAAGAAAGGACTCTTCTGTGCCCCCACAAAAATTGTTAGGCAGTGTGGGTGACTTCTGGTAGCATCAGTTGTAAAAGTTTAACTTTTACAACTGTTGTCTACATAACATATCAAGGTATGTATATATATCTTTATATATAGATTTTTAATATAAAGTTGGCATCTGAAAAATACAATGGCAAACTGTTGTTACAACACAAGGAGGCAGACTGTCAGTTAACTGCCTAAATGTTTAGGCACCTTGTGGTACAACTAATTTTTACATACACTCCACAGCATGTTGTTTCACTAATATGTTTGTCAATTATGGCTTTATGAGTACAGCTGAATTAAGGAAACAAAACTGTTTTTCATGAAAACTATACAGGTGTACAGGACTCATGTTCCTAAACAAACATGCAAAACCTTTTTTGCAATGAAGGAATGGAAAAAATACAGTAATCAGGAGATACTTGTATAGACTCATGGAAAATTAGCCTATTCTTATGAGTGCACCATCGTGCAATCCACATATTTTAAGTAAAATATAACCAAAATCATTACCTAGATAAATGACTCTGAGGAACAGAACAGGTGAACTAACAGCACTAAAACTATTTGACCGAAATAAATTAGTTTTCTTGATGAATTTCCAAAGCAGCTGAGCCTGCTGGATGCATTGTTCAAAGTTTTAACAGCAGGTTTTCTGGCTATGCAAGAGTGTGCTTTTTAAAAATGAAACAGTATCTCAGATTTACTGCACTCTTCCATTACTTATCATCAATTTCTCCTTAATGCTTGATCATGCACAACTTATTCTACACAAAAAAAAGCAAACAAAAGCACAATTAAATTCAAGATTAAGAACTTCACGAGGTTTTAAGTTTATGGCCCATAGTTTAAAAGGAAGGGTGTGTGTGAAAAAGGCTGAGTCACTGATGATGCACACATTCTATGGATAGATAGTGACTGAAGTGGAACTAATATGAGCCCCTTATGTACAAGTGCACACTTCTCCAAGCTCTCTCCATGTTCCCATCATAAGAGGCAAACTGGAAAGAAAAACAAGGAAGGTTTTATTAGAAAAATAAAAATTATTAATACAAAGTCTCTTAGCATTTCAGGCATCTCCATTTTCATCTTTTCCATTTAAAATTTGTAAAACATTTTGTTAACACCTTGGCTTTAAGATATGGATATGAACAGAAACCTAGTTTGATGAGAACACAAACAAAAGGTTGTTACTACACACCGATTTGCTCAGTAATAATTTAAAGAGTGATAAATTAAGCTATCAGATGACTGCTTAAGGCTAAAGTACTTCAACCCTTATGTGAAAGAAAAATAAATTTGTGGAATCCCAAAGGTGGTGTTTGGTAAAAATGGTAAAAAGATGGTGCCCTACAAAAGAGTGGAACAGGAATGAGTCAAAAGCAAAAGGTTCTATTTTAGGCAACAAGTCAAAAGTTCCAAACTAACTACTCAGATCATCAAATAAAGATCACATGGCTGCTACCCCATAATGAAGCTAACATTACACTACTCTAACCATCAAATAATAAAGTCACAGACTCGGGGACAAAGCCCTACCTTGTCACAATATCTAGGGCAATTCATTTATGGACACATATTTAACAGTGGCTATACAGTAATAACATTAATTTTTGATACTCTAGAGTTGAAATCTAGATTAAAAAAATTAAATGGCTTCAATTCAAATATAATCGGTGATCTTAATGTGTTGCTCATTCTAATAACCTATGGTTATACAGATAAAGATTACAATACATCTAACAGAAAAACTTTGTAGTATGGGAATTTGAATTATACATTTTGACATAATATCCTAAAACCTGCTTAAATTAATCCAGTTCAGAGTTACAGGGGATTGGGGGAAATTAGAGCAGCACTGTGCACAGGGCAAGAAACAGCCAGGGCTGCCTACAACTTAATAGCACTACTACCCAGTTATATTTGGTTATTTTTTTTTTTTTTAATACAAAGATGTTTCAGACTGACTGAAGAGCCTCAACAAAAATAAAAAGCTGTAAATGTAAGGTTAGCACATTCTGTGGAAGCACACAATCCAAACATGCCTTGGTAAATTATTATGCATTAATAAACTGACATTTTATAAAATGTGGGAGGTGTAAATTACAAAGTGGTTTTACGCTACGACAGATGCATTGTAACGCATTCCCCCACATGGTCCAACACATCTAAGAATCATTCTGACACACAATTTGTAGGCTGTGATGTACTTACAAAATATTCTGAGCAGCTTCATTCCAGCTTAAGGAGTTCCACATCAAAAATCAAAGTGGCATTGGGTGGGATGATACCTGGGTGGCCTTTTGCGCCATAAGCAAAATCGGGTGTACATGTCAGCTTAGCCCTTTGGCCAACACTCATCTAATTTAAAAAAAAAAAAAAAAAAAGAGAGGGGGAGAGACTGATAAGTTTCCAGCTTGAATACAGAAGTATTTATAATAATTCTTTACATTTACATAGTACTTTACTCACTACTCAAAGTACTCTCCACGCAGGGAAGACCCAGGACGGCAACCATGATCTCCTTACTGCGAGGCAGCAGCTCCGGTGTAACATTTAACACATATCCAGCAATACTAGTACATTTGTAATTAAGCACAATATCATTACTCTAAAACAGTATGTTGTACTGAGTCAACATACTACTACTGCCCGTCTAAACAGCACATAAACCAATCTTAGTAAGTTCATGATTTATTTCTGACATATCAAAAATAGTACATCTTGAAATTAAAGCCAAAATGTGCACCTAGGAATGCAGCAATAACATAACTTTACCATAGCCACATTAACATTTAACAAGATGTTTAGGCATTAAAAATAAACTTGGAAATACATAAAAAAAAATGCATCCAGTAAAAACTGACACACAATCTGGATATCCAGACAGACATTCTAACTGTGAAGGGAATAATTATCGTTCTTATAGAATCATCTAAATAAACTTGTAATACAATTATTGAAGTCTGCAGTTGCAAATTTTAAATTTAGAACACAAAACATGATTAACTAGGCTGACCCGCCTTTTAAGGCGACCGACTTTTAAGTTGACCACTTCTTAAGGCAATTCAATATGTAGATCAATTTGATATTTTATACAAACTCATTAATTTGTTTATATTGCATTTGAGCGGTATTACTCTAATACTCGTAGTTTGTTATTTTTGTGATGAAATTTAAACTTTTTTTCTATATTGAGGTCGCCCTTTTGAACCCCCCCTGATATTTACTACGCGGTGAGGCATTTGTACTCCATCAACATGAATTATTTCCAGAGACATAATTTTGTCTATTTTTCCAGCGCATCGCACACAAAAGCAAGGGAACGATGGGAGCACCAGAACTCTGCTCACATCATGTCGCTTCGTACCGCAAGCTGCAAGTAGTAAGTCTATGATAAGCGAAATACCGCTACGCTTTCCACTCACGGGACGGAAGGATAATCCCGACCACTTTTATATAGTGAGAAAGAAGAAGATATCGCACAGTCTGGAGTAGAAAATCATCTTTTACCTGGAAAAACGAAACTACAAATCCCATCGTGCATTGCAAAAATGGGCGGGGCGTGTGTGAAACTCCGCGCCTGCGTAGCACTCACGGGACGGAAGGACAATCCCGACCGCTTTTATATAGAAGGATAACACCTTATTCTGTCCGACCAACTTGCAAAAGAGCATGTATGTGACTTATCATATAGACCATATTTCAGAAACATGATAGGTCTCCTAGTGGACACCCAGGAACAACTTCAGCAAAACAAAATAAATGTTTGGCATTTCAGTTTATTTTAAAACACCAATTCAGAACACTGCCTGCAGTCTTAGTCCAGGGTGCTAAATGCTCTTATAAAAAAAAGAAAAAAAAAAAGACAAAAGACAAAAGTGTACCTTTCTTTGTTACATTTTACTGTCTACATTGTTAAGTTTACAAGGATAATAGACAGTTTATTTTTAAACACATGCTCATATTTTAGTGTAGTTGGGCAGGGATTTGCGAAGTGAAAACAGTAAGTATAGATGAAGGACATTAAAGGTACAAATGAGATCTTGAGAGCAAATGCCTTAACTATGAGTTTGTGCATGAAATACCAAAGGCTGTTGCGTTTGTATCAGAGTATTAATTATATAATTACACTTTGAATGGCTAAAAATTGAACACTTAAATTTTACATTGCCTTGCATACTGCAACGCAACATTGCAGCATTTTCCAGGTAAACTGGCCATATTTTTTGTCATTTTCAAGAACAGTTGAGTAGCTTCTATTGTCAATAAAACTAAAAGTTTCTGTCAATTAAAAAAAAGCAGTCTTTTCCATTTCAAATGCAGCCTGTTCTGTCAAGCTCTACTGCAGCTTAGAAGGAAGAGCCAAACAGCATAGGGAGATATGTTTACATCTTGCTTCAAGTCTAATCAAAGTTGAAAATCGCTGTATCAGTCATTCTCCCCATTTTATGGAACATGGCTAAGACTGTGTGCCCCACATTATACAGCACAGAGATTGGTACTTAAATGGTACTCTAGCGTTTGACAGTGCACACAATCATAGCCACAGACTTAAAAAAATGATCGACCGCTGTGTGCAACAAGAGGTGATTGCTACAAATGGGGAAAAATGAATGGACAGGATACATTCAAATAGTGTCAAAACAGGTTGCCTATGTACTAAATGTGTGGCCACTGTTTGTGTGAAAAAAACATTCCTACCAAGATTTTCCTTCTTTTGACTGCTTTACGTACAAAATAAATAAAGAACGACATCAACACAAAATTTGGCACTTATACGAGAAGACAGATCAGCCTTGGTTAGGTCAAGTTAAAGCAGCACTACAAAAGTCTTGTCTTAATAAAAATTAAAAAATGAGGTAGGTCCACAGAATAACTTTGCTGGACAGGTTAACACTGAAAATCTCCCAGTACTGAACACCAAATTATGTTCAAAGTTACGAATGCTTAATGGTACCACAGCATAAAAAAAAAAGATGAATACTTGTAATGTTACATAACTCAAAAACTTAAATGTTCACTTTTATAAAATGCAGAATTTTCAAACAGTGTAAAGAATCATTCTAACAATTTCACTGCAAAAAAGTTAACTAAAATTATACTTCTGTTAAGAATAAACTAATATTAGCTTTTCAGAGCACAACACCAAGTTGCATGTTTCTCAGGATAAAAATAAATGCCAGGGTGTAAAATAAAGGTTGCTAGCCAGCGTTTAGGACTGATGACTGTAAACACAGCAAGCCTGGTACAGCAAAGTAAATACTAGATATATAAACAGTCCTGTACTATCTATAATAATGTGTCACAAGACTGTGTTGCAAGGAGTATGGAATATAGTTCCATAACGAAATAGCAAAAGCAGGAAGTTACACATGGACTATAAACTCAAATAATAGTTGTATCTTGAGTCTTTAAAAGGTAATTCTTAGTGTAAATTTTACTATAAACAAAAACTGTAGTGAAAAACAAATTACTTTTAACCAATTCTCCAATACTATATGATAAGTCTTTTTGGAAGATCTTTTCAAGTCCCACGAGACAAGACTTTTGACATGAAATTGTTTCAAGTCATGCCCTCTTCTCAACCATATTCAAACATGCACACAGTCCAGTCACATCTCATTCGTGTGAACGCTTTCACAGACCTTTCCTGCTCTCTCATCTCTTATAAATTTTTATGTTTTCCTCACTAAGTTCCCAATTAAAGAAGACGTATTATGTCCAAAGCTTACTGATGAATTTCATCCTGAAGGGATATCAAGAGATGAAATGAGTACAAGGGCAAACCTAGAACGGAGAAACGATTAAGTCAAACTAATTAACATGAAAATTGTCGATCGGTTACACAGCAAATTGGTTAAATGCGTATCAATAGACTATGCTGAAGCAGTTGGTGGTGATCGTGCAGAAGATGAAAACATCACCTTACAATATTCCGAAGAATAACTATAACCGTTAACAATTACTGTTGAGAGAAGGATGTATCCAAGAAAGGTCATGTAGTAAACCTTCCCTGGATAACAGACAACAAAGGAGATCTTGATAGGCCATTCGTATTAAAATGTTAACCATTTTCCCCCGTTATATTAGATTATGCAAAGACAATTAACAAAATCACAGAGACATTCAATAAAGTCGATTTATTAGAGTGAAAGAAACAAAATTCTCCCACAGGCAGTTATACATTGCGTTGTCACAAGGCAAGTCCAAACACAGAATCAAAATTCAGTTCGAAACTAATGAAAACCTAATTCAAAAAATTGTTTTTACTGAAGTTTAAAAGTAAAAGTGTAAAAGTAAAAAAATGTTTAAAAAATATTTGAATGTTAAAGTCAAAGCCAAACAGAACGAAATGCAACAAAAAACTCAAACATGAAAAAATGTACTTTCAAATTATTACGTTTTACTATTTCTTTAATACATTTAATTACACACTGTAATATAAAATAGTTCTATTATGCATATGTAACAATTCTTATGGAAATAGGAATTTGGTTAAATTGTATAGCCGCATCCTCATATGCGAGCAGCAGAATCGCAAAGAGGTTGCGCGTAGCGCCAGCCAGGGCAGGGGGCAAAACCTCCTAGTGTGTGGGTGTGTAAACCATCATATACTTAACAGAATAATAATCATAATATACATTTTATTTTTAGTTTTATAATACTGAAGGTATGCCCATGGTCAGTTTGGATATGTGAAGAAAGTCAAGAATGGTGTCCAAGAATGTGTTGCTCGCATTTTTCTCTATTTACAATATGAAAGACTGCAGTGTACAGAAGGTTTCCCCACCAAAGTGCATGCTGCACTGACACTTTAGTATCTTGCCACCGTTATTGTTTTTTTGCCTTATCTAATTGTTTTGGAATAGATAGATAGTATCTATCAAACTAAACCACCAGTAAGCCAGTGCATCTGGAAAGTGTGTTGTGTCTGCCACAAAGGAAGAGACTCCATGAAATTGTGGGTGGCTATAAAAAGTGGTGGAGGGCATTTCATCATCAGTGCAACTGTTGGGTCATAACATCCCCATTGCTGACCCAAAAGGATTACTGAAACTGATACAACTTAATTCAATTTTAGACTATAACCCTACTGTATCTCCCATACTGGAAAGTTTGCTATTTGGGAGTAACTGACAGCTGACATTATGTGGCTTAGCTAGAAAAAAAGTACTTGTGCTTTAAAAAGGACACTTTGGAAAGGATGGGTAAATCAAGCATATTTAACATTTATTCACATAATGTGAATCAGCTCTGGTATACTGTGCTCATTTTGCCCTGCCCTACTGGCATTTTCCCCAAAAGACACGCCAATAACAGCTGGCAAGACATGCCTTTATTACTTGCACCAGAAACACTGCCTTCACTTGCATACTCAACTGGTACATGCAAATGACTATGCATGTGCACTGTATGTGAATCTTTTGCAACTGTCTTTCTGCTTAGTTGATAAAGTTTGGTTAAATATTTTGTGTCACCACGTTCATTTGTTCTAAAGCCAAAGTACTGCCATATTGGCAAGGCTGACTCCTTCTTGGCCACCAAACTATTCCAGCTGTACTTTTCTATACCAAACAAGACAGTTTTGTACTTTGATAAAGTTCATGGCTATTATGAGGACACCTTCATTGACCAAATTGAAAACCGCAGGAAATGCAGAGCAGAAATTTTGGCTTAGTTAAAATGGTGGAGCCTAACCAACCAACAACATCATTATCAATCAACAATGTTTAAAAAGGACAATCGATCAACCTAAGAATTCAAACATTGCCTACCCTACCTGGCTGCAACGAAACCTGGGTATTATAAAAGTGTATAACTTAAAAGTTGCATCAATTAATTCTCAAATATGTAAATGTTAACGATTTAATTTTGCTATAGAATTTGATTCACTCGCTGTTACTCTTATAACCTGGAAAAGCCTGACAACTTCAGTAAAAAATATTAACACCACATATGCTATCGTTTAACACTGTCCTGGGGCAACATCATTTTAGGAAAGTACACCAATCATGTTTCTTGATATTCCAACCTTTGTTGCTTTTGACTTCAGCTACCAGTAACCAAAATCAATTTATGGTCTTGCACTTTCTCTCTCCTTATATCCAATTGAATTTAAGGTTCTGTCATCTGTCACATGACTAAAAAGGACACCATTAACAAAAAATGCCACATTGCATGCTGAACGTGACAAATTATGCACTCCATAAACAACACATAGGGAGCAAAAACCTGCTAAAAAGCCTAGACCAGTCAACCATAACCAATCTTTAAAAAATAAATAAATTGGTGGTTTGCAGAAAGATTCCAAATTATATAACTGCTTTGACTGCAAAATCTTGACCAAATATTATGTGGAAAAGCATTAAGGCGTTGACAGAAATATGAAGTCACTGAAATCCTGAATAAACAAAAACCAGACAGACTGGATCTTGGTGTTTAATACAGTACAGACAATGCATGCAAATGACCACCTGCAGGTTGAACTATTTATAATTGGGGATGTTAATAAGAATTAAGATTACCATTTCATATAATGTATTACAACTGTATTGAATAATTGTTTAACCTGGATATTTAGTAATATTTGGAAAAGTCTAATTCAGGAAAGTCCAAAAAAGTTACTTTGAACTATGTAATCCAAAAGGCAAGTGCGGTGATCTTCGTTAATACATGAATCAAAAACATTGAGTTTTAAACAAAAGCCCAAAGAAAATGTTTTCATACCATGCCACAAATATGAAAATGGAAACAATTTTTTTTTCTAGCCACAGTTGACTTAATGGACAAAAGTAAAGACAAATGTTAGGTGCAAGAAAGTTTCACAACTGTTTGATTGCTGTATCTGATGCAACTTAAACGAAGATTCAGTACAACTGGTTTACATCCAAATGAAGCAAAGGTGGGTTCAGTAACTTTGGGTCACACAGCAAGGTAGAGGTGGAGAGTGAGCTAGTGGATTAAACACCACTGCAATAACTACATAACATATCCTGCCAAAATAAAAAAAAATCTATCCTGCTATTTTACCAGTCACTCAGGCCAACTAGCGTGGTCCAGACCATAAAAAAGGGTTGGGTTTCCATGTTACCACAAAATTTGATACTTTTACATTTATCAATTTACAATATGCATATGTGTATAATATATACACACACACTCTAAGATACAGCTATGAAGGGGAAAAATGTGAAAACTTTATACAAAAAAATTTTGATTTGACACAGGCAACCCCCACAAATAGCTTGGATATTGAAAGATACAATAATACACAAGTAAAAGAAACAACAAAAACTTCCATCAAATTTACTTTAAAAAATAATGAACAGCTGTGCTTTCTTAGCAAAGAATCCTTGGCAGGAATCTTAAGATATTTCGGCAGCATTAGTCCCCAGTGAACATATATTCAGTGAAGAACCTTTCATCTTTGAAAAGAGAAAATGTGCAAGTGGTCTTGAATTCTAAAATGAGAAAACATTCCTTACTAAATGCACAATTTATGAATTCTGAATGTATGGTGCCCTTAAATTCTACATGGAAACACATTATGAACAATGTACTGAAGTATAAAAGTTATAACAGCCAATGTTGTGTGCAGAAACCACTTCTCTATGGTGTTGGCAGTTAAAGTGGGCTGGTGAATAAATCAATTTATTGTTACTTAGATAAAATTCTTAGCTCAAACATAAATTAAGTGCCTCAAGCAGGAATTTTTCCCCAAGAGGCTCTTCCAGACACAGGTAGATCAGTGTTACCCTGGATATTCTAAGATTGTCAAACCTTGGTATTGCATTGAATGTCTCATATCTTGCCTCCAACATTCTTGGGTCCTCTCTCATGTTACAGGTGTTTTCAAAAACTATCTGTGGAAGCGACTACTGTACACACAGAAATGGTTACAATTTCTTCTTCCAAGCCTTCATGAACTTACAAAGTCTCAGACAGCTTGCACTGAAAAAAAAAATGTTAAGTTCTGCAGCTAGCATGCTACTGGTGTTCATGATGGTCTATTAGGTTGCACCTGTCTGACACATTTATTTTGCCTACAGTATGTAGACACACATTCCGTAGAAATATCCTGCAAGACTAATGTTGGATTTAACTCACTTCCAAAATTAACTCTTTGAGGGCTGAATATTTTCCAAAAAACTCAGTTTTCTGTAAAGTACACAAAGCAACGGTTTCACACATAAATCAACCAGAATTTATATCACTCTTTAATATTGTTTTTTATAAGTATGCTGCTGCTGGAGTATGTGAATTTCCCCTTGGGATTAATGAGGTATCTATCTAAAACGTCCGTTTCTGTGCCGTAGCTGCTGTTTGCGCATGTTTGCCATCTCTGGAGGTAGCGGCTGTGTGGGGGCACCTCAATGGCCAGCAGGAATGCATGGTGGGCTGGCTGCCTTGGCATAACAGGTGGGTGGCGTTGGCAGTCGCAGTGTGAAGCAATATGGTTTGTACCTCTTGTCATCATAAGTGGTGGACCTCCCGAGCGAACGCACCTACACAAATGTGTTGAACACCACGATTAACTGGGGACCAATCAGCTGATGCTGGTACCTCACTTTAGTGTTCAATCTCCTGATCACTTGCATCAAATTCCAAGTCTGAGAAGTTAGAGTCAGATTCAGCAACAATATGTAAAACGTCCACAGTGTATTTAGTCTCTCTCCAGATGTCGATGCCATTTTAGAGGTCATTTGCTCGTCGCTACTCGCGAAGGGAATAACGGTTAAATCAAAGTTACTTAATTTTTCTTCTAGCAAAGAGAGTCAAACTTAAATGTAAGGGCGAGTTGTGTTGCAGTTTACAGCTGATTACCATCTTCTACCCCCGAATTTTGACAATAGTCGACATCAGCCCTGAAAGAGTTCATTTGAATAGTCAAGAAAAAAAAAAAAAAAAGAGTGAACATTTAGTTTGCGTTATTATGAAGCTTGGTTTTTGTCAAAACTTTTAAAAATTCCACCTTAAAGAATAAAATTAGAATTTGTCCTTATCTATATAAATGATTTTGATACAACTACTGTACCTGGGCAACTCCTTCATCCCAACCTCTTATGACTTCCTGTCTTCCAATCTTAAATTTGAAAGGTTTGCCTCTGTCCCTGGATGAATCAAACTTCCTGCCATCTGTCAGACAACCTGAAATAAAGGGAAACTTAATAAAAATGACGTTGGTATTTACAATGCAATGTGAAACACTATCATCGCCACCATACACTAGATCTTCCTCATTAAGAAAAAGAAAAAAAAAAAAAACCTTGCCAGGTAGAATAACAGAAGCAAGAGAGAGAGAATGAAAAAATCACATTAAGAGACCTGTCAATGGCAGGGAGTTTCCTCCTCAATTTTTACTTCCTTATACGTTTTAAAATTCAAAATCTATGGACTCACTTGGTAGTATCAGAAGAAAAGTGAGGTGCACTATTTTAATAACAATTTTAGATTTAGCAGTTACTTTAAAGAAGGTACAATTCTTCACTGAAACAGACATAAAAAACATTCAAAATCATGAAACTGCCTGAGGTTGTTAGTTAACCCATCTGTTTGGCTGTCTGAAATTTATTATTTCCTTCTCAAAACAATGAGATATTATCTAAAATGGTAAATTAAAGAGTGCAAATCAATGTGGCAAGTTCCTTAAACATATTAGCTCAGATGTGCGTCAGTTTAGGTCATGGTCTCATCATTTGTGCTCAAGATTGCATTTTAGGAAAACTGCATCATAATAAGTACAGTAAATCAATTTTTTAATACAGTCTTACATGAAAACCAAAATCATATGTGAAACAATGTTCTGTTATAAGAGAAGCATACACAGCAGATAAATGCAAGGCTGAAAAGAATATGCATGCTTGAAAGAAAACAGTACAAGTGATGCACAATGTGGTAAGCGAAAAACCAAACATCCGCTGAAAACATCCTGCTCAGCCTAACATTACATTTGACTGAGAAGCATGTCAAAAGAAAACTGTAGGCCATATGGTTAAAACAAGGTTGAAAACAAAATTCACAACCAAAAATAGGGGGAAGATGTTTCTCAATCAAATATTGCAAGTCAATATTTTGCAATATTCCTGTAATTTTCTGCTTTCACTTTTAACAAAAATGGGATGCACCATCATTGCAATGTACCAAAGAGAGCAAATTTATGGGTATTTTTAGGCCAATGACCTGCTAGCCATCTGTTTGATGGACAGATACAGGCAGGGCAAGAGTTCAAACTTCAAAATCAGGTCAGTGTCATAACTCAACCTTATGGAGAGAAAAAGAGGAAAAAAAAAAAAAACTATTGTTAATGGCATTGTCTTTCTAAAATCAAAACCATACAGCATCTTTGTTTCTGTATGTTGTGTGTCAGTCAAGTATTTTTTTCCCCCTCATGAAACACTTCCATGCAAATTACCTCAAAGGCTCAGCCATCATTGTGTGGGAGTATGTATATAGAGTAGATGGTGATCAAAACAGATCAGTTTAATTTTGTTTAAATCGCAGTCATGCTAAATGTGCAACAAATCACTAAGATAAAATCCCAATATCCAAGCCAATGAATAAAGGGGAAAAAAAGGCTTACAAATGAAGCACTGGGAAGAAGTTTAAAATGAATACTTCTGACTGGCTTATCTTCCATCATCATCAGGAAATAGCTACAAAGACAGCAAATCTCAATTTTGTTGATTGAAACTACCTACTATGATTTATCTAAAACTTACATTTTACCATCTATTTATTTGCATAAAGATACATATACAAAATGTAGAAAACAGAAAATTAGTAGACAAGCATTTTTTTTGTTAGCTGAAATTTGTCATTAATAATGATCTAGAGAGAAATAAAATTCTAATGTGCTGTGTCCCCTTTTTGCTAACCCGTGCCAACAGCGATTGCATGGAAAAAGGGTCTTACTGGTTTATGCAAATTAAGGCCATCTGCATAAGTGAAATGAGCAAAGTTTGGTGAACGGAGAGTAAAGATTTTTAGCAGTTTTTAGCTTTGAATAAATCAACTTTAAAATACCTTTGCAATATTAAGAAATACCATTATTTGGTGATGTCCTTTAATACACAGTTCTGTAATCTGTCATACTTGTACCAACAGCACCGAGAAGTGTATGTTCAACAGTAAGCAGTTTAAGTGAACTAATATAAGCCCCTGTTAAGACACTCCACGTACGTAATTTGTATTTAGCTAGTTACACGGTACTTCGGATACCATCCGATTAACAATGGCACACGGACATAGAAAATTTCCCTGGAAAAGCTGAGTAACACCGTTAGTAAACATTAAAATAAACAGTTTCTAGAAAACATTAGTGGAGTTCTAGCAAGCAATCAAAACCACATAATTTAAAAACCAAACTCAACCAAAATTAATCTGTTTAAGTTAATCTGCAAATGTCTACTACTGAATTACTTAAAGGAATGGGGGTTTTCAAGCAAGGTTTTATTTAGATATTTTGGCTTGTTTTCAAAGAGAAAAAATATTTTAATAGGATATTTACAGATTCAATGAAGGCTACAGTCTTTTTTGCTATGTGGAAGCAATGGCCTGACTTGCCTGTTCTTAAAATTAATCAGATCAAGCCTTTCCAAAAAATTTGAAGTAAAAGATTTCATTTTTAGGACACAGTATTGCACTCCCTGGCTAGAAATGTCAACTTTATATTATGCATTGAATTCCTAAAACTAAAAATCGGGAGTGGTCTCCCCTAGACTTTCTCATATACTCAGATATGGGGGTGGATACTGGAGGAGTAACCAGAAGAGCAATGATTCTTTTTTATATTATGTACATTAAAGAACCGTCAACAACAAATCAAATCAATAATATATTGAACAATTATTATAAAAGTAAAGTTGAATAATCAGACTCTGCAGCTGCATGAATAAAAGGTAATGTAACACTTCCAGTTAGCGAAAATAGCTCAAAAGTTCATAAAAATCTATGTACATAAACAGACAGGCACACAGACAATTCCAAAAACGGTATTTCCTGACTCAGGAAAGTCTAAAACGCCAAGATTCATGAAAATCAACATGGAATCTGGACGATTACAATACTTTCCCTATTCTTCATATACGAGAAAGTAAAAAGGAAAGAAACAAAACTTGTTAAATGTGAAACCTCTACTAAGTGCAATGCAACAGCAGCAGGTTAGATGCACTTACACAAAACGACAACCTACACCATCAGGAGATTTTTAGTGATGGTCATGGCATTCATCCAACCCAGTTTCAGTAACAAAACCCTACAACTCAATTCGCTTGGCTTTTTCTTTATTCCACTTGCTCTTTACCATACCAGAATAAAGAGAGTGTGCACTAAAAATGCAGTACTTAGCTCAGTTATTGAAAGTGCCTCCTACAAACAGCAAGCTATTATAACTGTGCTTCAGCAAGAACTGAAAACATTTTGAGCGTGGCATACATCATGAACAAACAGCAGCTTACTTTTACCAAATTCATACAGCTGCACCAGTAGGCGAAGAAAGCTAACATAACCTCCATAAGTCATAGAGAGATCTCTTGGGCAAACATATTGGTTGCCACAAAACACAGTTGGAGAGAAGTCAGCTGGCAGGAAGGATTAACTGGCTTTCATGTCTTTTCAAGATTGATGGTGCTCAAGATGCATTGATTAAAAGAATGCAAAATGCTGAAGACCCCCATCAGACATCAGGGTGCAGATAAAGGCAATGTCATATAAATGCTGAAAGTAGTGATGCTTTCACTGAAACTTGTACCTAACTAGGTTACCTGCCTGGTTTGATCATGTCATTGTTTTTCAAAAGTAAGGCTCACCTAAAGTGAAAAGTTGTAGAAAAATGAGCAAAACTCAACACCCTTACTATATATCCACACAAAACAGTGGACCTAATGAAGTACTGAGGGTCCAAATTTGTAACAATAATCCATGAGTGCCCAAAAATGGATTACCACAGAAATGAGAGAAGTAAAATAAAAGTAGGTGAATGGTTTAAATTTGAATCGGTGTAAAATTTAAATAAGACATATGCAAAAAGATTTAGAATTACATTTTAGATGTTGCTTTAAATTTTCAGTGTTAATAGACTTTATAATTAAAGGACACCCATACCATCACACTAGAAGTTCAACTTATAGGACTGAAATAAAATACTTAAACCTCTATTAAGACAAGTCCAAAATGCATACAAAATAGCCATTCAATGAAAAGTTCTTGCAGAGCTAGTAAGACAGTTGCCAATACAACATTTTTTTTTTTTTTTCAAAAACGGAAAATGGCACCATTTTTCAATTGGTCTGCTAAAGAGCACAAAATAACCTGTCTTGAGCGCTGTCTCTCTCACTGTTTCTAAATGATATACATGTATACAACAAAAACAAATCTGTACAAGGCAATCTTTGTAAAGGTCCACCAGTCAGACATTTTGACAGAACACATATCCATACTGTATTTGTGACATTTTGTAAGCCAAGATATAAATGAAAATGAATTGAGGATCCTGAAATGAGGTTTCAATTTCAAAATCCTTTGTTGGTGTAATTTCATTAAGGCTTGGTATATGAGCAGGAGACAGGCACAAAAACCCAGGTAATTTGATATTGCTTGTAAAAGACTAGCCTAAATACCTGAAACAATGTTTAAGCAAATGCCCTAACAATACACACATGGATGTGAAAGGATTTTTTTAGCCAACGTTTATCACATACCATTGCACAAGGAGGCTAAGGTGATCAGAGCAATCTCATGCACCATCAACAGTTACAGGTGGACAGGTGAGAGAAGGTTGTTTGATTCTTTTCTGGCAAATAAGCTGCCAGATAAATGGGCTGTGTACGGTTGCCAACTACATCAGTGGACAACAGCTACCCAATTCCTTCCTGTCCCCTCCCATCCTTTAAGCAACCACATGTTCTGTAACACCATCCAGTTCTCAGGGGACAGGTTCTTTATCTCTTCAAATCCACTGGAATAGCCATACTTCAAAAAATTCCAACTGCCTATATTTGTGCACAAATATAACAGTTGCACTATTATGAATTTATGACATATGAAATAAAAATGTATGCTGAATTTTTAATAGCATTTAAAAAATGTATAGAAAAAACAATTTATTTTTGATAAAGGTGTATTGGCGTATATATTTCCTGTGTTTGAAATGAAGACATTAAAAGAGCCAGTTTTATGGGGACAGGCACAGTGCAAAAACTGCATCCTGAATCTATTCAGTAAATGTAATTTTTTTTTAACAATTTGACAGATCTCAAAAACACAGGTCTTACTATCACAAAGTGAAACTAAAATACTTACACCTAACAACACCACCGTTTGATGTACAAACAAGTGAACGTCACCAGGAAACCATTATATCGGAACCAAGTCTAACAGGATGCCTCATGAGCAGCCCATCTAATGAATGTACAAATGCTGAAGACGTTTAAATTGATCAAACTTTTTTGCTTACTGTGCTGTCGGAATCTTAAATCTGTTGATTTCAACACTCTCGTAAATTTAGTACTGAAATCAAAGACTACTTTATCTGCGACTGCTGTGAGGGTGGACTGGAGATTGTCAGCAAGAGGATTTACAAAATATGTCGTCTTTGGCTACAAGGGGAAATTTGTCAAGGTGGGCTGTTTAAATAACAGATGGAAATAGGCAATGTTACTAATAAACCTTATAGAGAATATAACATGGAGGAAAAAAAATCATCTTCAAAGCAGTCACACACAGGATTTAGTGAATGTGAAGTTTAATTAAATATAAAGATAGGTTGTTAGTTGTCTAAAATCTGCCATGCATCACACCTGAAATGAACAGAATTAGATCAAGAGAAACTGGCAAGGTAATTGCAACATTGACTAACCAAAAAGGCAGTTTTTATGTGCTATTCAGCTGCAGGAAAATAAAGAAAGCAAGGCAAGGCAACTATTTATATTGTGCCTTTATAGACAAACAAACAAAAAAAGTTACAATATAAAACTGAAAGCAATTAGACAAAACAATATAGTTAAATGAAATGTGTGTAATACACAAAAATATTCAATTAGAAGTTAAAAAAAGATATCAATTTTTAAATTCAAAGTTAGTAAAACAAGTATAAACAGTAAAATAAACATAAAATGTTCAGAAATAAGAACCTAAAAGCCAAACTAACAAGTATTAAGCCTAGATTTGAAAACGAAATGGTCTCAGCACTACAAACCAAGCGTGGTAAGCTGTTTCAAAAATTTGGTTCTCCGCATGCTAATGCTCTTTCACCTGCTGAAATGTTTTTCAATAACCACACATATAACAGGCCAGCATCAAATTTAGATTCCTGGGAAGGCTTAAAAAAAAATTAATAAATTCATTAAGTAGCTAGTGATTAAGTGATTTATCAGACAGTAGTAAACGTTTATTGTCTATGAAAAATTTGACTGGTAGCCAATATAAGGCAGCTAAGATGGGACTAGTATGTTCTCTTTTCTTAGTCCTTGTAAGAACTCAGATCTAACATAACAAAGAATGTTCATCAGGCAATGAAACTGTACACCATGATTGCGGTTAGCATATAAAGAGAACAAAGAACAGGCCTTACTACCCACCTCTGAGGAATACCATACTGGGCTTTAATTCTCCCAGGGCAGCAATTATTAACACAAACGAATTGCAACTTGTCTGTCAAATATTACCTAATCCAATCAAAAGCCTGACTGCCAATGCCTACTAAATTCTTCATTCTACCTAGCAAAGTGTTATTATCAGCAGTGTCAAAGGACACACTTAAATCTAGAACAACGAATAGGGAAACACTGCCAGCATCGGTAGCTAATAGGAAGTCACATCACCACAACTGATGCTGTTTCAGAGCTATTATGACCTAAAACTAGATTGAAAAATTACTTCTATGCAAACTACCTTTTGTAATGTTTTATAAAAGCAGAAGAATAGAAATAGGCCTAAAATTAGATAAATTATATGGGTCAAGGTTACTTCATTTAATTAGCAGTTTAATTGTTGTAGCTTTACAGCAACCGGATATCTCACCAAGGTTAAAAGAGTTAATTATGCTAACTTGGACTACTGACTTATAATAGTAAGCAATTCCTTTACTGATTTGAGATGGAATCCACAATGCAGAATGAAGATTTTAATGAGGCAATTAAAGGCACTACCCTTCAAGTTAAAAATATGAGTTAAAGCTATGAATCTCTCTCCATCCATCCTAGGATCCTCAGAGAAAGAGAGTGAGGTTGTGTCATCACGTAGCAAATTACTTCTAAAAGGGGCAGTTACCTTAATTAACAATTGTGTATAGTTTTAAAGATTTTCTTTTCAGACAATTTTAAAAAATGTCCAATTTGGTCTGTGCCTCCTATGTTCCATTTTGCTTGAGAGTATGTGTGTAGTTATTATGCCATGGCATTGACTTGGATCTCAACCTCGTCTTCAAGGAGACGACTATGTTTAATGTAATAAGTAACAAGACAGTTACATTTTCAGCCATACTATCCATATGTCTACAGATGCTGATACCACTGGGAGAGATGAGTTATAAAAATCTGACACAGTATGATCAAAAAATGTCTAATAATAGAGCTAGAAGGTGAAAAAGAAATTTCATAAGCCATTAAAAACCATTATCAGAAATTAGATCATTCCGAGTAATTACTAATTCTTAGGAAGGCTGGGAGCCTTCACACCCTACCACACCAACCACATGACGAACCACCCTGATTGGGACCCAGGTGCAGCCGTACAACGGGTGACACCTCAGCATCACACTGCAACAGTGCGATTTGTTTTTTTGTTTTTTTTTTAAAATGGTGGCTGGAGTGCCAATCCTGCCAACAACTCCCAAGTTTTCCCTGCAATTTGGGTAACCTGCTTGAAGATTAACGTTATACCCAGGACGAAGCAATTGCAGGTTGA
>JANRMT010062856.1:10415635-10455842 GCA_026402145.1 Polypterus bichir lapradei
GATAAATTGTAGCAAGATTAAAAACTTGGGGCAATTTCAGTTGGCCCCAATTTGAATAATATAGACACCTAGGACCTCAAACGATAAATGTGTCCACACCTAGTCAAAAACAGCTGGGATTCCACCACAACAATGGGGATTATGTTTGTACACAAGAGCTCAGTGGCAACTTTATTTAACATACTGAACTCATCAGGCCTGATCCTGGTTTCAGACAGACAAAGCACATATAGTGTATATATATAAAAAAAAATAAAAAATAAAAAAAAAATCAGTGATTAATTTGTTGACCAGTAAGAGATCTAATAGTCATTTGCAGTTGGACTAAATATCAGATTACCAGCATCACTACCAGCAGGCTGGCAGTATAAGTAAAAAGAGCTATTTCCACACTCTGATATAGCAGTTGTAATATTACCAATATGAACTTTAAATAAGTACAACACTTGAAGTTCACAAGAAGAATTAAAAAAAAAAAAAGGAGGACTAGCCCAAAATGTATCCCATGTGTTATTGATAAAGCAAATGTTGATACCAGACCACTAATTCCTAAGCCAGTCAGTCACCAAAGTCAGCTCAATGCCTCAAAGCCACAATTTAGGATAGGCAGTGGCCCCGATATAACTAGCTGTCTACTCCAAAGTTGCAAATCATTAAACAAGCTTTTAAATTACATTTTAGTTTGTTCAGATTTGTGCTGCTTTATATTGTTGGCAATTACATGAATGATAACGGTTCTTGAAAATTGCTCTGTTGGGATCTAAAGGGCAAGATGAGAAATATTCATTACTTAAACACCATGAAAACACTAAACATTAATGTCTATCACAGTCTCCAGTTGGTCCTCAGTGCTAGAGTACCTGGGAGACGCGAGGCATCACAGCTGGCTATGTCAGCAACTTGGTCTTCTTTGCCATTAGTCAAGCTTCTCGTTCCAAAGGGTCAGCACTAGCATGTTCAAAGTCCTCAATCTCTAATCAAACCTTTTCATGTTGACTTGCTGCATTGTACAGTAATTATTATTATAGACAAAACGGCCAACTCTTAACAGGTAAGTGCTCCAGGTGCCCAAAGATAAAACTAGATAGCTTCCACTCACAAAGGTGATAAAAGGTAAGGTGGAATGGTCATTTGAAGTGGGAGAAGGACACATCTTCCACGTACCATCCA
The DNA here is from genome assembly GCA_026402145.1 of Polypterus bichir lapradei. Classification (NCBI taxonomy): domain Eukaryota; kingdom Metazoa; phylum Chordata; class Cladistia; order Polypteriformes; family Polypteridae; genus Polypterus; species Polypterus bichir. The sequence continues at coordinate 10,416,806 of JANRMT010062856.1, forward strand.
TATGACCTTAAGTAAGGCTGAAATGATTCCTTCAGAATCTCAAATAATTGGATTACTAAAAAAAAATCACTGAAGCAAATTCCGTGCACTGAAGCTTCATTTAATCCGTATACCTACACCTCAGTGAGCTCACAGCATTTCACATGGATGATTATTAGGGTTGCACAACACACTTACGCTGTGGACAAGTGATGTGAAGATGTGATTTGATGGCACGGATTGCAAAATGGAGACAGACTGAGAGAAAGTGGTGTGGGCCGATGCAAAGGGACAGGCCAGAGAAAACATCAAAGTGACTAAAGTTTCGGATCATTTCAAGCTTGAAAACTTAAAAACAAACTGTACAGAATGTAACTAGCTCACTACAATAGCACAACATCAGTTCTTCAACATCTCAACAGGACGTATCCAGTCCACATATGCAGTCCATACAGCGGACATGACACAAGGTAACGTTAACATTAGTATTTAACATAAAACAATGATTGCTAGTTGAGATGAAGGCTAGTAAATGTATGTTAACTATGACTATATGTAATCGCTAGTTAAGAACGTAAATCAATATGATGACCAGTTATGTCTCTAAGAAAATAACCACAGAAAATAAAATGCAGTCAACCCTAGAAAGCCTGCACTTCAATGTTAAGCTGCGTGAAGTAGGTGTGTGTGACTAACATAATACAACACGAAAACTGTGTTTTTTTTATAGATTTATGCCTCGGTTTTAGGCAATATGTATACCTTTTTTAAAGTCCTTTGTAAATTATGTATTTTTGTATTTATTTGTTTTCGCATTTCAGACAGAATCGTAATAAGGTGTTTAAATGCACTGAATAGGTTTAGTTTAAACAAATATTGTATGCAATTTAAGCAATACAAATGTTGGTTTTCCTAAAAAGGAAACCAATTAGCTGTTTATTTTAAGACAGAGGTCTTATTTTCTTTTCTGTATATTTACTATTGCTCTTAAATAAAGCAAAAGTATTTCTAATCCAATTCAGTGATAGAATAATCGGTAGAATACTAGATTACTTAAATAATAAATTGCTGAAGCCCTAAACCTAAGCAAGTTGTTTTACAAGGTGTGGCTACATGTGGACATATATTAACATGCACTGTGCCTGCACAACTCAAAAGTGCAATTTTATAACTGAGCAAATTAACTTAATTTATTTGCATATTCCTTTGGCAACAACCCTAGTAACTGCAACAGGGAAATGGCAGAGGACTCGTAAAAAGTACTTCAATATGATTTTCATTTATATAGAGAAAAAAAGCAAAAAAAAAAGCAAAACATCCACCAGTAGTCTAAACCTGCTTATCCAATGAGGGCCACTGGAGAGCAATGTCTCCACTAGCATCAACGAGTGCATTCAGGAAACATTACTAGACAGAACAGGATATCAATCTCTGCAACAGTGGAACCGAGAGGCTGCGCCTATGTTGTCAACTTGGCAGCAATGTGGGAATTCAGGGACCAGCCCTGGATAGACGGAGATGTACAGTATGTGTATTACTGCATACATTCATTTACTTCCTGATAAAAGTACATAAAACAAAGATTCTTGTTGAAGAAGATGAACTTGACTACTAATACACTTTTAAAGCACTTACTCTAACAAAAAAATGAATTCCCAAATTCCCAGTTTAACCTAGGTTTTCCAGTTTTGCAGCTGTGTCCCTTAAGGCTGTAGGAAAAAAAAATACAATCTATCAAGGCTATTAGAGGTAAAAACTCAGTTCCTAATAGCTTATCTGACCCAAACAGAATTAAGCACAGGAAACAAGTACAAGCTAAGAGGATGTGGGGTCCACCTTTATTATCAACACATTTCTTCTGGAGCCAAAAAATGCAGTACATTAGTGAAAAAGAAAAAAAAACGCTTCAGAATGGTAGAACATGTAAAAACGGGGAATAATGGCGGAATTTCTGTAACGCCTTACATAACAGTATTGATGCGACGCTATTCCACTGTTTTACAAATACAAAAAAAAAAAAACTAAATTCATGGAGGGAAAGGCTAGGGAGAAAACAAAACACAATTCCTCTTAAAAATTACGGAATAAATGGATTTTTATAGAAACCCTTCAGCAGCTTTTCCAGATCCAAGATCGCCCGACAAATTATTTGCAATTAACTGCAGCGCTTCAATACCTGTTGTGAGTTAATTTTTATTTTTTGCATTTGACCACATTTTCACATTTTTAAGCCTGTTAACCGATCCTTATTCATGCCGGGTTGGAAGGGCTTGAGAAATCCTATTAAGATGAGAGTTGCTCGCCGCTGTGCTCTCAGCACATCCTAATATGGAGTCGCTGAGCTCAATGAAATAATTCACTTACACAAACGCTGTCTTTTTACCCAGCCAAGAAAATAAAAGGAGGGCTGGTGGCCCAATCTTATGCTTTGATGCCGTTTGGCAAAAATGGATTCAGGGTTCCCAGGACTCAACTGGCCGGCTCCCTATTTATTTCGGATTAATACTCCGCTTTAGTCTAATGCGGGTATTGCTTGAAAAGAAAATACGTGTAATAATCACAAGAGGGTACGCCTACGCCGATCTTTTTAAGCAATATCTTCAAATTTATAAATCAAGCCGGACACAAAGCAAAAATAATTAAAAGAAGATTTCATTCATGTTTAATTCCCCGCCGACCACGCGGCCTAAGCCAGGCAGCCAGACAAACTCACCGACATAATGCACCACACACGTCTGTCCTTTCTTGGGGAATGTCCTGCCTGCAAAATTCACACACACAAACAAAAAAATCTTATTAGACCACTAATTCCCTCGATAAATCATTTTCCCCACCTCTCCTTAAAAGAAGGAAGTAAAATCTACAAACAAAACTTCACATCGTACCGTCTCCAGGGGTGATAGTCTCTACCTCGACTCCCATTTTCACTCGCGATGTTCCTTTCCGCAGATCCTCTGTGTTCGGGCGGTATGAGGCGCGCGGCTGCCCGCAGCAGTACCCTTGTCACGTGACACGGGCTGCCCGACCCTCAATGACGTTGAAGCACAAATGGGCGACGCCATTTCCGAGTTGGGCAGCAATTTTGCTTTAGGTGTGCTGGGATGGCTGGAGCTTATAGTGAATCTTTTATTTTTGTAAGTATTATGGAAATGTTAGATTAAACAAATTAATGGAGGAAATTCCCAATAGTTCTGCATTCATTAAATATATTGATATTTATTCTAAAAATTCTTGTCATTATTCACAACCAGTTTTCAGGCTCTTGAATATTCTATGTTGAAACTGCATCTGCACCTTGTTGTATGGGGCTATTAGCAAATGATATCCGAACACTTCAGTTCTTCTACAGATGTTCTGCCTGACTGGTGTAATTTGATCCAAATTAATCAAAACAAAACACAAGGCATTTAACAAACAAGAGGAGACTGTTTAGTCCTTAAAGCTCATTTGTTTAGCTAATAGCAAAGCTATATGAATATCTGATCCTGATACTTCTTAAAAAATTTTAAGGTTTCAGATATAAATCCATGTCTTGGTAGTTTGTTCCAGATTTCCACAATTCTTTGTGTCCAGTAGGGTTTACTGGTTTAATTGCAGTTCTTCTTAATTTCCACTGATGTCTTAAAATATGTGATTTACCCTTAAGTTGAAGGAGTTTCTGCTGGATCTACTTTATCAATGCCTTTGCGGATTTTGCAGTTTCTTCTAGATCAGTGGTTCCCAAACCCAGTCCTGTTGACCCCTTGGGGCTGCAGGTTTTTGTTCCAACCAAGATCTGTTTTTAATTAGACTCCTAGCCTAATTAAGTAATAATAATAATTCTTTAAGCTGCTTATTCCCAGTTTCTGTGTTTTGAGGTCAATGAAGAAATTATAAAAGTAAGTGAGTTAATACAATTAAGCAGTTAATGTAATAATGTTTTGTTTTTTTTAACTTTATTTACGTTCATTATGATTTCCATTCTGCCTTTCCATTATTGACTAATTAGTGAGTCTGACGCTAAAGCAGTTGCATCCTCTCTTCATTTAGTGTTGTTCGCCTGGGTGTCTGCTTTGCTTGTTTTTCATTGTCACCATTAGGATACAATGAAGGAAGCAGACTACACAGAATAGGGCAAAAATAATAGGAAAACAACAGAAACAGAATTAAACATTTAAAGCTATAGCAAAAAATAAAAATGTTTCTAAACGTCTTATAGAGTGGAAGTCATACTGCTGAGCTCTCCTGAATGCAGAATAAGAGAAGAGAAAAAGACCAGCTAACTAAATGAGATCAATTATTATCACTTATTGTTAATTTGATTTGAACAAAAACCTGCAGCCCCAGGGGGTCACCAGGTCCGAGTTTGGGAACCACAGCTCTAGATAGATAAATAGATAGTGTAAAACACTAGGGGTCGCTGTTGTCCCTTTCAACCCAACAGACACTGAACACAGGGTAAAATCACCAAGAAGGTTTTTAAATTATTTTTCTTCTGGTTGTTCTGCCCAGAAGCACTTCCACCACCATAAGCAGGCAGTACAATAATAATAATAATAATAATAAATACAATAAACCAACACAAATCTCTCCTCCACACCTCCCAGCAAGCTGTGTCCTACTCTAAAAAATACAAGTCCCCAGGTCCCCCCCGCAGCGTCTCCTGGTGGCACCCACAGTACCCAGCAGGGCTGAGAAGCCGAACTCCAGATCCCATGGTGCCCTTCGGGAATCTGGGGCACCACTATGCTTTAGGGAAATCGCCATCTAACGTCTTGGGGGAGGTAGTGTCCCACAGTAGCTGCCTTCCTCCATCCTTCTCCTCTTTGAGCCGGCCATCTGTGACAATGGATAGATAGATAGATAGATAGATAGATAAATAGTTTTAAAATAAAAAATACTGAAATAAAGCACACATTACCTAGCCATTTAGCAATGGCTTCCTCCCAACTCCAAGGTCCCCTGCATGCTGACCGCAGGGGTTTTTTTTGCCTTGGTCAAAAAAGCCCTCACTACTGTTTCTACAGTTATCTGGTTAGAACTCAGAGGTCTGAAGGTACCCCCAAGGAACTCCCCCTGGGCACTAGGTTTCCCTGCAGACATCCTGCTGCACAGAGTGTAATTAGGAAGGGCCAGTCTGTCTGTCCTCCCCAATACGTCTGTGATTTTAACCCTCAGTGAGCTCTGGCATGGAGACATTAACCAGGGTAACAAATTGATTGTTCCCCTTCCCACTTTCACAGGATTTAAATTGAAATAGTAATTTTTTTCACCCAAAATGCGATATTCTACAAGGTGGTCCAGATCTAATTATGCAGATGCAGATCGTTTGGATAACTGAGTTATGCGGGGACGATTCCAGTTCGGTCCAAAGACGATTCCTTCATGTCGTCAGTTCGCACACTTCTCGATGGTCTGGGATTTTTCAGGTGATTTTCTATGTAATAAACTTAATAAGTTATAGCGTAATGCAAATTGCATAATTAGATCTGGACCACCCTATGTATAATGGTAGCGCTGCTGCCTCGCAGTTAGGAGACTCGGGTTTGCTTCCCGGGTCCTCCCTGCGTGGAGTTTGCATGTTCTCCCCGTGTCTGCGTGGCTTTCCTCCGGGTACTCCGGTTTCCTCCCACAGTCCAATGACATGCAGGTTAGGTGTATTGGCGATTCTAAATTGTCCCTAGTGTGTGCTTGGTTTGTGGGTGTGTGTGTGCTTGCCCTGCGGTGGGCTGGCGCCCTGCCTGGGGTTTGTTTCCTGCCTTGCACCCTATGTTGGCTGGGATTGGCTCCAGCAGATCCCCGTGACCCTGTAGTTAGGATATAGTGGGTTGGATAATGGATGGTCAATATTCGATATGGTCAAAAAACACCTAAAAGATGGAATATCTTCACCACATAAAAATGCACTCTGGGCACACTTTGTCTGTTTTGGTAATTCAATGTTTCCTCCCAATGAACTTATTAAGTTTATTTTTTGAGTATCTGCGCAATATGCAATATACGCCGGAGCACTGGGAAAATCACACAGGTGAGGTCTGTACAGCAGCAGAGGAAGTGGGCAGAGTATTGACCGATGAATGACATAAAAAGGACAAGGACAGCTATCTGGGCTCGACCCTCGTAGAACGACTGTGAACGAGAAACTACATGACTGGTACTGCACTACCGGACAGTACCTGATGCCTGGAGGCTTTTGAATGCTGATGGTGGCATTTCCCATGGCCATGCTGTGGGAGTTCAAGATGGCTATTTTGAATCCAATGGGACATACAATAAAGAAAGCATTTGACAATCACTGGTGTCTCTTCAGCAGTCTTCCTTGCCATTGGGCCATTACAATGCATTTATTTATTTGTATTTATTTTTCTATTTATCATTTGATTGTTTGACTGGGTGTATTATTTGTCCTGTGAGTCTGTATCCTTGTTTTTATGTTTCTGCCACTGTGTGCATTTAAATGTCCTCTTGGGATTAATCTAATCTAATCTAATCATAGTCCAAAACCTGGTATATACAGTGTGGCAATTGGAAATATTAGCAAAGGAAGCAGATATTTTTCCAAAAAGTAACAATTTCGTGAATAGCCGTGCCTCAAAGAAACATCTCAATTAGCAAGTTTTTTTCCAGCCATTTTAATTGTGCATCTGCTTTACTGCATTTTGAGTTTCTATTGTATGCATTGTTTTCAACACCTTGCCTGTCTTGCTGGCATCCATTTCTGCCAGTCTTTCTCTCTCTCTCTCTCTTTGTTTGACTCTTTTATATAAGAAAGGCAAAACTCTCAAATCATTACTATGCAAATAAGAGACCATAACGCATATAAAATGTGGAACAGATTTTCAAAAATAGTTCAAGAGATAAATAGGTGCGTGGAGGCACAAGAACAGAAATCAAATGAATAACTAACGGTTCTTATATCAGCAGGCCTGACTGGGAGCTCTGTTCTGTCAAAGGCTTGTGTCACAAGTGAGGCGTCTTCTTTCAGGGACTGCCATTTTTATATGCTTCAGACCGAAAGGGGCGGGTCTTTTGGGGAGTGATGAAGGCGTGGTCATTTGGACTCCTGGGGCATCTTCTCTGAGCTGCAGAGGGAAGAGAAAAGACAGTTGAAGGCAGTGGTGCCCTGAAATAAGGAGACCATGTACAAAAAGGGTTGTCATTTGCACGTGGTGTAACCGAATTGTACGCAAAGCCACTTAAATGAAACTCTGCAATGTGCACTTTAATCATGCCTGAATTGTTTGATTTGTAATTTTAAACTGTGGAGCAGAGAGGTAAATTAAGGAATAATGTATATTTGTCCTGCATATAATGGAGGGCACTTTATGTTCTGCTACTTTAAAATAAAAATGGAGGAGCAACAACAGAACATGATCCTTTTGAATGTTTTGATAAGGCACCTGCAAAACTAATGACAAGAGTGAAATTAAACGGGACCCGAATTAGATTGAGTTTTCTTTTTGAATTATTGAAAGTTATGTATTGATCATTTTATCCTTCACTGGCGTTTGTTTTTATGGAACAATTTATTTATTTAATGAAGTACATTCACCCCAATTTATTTGTTTAAGTTGGAATAAAAAGCATAATGCATTTATTTGCACCAACCTACTTGTCTGTGTGCTGTCTCATTGCAGTCCATCCCAGTCATTACTATTACTGTCTCAGGTTCAAGAAGACACCAAGCCTGCAGGCAATCTGGGGTACAATGATGTCAATTGATGCACCAGAGCAGCATGAATCGTGGACTTCTGGAAAGCAAGAAAAATATCTGTCTTTGTGTGTGAGCTGTTTATCGAAATTACGTCTCTTTAACTGTGATGATGTTTCATGAACCATATCATCGGTCTGCTATATTGTTTGCTATTGGATGCGGAGACCAAGCTGTAAACACAGCTGCACTTACACATAATATAAATCTTTTTCAAATAAAAATGTATCTTTATATAGCAAAAATGTGCACATAGCATAGACAATGCATTATCAGATGGTAATCACATAAGGTGAAGATGTATAACTTTCATTATCTCCATTACTTTTTAGGTCACAACTAGCCAACCTTATCCCCATGTAGGGTGTGGTCATCTGAGGTAATAACGGGTCTATAACTGTGATAGATTTTGGGCTACCAACCCATCTGTCCCTGTTCTGTGCTCAATGGAGTGACAACAAACAGAAATGATGTCCTCAGGCATTTTAACAAAAGACAGCTGCCCAACAAGGCTTCTGATTATGGCTCGAAAGAACTCTGCCTCTTCGGATCTCTCATCAACATGTCACCCATCCATCCGGGCAGCTGGGCTTTTATGGTCTGGGGGTTGGAAGGGGCGGAGTCAGTTGCCCTCACTGGGCAGTCTCTCTGCTGTGGAGGCAAAGGTAGATGACACAGTTAGCAGCAGCACCACTTCTCGGCCCGCCGTAGTATTACATACGTAGGAGGAACCTGAAAGATGACGCTCTGAAGTGAATGTGTGACAAGGGTGTTTTTTATTAACTTTGAATTTGAAGCAGATAGCTAGTATGCTGGCTGAGGTTGTAAGGAGTGTTTTTTTCAGTTAATCAGCCTGCTTGCAAAAATAGGAAAATTTTGACTTATTTAAATCGCAATGATGTCCTAACCATGTTACACTGTCTATGAAGAGTGCAAACAAAGATGCCACAATTAAAGGAAAATGTTTTAAAAAATCTATTTTTTATTTTCCTATTCACTTTCTTCCTATTGATATTTAACTATTGCAGGTAATTTTAATAATAATAATAATAATAATCATAATTAGAGGGCTCTGCCCCCTACTTGCTTTGCTCGCCAACCACTGGGGACAGGTAGTAGGTGCCCACTATCGCTTGAAGGGCGTCAAGGTGCTCCTCCATTACAGAAAGCTATTGTATTTAAAGAGATGGTATATAGAAGAGGGCGGCACGGTGGTGCAGTGGGTAGCGCTGCTGCCTCTCAGTTAGGAGACCTGGTTTGCTTCCCGGGTCCTCCCTGCGTGGAGTTTGCATGTTCTCCTCGTGTCTGCATGGGTTTCCTTCGGGTACTCTGGTTTCCTCCCACAGTCCAAAGACATGCAGGTTAGGTGCATTGGCGATTCTAAATTATCCCTGGTGTGTATGTGTGCGCCATGTGGTGAGCTGGTGCCCTACTCAGGGTTTTTTTCCTGCCTTGCCCCCTGTGTTGGCTTGGATTAGCTCCAGCAGACCCCCCATGACCCTGTAGTTAGGATATAGCGGGTTGGATAATGGATGGATGGATGGTATATAAAAGAATATGCAGGATGTGGGAGGAAGATGGTTTGTTCCTTAATTATTATAGATACAAAATCAGTTATATCGGTTGTCACACACGTGCGAGTAGGAGACAGCTGAAGGGCATAAGTAATGTCAGTACCACATCTGACCAGGGGAGGGCGGGGTGCACTGACTGTCTTTCTTAGTTCGCTGCAGACCTTTCCCGAGAAATCCTACCAGGTTCTGGTACCTTAGAAGATGCCACTTCTGCGTCCCCCCTCCTCGATGATGCAACTTCCGGTCCAGGCGACGTCACTTCCAGGTCCCGGGTTGTCGATGACGTCATTTCCGGGTGCAGGGCATTCGATGACGTCGCTTCCGGTCAAGACGACTTCACTTCCAGGACACGGCCCTTTGATGACACCACTTCCTGCATGGGCCTTTAAAGCTGCCATTTTACCACCATGGAATCAGTTCTGTTTTGGACTCAGTGTTGTGAACATATCTGTTCAATTCTACAAACCTTTTGCAGCTAGGGATATTATACAGGTGGCTGCCCCAAACCTTTTTATGATGTCTGGTCTGTGTTTATATCACACTGTCTATTTTAAATACCAATGAATAATAAAACATAGTAAAAAGTAAAAGAGTAAAAGTAGAAGTAAAAAGGTAAAACATAATAAAACGTAATGAACGGTAAATAAAAAATGTAATTACATTAACATCTTGTCAAAAACAACATTACAAATTACTTTATCCTCTAACTTACATTTTATAAATGTTGCTTTTTTGCATTTCTATACTGTTCAGGATGTTTTTCTTTTGCTTGAATAGAAAATTTGCTTTTCTGTCTTGCCCTTATAACCGACTGCATCAATGGGCGTGTCATGGGGTGGTGTGGAGAAAGGATGTGTGCAGTAGGAGTAGTGATTGGGTGAGCGGTGTGGAGGGGTGTGGTCAAGGCTGAATAACACAGACACAGCAGAAAACATTTTTAATATAATTGAGAGTTAATAATAATAATAATTCCTTATGTTTATATAGAGCTTTTCTCACTGCTCATAGCGCTTGTAGAGAGTAGGTAGCCATTTCAACCAACCAGGCCTGTTTTGCTCCTCCCATTGCCTTCCATGTTTTTCTTCTCCTTTGGTTCTTTCCTTTCTCCTCCTATATATGTAAATTGGATTTTCCTTTTCATTCACACATCCGGTGAAAGTCACATATCTAAAACATGGTGTCTAATGCCTTTTTCGATCAGCTTGTAAATACCCTTGACTTTTATATCTTTGCAAATGCATACTGATGAAGCCCTTTACTAACTTCATCGTGTCACTTAGTTATTTAACTCTGATTATGTAAATGTTATTTCATCTGCCTGTCTGTTTCTCACTACTAAGGTTCATTTTTGTCATTAGCAATAATTTTCAATTCTGTGGCATATTCAGATGTTGTTTATGCATTTTCATGAATGCCTGAGCATAGTGATATACCTTCTTCTGGGTTTCATGAAATACTGATTTAAATTTATTTACAAAAGATAGTAAAATATTAGATGGCCTTTTCCATTATTAAGCAAGCTATTTTAACAGCTCCTTGACAAATGAAGAAGGTTGAAGCTGTGTCATAATTTAAAACCTGCGAAATGTTGCAGGATCATCTTGTACATGTTTAGGAAGGCTAATTTTCAGCTCTCAGACAACCACAACGTGACTGTCTGAGGCAGATGAATGAAGAACCAGACATATTGTTGCGGTCCTGCCTGTTCAAAGTATCAAAAAAGTGTAGACCTCTAAAAGCATAAGCTATATCTCCACTTCCAAGCAGGTCAAAACCAAAGTAGTAGGCCTCAGTCCTCTAAGTAGCCTAGTCCCAAACTCAAGACGCAGGCTTACATCCTGCATAAGCCTACTACGGGGTAAAGGCTTTTAAATGCAAAATGTACACAAAAGGGAGAGTGGAAAACCATAAAACAAATTTGGCCTAAAAACAACACATTATTCATCCATCCATCCAGTTTCTAAGCCTGCTTAATATTTAAATATTTTATTAAATGGATCAGACAAAATAATATCTAAATACTAGAACCAGTAAAAGAAAACAAAAAATAGGTTTTCTAAAATGTACTATTAAAAGCAAACAAATCCAATAATCATAAAAAAACAAGCAATACCTTAACTTGAGAACCAGTTATCAAAACCATAGAATCCAAATATTATGATTGCAGCAGAAGACAAATGGCAAAAATGTAAGGACTTCATAAAAACCTAACATGAATCCAAAGTGACCTGCCCCACAGTAGGTCTCCCCCCAGCAGAGGCGGCCTTTGGGGGTGGCGACTAGGGTAATCGCCCCCGGCCCCGTGCCTGAGGGGGGCCCCGCGATTGAAGATTCTTTTGTCACAGTCAGCTCGTCATACAAATATGCGGGGCCTCTGCTAGACATTCAAATCCGTTATAGACTGAAATAAGGTACGTGGTGGAATTCTTCGGAAACCACTCATAAACGAGGACTTGTTACTTTAGAAGCCTTTCCCGCCATCTATACCAATAACCAAGAAAGCTCTTAGCATGACATTTTGGGTTTCAAAATACCGTAATAATTACGCCCTTCAGTTTCGGATTTACACTGGGTCAGCAAAAAAGGCGACGCTAATACCATGCAGGTGTCTCCAAATGGCCTTATCTCGACTCTTCTTTCTTGTCGAAATATAGAGTGAGAAAACATGTTTCTTGTTTTTGGGGGAAAAGAGTGGTCCTTGGCAGGCCGTTCCTAATGGACGCCTCAAAGTCATCGCCCCCAAGAAATAGCTCTTATCTCACGCCTTATGCTTGTAGCACCTCAGTTTGGCTTCGGAATTCGGACCTCGCATAGTGAGACATGGATACGTAATATTATGATTAGAGGCGAACAAGCCCGTGAGCGTGGTGGTACTGTATATAGCCTACACTTATGGCTCTCGGCCCCACATATGACACTCGGCCAAGGTCCCACGTACTCCTAAGGCCGCCTCTGACCCCAGTGGAGCCGGATCCTTAGGAAACTGAGACGCTTCAGGTCTATTCTAGGCCTCAACATAGGCAACAGGATTTTAAAGTTCAAAAATGCAAAGGATTGTCTCAGATATCTCAAAATATGTCTTAAATGAGGGAGTGCTGTGCTTGTACAGAGACAAGTCGAACCAGAATATTTCTAAAAGCGGATATTGTGTTTCAGTCAGGGTCCCCGAAGTTTCATGATTTAGGTCTGACTTGTTCATTTTTGATTTTTTTATTTATGTTAATGTTAGTTTTGTTGATTAGTTCTATTATTCTTTGGTTATGATTGTGTCTATGTAGGTAAGCTACCTGGGTTATGTTCCATTTGTTTTGTGGTTGGTCCCCCAAAAGGTGGGTGCCACCTGATAATTTGGTGATAATCTGATAAATCTGGTGGGTCTCCCATAGTTCCTGCTGGTTTATTTAGAATGTGCTAGGGAGTTTAAGTGAGTTCTCAGTTTTTGCTTTGCTTTGTTTTTTTGTAATCCAATTGATTTTTTAATGTTTTTGTTTTGAGACTTGTTGACTTGGATTGCCTTATGTTTCAGGAAAATCCTTTGTGTCTTTTGTGCTCTACAGAGCCTCACTGTGTCACATATCATTTTGTGAAAAATAAAACTTTTTTTATTTTTAGAAAGATGTTTTATTAGCCCTTTTAACTAACGGGGGTTTGGTGGCCTACCCCCTCTAGTGAGAAGTTTAGGTGCTTTTTGACACTTAGGTGCCTTGAGACTCCTGGATCATAACAAAAGTTACTTAACAAATATTCAAACATAACAAAATACTAAAAATGTTTTTTAAAAAGATAGCACAAACCATAGCAAACAAGTTCTAGATCATAATTTAACAAAGTAAACCAGTAACAAGTGGGAAGATCAAAATAACCAGTAAAGACTAACAAAACAGCACTGCTAACAAAGCGTAGTCAATGAACAATGAGGAGCTGCATATCCCATGAGCCTTCATAGGGCTGGGAGTGGTCTTTCACCTGTGATGGACAGGTGGCCCCGCCTCTTTACGTTAACACCCACCAAACACAAGGAACACAAGCAACAGTACATAAATATTTTTAAACACAACAAAAACTATAACACTTTAAACATATCAACTAAATGATATATGATCAAAACAATATTAATGGAAAAGGCCAAACTAAATAACTCAAACCAAAGAATGAACGAAAAAGATAAAGAAAAAAACATAAACATAAGTCAGGAAAGGAACACTGCTCAAAACGTAACACTGAAATGACCTAATACTGTATTACACAAATAAACAGTGAGGTCTTGTAGAATATTTGGAAAAGCAGAAGGAGTCAGTCAAAATGTTATACAACCCTGGCTTCATGGCAGGACTCGAAAAAATACTGGATTTGAATAGTAAAGGTTAGCCATAATGATTCAAGTCAGCAGTAAAAAAAAAATCTGAAAGTACTTTTTCATTTGAAACAGTGATGAAGAAACGCTCTCGAGTTGTTCAGAAGGATCTTTTTAAGAACAGATGAAATGTGGGAGTTAAAGACCTGGCCAGTTTTCAAGGATGACTCAAATATACTAGACAGAAGAGATTAGGTGTAGTAGGCAGGATTTAAAATTTTAAGTTGAAAACTCTAGCTTTAGCTTTTTTTTTTTTTCTAGAGGTCCCACAAGGAGCAAATTTCTCTGCAGGAAATTAGAATCATGTAGGCCTTCTGTGTGACACTTCAGAAGAAATCTGCAACAGTTTAATAGGCATGGCGTAGTATGCTTAGTAAATCATCCTGCGTCAAAGCCTGAAAAATGACTCACTAGGCTGGTTGGCTTTGAAAAATAATGCAAATGGGGCAGAGAGTGGGTGGAAATATAATGGAAAACAATGAAAATGGCAGATGATGGAGTGCTAAACTCAAGTTTAGAAACGGGTGGAGTAAGAACCACATAGAAACATTAACTGCAATGTTTTGAGTATGTGCTGGCAGTGAAGGACCACAAGAGATTACCGTGTCACTAATAGCTTTTGAATTGTGAAAAGAGTAGTTCCATTTTAAGAGAAGAAGATAAAATAACCTTCTGGATCCATTTCCTTTCATAGAGGCATTCCACCAACACTATTAGAGGGTCCTTTATCAATAATCAGTAGCAGGAAGTCCACATTATGTATGCTTAGCCCCTGCTCCACCAGGTCTTTTCTTTACTGGGAATACATGCTCTGCTGATTTATATTTATATTATTCCTTTATATTATATAAGCTGTCCCCCGCAGCTCTGCCCACGTAGTAGTGAAACAGGACAAACTTTAAAAATCAATAAAAAAATATGTAATTCTGGCCAAGTGGAAGGTAGATACTCTCCAATGTAAAATGTTGGCATTGTATCTGATCGTGTTCTGATGGGAGAGCGTCCCCTACGTGGGCACAAAAGCACCTGGCCGTGATATCTCTGGCAATCAGCAGCTACCCTCTAAAACACACGTAGTTCTGATCTCTCTCTCCAAAATGTCAAATGTTACTCATTAACAATCTGTAGATGATATTGTCTGTTGAACAAACAGGTATCGCTAGCTAAGCACAGGCAAGTTACCCGCCAACATGTGGCGGGTGGTAGAGCAACTCAAATGGAGGCTGGTGTGTGAGTGAGGAGGGAGCCGCTCTCTTGGATTCGCGTAAATAAATCAGTACCGCAAGTGAACTATGATGAGAGAAGTTGCAAAATCAACTAGAATATGTTCAAGCAAAGTATCGAAAAAAACCTGATCTAAATCTGTTAAGTAGTTCTCTCGTGAAAAGCGGACAGACAGACAGACGGACATTGGATTTATATATATATACTGTAAAGAAAGATAACACAGAGCGCATAAAGGTTTGGGGTTGTGAGCCCCGTATACTGTCAAACAAAATGAAAACACGGCCTTTTGCCGTTTCACAGTAACAAAAAGCATGAACGAACTACAAGACAAAATGGAGGGTTGGAGGGATGGCTGCTGGGTAGGCGTGGTGGTGCATGGGAAATTTGACGGCATCATTGGGGGGCCAGAGGGAAGAAGGGAACCCGGAAGTGCTGTTCTGTTTTTACTCGGGGCTGGTTTATGGCGGCGTCACTTCGTCTTTCCTATGATACAAGAGAGAGAAAGGTTAGTACGCTGCCTTCGTCCCCCGGCCGGCTGTTCGGCGATGCGTGTCAGATCCGTCAACTGCTCCCGATTCGCTCGTGCGTGACATGACCCCCCCCTTAGCCCAGACCCCTCGGGTCGGGTGGACCAGACCGAGAGGTCGTGGATCCAGGAGAGAGCATCGGCATTGGCTTGCAGGCCACCCCGGCGATAAGTGACTGTGAACTTGTAGGGCTGCAAGTCCAAGAACCACCGCGTGACCCGGGGATTCGACTTCCGATGCAGAGCCATCCACTGGAGAGCGGCATGGTCCGTTATCAAGGTGAACTTCTTACCCAGGAGGTAGTACTGCAGATACATCACCGCCCACTTGATGGCCAGGGCCTCCCGCTCGACCGCAGCATATCTGTTCTCCCGGTCCAGCAGTTTCCGGCTCAGGTACATGACCGGGTGCTCGACACCATCGATACTCTGGCTCAGCATGGCGCCCAGGCCTGTGTCCGAAGCATCGGTCTGGAGGAGAAAGGGACGAGAAAAGTCAGGTGTTCTCAAAACAGGTGCCGAGCAAAGGGCTGTTTTCAAGTCACTGAATGCTCATTCCGCGTCGCTATTCCACACCACATGAAAAGGGGCCTGTTTCTTTGTCAACTCCGTCAAGGGCGCTGCCCTCTCGGAAAAACGAGGTACAAACTGGCGATAATACCCCGCTAAACCCAGGAAGGCCTGCACTGGCTTCTTGACCACCGGTCGGGGCCATTCCAAGACGTCTTTTACCTTCGTACACTGGGGTTTCACCAACCCTCCTCTTACTAGGTACCCTAATTATTTGGCCTCGCTCAATCCAAAGTAGCATTTCCGAGGATTGATGCGGAGCCCGGCTTTCGCTAGCGTCAGGAGGACGGCGTAAACCTGCAATACATGCTCATCCCAGGTGTCGGAAAAGATGACGACGTCATCCAGGTAGGCGGCACAATAGGACTGGTGGGGCCGTAGCACTCTGTCTACCAGACGCTGGAAGGTCGCTGGCGCCCCGTGCAGTCCGAATGGGAGGACCTTGTATTGCCAGTGTCCACTAGGGGTGCTAAAGGCTGTTTTCTCCTTTGTGGATGCCATTAAGGCAATTTGCCAGTACCCTTTGGTCCTGTCTAAGGTAGTTAGAAAGTGAGCCGTCCCCAGCTTCTTGAGCAGCTTGTCAATCTGGGGCATAGGGTAGGCATCGAACTTGGAAACCTGATTGAGGTGCCTGAAGTCATTACAGAACCTCCAGGAACCGTCTGGCTTAGACACGAGGACGATCGGACTGGACCAGAGGCTATGGCTTTCTTCGATGATGTCCAGATCCAACATACGTTGTACCTCTAGATCCAGCTCTGCACGTTTCGCCTCCGGGAGGCGATAGGGTCTTTCCCTGACTACCACCCCCGGGTCGGTCACTATGTCATGCTGAATCAACGTGGTCCGCCCTAGTGCCTCACTGACCACTTCCGGGACTGACCAGCTCGCTCCCAGGAGCTCCTGTCGCTGGGGAGGACTCAGATTGGGGCCGAGGTTAAGAACATCAGTTTCTGAAAAAAAGGAGAGGGTCGGGCCTGGACGGGACGGTTCCTCCCTGTCCCTCCAGGGTTTCAACAGGTTGACGTGATAGACTCTCTTGCTTGGACGACGATTCGGCTGAAGCACCAAATAGTCCACGAGCCCTTTCCTCTCTTTAACCTCGAATGGGCCTTGCCAATGGGCCAACAGTTTGGAATGGGAAGTGGGCACGAGTACCATGACCCGATCCCCCGGCTGAACTCCCGTAGGGACGAGTTTCTATTGTAGTTGTGGGCCTGCGCTGCTTGAGCCCTGGACATGTGCTCTTTTAGGAGGGGCCTGATTTTCTCTAGCCTATCACATAACTGCGCAATATATTCTAGGATATTCGTGGAGGGAAGTGCCTCTCCTTCCCAGCCCTCTTTTAGGACATCCAAGATACCCCGGGGCTGGCATCCATATAGGAGCTCAAAAGGGGAAAACCTGGTGGAGGCCTGAGGCACCTCCCGATAAGCGAAAAGTACCAAGGGTAAAAGTTGGTCCCAGTTCCAACCGTCCGCGCTAACTACCTTGCAGAGCATCTGTTTTAGGGTTTGATTAAAACGCTCCACCAACCCATCAGTCTGGGGGTGGTAAACCGACGTCCTGAGATGCTTGATGCGGAGCAACTTGGCAACCTCCCTGAACATATCCGAAGTAAAGGGTGTACCTTGGTCCGTGAGAACCTCTTTAGGTATTCCCACCCGGGAAAAGAGGGCTACAAGTTCCCGTGCAATGTTCTTCGAATTGGCGGCTCGCAGGGGAACCGCTTCAGGGTATCGAGTTGCATAATCGACCATCACTAGAATATATTTGTGGCTGCGTGTTGAAGGTTCCAGGGATCCTACTAGATCGATCCCGATCCATTTAAAGGGTACGTCCATGAGGGGAATCGGGACGAGAGGAGCGTGGTCCCTTCTGGGAATCTGGCGCAGCTGGCAGACCGGGCAGGACTGACAGAAGCGTCGGACCTCCTCATTGATCCGGGGCCAATAAAACCGGAGCTTTAGTCTCTCCAGTGTTTTTTCGGCCCCGAGATGGACACCCAGGAGGTGGGCATGTGCTAGTTCACACACTTGCCGCTGGTAGGTCCGTGGGACTAGCAACAACATCCGTGCCTCCCTTTTCATGTTCCGCAACTCGATACAACAATTCGTTCTCCAGTACAAAGTAGGGTCCCGGTGGAGTGGAATCAGCTAACGAAATGTCGTCCGCGGATACTATCGCATTCCGGGCAAACTTCAGGGAATCGTCATTCCACTGTTCTCTTTTGAATGAAGCCGGCGTGAAGCGAAATTGATACTCTGCGCTGGCTAGGGGATCGGGAGTCGCCCCTTCTTGAGACGGGCCCTCCCCCGGTTGTGTTTCCGGGTTAGGGCCCGCCCCCGAGGACGCTGGCTCCACGTCATCAATAGTTGCCGAAGTGCACGGCGTGGGAGCAGCTGGGAGGGGACCCTGACCCTTCATTATCAGACCCAACTTGGTTTCCGGAGTGGTGACTGTCCCACCGCGTTTACTTTCCAACCAGTCATGTCCCAAAATAACCGGAAAGGGGGTTTGGGTAACACTGCAACAAGCATTTTCTTCGGTTCCCCTTTCCAAGTTATGTAACAATAAGCGGACCTATATGACCTGGTCTTCCCATGAATACAAGTAACTCTGGAGTTCGGGGTGGCCCACTGTCGCGGTAAAACATAGCGGCGAGCAACAATGGTAATGGTACTCCGGGAGTCAAACAATGCCAGCACCGAATGCCCATTAATCAAAACCACTCCCGTATTTTTAACTGCCAGGGGATTAGACAGCGCACAATACCTCTCACCCCGAGTCCAGCTGCAGTCCATGGGTTCTTGATTCAGGGGACAGGAGCTGACGATGTGCCCCACCTCACCACACTTGAAACAGCGCGGCGTGGAGAGGCCTTTGTCGCGTGGTTTAGCCGGAGCCTCTAGACTGCGGTGGGTGGCCTCCGGTATGGCCACGCATCCCTGTCGGGCCCCGCAAGCTGGCTTCTCCACCTCCCCGAGTCAGTTCACCACCAGCTGGCGCTCGAGTACTTCTAGGAGACCGTCCATATTCTTAAATGGGTATCTCCGAACCTGCTGGGCGAGGTAGTCTGGCATGGCGTAGATGAATGCCTCACACACGACCAGCTTGACTACCTGTGGAGCCTGGTTAACATCTGGCCTAAGCCAGCATCCGATTTTCCCCCAGAACTCGAAGGCTTGGGCCCGCTGCGGGCCGTTGGGGTCGAATCGCCAATAACGCCACTCCCTCGCCTGCTGGTCGGAGGTCACGCCGTAGCGCTTATACATCTCCACCTTCAAGAACGTATACTGGGTGGCTTCCTCCTCTGGGAGGTCGTGATAGGCCCGCTGCGCCGGGCCTTTTAGGTACGGGGCCAAAATAGCGGCCCACTCCGCACGCGGCCACTGATTCCGCGTGGCCGTTCTCTCAAAGATCGCCAAGTATGACTCAGTATCATCAGCTTCGGTTAATAGGAGAATAGGAGGAGGCGGCGGCCGCGTCGGCTCCAGCTTTACCAACTCAGCTGCGGCAAGTCGTCTCCTCGTCTCAGCAAGCTCCACCCTCGTGATGGTGTGTTCCACCTTCAGCGCTTGCAGCTCGGTGGCCAGGGTGTTTAATACCGTATTTAAATCCTGCCCTTCTGTCATCTTATTCGGGGTCTTCCGTATCCTGCCGACTACGCCAGCTGTAAAGAAAGATAACACAGAGCGCATAAAGGTTTGGGGTTGTGAGCCCTGTATACTGTCAAACAAAATGAAAACATGGTCTTTTGCCGTTTCACAGTAACAAAAAGCATGAACGAACTACAAGACAAAATGGAGGGTTGGAGGGACACTTTTAAAAGGAGGGACCGGAAATCAGGCGTGATGGCTGCTGGGTAGGCGTGGTGGTGCATGGGAAATTTGACGTCATCATCGGGGGACCAGAGGGAAGAAGGGAACCGGAAGTGCTGTTCTGTTTTTACTCCAGGCTGGTTTATGGCGGCCTTGCTTCATCTTTCCTATGATACAAGAGAGAGAAAGGTTAGTACGCTACCTTCGTCCCCCAGCCGGCTGTTCAGCGATGCGCGTCGGATCCGTCAACTGCTCCTGATGCACTCGTGCGCAACAATACATATATATGTGGCAGACTGCATTGATTCTTTTTTTTGCTTTTCTGCAGACCGCTCACAGGAAATTACACCTGGCACTGTTGATGTCATTTCTGGGTCCGAACCTATGGATGAAGACCCTTCCAGTCCCGGCCCCTTGGACGTCACTTCCTGTACTGGCCTTTAAAAGCCTCCACCTTTTCCCTATCCTCTCAGTTCTGTTTTGGACTCCGATTTGTGCACACCAGTGCTATCACTTGTTTTCAATTTTGCAGGCAGGAAATAATATACGGGTGGCTGCCCCAAACCTTGCTATGGCTCTTGTTCGAGTTTCTGACAATAACAAAGAATTATTTCATTCTTTCTGACATATTTTTCTTACTGTCTGAAGACATCAAATCAACATAATTCTGTCTTACTTGGTTACCAGAAGAAACCCAAAAATAATTTGTGCTTGAGTTTGCCTGTCTCCCCTCCTTTAATTTAGCGCTGACCTTCACTAATTACCTGTGTTTAGACCGCCTCCTGGATTTTGGGGGTTTTGCTTCTTTTCTGAACGCTGTATTTGCCTAATGTTTTGTCTGATGTGTACTTCTGTTGAGATTAGTATTGTGAGACAGAAGATCTATCAACATCACAGAATGCAAGATGGTTGCAGGAATAATGGAATTATACCCATTTATAAGGAGAAGGGTAATATTCAGGATTGTGGAAACTATACAGGGATAAAGCTGATGTCACACACAATGAAAATATGTGAAAGGGTTATAGAGAGAAGGCTTAGGAAAGAGACCACCATAGTGGAGGAGTAGTTTGGTTTTATGCCAGGGAGAGGAATAACTGATTTGGTCTTTGTATTGAGACAGCTGATAGAGAAACAGTGAATAAACAGAAAGGATTCTTATGGCAGTTATCAATTTGGAGAAGGCCTATGATAGAGTGAAACATCAAGAGGTCTGGAGGTGCAGGAGAGAGAAAGGAGGACCAGAGAAGTGTGTGAGGATTGCCCAGGATAGGTATGATGAAGTTAAAAGCTGTGAAGGGGTAACAGACAAGATCCCAGTTAGGGTGGGTCTGCACCAGGGTCACAAGCTACATACAAAAATGTATTACATCCAGGAAAAATGTAATTCAGATTAAATTCATGTCGATAACAATATATATCAGGCTGTGGTATTGATGCTAAACATTGAAAACATGCTGAAAAATTATTTTCGACTATCGATAAAAGAGTGATGTTAGTTAATTACTAATAAAAAATGCATACTCTGATGTTTCATATCCTTTCGTTTTTAACTGTTTATTTGGCTTGCAGTGTTTCGTTGTTGTCCAGATTGAATTAACACTTCATGGGTGAATTCAGCAGGGGGTGCTAGCTCCCTTGTTGGAATAAGTTCTTTTGTAATTGCGGTGTATTACATAACCTGAAACTATATAGATATAATATAAAAAGGCGATACCCCTCCCTTAGTGATACGGCGGTAAGAAATCACATAGGAGAAATAACTTAGCTTTCTTTAATGATGGTTTACACAGCATAACAGACGAGGAAGCCATGACAAGACTATCACCGAAGTGGGAGCCCAATGTATACAGTCTTCCATTTATGTCGCTGTGCTGGAAGGATTTTCAGGATCAGATGACGTTGTGTGCCAGGCAATATTCGAAGGCTTTATACTCTTCTCCATGTGCAGGCCCCCACCTAGGTAAATCATGCCATTCCATACAAGGAAAAGAAGATCCAATGTCATGCTGACTCTGACGCATAGAAATAGTACAATGCCCATTTTGCAGTTTGTCCTTAACTTGTCTTGTCTTAAAAAGCTTACCTAGCAGTTCTTATATGGCGAACTCCTGTGTGCCAAATCTGGCCTAGTGTGTTAGCGGTACATGTGAGTGGATCTATAAAATATTTTTTGTACAGAGCACAGTGACATATTAAACTTATATACTTATTACAATGGGGAAATGAACTTTGGCCAGTTAAGTCCATGTCACATTAGACGACTTTTCCCGCAATTTTCAGTCATAGCCTTCATTTAGATACTCTTAACCAGCAAGAGGCGGATGGTGGTGAAGATGATCATCTAACACGACATACCTGACAAATGAGGCCAACTAGTCTATGAGTAGTTAGAATAAAATGAAACAGGTCTGATTTTCACTATGGTCGCAGGGGAGGGCGTTTTGCATACAAGAGTTGAGAACCAATGAAGTATAATGCATAGGAATAAGGAATACGCGTGTTTTGAACATCACAAACAGAAGAGAAGCTCATCTATCTAGTGTGTAGTGTTTTATGAATTAAAACAGAATGAAAAACAGAGTAACAATACTGAGAGTGGAGTTGAAGGCTCTTCAACTCTTAACCCTTCGTACAGCACCAGCACAGCACCGGCTCTGTCAGGCAGCATGGGGGCTGTGGACCACACAAACAGAGGAGAAGTTCATCTGTTTAATGCCTTATATTATATACACCATAACAGAATGGAAAAGAGAAACAGAGAGAGAAACATTTCTGCTGAACACACTGCTGCTATTAGCACTTCATACATCACTGGCTCTGTCAGGCAGCACACTCTTGGCTGTCAGGAAAAGGAGCTGGAAAATCAGAGCTCAGCTGGTAAATGTGACTTGGGCTGTAATATGACATGGTAACGGTGGCGAGATCAGCAACAACAATTAGCAAATCTGACATACTCTACGACAACAAGTCACGTAATGTTAGAGTGGAGGTGAACCTGGTGCCTCCAAAGCCAGAACGTCTTGCAGTATGAGTGCTGTCATTTGGAGCAGTGTTTCTTAAACTATGGGTTGTGACCCAATTCTCTGATGTGTCGCCACATGATTGTGTGCCCCAGCGTGAATTCTGTACCGAGTTATAAACCACCCACTGTGCAGCATAACATTTGTGGCAGTGCAGCGTGTGAAACAATGTTGTTGACGCATCACAGAAAGCTTTTATTACTGTGGCACTAACATATGTGTAATAAGTATTCCCATCTCACAACTATCAGACATGGGCACGAAAGGGGGTGAGAGGAGGAAATGACAGGCAAGCTTGAGAGGTGAAGCGACTGCGGCATGAGTTTGAAATGTTAAAATGATAATAGATGTGGCTCAAGAATGTGACAATTTCATGGATTTTGTGAAGGCGGGGTTAATAGAGTGAGGATATATATAGTGCTGTGGCAGTGTTTTAATTTAAATGTAGTTTTTGTGCTCAGGGACATGGTTGGTTCCTCATTATATGTTCGCCTTTATGGTATAAAGTGCATTGAATCTAAACCTGCAACTGAGGTGCAAAAAAGACTTTAACGTGCCATTGGGAGAAGCAATTCCTTCTTGTCACACTATTTTAAAGTAGTTTGATAAATACTAGTCTACTCAGAATGTGAAAGACATGTTTGTTAGACCATGAGAACTGCAAGGACATCAGAAAATATCAAAAGGGTGGGTAAAGTTAAACGTTTCAGACTGGACTGTTCATTGAAAAATTCAGCGAGATCCATCCTATCACCCATATAAAGTATACATAGCATATATATTTTTTGAGAATAATTTAGCTGTTTGAACTGTTAAATGGAAACCAGAGTATGTTTAACTCTTTTAAAAAATGCATTGTTAGTGGTGGAGCTCATTTAAATAACATTTATTTATTTAATGTTTCCTAAGGCAAGCTGCATTAATTAATTAATTTTTTTAACTACTTCATTCCTTAACTGCCACCAGGAGTCAAATGTCAAAGTTAAATGACATTTCATATAAGGCTTTGTCACACACGGGGCATTTGTGAAACAACTTAAGGTATTGGTTGTGTGGCAGAAGCGCTTGGTTGTCACCGACCCCACACAGACTGACACCAGAGGCATGTAAAAATGAAAATAAAAGATTTATTTTGTCTTCAGCCGTGTGGCACATCATCCCCGTGTCCCACAGGCCCCACACAGTCCCCAAAAACACACCAAAAGAAAACACCAACACACTCTTCTTCCTCCACTCCTCCCAGGCAGCTTTTTCCTCCTCCTCTGGCACCTTGAGTAGTGGTTGCAGGCTCTTCTTGTAGCCCACTCGGAAGTGCTTCAGGTGATAATTAACCTAATTCAGGCTGCACTTCTGGGTGTGGCTGCCTTCCAGCCGACACAGGATTGTTAAGCCGTGCAGCTCCTCCCAGTGGTGGCCACGGAGCTCAACAGGGCTGAGCCCTGAAGTCCCAGGCCTGTGGCCCAAAGTAACCCAGGAGGGCTGCCACCACACATTCTGGGAGACGTAGTGTATATCCCATGGCTGCTCCCCCAGATCCAGTGTCAAAGGGGTGTCCCGGCTGGGCATGGGACCCGGCCTTCCGCTACAGTTGATGGTAATTCCCTGCTGAGACGTGATGTGGCACTGCATAAGGGTGACCTCTCTTCTCCTTCCTCTGCAGAAAGAAAGTCTGACACAATTCCACCCATAGACATAGAATTACTAGACGCTGCATGACCAGCAGCATTGTTTGTCAACGTCGCAGCCATTTTGCGAGTGGCACTGCTATGTAGTGAAGTAATGGATAAAAATGCCTCAGGCATGTGCTGCTTGGCATTGTACAAACCGCTGTACGCTCCAAAGCAGATCCCAGAGGATTACATTTTATAGGTAAGGCTGAACAATTGTTTTGGTTATATTTGGCCATTAGAAAATCCCGTTTTATAATCTTAACTTTAGCTATGCCAGGCTAAGCTAGCAAAGCTATGCATTTATGTGCTCAAGTGAGCCTCCAAACAACGTTTTGGCTAAACGTATTTAGTTACTTACTATGTAGATTGCTGTTAGCTGTTAACATTTCTTAAACTTTGAAGGTTTCCCAAAGAAATCCAACTCAGGAAGCAGTGGGAGGTAGCCCTTAGACTGGATTTTGAGAAAGCTGTCCTGTGATGTGTGCCGTGCTAGTTTGGTATCAGATGTTGTACCGGCATCATATGATCAAAGCTACCACTTGCTCACATTAAAAAACAAAGGAAGTTTGATGATTCCTTCTGAGGGTACAGTCAAGGTGGTCAAAGTAGCTCAGCATGTTATCTGACAGTCGACATTAGGACAAGCTGTCAGTGTATCTTTGATCAATCTGTTTGTGTGGGCTGAGATTGGTTCAGATGATGTGTTTTTTCTCAATGAGCACATTGAGGAAACACAGTTTGAAATTGACAACCATCATTTTATGCTCATGTCTTTAGTTTGGTTTCCGGGTTCCGCCCATCTGCAGCCGCCTCTTCCTCCCAGAACCACCATCTTAATCAGTCTGCCTTATACGAAAGTCAGAATGACTCATTTTTGCGTCTATAACACGCATTTCTTTTTCAACCATGTTTTGAATTATATGGGGTTGGCTGTTAGGTGACACAAAACACTCTCGTGTCTTGTCTGTCTTTTACCGCTTTCAATAATCGTCACATCTTCGCACCAGACCACAAGTCTTTCTCTCAGCTTTACTATGCTAAAACTAAGCATTTCTACTGGTACCGGATATCCCCCTGGTGCTCCGGTTTCCCCACACAGTCCAAAGCCATGCAGGTTAGGTGGATTGGTGGCACTACACTGGCCATGATGGCGGTGTGTGGGTGTGTGTTCACCCTGTGATGGGATGACATCTTGTCCAGGGATTGTTCCTGCCTTGCACCCTATGGTTACTGACCTGACCCTGATCTGAATAAACAGATTTGGAATATGGACATGCAGAATTTTGTTTCAATAATATGTCAATCTCCCACTTTTCTCTTTTAGTAATATTCATGTGAGAAAGCATGTTTGAAAGGAAACAAAAACAGTTATTATACAACCACTGTTATTTGTCTCTTTATGGCTCTGTATGGAACATCATGTTCTAATCCGGGTCTTGATTTACAAGATGCATCTGAACACTGCAGCTCACAAACAAATGTGACAATTTTCTACATAAAACGTACCTTTTCATACAGTATCTTGTGACTACTCAGGGTTTCTTCCCTTCCCTTCCCTCTTTACAGATCTTGTTAAATTTCTAGCTTTCATCTAAATGATGACCTACTTTAACATTTTTTAACTTAACTACAGTATGTACTACCTTGTTAATCCACAAATGTATTTATTTCCATAGTGACACAACCCTACTTCCTCACACCCCCAGAGTCCTGAATTCCAGCTGAGTACCTATTGTTACCCTCACCCTATAAAGTCCACCCTAGCATTAAGTTCTATCCCTGGACTGAGAGGGGGCACTGTTTCTAACTGTCTTATCTTCCTCTTCCTCCACTGTACAGAGAAACCGCCCAGTGAGGACAACTGACTCCACCCCTTCTGGTCACTGGGCCATAAAATGACGACCGCCCGGAAGAAAATGTCGCTTCTCTACCAAACAACCAGAGCGAAGGAGCTCCTCAGTTACAATTATGAAGAATGCCTATCTTTTGTCAAGGTTAGGTTATTTGCTGACAACTGTTTTTGTTTTATTTTCAACCCATCAAGAATTTGTTTTTGTTCTTTCCTTTAAGTAAAAGGGTGACGGCCAGGTAGGCGCCACAAAATTGAGTTTCTGTTGAGCCTGTCATTCCCTCGTACGGCCACAATACTTGCGTGAGTTTGCACATTTTTCATTTCTGTGAAGGTTCTTCTCTGGGTGGTTTTCTACATCCCAAATACATGCACATTAGATTAAATGGCAGCTGTGAGCTGGCTTGGTATAAGTGAGAGTGTCCCGTAATGGACTGGTGTTGGGTCACACCTTGTCCTTCGTGCTGTTGCTGCTGGAATACGCTAGGACCCCAGTGACCCACAACTGGTAAAGATATTAGGTGGATGAATGCCTGGATGATCTTATGTAAGTTGTTTTGGATAAATGCATCTGCTTAGTAATAACAATGAAGCACCCGAAGGACATTTAAAATAGTCAGTTGTTCCAATTGTAGTTTATATCAAGTGAGACTGGCAGTGACATTATGTGTTCTGGCGTCTGGCAGGGTAGCACCCACAGAGTCATTGCTGTGAGCAACAAGAATGAATTAATGGCTGTGTAGCTCTCTGTTTCAATCACAATCAATTTCTTCTGGGTTTCTAGACACAATAACAGAATGCCCACTGTGCTTAAAATGTTGGAAAGTGGCCGGGCCCATAACATGAGTGAATGTGTATCTGCTCTCTCTTTGATTATGACAGTTCTCTTTCTGTTTTATTCATATTATGTATAATTCAGCTTTTAAAAGCATCCTCCCTGTCAGCAGAAGCTCAGACGTTACAGAACTACGAACCAGAAGGTTGGATGGTGGGGCAAATCAACATGGAGCCCTACAGGGTTTTTTTGCATCTAATATGGAAAACGCTGCAGTTTTCCACGGTATAGAAGGCTGTTCTTGACATAGCAAACTCTCATAACCACAAATACTAACAGGCCAGTCACAGAAAGGGATGTGTGAATATGAAATGCTGATTTGAAAACTCCAGTGATGTCGTCAAGCAGGGCCAGAATAGGATGAGGGCCGGGTAATGAAGTGTTAGATGCTATACTGACAGGAGTTGCCACTTCAGAGTTTTACTTACATTTACCTATCTATCCAGTAGGGGGCGTTAGCTCCCTGGTTGGAATACGTACTTGTTATATAACCCAAAATCATGTAGATATAATGTAAAAAGGCGATACCCCTCCCTTAGTGATACGGTGGTAAAAAAAATCACATAGGAGAAATAACTTTGCTTTCTTTAATCACGGTTTACTCAGCATAACAGACGGGAAGCCATGACAAGACCTTGTGTAAAGTATGCCATTTTCGTCTCTTCGTTGGAAAGATTTTCCAGATCAGATGACGGTATCTCCCATCCGTCCGTCGGCTTCAAATGTGTGCCGGGCAATGTTCCAGGGCTTTATACTCTTTCTCCATGTGCAGACCCTTACTTAGGTAAATCATGCCATTCCAAACAAGGCAAAGAAGATCCAATGTCATGCTGACTCAGAAATAGTGCACATTTCCCATTTCGCAGGTGTCCTAAACTTGTCTTGTCTTAAGATGCTTGCCTAGCAGTTCTAAATCTGGCTTTTTGTTAGCTGTACATGTGAGAAGAAAAGAAAAGCAGATTTAAAATATTTGCAAAGAGCACAGTGACATATTAAATTTATATTCTAATTACATTTAGCTAACGCTTTTATCCAAGGCAACTTGCAACATTTACGATACAATTAATTACACTTCTTTTGGTTTTCCAACTAGAGCACAGGCAGGTGAAGTGACGTGCAGCAGATACAGCAAAACAGGCCCAAAACATAATGAATCTTCCTCCATGTTTCACAGTAGGTTTTGGTGTTCTTTTCTTTGAAAGCTTCATTTTCTTCATCTGTCAATGTCAATTTATTTATATAGTACATTTAAAACAACATAGGAATGCTGTGGCCAAAGTGCTTTACAATAATAGAATAAAAGAAAACGAACAAATAACATTGTGACAGATCGGGGGCAGTATCGCTCCCTTGAACCCCTGTCCAATACGCCAGACACCAGATAAAAGTCCAAATGTTGACTTTATTTATACAGCACAGTGCACAAAGCACCCTCTCCTCCACAATACTCATTAATTCACCAATACACTAACAATTAACAATCCTCCACTCCCAGACGCGTTGCCCTCCTACCACCCAGCCCAGCTCTCCATCTGGGAGCTCCCACAATCCTTTTATAGTCCCTGACCCAGAAGTGTTCCAATCACCAGGCCATGTGATCTTCTATCACTTCCGGGTCAGATCAAAAGTCCTTTTCTTCACCCCGGAAGCACGTCATTCCCCTTGTCCATGTGACTCGAACGTACTTCTGGGGCGTAGGGTAAATAAAGACCGTTCCTCCCTGCAGCGTCTCCTAGAGGCCCCCATGGTATCCAGCAGGACTGTGTATAAAAACTCCAATGTCCATGATGCCCTGCTGGTCTTCGGGGAACCTCCATACTGCAGGGAGGGCTCCACCTGGCGGCTTGGGGGTATTGGCCGGGATGAACGGCCGGCCATACACCACATCATAAATAACATAAATTGAAATAAAATATATGAACATAAAATAAAATACATAATAAATAGAAGTAATGTTATATAATCACAAAGAGGAAACCATCAGTATTACTGAAGGTGACGGAATGCAAGTGAATAGAAATGAGTCTTTAATCTCGTTTTGAACAGTTCAATTGTAGACGACTCCTTTATGTGACGAGGTAAAGAGTTCCACAGGTGAGGAGCAGCAGCTGTAAACGCTCTGTCCCCCATAGTTTTACATTTGGTACGAGAGACAACAAGAGACAACTGACCAGAAGATCTAAGCACCCTAAATGGCTGTTGTAAAGCACACAATTCAGATAAACAGGCAGGAGCAAACCCATGTAAAGATTTAAAAACTAGCAATAAGATTTTAAAATCAATTCGAAAATTGACTGGCAGCCAGTGTAAAGAAGCTAAAATAGGAGAAACAGAATCATACTTTCTTGCCCCAACCAGAAAGTGAGTGGCAGCATTCTGGACCAATTGTAACCTGCATATCAGGGATTTGTTAATTCCAGAACACAGCGAGTTGCAGTAATCGAGGTGAGAAAAGATAAAAGCATGAGTAGCTTTCTCAAGATCCCTAGAGGATAAAAAAGGCTTGATCTTACCTAATAGATGAAGCTGGAAAAAGCAAATCTTAACTAGAGAATTTACTTGTTTCTCAAAAGAGAGGTTACTGTCAAAGATAACACCAAGATTGCGGACTTGAGGTTTGCAAAAAACAGAGAAAGAGCCGAGAAGTCTAAGAACAATTTGGGCTTTAGCTGATGGACCCACTATAAGCACCTCCATTTTATTTTCCCCTATATACTTGTGTACCTTTGATATGTGGGATTGGCACCAGCAGACCCTCCGTGACCCTATGTTAGGATATAGCAAGTTGAAGAATGAGTGACTGACTGACCTTTGATACAGTATGTCATCGAGTAAAGCAAAGCAAAGCAATTGTGAAAGGAGATCAAGTGTTGCTTATTCTACGAAGATAATCTAAAGTGGTCTGGACACATTTGTTAGTACCCCTAGAACAGATCTTAAATAACTGGATTTGAGGGATTTTTCAAACTAGCTGTCTTCTTGAATTCATATCATACACGTCTTCAATCGTGCAATCAGTCATTCAAATGATTTAAATGGAGAAGAGCTGTCACTCTGCTGTTTGGTGTGTCATCTGTGGACGCAAAGCTCCAGTTTTGTCTCACCTGTCCAAAGGACATTCTCCCAGAAGTATTGTGGCTTGTCAATATTTGTTTTAGTAAATTCCAGTCTGGCTATTTTACAGTATGTGGAATCTGCCATTGAGCTCACTGTCAAATATCAAGCAACAGATGGTGCAATCAGACACTGACGGACCCTGACCTTGGAATTCAGATGGCATCTCTTTGGAAGTTGTACTTAGCTTTTTTTGTCTACTGTGATGGACAGCCGGGTCCCATGCTGCATATGTTCCAGGGGAGCCACCATGGACAGATCTATACCTCCCCCGGGACGCTTGGCCGATATTCATTTCCCAGTCTCCCGCGTGGCTCCATGGGACATGGAGTCCTCCACAGACTGGTTGGGAGATGAGGTGGCCGCTAGGGGGTGCTGTCGAGACTCAAGAACCCGGCTGGATGAGTCATCAGCCCTACCCGGAGGTGCAATTGGGACCAGGTGGTCAAGCACCTGGAACACTTCCGGGTAGGCTATAAAACGGGCCAGCCTCCGCCACTAAAGGGCCAGAATCGGGAGGAAGAGGACGAGGTTGCCTGGGAGGAGTGGTGGTGCAAGGTGGAGAGTACGGGTAGGACGTGCGCCCAAGGGTGAAGAAAAATAAAAGCCTGTGTGATTTTTACACGTGCCTCTGTGTAAGTCTGTGCCAGGTCGGGTGCTATATAGTGTCTTTCACACTACCATACTCACTACTCTTCTTCCCATTCAGGGGTTGATTTTCATTTTGAGGCCATGTCCAGGAAGGTTGATTACAGTCTCCTGGACCTTAAACTTCTTGGTAACATTTGCAACTGATGTCACAGGAGAATCAAGCTGCATGGAGATGGTCTTCTAGACCTTTGCCTTTAACATGCTGGTTTAGAATGTTCTTTCTGATCTCCTCAGACAACTCTCTCCTTTGCTTTCTGTGGTCCATGTTCAGTGTGGGACACACCAAACAGCAGAGTGACAGCTTTTCTCCATTTAAATCAGTTGAATGATTGCACAATTGAAGACGTGTGTGATATGAATTCAAGAAGACAGCATGTTTGAAAAATCCCTCAAATCCATTTATTTAAGATCTGTTCTAGGGGTACTAACAAATATGTCCAGACCACTTTAGATTATCTTTGTAGAATAAGCAACACTTGATCTCCTTTCACAATTGCTTTGCTTTACTCGATGACATATCAAAGGTCAGTCAGTCAGTCATTCTTCAATCTGCTATATCCTAACACAGGGTCACGGGGGTCTGCTGGAGCCAATCCCACATATCAAAGGTACGCAAGTATATAGGGGATCATTGCTTTTCATTTCATCATTATTCAGGAGGCAAGCATCACTTTTTCAGGGGACTAACAAATGTGTCCATGTTTGTATGAGTAATAAGCACACTTTTGCAGATCCTAAAGTGTTACCAAATACTCCAACTGTAAAACTAGACTGAAAGCTCGGAGATGAGAGTGACAGCCCTGCTTTTTAATCTTAATTCCTTCTTGTTCCTCATTATGCCTGTGTCTGCGGTAATAAACCATCTTCCTGGCTCAGCGGAACTCTGGGCGTTTGACCATGCCTTAACATTTGATAATAGCATCACATGTCTGAACCCACCGTTTAATCAAGCCCTCCATCATTTTTAAGTGGTCCTGTTCTTAGGCACTTACTGAAAGAAGAGAGTGGGAGGTAATAAGTGGTCTGATAGCACAGAACTGCCAGCGGAATACAAGAACTTGTAAACAAGGATTAGTGTGATTCTTAACAGTCTTCAGCGGCTTTTAAACGCTGCAGTACTTCTTTGAATGGCAGAGCACTCCAGCAAACCAATTTAAAAACAATTAAAATAGCAAAGTCATGAATAATAGAGCGTATGACTGCAACCTCCAACCAGAGCCAACACAAAGGTCCCCTCGTTTGTTTTCCTAAAATAATTTTGCTCTTTCCTGTGGCACCGCTTTTGCTTTTCTTCCTACTCTTGAGGTCCTGCACAAGTGTCTGCTCCGCCATTGGGACTAGTGTGCCTTGTCCCTGCTGCAGTTCCCAAATGAAATGACTGTGGCGGTTGTTACGACCTACTTTTGCTTTTATATTCTAATTTGGGGTTTACCTTAATTGGGTCCTGCCCTAATTACCCACTTAAGTTGCTTATTAAACTCACCTGGGTTATGGGTGGGGTGTGGGTTTATAGGGGGCCTTCATTGCTCTCACTCTGCTCAAGCTTCCATTTCTTGGTGTAGTTTGCCTGGATGTCACAACTTTAAGGTGAGCATCAGTTTCAGGACTGGCTTTTACTTTTCCCTCTTGTCCCATCAGGTGATGCCTGTCTTTAACCTTTAAAATGTGGGTTGCCTAGCAACTACAATATTGGGGGCTTCATATGATAAATAGTCATCCACATTTCAGTGAGGTTTCCCACCTCTCTGCCTGAGTCTTGCATTGTGCCTTGGTTAAATTTTCTGTTTCCTCCAACATGTTCGGACGGTTGCCGGTTCGAATCCCGTAAATGCCATTAGGGACTCTGCTCTGTTGGGCCCTTGAGAAAGGCCCTTAACCTGTAATTGCTGAGCACGTTGAGTAGTGAGAAAAGCACTATACAAATGCAAAGAATTATTATTTTTATGTTTGTTACGCATGGGCATCTGAGCTTAGTCAAGGTATGCAGTGCCACTCCAGGACCAGAGTGGATGCTGTCGCAAACACTGTCATCTCTTTATGCCTCCACAGTGCCTGCAAGATGCCCAGTGAGGGCAACTGGACATCCTGAGAAGCTTCGACCCTTCCGGTCGGGTCCCTATACAACAACAACATTTATTTATATAGCACATTTTCATACAAATGATGTAACCTAAAGTGCTTTACATAATGAAGAAATAGAAAAAAGACAAAATAAATAAGAAAATAGAATTGGGGAGCACTAATTAACATAGAATAAAAGTAAGGTCCGATGGCAAGGGAGGACGGAAAAAACAAAAAAAAAACTCCAGACAGCTGGAGAAAAAAATAAAATCTGCAGGGGTTCCAGGCCACGAGACCACCCAGCCCCCTCTAGGCATTCTACCTAACATAAATGACCTCAATCAGTCCTCATTGTATTCAGGGTTCACATGGAAGAATTAGATGATGATGATGACGGTCATGTGGACTTCCGACGTTCAATCCATCAATGTAGGGACATCACAGTGCTTTGATCAGGTGGTGGTGGCGCAGATCTTAAACACAGAAAAACGGAAAAAGAGCAAAAGAGAAAGTAGGGGTTAGTACAGAATTTGGAGCCACCATGAATAATAATGATAATTAATTGAATATACAGAGCATCAGGATTAAACTAAGAAGAAGCTGTGAGAAAGCCATATAAAAGTAATGAGTTTTCAGCAGTGTTTTAAAGTGCTCCACTGTATTAGCCTTTCTATCAGTAAGCTATTCCAGATTTTAGATACATAACAGCAGAAGGCCGCCTCATCGATTTTTTTAAGTTTAACTCTTGGAATTCTAAGCAGACACTCATTTGAAGATCTAAGGTTACGATTTGGAGTGTAAGGTGAAAGACATTCTGAAATATACGGTGGAGCAGATTATTTAAGGCATTGTAAACCATAAGCAGTATTTTAAAGTCAATTCCGAATGACACAGGTAACCAGTGTAGTGACATCAGAACTGGGGTGATGTGCTCAGATTTTCTTTTCCTAGTTAAGATTCTGGCAGCTGCATTCTGCACTTGTTGCAGTCGATTGATGTCTTTTTTGGGTGGTCCTGAGAGGAGTAGATTACAGTAATCTAGTCGACTGAAAACAAAAGCGTGAACTAATTTCTCAGCATCTTGCAATGTTATAAGAGGTCTAACTTTTGCTATATTTCTTAAGTGTAAAAAAGGTTGTCCATGTAATCTGATTAATATGTGATTTATAGTTCAGGTCAGTTACCCCTAAATTCTTCACCTCCATCTTGAATTTTAATCCTAATGGATCAAG
Source organism: Polypterus bichir lapradei (assembly GCA_026402145.1). Lineage (NCBI taxonomy): Eukaryota > Metazoa > Chordata > Cladistia > Polypteriformes > Polypteridae > Polypterus > Polypterus bichir. The sequence goes on from JANRMT010062856.1 coordinate 10,450,982, forward strand.
TTTATTTCTAATAACCTCATTATATCCATTTTTGCCAATCACTATAATTTCTGTTTTCTCTTTATTTAGTTTGAGAAAATTACCATTCATCCATTTGGAAACACAAGTGAGACATAGTGTCAGTGAATCAAGAGTGTCGGGGTCGTCAGGCGCTATTGATAAATACAGCTCTGTGTCATCAGCATAGCTGTGGTAGTTCACGTTATGCCTTGAGATAATCTGTCCTAATGGAAGCATGGAGATTGAAAAGAGCAGCGGACCCAGGATAGAGCCTTGTGGAACACCATATAGAATATCATGTGTCTTTGAAGTATAATTACTACAACTAACAAAGAATTTTCTACCTGCCAGGTAGGACTCAAACCAATTTACGACACTGCCAGAGAGGTCCACCCATTGACTAAGGTGATTTCTAAGAATATTGTGATCAATGGTATTGAATGCTGCACTCGTGTCTAGGAGGATGAGAACAGATAAACGGTCTCTGTCTGCATTAACACACAAGTCATTGACTACTTTAACGACTGCTGTTATAAAACCAGACATCCCCGAGAAGGTGGCATCTCAATTTGGACATGAGCCTTCGCATATCGGAGAGCTGCTGACCCTAACCAGCCTAACTTGACTACTGAGACAGCCAGAGAACTTGATTTCTGTTGCTCCACAAGCAGCATGTTTTTGTTCAGTTTTTTTTTTTTTTTTTTTTGTGCCTGACATTAGAAGGGGTGGTCCAGCTGGCACCCCAACTATTTTTTGGGACTCCTGACCTTATTCGATTCCTCACAAGTGTTTTATCGCTTGTTTATCTGTGTTAATATCCTGATCATGCCTGTGTTTGCTCTAAAAAACTCGTTCCCTACTGTGCTCCTGGATTTTGATCTTGTTTCATTTTGGAGCTGCTCCCGCTTTAGTAGATAACAGAATTAAACATCTGGGCCCACTCTTTAACCTTCTCATATCTCACTCCTCCTTTTTGAAGTTATGCCATGGCCCCTATCCTGTGGAGTAATTCTATTCTCAGAAATGAACTGAAATTTGGAATTATATGCGTCATGATTCCTGCCCCAAGCAGGTCAACACAAAGACACACATGCCTGCCTCACATGTTCGGATCCAAAGGATACAAGAGACACAGTTCTTTATGTTTAAAACAATGTATTACAGGAATAGTCCACCCAAAAATGAGATTTCTTTTTATATATTACTTACCCCAAGTAGTGGGGTGGAATGGTGGCTCTGAGGCTAGTGTTCTGCACTGGCAATTAAAAAGGTTGCTGTTTCAAATCCCATAAACACCAGGAGTGACTCTACTCCATTGGGCCCTTGAGCAAGGCCCTTAACCTGCAACTGCTCCATCTTGGGTATGACTTTAACTTGCATCCAGCCCTGCAAGTAGGGTAAACCAGGGAGTTGGTGGCAGAACATCATAAAAAAACCTCACACTATTCCATTCCATCTAAACTAGTGTGGTGTGAAGGTGTCACCTGTTGCATGGCTGCACTTGGGTCCTAATCTGGGATCCTGAAGGTTTGTCATGTGGTGAGTGCGGCTACACGCCGTATCAGATCATGCTCCTAACCTCTCCTCTTACCCCAAGTAGTTGTAGTGATGGCGGAGGAAAAATTTTACTCTCATATTAATGCAGAACATGATTAAAAGGGACCAGTGCTGATTAAAACTAAGCACTATCAAAAAGTTTGCACATTACTCATATCAATTAATCCACATGTCATATGGTCAAGTTATATATTCACAATGGCCCAAACACATGTATTTTCACCATTGCAGCCTTAATACCATGAAGTCCTTGGACCGCCATAGCGACTTTGGCAATCGGCATGGAACCCCCCGCCACCCCAAGATGAATCTAACATCCAACCTGTCCAGTGGGTTGAGAAGTTCCTTAAAGTGTTCTTTTCACCACTCGGCAATTTCCACCGATGAGGTCAGCACCTCTCCGTTCCTTTCTTAACACAGTTTGGGCAACGGGTCACACCTTCCCCTTCGGTAGCATCAGACAGTTTAGTTCCAAGGCCTTTCGATAGTCTTTCCTCAAGGCCTCCCCCAACCTTATGACGTGCTTGAGTTTATGCTTCCAGGGCCACTTTTTCAGTTGTCCTCTTAGCTTGTACCTCTTAACTGAGTCAGCCGAGTGGACATTGTCATGCATGTGCATCAGACGAGCATATTTGGTTTTTTTCAAAGAATGGTGCCATTTTTACAGCACGATGTCCCCGTCACTGGGATCCACACACAGACCACAGGGTAAGCACCCCCTTGCTGGCTTCTTTCCAGCAGCAACCCTAGCTTTTCTTTGATGATCTACCATCCAAGTATTGGCCAGGCCTGACCATGCTTAGCTTCAGGTGGATGAATTGCTATGAAGTTCAGGTGGTATGGATCCTGTCATGTCCTCTTTCACTAAGACTTAACTTCACCAAAGAACCTCCCTTAGGAATGGACCTCGATTGATAAGACTGATTACTAATTACAGGCAAATGATGTCCAGAGAAGGCTCAGTCCTGCAATGTTACTACATGGTTAGTGAACAAAGAGCCATAACTCAAACACTGACAATCTTGATGAATAAAACTTTGCACCATTTATCAGTCAAAAGATTGGACGTATGCACACTAAGAAAACCAATGGTGAAATGTTCACACCTTCCTTTAAAATCCACCGCCAGCAGTATCTCTCTGCCCACTGTGACACGCAGTCTTAAATTCTGGTCCATAGAAGGACCCCTGCTGCCAAGGGTGTGACCAGAGAACCCTTGTAGTCCATGAGATTAAACTTGAAGCTGCACTACAGGGTTAGGGATAGGGTAGGCTGAGTCCATTCCCAGCAGCTTTAGGATCACTGAGTCACTAGGTAGCTTCAGCTGTTCACTCTGTGGCTGCAGGGAGAAAGAAGATGAGGCACTGGATTGAACAAGAAGCCGTAGGAAGCTGGCAGAGGATCGTGATTGTTATTTGTATGTGTTATTTCATCTGTTTTACTTCTGCACCAAACCATTCATTCGGATTACAATTACTGAAACTCCGAGGATTACAGTGTTTCCTAGATTTGTTTTCTGTGTCCTGTGCTGGTTTGCTAGTGTGGTTTCGTCTGAGCTGGAAGTCGTCGTCATCTGTTGAGTGCGTTCCAACATTTACTAATCATCAACAGACAATCTCTTTATATTAGGACAAAATTTTACAATTCACTCATGAGGCTGTTCACAGGGGACATTTCATTTCTTCACCATCATCTGCAGTTTGGTACAGGACTGAGTTTGCGAATGTTTACTGTTTATCATTCAGTGCGTATCTGCTTTTTTGTATCTGTGTTTAACTCCACTGAGGTTTATTGAGGTGTGTTTCCGCATGGGCATTTTTTATTTAATTGTTTTGTTTCATTGTTCATTCAATACATTGTCACGTGCGTACTGTAGGGGACAGTTTAAGGCAGGGGTGTCGAACTCCAGGCCTGGAGGGCCGCAGTGGCTGCAGGTTTTCATTATAACTCTTTTCCTAATCAGTGACCAGTTATCTCCTTTTCTATTCATTTTAATAGCCCTGTTCTTAAGGATTCAGTCCTCTAAATTGATTCTTTTCTTCAGTAAATGGCAGCCAAACAGAAATGAGATGTGAAACAAGCCAATGGATGACCAGCTAAATTGGGGCTTCAAACTCCAACCAATTTCACTCTAACCAATCTCTTAATGAGAAGTCGATTCTTTCTGTTAATTAAACTCGTTCTTTAATTCCATGGCTTGTTGCTGCTCTCATTCTGCAACAGCACAGATTTCCAAAACTGTTGTTTTTCTGCTTTTTCTAAGAACACCGTCATAATGTTTTGGTGACCTTAGAAATCAGCTAAACTGAGACTGTCACATTTCTTTATTTTCAGATATTTTGTGATGGGCACAGGTGAGCTGGTCATATGGCAGTCTGTTTTGTGTCTCATTATTATTTGGCTGCTAATTAAGAAAAAAAGAAATAACTATGGGGTCTGAGTCAAGCTAATTAAAAGAAGTAATCAGCACTAATTAAGAAGATGGTAAGAATGAAAACCTGCAGCCACTGCGGCCCTCCAGGACTGGAGTTCGACACCCCTGGTTTAAGGGCTCTGGTAGTGGTAATTCTTGTCTGCTCCAGGGGTTGGCACTGTGTGATCACGCCTTCTCTTTTCCTCCCTCTGCAGACCAGAAGATTGATGGCTTTTCCACCACCGACGTCACTTCCAGTGACAGTCTGCCTCATGACAGACAAAAAATGAACAGACATCATTTGCATAAATACAGTCCTTAAGCGGGAGAAAGCCGGTATGGCATATTGGTGCATACTGTCCCACTTCAGGCTCTGCCTTCATTCATCCATCCATCATCCTGGCCAGCTTATCCAGGGAAGGGTTGCAGTCCAGCTGGAGCCTATCCCAGCAAGCTTTGCCACTTCCAGTGTCTGTCTGCCTGGAAGCTCCACCATTTTTGATCACTCAGAACATGATTCCTGTCTGAAAAGACATTTTCCTCAATGCTGTTAATCGTGTTTGTTCTTCTTTTCAAAATAAACGATATGAGGTTTGTCCACCGGTGCCCCAACACTCTTTATTGTCACTGCTTATCATTACAACATTCTTTTTCATTTATTTAATTTAAAGGATAAGTTTGGTATTCCCAAGTCAAAGTTATTTCTTCACAATTATGGTATACTAACTGTGTAAGCCCATGCTGTAAAAAGCCCGAGCTCCTAGAAACCATGGATTCCGGCACTTCAATAAATCAATCGCATCGGTTGTGCATTGATAGCTAAGCGAGTTTCTCTCTCCTCAGAGGTTTCGTTTTGCCGACGTGCTCAACCCCTTTGTCTATCTGTGGCTA
>JANRMT010062856.1:10457652-10481342 GCA_026402145.1 Polypterus bichir lapradei
GTTCAGTGGATGCAGTGGATTATTCATGATTGACAGGAGTTTGCTTAGTGCCCGTTGCTCTGCCACAGATGTTAAACTGTCCAACTTTACTCCTACAATAGAGCCTGCCTTCTTAACAAGTTTGTCCAGGCGTGAGGCGTCTTTCATCTTTATGCTGCCTCCCCAGCACACCACCGCATAGAAGAGGGCACTCGCCACAACTGTCTGGTAGAACATCTGCAGCATCTAATTGCAGATGTTGAAGGATGCCAACCTTCTCAGAAAGTATAGTCGGCTCTGACCTTTCTTACACAGAGCATCAGTATTGGCAGTCCAGTCCAATTTATCATCCAGCTGCACTCCCAGGTATTTATAGGTCTGCACCCTCTGCACACAGTCACCTCTGATGATCACGGGGTCCATGAGGGGCCTGGGCCTCCTAAAATCCACCACCAGCTCCTTGGTTTTGCTGGTGTTCAGTTGTAGGTGGTTTGAGTCGCACCATTTAACAAAGTCCTTGATTAGGTTCCTATACTCCTCCTCCTGCCCACTCCTGATGCAGCCCACGATAGCAGTGTCGTTAGGGAACTTTTGCACGTGGCAGGACTCGGAGTTGTATTGGAAGTCTGATGTATATAGGCTGAATAGGACCAGAGAAAGTACAGTCCCCTGCGACGCCCCTGTGTTGCTGAACACAATGTCAGACCTGCAGTTCCCAAGACGCACATATTGAGGTCTGTCTGTAAGATAGTCCACGATCCATGCCACCAGGTGTGAGTCTTGTCCAGCTTTCTTAATTTGCTGAGCTTGGGGTGTGTGCATATGTGTGTGTGTGTATGTGGGCCAGTTTACCTGTTGACTCTTTTTTTTTTTTTTTTTGCCTCTTATTGTGTTTCTGTTTAATTAGCCATCACAGGTAGGGTGCGGTGGGATCAGGTGGGGTGTGGTGGTCACCACTGGTGGGAGGATGTTTGTTTTTGTTCTTACATAGCTCAAAAATTAGTTAGCGTTGTTGGTTTCCATTCACTGTATTCCTTTTTCATTTTATCAATAAAAATTTGATTACAAAATAAATATATAAGTAAATAAACAATGTGAATCTGAACACCCTGTGGCCACTACAATCTAGCGCCAGACCACACTCTGTGTGTAACGGAGTTATGGGTATGGGTGCCACATTGAATCCACACTTGCTAAAGGAAAGCAAGGTGCCCAAGTAGGAGAGACTGTATGTAGAGCCACACGATCATCTTGCTCAAGAGGGGAGTCGACTGATAACGCAGACGCAATTTATATACTAACTAGAGAGGGCCGCTTTGTGTGAAACCTCAAAGACAGTCCAAGGGGCGACCAAAGCCAGGAGTGAGAAGATCATCAGGACAAATAAAGACCAAGTGCGCTCAGCACCCTTTCAGATGCACCAGACAAACACTACTGACCCTGCAGCAATCCAGGAAAAGGTGTCACGTGCAGGTGACAAGAATCAAATAGAGACGTACTGTACACTTTATCCCTTTGATTCTGTTGTGATGGATGGCCGGGTATTGTGCCCTGTCGGGAAGCCTGGAGGTGCAGGGGACTGAGAAAAGGGCAAGCCATTCCCTGGGACATGAAAGGACAGCCACCCTGGGTTGCATTGGGGCATGGGGCTTTGAAGCCCAAACCTGTTGGGGTCTGTGGCCGCCACCAGGAGGCGCCTGGGCAGCTCCGGAGCCTTGGCATGCAGCACTTGCGCCACACCCGGAAGTGCTGGTAGATGTTAATCGGCGAGCACCTGGAGCATTTCCATCTGGGTGCAGTATAAAGGAGGCTGCCATCACTCCACTCGGGAGCTGGAGTTGGATGGAAGAAGACGGAGCTTGCGAGTGAGGAGTTGGAGGCGGCAGAAGAGAGAGCGAAAATCGAACATTATTATTGCTATTTTGCGCACTGTGGTGTTGACCTGTGAATAAACGCGTGTGTTTTGGAACATTCTGTGTCTGCTTGTCTGTGTCCAGCTCCGAATCATCACACTGTTATAAGTGTGTAGTTGAAGTAAAACGATCTAGTGTACAGTATTCTGTTTTTCTTTATCACTCTAGTTGAATGTAGTAACCTGTGTGAAGGGTAAGCCTTAAGCTGTTATAAATGTCTACGTATTTGTAAATTCAGTTGGAGGCATATCACCCACATCCACCCACCCACACACTCGCATGCAGAGGAGCTGAGCAAGCGCGGGTGGGCTGTGAACAAATCCAAAGCTCAAGCGGTGGAGTAATGTATGCAGCCATGAGAAACAGGGACCCATTAAACCAGTGGGAAGACCAGAATTCTGACAAGAACATTTTTAAGGCCAGTCCTGGGCAAATTCTTTAGATGAAAATTAAGAAAATAGAATTCATAACTTTTGTGCCTTCTTCTATATGAGAGAAAAAATCAATTTATATTTTGTGCTGTTTGTTGTTGTCTTTTGTCGCTATAGACTTAGATATATTTCATCTTTTATTATCCATCAGGGAGAGGTTGGGAGCATGCACTGATAGCACGTTACTGTACCCACCATACGATGGGGACCCGAGTGCAGCGGGTGACACCTCTGCACCACACTGGAGCAGTGTGACGTTTTTTTTTTAACAGTGGCTGCAGTGCCAATCTCACCACCAACCTCCAAATCTTCCATTGAAAGCTGGAGGACCTGCTTGCAGGGCTGGACGCAGATTAACGTCACACCAAGGATGAAGCAATTGCAGATTAAGGGCCTTGCTCAAGGGTGTCAATTCTGGCATTGATGGGATTTGAACCAGCAACCTTGAGCTTGCTGGCTTCAGAGGCACCACTCCTCCCATTATCCTTAAGCTGTGTGGAATAAGGCGCTATATATCAGTGCCGACCCGACACAGACTGACACCAGAGGCACGTATAAAAATAAACAAGATTTATTATTTTTATTCGTCTGTGGGCTACGTCTTCCCCATACCCACAGACACAACACAAAAGAAAAACACCAACACACTCTCCTTCCTCCACTCCTCCCAGGCAGCTTTTTCCTCCTCTTCCTCCCGACTCTGGCCCCCGGAGTGGTGGCTGGTGACTCCCTTTATAGTCCACCCCGAAGTGCTCCAGGTGTTTGATGACCTGCAATTGGCTGCACTTTCCGGGCATTGCCGCCCAGATGGGCTCAGGAAGCCGTGCAGCTCCCCCTGGCAGTGGCCTCGGAGCCCAACAAGGCTGAGCTCCAAAGTCCCATGCCCGTGGCCCCGATGCAACCCAGGGGGGACTGCCACCATGTGTTCCAGGGGACGTAGTGTGCATCCCATGGCTGCTCCCCCGGACCCAGTGTCAAAGGGGCGCCCCGGCTGGGCATGGGTCCCGGCCGTCCGCCACAGTTGTTATTAAAATATTATTTTGCTTATTGCAGCAAGTGTGTTTTGGATATTTGTTGAAAAACAGTCTATCACCTCATCTAACCACAAAAATAGAAATTGAAAGTTGATTTGTGTATACTTACGCCAATTGAACAGATCTCTACATAGTTCTGGCGTCCAGGCTGGAGCGTGAAATGGAAATCTGCTATGGTAGAGGGGCTCATTCTCACCTGGACAAAGCACTGTGACGCTGATGTTTTTTAACTTCTCCAGTGCCTTCAATACCATCCCGCCATGCCTGTTAAGGGGTCAGTTTAGGGTCATCTCAGAGATATGAAGGTAGATGAGCCTGTGGTGTCCTGGATAATGAACTATCTGTTGGGCACACCGCAGTTTGTGAGACTCAAGGACCGTGTGAGCAACACTGGGGCACCACAAGGAACGGGCCTGTCTGATTTTTTCTTTATTCTGTACACCTCCGACTCTAAAAGGGGCTACCAGGTGGTACCCCAACCCTGTTTTAGGCTAACGTGTCCACCTTTTGCACCTTTACAGTCTCTTAATAGTTTTTGTCTTTAACTCAGGTTTGTTATCAGTCTCCAAAGTAAGACTGAGAATACTCACAGTACACAGCATGCAGTTATCAGTATACATCGTCTAATCCGGTGCTTCTTAAACAAGGTCCCAGACGTGTTCTGGATGGGTTGCCTCATGACAGGGCAAGCAAGAATTCTGTGGCGAGCGATATACTACCCGCTATTTAGCCTCTGTAAGTGCCACTGGGGATGGACTGGCAGCCTGAAAGGGATCTTTGTCACAACATAGAAAGAGGAATAAGCTGGGCCGGGATGACCCTTGATTATTATCCCAGTTGCGGTGAAGGATAAATGGAGGGCTGCTTGTCAACAGCAGTTCCTCCCCTGGTGCAGTGGATGGCAGTCTGACTCTGATGTGGACACGGTGTTGATGCCCGCAATGATCCATGGGAATCATAGTCCTGAAGGACAGTCCTGTCAGGGTCCTTGGGTACCACAGCAGAGAGAGGGACCACCTGTTTCGTAGGGCTTCCTCACGAACCAGAAGTGCTTCCTGCCATTCAGTACTATGGCACTGGAAGTACTCCCAGGTCCAAAATTAAAGGAAGCCATCCAACCTCCTCTGGTTACTTAGAGTCAGAGAAGGGAGGAGGAAGCGGGAAGAAATGTACATTTTTTGGAGTTTCTTGACTACTCTATTTTATTGGTCTTAAAGTTTTGGTCGGTAACCACCCTGTTTCCCTTTATAGTGGTCCTTAACAGTAACAGCCATTAAATCTACCTTAAATGTAAATCGTGGACCTTTATTTACCCACCTAGCCAACAAATAATCTGGAGGTCATGGATTGGCCTTATACCAGTCCTTACCTGGGCTCCAACTTCATTGTCTGGGATTCAGGTTGTAGTGGTGCCACTAGAAGTTAAAACTGCAAGCCCCAGCAGTCCCTGCAGTGGCTCTGATTGGTCTTCTGTCAAGGGTGCAGGGGCTGTTGGGGTCAAAGGAGGTCAGCGCGGCTTTTAAAAGGGGGCCAGTGGCCAAGAGGAAAGGAGGTGTTTTTTGTAATCGGTGTTCCAAGTTCCTGTCTCTTTGTCTGCCTTCTGTTGGGTTACCTGTACTTAATCGTTTTGTCCTGGATTGTTTCGTGGTTGGGGTCTGGATTGTCTGCCGTCTGTCTGTGTACATGAGAACTGTAAGTGGATTCATGGCCATCCTGCGAAGAAAGGAGCGCTCCTGAACCTGTCCACCCGTCTTCACCATTTCAGGAACTACTGGCAGGACTGTCTTTACATTCCCATTCAACGTGCAGCTCTCTGGACTATCTATCTTCATCATTTCATTTCATCCGTTGCTGTTTCTCAAGGACTTTGCTGTGTGTGTTTTGTTTGTGCTCTGTGTATTTAATGTAATATCGCTGTAAGGGGAACAGGGGTGGTATTGTTGTTGTCATTTATTTCATTTGTTTTCATTACATTTATTAATTGTTGTCTGATAACCAGTTTGCTTTATTGTTGTCTCTGTTTGTGAGTGTGTGTGGGTCGGGCCAAGGCTGGGTGCATCCCTGGAATCTCCACTATAAAAATAGATAAATCCTAAAGGCACCGGACCACTACAAGGTGTCCAAACCTCCAATCCCACTGCCTGTCTCTCTATAGTGCTCTCAGGTAAGATACTTCCAGGGTGTGGACGCTAGAGGTCACTGTTGCCCCTTTAAACCCAACAGACAGACGCACAGGACACAGGCTATAAGCACTCAGCAGTATTTCAATGCTTCTTCTTCTTTGAATACTAGCCTGTAAGCACCACATCCACCAATAAACAAACAAATATTAAGCCCAATCTCTCCTCCACACCTCCCAGCAAGCGTTGTCCATCTCCTCTCGACTCCGGCTCGCTTGCTGGGTTCCCAACAGTCCTTTATATAGTCCTTGACCCAGGTCACATGGACGGAAAAGCAGAAGCACTTCCGGGTCCGATGGAGAATCCCAGTCCTTTAATCAGCCCGGAAGTACTTCGGGTCTACTGTCCTCATGACTTCCTAGTACTTCCGGGCTATAAGGGAAGCATGACTCCCCAGGTCCTTTCATAGTAGATCCTGGCAACACCCACGGTACCCAACAGGGCTGTGAAACCGAACTCCAAGTCCCAAGATGCCCTGTGGGAATCCGGGGCACCGCTAGACTCCAGGGGAGCTGCCTTCTAGTGTTTTGAGGGAGACAGTGTCCACAAGTAGCTGCCATCCCCCATCCTTCCATCTCAGGGGCGTCCCGGCCATCTGTTACAAGGGTTCAAAGTAAAAATGACAGGTCTTACAACCCCCTGCTGAAGGCCATCTTCTCACAGCATTCTCATGTCAAACCCTGTTCTGTAATTCATCTTTTTCCCCAAAGGATGAAAGTTGGATCCAACAATGAAAGAGCTGCCAAACCAACATATAGCACATGTAGCACCTGCCTTGAACTGCCAATCTAATCTTCTTAACCTACCAATCTACCTCTGTTTGTGTACCATGGAAGGAAACTGAAGCGTCTAGAGGATGTGGAAGGATTTCATCATTTGTACCGTAAAGTGTTTGTTGAGGATGATTTATAACTTATAGACAACATATTGGCTGTTTAAAATGTTCAGGTTTTAAGTTTTTTTCCCATTATTATTTATTGTCTTACCTAATCTGCATCCATCCCTGCATGTAGGTCCTCCACCCTGCAGGGAAAACTTGGGGGTTGGTGGCAGAATTGGTACTCCAGCCACCATAAAAAACCTCACACTGTTCCACTCCATCTGAACGAGTGTGGTGCTGAGGTGTCACCCGTTGCATGGCTGTACTCGGGTCCTAATCTGGATCCTGAGTTAGTTTGTGGTGGGTGTGGCAATGCACTGTATCAGTATGTGCTCCTAACCTTACCAGCACCATTTATCGAGCAGTTACTGACAACAACAAATCAAAACTGGACTCAGGTAGTCAAAAGAGGAACAAGGAACCAGAGCATCTCATCAGAAAATAAGACTGAACTTACCCACAGGTATAACTTGCTTCAAAGGTCTCAGGAAAATTACTGCCTTCAAGTCCAGTTAAAGAGAAGTAGGGGCAGAAAAGGGAAGTACTCGTTGTTGGAGATTCCATACTTCCAACAAACCGGCAGCTCGATATACAGTAGAGATCAGGAGTCAACCACAGTATCCTGCTTACCAGGAGCAAGAGTTTCCCACATAACTCAAAGAGCGGACCGGTTATGGGCGAGGGTAGGAGACGATCCTTTAGTTTTAGTTCATATTGGAACTAATTAAAATTGGAAAGACAGGTGCATATTCTCAGCAGGAAAAAAATATAGGGGATAACCTAGGACTTAAACCAGGGAACACTTCTTTACACAAAGAGTTGTGGAACTCTGGAACAAACTATCGAGACATGGAGTCGAAGAAGAATCGAACTGAGATATTGGGACAGCTGAGCTATTAGCCAAACAAACGGACTTGATGAACTGAATGGCCTCCTCTCATTTGTCAGATTTCTTATGTTCCTTAATGTTTAGTTGCTCAGGATTCACATTTGCACAGGCATGCATTCGTACGTGACCGCACACAAGTCTTTACGCTAAGCCGGCTATGAAAAACCCAGATATGTTTTTTTTGGAGTCTGCACTTTGCTATTCAAAGACAACTCCGGTCAGCAAAATAAATCTAGCTGCTAATACTATTTCTGTTATTTGTTAGGGTTTGCCATTGGTTTAAATGTTTTGTCTGTTTAAATATTTCAGAATTTCATCTTGTTTCTTTCGGATTTAAGGTTACGGTAGTGAAATACATGTGTGCCAATGCAGACTGTGTGGGTACTTTTTTTTGGAAATCCCCCTGGAATGAAACTTCTCATTACGTACCAAAAAATGAACTAATTTCCTCTGCATGATTGTTGCTTTCGATAATCATTCAAGAATAACAAATAGTTTTGTGAAGATAGCATGGGTTAAATAGAAGGAAAGAAAAAATGGGCCGCATTACTACATTAAGTATTATACTGCCCTTCATTAGTCAGTGCACCAATGGAAAGTCCACTAGAATCCATCGTTATTGTTGGACGTGAAAGCTCAGCACACATCTCATGCAAGATAAACTATTTTCCTTCATTCAGTAGCCCAGGCATCACTCTCCACAATTTGAAGTCAAACAATAAATTCGTAATAAAAATCTTTAAAGTTACATCCTGACTGATCACTTGAAAAATATCAAGTATTGCTGGGACATTGAGCAAGTAACGTTTATCATAACGCCAGGGAGGGTGGCATGGTGGTGCAGTGGGTAGCGCTGCTGACTCGCAGTTAGGAGACCCGAGTTTGCTTCCCAGGTCCTCCCTGAGTGGAGTTTGCATGTTCTCCCCGTGTCTGCATGGGTTTCCTCCGGGTACTTTGGTTTCCTCCCACATTCCAAAGACATGCAGTTTAGGTGCATTGGAGATCCTAAATTGTCCCTATTGTGTGTGCCCTGCAGTGGGCTGGCGCCCTTCCTGGTGTTTGTTTCCTGCTTTGCGCGCTGGGATTGGCTCCAGCAGACGCCAGCTCACCACAGGGCACACACACACAAAGGGACCATTTAGAATCGCCAATGCACCTAACCTGCATGTCTTTGGGAGGAAACTGGAGCAAACCCACACAGACACAGCGAGAACATCCAAACTCCACGCAGGGCGGACCCAGGAAGCAAACCCAGGTCTCCTTACTGCAAGGCAGCAGCGCTACCACTGTGCCACCGTGCCATCCCACAAGACATCATATTCAGCATATTATCCATCCATCCATTATCCAACCCGCTATATCCTAACTACAGGATCACGAGAGTCTGCTGGAGCCAATCCCAGCCAAAACAGGGTGCAAGGCAGGAAACAAACCCTGGGCAGGACACACACCCACACTAGGGACAATTTAGAATCGCCAGTGCACCCATCCTGCATGTCTTTGGACTGTGGGAGGAAACCCACGCAGACACGGGGAGGATATGCAAACTCCACACAGGGAGAACCCGGGAAGCGAACCCAGGTCTCCTTACTGCGAGGCAGCAGCGCTACCCACCGCGCCAGCGTGCCACCCCACAAGACATCATATTCAGCATATTATCCATCCATTATCCAACCCGCTATATCCTAACTGCAGGGTCACGGGGGTCTGCTGGAGCCAATCCCAGCCACCATAGGGCGCAAGGCAGGAAACAAATCCTGGGCAGGGCACCAGCCCACTGCAGATTCAGCATATTAGACATACAGTATATAAATGAAAGACCTGTGTGTGTATGGAGCAGTCCGCTCAACCACAGCCACTAGACAGAATATGCTTGCCATGTTTTCGGCTTTTGCATGCACCTCACTTCTCACTACGAAAGACCTACGTGCAGCAAACACTGCCGCACGACAACGACATTGTGCTAACGAAACAGAAGAAGAGACACAACGGTGAAACAAAGCAAATGCTGTGATTCAACAAAGTGTAAGTGAAACACCTCAGCAACGGAGGGCACGGCTTGAAGTTTTCACTAAAAACATTTGTCTATCTGGAGGTATTTTCTCGAGACGCAGACTAATAGGACTCATATGCCAGCGATACGGCTAAGATACGGTATCCCCAGTGTCTTCTTATGAAAGCCAGTGGGGCAGCAAGCACAAGGTTGGGTCCACGTCCTCTGCACTGTGTCATTCTTAAGAGTTAACTGACGCCACTCCAAGTTCACGAATATAATAAAACTGCTAGGGAGTCTTTGGGTTGTTTTTTGTCCCGAAGACAACACTCAACTACTACAATATATTACCAAAAAATGCATTTACAGGAAGAGGCCGATGGGAAGGCAATTCTATTCATGTTAGAGAAATAACATTCATCTGACCACAAGTGTGTGAATACTATATCAGGAGCGCATTTCCATTTTTTACTTTAAGATTTCAGCTGAAAGGTATACACACCATGAGCATAAAAAAGGTGATATGTAAATTAAATGTATTATTATTATTATTAAAAAATATTCTTTTTAAAACTGTTTTCTTTGGGCACAAGTATGTAATAAAAGTACACATTGGGTATAATATGTGATTTGTAAATAAGCAACATTTGAAAACCTTTAAAGGGTATGAATATTTTTGTAAGAAATGCATATAAAATACATACCATCAAGTAACAGAAAGGATGCCCTCTGCTGGTTTTAGTTTGCATGACACACAACAATTATGAACACACACTACAGCATAAAGCAGCTAATCTGCAAATCTCACAGAGCGCTCCTCTGGTTCATCAAACTCTGTCATCGTTCACTATACAGTAGTTATATGGAAGATAATTAATTGTTAAAAAGTCGTTGCTGACCTGTTCCTTTACATATACAATATCTTTCAGGATTTTTTTATTTTCAGCAGTGCCATTGGCAAGCACCATATTCTGCTACTCTTCTGCTGACAAGATTGCATATACAGTATATCTAGGGACCCGAATGTCTTTGTAAGGATAATAATAATCATGAGCTGTGCTGCTGTTCCTACTAAATATCAAGCAGCAGGCTGCATTAAAATCAAAAATCATATGTGGGAATCATCAAAGGAGGTGCAGGACAGAATATAAAATTGAAGAAACAAGAAGAGTAATTCAAAATTGAAGTGTGAAACTCATCACCCCATAATTGGGTAAAAATCTTCCATACATAAGAGTGCCAACGTAAATGTAGTGGTGGCCAGTAATCGAGCCTGCTAGCCACTGCAGGTGATATTGCCCTGACATCTTTACTGTACACCGGTGGCGTAGTGGTTAAGGCTTTGGCCTTCAAACACTGAAGCTGTGGGTTCAAATCCCACTACTGAGCAAGTCACTTGACCAGCCTGTGCTCCAATTGCAAAACCTAAAGAAATGCAACAAATTGTATCTCACGTGTTGTGAGTCACCTTGGGTAAAAGTGGCAAGAAATTCTTTAAATAGTAATATTTTTAAAGAGGAGAGTCCTTCTTTGTGTGACGCCAATATTATGAACCTTGTGTACATTTCATAAAATCTTGAAAAATAAACATTACATTAGTATTACTACATGAAAAGTATACAGTACTTTTAATTAACATGAAAATCCAACATAGTGTAAAAATGCAGACTTGATCATAAGGTCCTGCATATTGTTTCTTTAAAAAGTAGTTATAATTACAACATCATAAATCTTGCCTAATGTCGACAAAAGGCTCAGAAAATATCCAGTTGCACCACAGCTGTCAAACCTTCTTCGGTTCACAGAATAAGAGGTCCAGTCACTTCTGTCATTGTTGAACGTGATATAAGGAGTACACTGTGCAGTGTGTAACAATTTCCGACAGTGACGTTTGTTTAAATCACAGTGTCTTTGTCTTCATGTATTTCCTTTTCCTTCCTGCAATAAAAGAATGCAAGGTTAACTGGCAATCCAAACTTTGCCTGGTGAGAGTTAGTCAGTGAGAAAAGTGTGTTTGTTTATGCAGCCGTTCTGCATGATGGAGCGATGCACCTTCAAGGATTATGTCCTGCCTTGTGCTCAATGTGGTTTGGATTGTCTTCAGTTCCCCACTATCCTGACTTAGATTAAGTAGGTTCTGGAAACCTACTGCCCCCATTAGGGGCCGCCACAGTGGATCATCTTTTTCCAACTCTTTCTCTCCTGCTCTGTCACACCCACCACCTTCATCTAACGCCATCTCTCTGACTTTGTCTCCAAACCGTCCAACCTGAGCTGACCCTCTAATCTCCTTGTTCCTAATCTTGTCCATCTTTATCACACCAAATGCAAATCTTAGCATCTTTAACTCTGCCACCTCCAGCTCTGTCTCCTGCTTTCTGGTCAGTGCCACCGTCTGCAGCCCATATAACATAGCTGGTCTCACTACTGTCCTGTGGACGTTCCCTTTTCACTCTTGCTGATACACTTCTGTCACAAGTCACTCTTCTCCAGCCTCTCCACCCTGCCTGCACTCTCTTCTTCACCTCTCTTCCACATTCCCCTGTTAGTCTGTCCATAGGACTCCATATTGGCATATCAGGTGCAAAATAAGGACTAATCTTGAACGAATTGCCAGTGCATAGGAAGGTATGTTCATGAATATAATTATTTTAACTCACATCAGATCAATTTAGAGCCACAGATTATTCTAAAACAGGAAAAAAACATTTGCAAATAGTGAACATTTGATGCCAAGACCCTGTAATGACAACATATAACCGCACAGCCACAACGCCCTTACTTTTAAATCAAATATGTGCTGTTGGTGTCATGGTTCTGACTTCTTATTAATTATTACAGTTCAAGGTATCTGTGCATGCCACTGTTAATAGTCATGGTTGTTAAAAATAATTGTTTCTTTACTATAATATTAGTACTAATTAATAATTATAACATGACAGTTTTGTGGGGTAGTGTTACGAATTACCCCACACAGTGAGAGTGAGTAAGTGAGGGAGTAAGAGTGCTGGGATGAGAATGTTTCATATTCCATTTATAGGTGGGGAAAAACAGGTTAAATATAATTGTATGGTCCTCATGTTCAAAAGGGAACCTTCACTGACTCCCTACCCGCCCAAGAGACTCACGCCGACTGAGCAATAGCTTGAGGAACTTACAGCTCCGAGGACTTTGTTTTGACTTCCATTGCCTCAGGTGTGACCAGTAGGTGGCGTTGCAGCACTAGAAAACCCCAGACACAACCACATAGACACAAGTCACAGGCTCAAACGCAAGATTAATTATAATTATAATACCATACAATGATGAGATAATACAATGTAATAGTGGCACCAGCACAACACAATTCTTTTTTTTTTCTGTCTTTCTTTTTGCCCTCTTCTTCTCCACTCTGCCCAGTCGACTCCAACTCATCTGGATGAGGTGGAGCAGCTTCTTTTATCTATGATCTGAGAGGGCATAGCCAGCTGGAAGCACTTCTAGGTCAAAGAGAAGTCCCTGAAAGTAGGATTTATGAATCCTGGCAACTTCCCCTGGCGGCCCTCACAGAACCCAACAGCTCTGTCCCATGGGACTACAGATCCCAGCATGCCCTGAGGGTGTCCGTGTGGGAATCCTAACTCAGGGATGCTGCCATCTTGCGTATCGGGGGAGCAAATGGTCTGAGCACCATTATACTGGCTTCCCGGCCAGGTAAGGAATCCAAACCTATCCCGGCTGAGATGTCAGCGTAAGTAGTTGTCTGGCAGGGAACATCCTTCCTTTCTTTCTGATTTTCCTGGCCAGATAATACACTGGAACCTATCCTGGCAGGGATGTCAGTTCACGCGTGCTTTCTTTACACTGGATACTCTAATTTCTTTGCTAAAATTTATAACGGGCTAATTAGTGAACCAGTGGGAATCAGTGCATGAAAATATTCTGTAATGGGAATTTAGTCACATCCAACTGGGATGGGGCACTGCTTCCCATTACTTTAAAAAGAAGTGGGTGAGATGGGCAGAAATTATCATTAATTAGTTAAAAATAACGGTATTTTTAAAAAATGAGCCTGCATTTTCTCTCTTGCGGCAAATAGTGTGAGATATTTTACCTTTGGATTAATTTTCTGTTTTATATTGTGCAGTACCTGTTATGAATTAATGAAAGATTGCTTCATTGTCAATGGGCCATCAAAGCCTCCACCGTCTGTATTTGCTAAAACGGTAAACTTGATTTTGCAGCAAAGTGAAACAACTTCCTCCAAATGTTTCCCATCTTCCCCCTATAACCAGTCTTCAACTCAACTGTCAATTTCACAACATCGGCCATACTCGTTGACACTTTCACCACCTCTTTCCTGGCTAACTGCAGTTTAGTCTTCAGTACCCTTCTTGGATAAAATGTCGACAGATCACAATAACTTAAACTACCAGAGTGCTGACACACACAAACTCTAAGGATCATACCATCCCTGAAACTGTTCATTTTAAACACCCGTGACTACTTGTTGGGCAGCATGGTGGCGCAGTGGTAGCGCTGCTGCCTCACAGTTAGGAGACCTTGGTTTGCTTCCCGGGTCCTCCCTGCATGGAGTTTGCATGTTCTCCCCGTGTCTGCGTGGGTTTCCTCCCACAGTCCAAAGACATGCAGGTTAGGTGCATCGGCGATCCTAAATTGTGCTTGGGGTGTGTGTGGGCTGGCACCCTGCCCGGGATTTGTTCCTGCCTTGTGCCCTGTGCTGGCTGGGATTGACTCCAGCAGACCCCCGTGACCTGTGTTAGGATATAGCGGGTGGCAAATGACTGACTACTTGTCATAGTTATATTTCCCCACACAACCTGCCAAGCATGAAGAGATCTGCTGCTGCTGGCCTCCTCACTATTGAGAAGATGGGTTACGTAACTCACACAGCATGTTTGTGTAATGGGCGGCATGTAGGGACTGAACTGGGACCCTTATCTGATTAGGAGGCCCCAGAAGGACCAGGGAAGGCAATTTATTTGGGACATTTTCTTCCCTAAAATGCTGGGAAGCAGCATCCCTGGATTGTGAAAACCACAAGGCATCTTGGGAATTGTAGTCCTCAAGAACAGCCTTGCTGGGCACTGCGATCGATTCATGGTCCCTGCTTTGTGGGGCTTCAGTCATACCCTGTGGCCTTCAGGGGGCACACTAACCGCCCAGACCCGACACAGACAGGCACCAAGTACACGTTCAGCACACAACACACGTTTATTAAGTGGGGGAAGTGTTTCTCCCTCGTTCCCCACAACAGCACAGCACACTGTCTTTGCCTTCTTCTTTCTCTCCCTCCCGCTCTCTCTCACTCTCTTTCTTTCTTTCTTTGCCTCCACTCCTCCTCCAACAAGCTTCGTCCTCTTCCTCCTGACTCTGGCTTGTCTCAGTGAGGCAGCTGCCTCCTTTTTAAGCCACACCCGTAAGTATTCCAGGGGGCTCATTAGGGAGGTCCGGAATCACTCCCAGGTGTGGTGGAAGCCCAAAGTAGGGCTCTGCAGCTCAAGCAGCTCCCCCTGGTGGCATCCATGGATCAAAGCAGGGCTGAACCGACAAACAGCAAGTCCCATACAGCCCTGTGGGAATCCAAGGTGACGTTGCAACCCAGGGGGGCTGCCAAGTAGCACTTCGGGGGAGATGGCGCCCTTCATAAGTCACCTTCCCCCTGTCCTTTCATTACGGAGGGGTCCCAGCCAAGTAATGGTGCTGGCTGTCATCCATCACAACCCAGAAGTGCTTCTGAGGGACATTCTCACGGTACTCCTGGGTTCTCTATAACAGTGAAAGGCAACCTTTTTTGAGTTGTGGCGCACTAAGTCCAAAAATTTTCTTTCGCGGCGCACCTGAGGGACTGCCCATAAATAAAGTCGTGACAACACAATCTATGGACAATCGCCAATAAAAACAGTTAATTTTACAAGTTTGAAAGACATTTTATTAATAAAGGAATCACAGAATAAATCTTAAATTTAATTAATGTGAACGTTGAGATTGTTTTTCAGCACATATGAGATGAGGATCAATTTTCGAAAGACAGACGTGCATTTCCTTGTCGATCATTTGAAGTCTCTCGCGTTTCTTAGACTTCATTTCCGTAAGTGTTCCGTTATCTGTTTTTCCAACATAAAATATATTTTTTTAAAACATTATCTTTTTAATCAACCAAAAGTTCAAAAACACTAGCAATTTTAAATATTTTACAAAAGTTTTCGCGGCACCCCTAGAAAATTCCACGGCGCACTGCACCGGTTGCCCGACAATGCAAGGAGCAGCCCCACTTCAATACAATGAGCCAGAGTCGGGAGGAAGTAGACGAAGTTTGCCTGGAGAGCGGGAGTAGAGGAGGGAAATGGAAGAGTTGTGTTGTGTGTGGTATACTCTTTGAAAGCTTAAAATTTAGTTAAGTAAAAATTTTCATTTGAATTGGCACTGTGCCCGTGTACTTGTGTCTGGCGTTTTGGGTGCTGCAGCGCCCCCTAGGTGGTCCTTTGTGATTTGTGGCCTCCAACTCACGTGAACCTTTTCACTTCCTCATTCAAGTGTCTGCATTGGGCACATTCAAATCAAGCTTAAACAAATCTCCGTTGTCTCTTTTGCATTTTAACTGGCTATGTTATGAAATGGAATCTTTTATTGAGTCTTCTATGCCAAAGTCCACATCCACCTTCTACTGTACTGTTATCTCATATTAATCATGAACCTTTCTACTGTTGGTTAATGTTTATCCATTAAAACACTGCATCATTTGTTTTTCTGGTAATTCATTTTTTTATTACCTGATCTTGCATTTTATCTTTTTTACAATGAAATACAAGGTGTTTTATAATAGTGTGCTTTATGACTGATGGATTAATGGATGGATTGGAGAAATGGCTTCCATTTGTAGCACCAAGTACACTACTAGCAGAATGCCTGACACTTTGCAGCTTGCATTCTTTCACATAAACCTGTACGAGTGCCGGGGTGAGAATGTTTCATGTTCCATTTATAGCCAGGAAAAACAAAAATAATTGTATGGTCCTCATGTTCAATAGGGAGCCTTCGCTGACACCCTGCCCGCCTGGGGCACTCACGCCAGCTGAGCAATAGCTGGGGGACCTGCAGGTAAATAATGTGGCATTTTCTTCAGTGACTCTTCTCTTGATTTCTGTTCCCTCTCTACCATCTTTAGAGCCATTGTGACCCTAATTAGCACCAAGTGGCAGTTAGACCACCATATAGGAGGAATACACAGGTTCCCTGACTGAACCTTGACATTGAGCTCTGAGTTTTATGTCATTAACATCCAAAGTAAAGATGAGGGGGTGTTATGACACCATTCTAATCTGTGATTTTTTTGAACAGTATAAAAAGATGGTGTTCATTTTGGGTTTAAAGGTGACATCTTAATGGTTTGCACACAGGTGATGTCGTTTTTGACTCATCCAGCTCTGATCACAATTGAGCTCATGGACCACACAAACTGTGACACAACACGTACTCTATAAGAAGCAGCACTGTCAAATATCATTTCATCTTGGGACAGTGGGGGACAAGGGACAACTTCAGTGCCAATACCGGACACCGAGAAGCCGCAATGGGGTAGAGCCAGAACATACTGAAAAGCTCACGTAGCTAGAGGTGGGTATGGAATTAACTGAGGAAGTCCAGTAGTTAGTATTCATTGCTTGGGAAAATTGGTTTAAACACATATACTGGTGCACCATATTTATGCTAGATGGTTGCGAGACATGGACGCTATCCAGTGACCTGAGACGAAGACTGGACTCCTTTGGTACTGTGTCTCTCCGGAAAATCCTTGGGTACCGCTGGTTTGACTTTGTGTTGCTCATGGAGTCCCAAATGAGGCAGATTGCCTGCATTGTGAGGGAGCATCAGTTACGGCACTACGGCCATGTAGCGCCATTCCCCTGAAGGTGATCCGGCTTGCAGGACCCTCATTAATGAGGACGTGAGTGGCTGGACCAGGCCAAGGGGACGCCCACGTTAACACCAGATAGAAGGTCATTTCTGGAGGGTGGGATTGGACCGTGTGTCTGCCTGAGGGGGTTGCCAACCAGGATCCTGAGCTGTTTCATCGTCTGGTGGGTGCGGCAATGTGCTGTACCAGTGCATGCTCCCCAACTTGACCTGACTGACCCTTATCATAGTGTTGGGACAAAGAAAACATCACAAAGCAAAAAGGAAAACGTATAGATAGTTGAAGATTATTTGAATGTATTCTGGAAAGAGAGAGAGAGAGGTTGGGGGCGTGCAGTAATTACAGAGTGGTGTCGCACCCACCGCACCACAAACCATCCGGATTGGGAGCCGAGTGCAGCGGGTAACACCTCAGCACCACATTGGAACAGTGGGAGTTTTTTTTTTTTTACAGTGGCTATTGAGTGATTGGGTTTGTTTCCTGCTTTGTGCCCTGTGTTGGCTGGGATTGGCTCCAGCAGACCCCGTGACCCTGTGCTAGGATATAGCGGGTTAGATAATGGATGGATGGATGGATGGATGGATGGATAGAGTGTCAATCCTGCCACCAACCCCCAAGTTTTCCCTGCATGCCGGAAGACTGTACTGTAAATCGCTCCACATAATTACAGTAGATGGCACTATTGAGCTGTTAGAATATCTCCAAACTCGTAATGGCAATGAGTTATTATGCTGAACTTAACGCAACCCGTCTGCATGATTTTATCAATCCATTATACCCCAAATGTTCACATTGTCTTAGTAACAGAGAAATTTATTTGCCACTGTTTAAACCTACACTACTAAAAATGCTTTAAGTATAATCTGATTTAAAATCTGCTGGCAACACTTTGGGACATTTTCTTCTGCAATTGATTTTTTTTTTTTCACAACTATGTTCATTTGCATAAACTCAACTTTTAAAAATTTGAAGAATGCAGCGTTTGATTTCCAAACGTTAACCTTCCCTCAGTCCTCCACCTATATAAATTGTCCATACAGTGCCTTCCATAATGCTTGGGACAAAGTCACATTGTTTCTTCTTGAGTGCACACTGCAGACTTTCATTTCAGGGGATTTGCAGACATTCGAGTCACACAACACTTTTTCTACACGGTTCCCCCCATTTCAGGGCACCATAATGTTTGGCACACAGCAATGGCAGGTCTATTAAAGCCGTTGTCATATTTAGGACTTTGTCGTACATTCCTCACATGCAACGACTGCTTGAAGACTTTGATTCGTAGACATCACCAGGTACTGAGGGTCTTCTTTGATGATGAAGCCTGTAGTGCAGCCATCTTCAGCTCTCGGTTGTTTCGTGGGCATGCCCCCTTATGTTTTCTCTTCAGTATATATAAGGCCCGCTCAGTTAGATTTAAATCAGGTGGCTGACTTGGCCATTCAAGAATTTTCCATTATTTAACTTTGATAAACTCCTGTGTTGCCTCAGCAGACTGTTTTGATCTTTATCTTCTTGTAGGATGAAGCACCGTCCAGTGAATTTGGAGGCCTTTACTGGAACTTGAGCAGATCAGATGTTTTCATTGTGCCACTGCCGTCAGCAATTCCATCATCAATGAAAAGAAGTGTGCCAGGACCTGTGGCAGCCATCCATGCCCAAGCCATAACACCCCCAGCACCATGTCTAACAGATGAGGTGGTCTGCTTTGGATCTCGGGCAGTTCCTTTGTGTCTCCACCCTTTGCTCTTTCCATCACTCTGATGAGGTTCATCTTTGTCTCATCTGTCCACAAGACCGTTTCCCAGAATTCTGCTGGCTCCTTTAAGACCTTTTTCACAAACTGTAATCTGGCCATCCTGTTTGCGTGGCTCACTAGTGGTCTGCACCTTGCAGTGTGGCCTCTTTATTTCTGTTCATGACGTCTTCTGCTGATAGTCGTCTCTGACACACACACATTAGACCCCTGAAGACTGTCTCTGGTCTGTCAGACAGGCGTTTGGGGCTTTTTCTTTACCATAGTGAGGATTTTTCTGTCATCAGCAGTGGAGGTCTTCCTTGTCCTACCAAGTCCCTTTGTGATTATCGAGCCCACCAGTGTGTTCTTTCTTCTTCATGATATTCCAGACAGTTGACTTTGGTCATCCTAGTGTTTTTCTTGATGTCTCCAATGGTTTAATTCTTGTTTTTCAGCCTCATAATGGCTTTTTTGACTTTCATTGGCACAGCTCTTGTCCTCATGTTGAACAATGGCAACTACAAACTCCAGAGGGTAGAAGTAACCCAAGGTATCTTATGAAGCCATGAAACACACCTGAGGAATCACAAACACCTGTGACACCAACGTCCCAAGCGTTATGGTGCCCTGAAATGGGGGCACCATGTAGAAAAAGTGTTGCCATTTCTCCATGGTGTGACCAAAATGTGTGCAAATCCCCTTAAACGAAAGCCCACAGCGTGCACTTTAATCACAATGTCTGAATTGTCAGTCAGTCATGTTCCAACCCGCTATATCCTAACACAGGGTCACGAAGGTCTGCTGGAGCCAATCCCAGCCAACACAGGAAGAAAGGCAGGAGCAAACCCCGGGCAGGGTGCCATCCCACCGCAGGGCACACACACATTCGGGACAATTTAGGACTGCCAATGCACCTAACCTGCATGTCTTTGGACTGTGGGAGGAAACCCATGCAGACACGGGGAGAACATGCAAACTCCACGCAGGGAGGACCCGGGAAGCAAACCAAGGTCTCCTTACTGCGAGGCAACAGCGCTGTGCCACCGTGTCTGAATGGTTTGATTTGTAATTTTAAACTGTGCAGCAGAAGAGTAAATCAAAGAAAAATGTTTCTTTCAACATTATGGGGGGCAGTGTAAATACGGTATAAACACTTAGGTATAACTTATTATTGCTAAAGAGCAAAATCTACCGTAGAGAATTTGGTCAAATTTAATACAATCCTACTCTTTTAAAATGTTGATAACTGTGAGATTTCTTTTCGAGTTATGGTTTCAACGCACAATTGGAAAGTAAGACACGTATACACACACAAAACCCCACATACATGTACAGTTATGCCTAAAGCATACAGTAAATCTCTTGAACACTAAAAGATTGAAATTTTAACTCAGTCACAATACAAAATATATATATATATATTTGTAGGAAAAATTAAGGGAAATTATTTTTTGTCTAGCATGTAGCATGAGAAACTGATTCTGAAAGAAAAAAGTTACAAGTTGTATAATTAGAAACATTACTGTATATGAAAAATGGCCTCAAAGAGTGTTACCTAGACTTGATTTAATCTCCAGGTAAAGTTTGATCTGTATAGCAGTATGCTACCTGTCCCAGCATTACCTTGGGCAATATTTTTATTTTCCAATCCAAAGACACACTGCTACCATAACTATCATGTCATTTTATAAATCTCTTAATCAGACCAGGGTCTCTAGTATAAGGGGTTAGGCTGGAGCCTATCACATCTAGCATAGTCAGGAACAAGCCCTTGACAGGGTGCCAGTCCATGGCAGGGCAAACAGACACACACACATTAGGGCCAATTTAGCTTTTCCCATTCACCTAACCTGCATGTTTTTGGACCATGGGAGAAAACCGGAGTGAACAGAAACACAAGGAGACCATGCAAACTCCATGCTGGGAGGACTTCAGAGAATACGAACCGAAGTCTCTGTACTGAGAGGCAGCAGCACTACCCCTGAGCCACCATAACTGTCTCTGTGCAATAGTCAGGAAAAACGAGTGCAAACATGAACATTTGGAACAAACATCCCCTTGAGCTCTTACCTGATTTGTTCAAGTTGTGCTTTTAGTTCTTTCCTCCTTTCTTCATTTATTGGATAAAAATAAAACATCAGTAAGCCCAGTAGCAGCAGTACGATGGGTATTGGAGCAAAAAGGATCTTCAGGCTGGTGACCACTCTTGCCTCCTGTACGCAGGCCCCTGGCTTATACCCTGCAAAACTGAGCAGCACACCACAATTCTTTAACTTTTCAAATTGTTCTAAGGTAGGCTGATAACAATTAACAGTTAATCTTTTAAAGCAGTGGTTCCCAAACTCAGTCCTGGGGACCAAGAGTGGCATTTAGGGGTTACAAGTGGTGCGACCACCCCAGGCCCCAGACCTACGGTCCTCTTGAGGTCCGCGTGTCAAGTTATATTCTCCAGTATAGATCTCACGTTTCAAGACAGGCTTTGCAGTCTGGCGATCCTATCTATAGAAAAAGACATTACATCCAGATTAGACTGCAAAGATGTCATCAATGACTTTTCCAATCGGAAGGCAAGAAAAGTGGATTTTTGTCTCTGAACCTGGAAACCGGTAAGAGATTTCATGATGATATCTCTACATTAATTTCACACTTCCTGTCGAAACATTAAAAAAACTCACATTTTATTTGTCGGCCATAAACATGTCCAAATATCAGTGCAAAAAAGATGTATCGCTAGTGATAACCGGCTGACATGACATCAACGTGAGTCAAACTGTGGGGCGCTGAAGCTGTACAAGGGGGGTGTCGAAGAAATCAAGACATCAAAATTAATTTTTTACATTTTTATTTCGATTTTAAATTTGCAAGCATATAATCACAACGAATGCATTATAACTAAAATTAAAATAAAACATTTCTATGGCATAGATCTAGTGACTAATATGTGCCTGCTTTGAAGTACACAGCTTGTCCAGGTTTGGTTTGATATTCGAGATATCGAGACACTCTGAGCTCCTTTTCTATTTGAAGTTTGTATCTATGACAGGTGACGCCGCTGCTACTGCTTTTATAGTCGCGTATTTTCAATCCAGAAAGTTCAAGGCGTATCGGTATCTGTCGCGAACATTCGGGTAACAGTAGATCAGGTGATAATGCAGCTCAACTGCACCACACTGGCAGCGTAGCCAATATTGCCAAATTGAGTTAAATAATTTACTGCGTATTGGGTTATTTTCATGATACAACTAACAGCGGTATAATATTTGTCGAATGAAAATATGTTCGTCTCACCAAGATTGACTTCATTGGTGTCCTCGTTTATGAGATTTTTAAAAATTAAAACATATTTAATCATTTCTTTACATAAAAAAAAAAAATAAATAAGAATAAATAATTTATTCTTTGTTTTTGGGATTAGAATTACTACCAAAAACCACACAAGGCATTTTAACAGTTATTAAATTAGTTTAAAAAAAAAAAATTGCAAATATTTCATTGAAGTTAGCCGAACACATGCAAATCTTATGGAAGTAACAATGATAGGATACCGCGATGCCGCACAAGTATCATACCTTTGTTAGTTGTATCATGGGTTATTCTCATCAATCTTATATTATGCAGGGGGAGCAGAATTATTCCAGGTAGAAAGGGCGCGAAATACGAAAGTTTGAGAACAGCTGGACTACGATATCCTGCATATCGAGAGTCAGAGTGCACTTGCAATTCGGGGACTTTTCTAGAAGAGGCCCTGCTAATTTACGCCTGACACCACATCGCATTCCGCACTGTCGTAGTATTGTCATGAATTATGAATTGCACTTTTTTAATAGATTATATCGTTATATTTTGATAAAGTCCGCATGTTATCTTGAAAAACGTTAGCTGAATACTGTAACGAGAAAATCCGGTGTACGTTAACATTATTTTTATTAAATTTGCATGCAAGTTTATACGGTCCACACATACTAGTAACAGCGTTTGACGTAACCGGCCCCGCGTAGGGTTGGTCAGCCCAAGGCCCCATATACCCCCAAGGCCACTTCAGCTGGGGACCCCCTGTGGCTGCAGGTTTTTGTTCCAACCAACTTCTGTTTTTTCATTGGACTCTAAGTGAGTCATTATTTCCCAGTTTCTGTGTTTTGGAGTCAATGCAGAAATTACAAAACTAAGTTAGGTAGATTTTATTAAAATATAATAAGCAGTTATATTGGGAATATGTCATTTTTTTAGGCGTTAACAGTATTTTCAACCTAATTTTAATTCTGCTTTTCTAGGTGTTCTGGTTATTTAATTGATTATTTACTAATTAGCGGGTCTGACTCTGAAGTCTTTACAGCTTTCATCATCCTGGGTGTCTGCTATGCTGGTTGTTAATTGGCACTAATAGGGTTGAATGAAAGGAGCAAACTACACAGGAAAAGGAAAATAATAGGAAAACAACAATAGAGAGTTAAGCATTTATAGCTTTAGAAAAAAAATAGGAATATTTCTAAATGTCTTATAAATGTAAAAACCATACTGTTGTCTTTTTCTGAATGCAGAATAGGAGAAGAGTAAAAAAGACCAGCTAATTACCGTATATATACTCGCATTTAAGTTCTCCCGCTGATAAGTCGGGACTTGATTTTATCATATAATTTCCAGTATTTAATAATGTCGGTCGCATAAGTCGAATGCAGAAAACTCACGCTATTGGTCCAAGAGATTACGATATGCTAACGCCCACCTGAGAGAGTAA
>JANRMT010062856.1:10499371-10543255 GCA_026402145.1 Polypterus bichir lapradei
GCCAAGCTGGCACCTGCAAGTGATCCCAATATAGCAAATAATATAAAACTACTTTTTGATGCAGCAATAATGGCTAAGACTGGAATATAACACTAAAAAAGGAAAAAAGGAAATATATAAGACCTTAAGTTTAAAAAGCAAATACCATTCACT
Organism: Polypterus bichir lapradei; assembly: GCA_026402145.1. Lineage (NCBI taxonomy): Eukaryota > Metazoa > Chordata > Cladistia > Polypteriformes > Polypteridae > Polypterus > Polypterus bichir. The sequence continues at coordinate 10,499,525 of JANRMT010062856.1, forward strand.
ATACACCTACACTGCAAAAAAATATAATCTAAGCAAGTGAAAAGAATTTATATCAGGACATTAAATCTTGTTTTCCTTATTGTAAGAATTATTGACTTATCAAAACATATATATTTATGATTATTTAGCTTGCTTTAAGAAATTTTGTCAAATACATTTTGTTTACTCCATTGGCAGATTATTTTGCTAAATAAAAGCAAAACAACTCCCATTTAAACGTTTTTTAAGTCTAGTTTTTGTATGAGCACATTTTTTCAGTGCAGTCTTTAAAGATCCTCTCTCTCAGAACCGTATTAACTAGGAAGTTCATCATTTTTAAAGTTTGTTATTTATTTCACAATACTGGTTTGCACTAAGCACACTTTTATTAACTTACTAGCTACATGTGGTCTTCAGGACAAAAAACAACCAGTTTTACTATATGGGTGAACTTACAGAGGCGTCTGCTAAGTGGGCCTGGACAGGGCATATCTCGTCCAAAACGGATGTGTAGTCGGGTGCATATGTGGCACAAACTGAGTGGAACAGGCTGGAACCCATCTCAGATCAACGTGTGGTAGCTCGTGGTGTGAACATACAGCGTCCATGTAGCACAAAGATGAGTTTGTCTGCTTGGGTTGAATAAGAAGTGGAAGTGCCGGAAAAATGTAAAAGTACATGCATGTGCCACCTCACCAAGTGCAAATCACACTTGCATACACTTCTATATCTTCAGTACAATTCACACCAACTCCCGTGGCTGTGGTTTAGCATGAGCAGAGCGGACTGCGCCATACACACAAACACACACACACACACACACATCTTTCAAAGTGAGAACTGAGGTGCATGAAATCACAGAAAAATTTAAAAGTGCATGCATGCGCCATCTAGTGGCTGTGGCTGAGCGTGAGGAGAGCAGTCTGCTCCATACACACATACATACATACTCACACACACGCACACACCCACACACACGCACACACACATCTTTTGTTTGTATACGTCTAAAGTTGTATTATGAAATTTTATATAATACTGCATCTCTGGAAGAGTTTGCAAAAGATGCCCATGGGGCAGAAAATATAAAAGGCTGTAAAACCTGAATATATTGGCTTTGAGTGATGGAAAATTCCTGCATAAATAAGCATGTATCCAAAGTGTTTTCTTCAAGGTGTACTTGTACTGCATCAATCTGAGGTTCTGTTCTTATTAAAAGAAATTCAATTTTCGTTATGAGCTTCCTTGTTCAGTATATTAGTATCTAGCCGTCCCCTGTGGCTCCGCCCGCGTAGTAGTGAAACAGGACAAACTTTAAGACTCAATAAACAAAAAGGTATCGCTAGCAAAGCGGAGGCAAGGTACACTGCAAAACACAGAGGTAGACCGACTCCCCACTCCTGATGTCACGCTTCCCCCTCCCCTCGGCCCGCAGCCTCTGTCTCGGATTAGCTATGACTCTTAGCGCAAAGTCGCAAAATCAAGCAAATTATAGAAAAAAACACCCGATCTAAATCCGTTACATAGTTCTCTCGTTTCCTAGCTAAGTGGAGGTAAGATACGCCCCGAGGCTGGTGCGTGAGGGTGGAGGACCCGCCCTCCTTGTCTCAGTCTGCTGCGTCTCTCTTGGATTCACCCAAATAAATCGGTACCACGAGCAAACTATGATACTTAGCGTGATGAGAGAAGTTGCAAAATCAACCGGAATGTTCAAGCAAATTATAGAAAAACACCCGATCTAAATCCGTTAAGCAGTTCTCTCGTGAAAAGTGAACAGACATACAGACAGACAGACGTTGGATTATATACAGTGGGTACAGAAAGTATTCAGACCCCCTTCTATTTTTCACTCTTTGTTATATTGCAGCCATTTACTAAAATCATTTAAATTAATTTTTTCCCTCATTAATGTACACACAGAACCCCATATTGACAGACAAAAAAAGAATTTTTTAAATTGTTGCAGATTTATTAAAAAAGAAAAACTGAAATATCACATGGTCCTAAGTATTCAGACCCTTTGCTCAGTATTTAGTAGAAGCACCCTTTTGAGCTAATACAGCCATGAGTTTTGGAAAAGATGCAACAAGTTTTTCACACCTGGATTTGGGGATCCTCTGCCATTCCTCCTTGCAGATCGTCTCCAGTTCTGTCAGGTTGGATGGTAAACGTTGGTGGACAGCCATTTTTAGGTCTCTCCAGAGATGCTCAATTGGGTTTAAGTCAGGGCTCTGGCTGGGCCATTCAAGAACAGTCACAGAGTTGTTGTGAAGCCCCTCCTTCGTTATTTTAGCTGTGTGCTTAGGGTCATTGTCTTGTTGGAAGGTAAACCTTCGGCCCAGTCTGAGGTCCTTAGCACTCTGGAGAAGGTTTTTGTCCAGGATATCCCTGTATTTGGCCGCATTCATCTTTCCCTCGATTGCAACCAGTCTTCCTATCCCTGCAGCTGAAAAACACCCCCACAGCATGATGCTGCCACCGCCATGCTTCACTGTGGGGACTGTATTGGACAAGTGATGAGCAGTGCCTGGTTGTCTCCACACATACCGCTTAGAATTAAGGCCAAAAAGTTCTATCTTGGTCTCATCAGACCAGAGAATCTTCAGGTGTCTTTTAGCAAACTCCATTCCGGGCTGTCATGTGTCTTGCACTGAGGAGAGGCTTCCGACAGGCCACTCTGCCATAAAGCCCTGACTGGTGGAGGGCTGCAGTGATGGTTGACTTTCTACAACTTTCTCCCATCTCCTGACTGCATCTCTGGAGCTCAGCCAAAGTGATCTTTGGGTTCTTCTTTACCTCTCTCACCAAGGCTCTTCTCCCCCGGTAGCTCAGCTTGGCCGGACGGCCAACTCTAGGAAGGGTTCTGGTCATTCCAAACGTCTTCCATTTAAAGATTATGGAGGCCACTGTGCTCTTGGGAACCTTAAGTGCAGCAGAAATTTTTTTGTAACCTTGGCCAGATCTGTGCCTTGCCACAATTCTGTCTCTGAGCTCTTCAGGCAGTTCCTTTGACCTCATGATTCTCATTTGCTCTGACATGCATTGTGAGCTGTAAGGTCTTATATCGACAGGTGTGTGGCTTTCCTAATCAAGTCCAATCAGTATAATCAAACACAGCTGGACTCAAATGAAGATGATCTCAAGGATGATCAGAAGAAATGGAAAGCACCTGAGTTACTGTAAATATATGAGTGTCACAGCAAAGGGTCTGAATACTTAGGACCATGTGATGTTTCAGTTTTTCTTTTTTAATAAATCTGCAACAATTTTAAAAATTCTTTTTTTGTCTGTCAATATGGGGTGCTGTGTGTACATTAATGAGGAAAAACATTAATTTAAATGATTTTAGAAAATGGCTGCAATATAACAAAGAGTAAAAAATTGAAGGGGGTCTGAATACTTTCTGTACCCACTGTATATAGAGAGATGGGGAGTAGTTACTAATTGCTATTTTTCTGAAAGGTTAATGTTACATAATGACTTTCATAGCAATTCAAGCACTTTGGCTACACTTCATATTTTGCTGCTAATTTTGTTTTAAATATAGATAATATACAGTTGCTTACACACTTGATATGACTGAATAAGAAAGTGACAATGCATTACAGTCCAGCATTGTTTCTTATCCAAACCCATAAGAGCAACAATAAGCTGATGCAACAGATTTTGAAAGAGGGAGTGAAAAGGAAGGTGAAACGGGAGCGATAAATAAAAAGAGGAAAATGAAGAGTGCACAGTTGTAAGAGAATTGCTGGTGCACAAATAGAAAGTGTTAGCTAATGCCCACTGGCAGTGATCCTTAGTCCTATGACATGGCTGTGTATTTTTATGACTGACTTGTTACAATCCCAGCTGAAAAGAGCCGACAGGCGGCTATTAGAAAGAATATTGATCAGGTGGGGCTGCAGCATGGTGTGGCTTCATGGACGTGTAATGTCCCTCGATTCACAATGGATTCTTAAATACAGTGTGTGTCGGACACCCGGGATGCCCCTTTGACACTAGATCCGGGGGAGCAGCCATGGGATCCACGCTATGTCCCCGGGAACACTTGGCGGCAGCTCCCCTGGGTTGCATCAGGGCCACAGGCATGGTACTTTGGAGCTCATCCCTGTTGGGTTCTGTGGCCACCGCCGGGGGGAGCTGCAAGGCTTCCTGAGCCCGTGTGGGTGGTAATGCAGCCACACCCCGAAGAGCAGCCTAATTTAGGTTAATTGCCACCTGAAGCACTTCCGAGTGAGCTATAAAGGGAGCCTGCGGCCACTACTCAGGGCGCCAGAGTCGGGAGGAGGAGGAGGACGATGATGACAAAGCTGCCTGGGAGGAGTGGAGGAAGAAGTACCTGAGAGTATTTTGTTTGCATTTATTTGGTGTGCTTGTGCGGGACTGTGTGTGTGTATGTGCCCTGCGGTGGGCTGGCACCCTGCCCGGGGTTTGTTTCATGCCTTGCGCCCTGTGTTGGCTGGGATTGGCTCCAGCAGACCCTCGTGACCCTGTAGTTAGGATATAGCGGGTTGGATAATGGATGGATGGATGAATTTCTTCATCGTTCCTCTGAATTGCTTCATTTCCCAAACAGAAATGAAATGTGAAGTGAGCCAACAGAAGACCAACTAAGTCAGGGCCTCAAACTCCAACCAATTTCACACTAACCAGTTGCTTAAGTAGGTGCTAATTCTTGTTGTCTGCTCTTGTTGTGCAGTGGCATACATTTCCAAACTTGTTGATTTCCTCTTTTCTAAGAGCACACTGTTAAAATGTTTTGGGGGACCTGAGCAGATCAACACTCCTGAGACCTTCATCTTTTTTTTTTTTTCAGATAGTGTATGTATAGATAGTGTAAGACCTTCATGATGTGCATCTTGGGAACTGCAGGTCTGACATTGTGTTCAGCAACACAGGAGCGCCACAGGGGACTGTACTTTCTCCAGTCCTGTTCAGCCAACATACATCAGACTTCCAATACAACTCGGAGTCCTGCCACGTGCAAAGGTTCGCTGAGGACACTTCTATCGTGGGCTGCATCAAGAGTGGGCAGGAGGAGGAGTATAGGAAGCTAATCAAGGACTTTACCGTACCATACCATACCATTTTTATTTGTTGAGCGCTTAAAAACACAGCATTACAACTGACCGAAGCGCTGTACAGTTAAAACAAGCAGGACTAAAAGCAAAATATTAAATTAACTACATTGATGTTGTGAAATAGTACTTACTCTTGCCAGAACGTTGTATGCTTGTATTGATGTTTCATTTGAATGAGCTTCTCTCAATCAAATTCAATGCAATCTGTTATGCAGATGTTATGGTAATAAAGTATTTATTATTTATTAAGGACTTTGTTAACGTTAACATTATACAAAGTTATTGTCTGTTATACCTGCACTTTTATCATTTTTTAATTTAATGTTGTTTTTGTATCAGTATGCTGCTGCTGGAGTATGTGAATTTCCCCTTGGGATTAATAAAGTATCTATCTATCTATCTATCTATCTATCTATCTATCTATCTATCTATCTATCTATTTGATGGTCACAGTTTGCTGCTCATATTTTGGCTCATTTTGGATCTCATTATTGTTTGGCTGCTAAATAAGAAAAATAAACAATTAAGGGATCTGAGTCTTGAAAAGAAAGTCAAATTAATTTAATTCAAAAGAAATTAATTAGCAGGAAAAACAGGTCACTAATTAAGAAAAGAGTTAGAATGAAAGCCTGCACCCCTCCAGGACCAGAGTTGGGGACCCCTGACCTAAACTAAAGTGTTACCAATAAATTAAATGTCAAGAATAAAGTAAAGATTTGAGGGTGAACTTTAAGCAAGACAAAAAAAACGACACCCTGCTTTGTACAAGAATGCATTTCTCTCACTCTAACATGTCAACCCATTTGTTATTATCAAAATGCTCAACACAGACTATTCCTTCTGAGACAATGAAAGAAGTTTGGAGTGTCAAAGGACGTCACGACCGTTTTCTACACGTCCACGACAGAAACTGTTCTGACCTTCTTTTTCTATGTCCAGAGGTGGTAGCGTCAAAAAAATGAAGGTTCATCGCTTCTAAAATTACAGGTCGCCAGTTCCCGATTCACTCTACATTTGCAGGATAAAATGTAAAGCCTCAAAGACGTTTTCCGACCCATCACGTCCCACCTATCCCACTCTCCTTCTGTCTGTTCAGTGGCTCAGGTCAATCATGACAACCACATTTTGCAGGAGTACCTAACCACTGTAACTGTGAGATATATGGACTTCACATCTTGAATTTAAGCATTAACTACATTGATGTTGTGAAATAGTACTTACTCTTGCCAGAACGTTGTATGCTTGTATTGATGTTTCATTTGAATGAGCTTCTCTCAATCAAATTCAATGCAATCTGTTATGCAGATGTTATGGTAATAAAGTATTTAGCAGTATTTAGGCTTACTGTACTTTGTTTTACTTTACTTTAACCTGTTATTCAGTAAATTACAATATAATTGTATTCACTTGTACAAATGGCCCATAATACACTGATTTTTGAGGCCTTTGCTGATCAGGAAATGATCTAGTAGAAAAGTTTATGATGTATAAAGATAATTACACCAGGGCTGGATTTTAAGGAGGGTAACAAGTGGCCACCATACGCAGGTTATGTTGGTACATATAAAACTTTTCTATTTATTCCTAAGAGATACGGCTAAAAACAACACAGAGAGAACAAGCAAAGTGACTACATTGTCCTCCGCAATACATATTGTGAGCCACTTCTGTAAATAAAAATGCCAACAGCCCATTGTCTACTTAAATGAAGAAATACAAATATGAGGGGAGTAAAGTTGTGTTCAGGCAGTAAAAATAAATTGTAATTACTTACTGATAAACCAACAAAAAGAATGGTCTTCTTGCCAAATCTTCCCAGCAACAACTGCCATATGGGAACAGACAGTGTAGCAGCAACCTGTAAAGAGAAAAAAAAGAGAATTATGTTGACTTTATTGTCTGGAAAGTCGTCTTCCTCTTTCAGCTGCTCCTGTTAAGGGTCGCCACAGTGGATCATCTTCTATATCTTCCTGTTCTCTCCATCTTGCTCTGTCACACCCATCACCTGCATGTCCTCTCTCACCACATCCATAAACCTTCTCTTAGGCCTTCCTCATTCCCTCTTCCCTGGCAGCTCTATCCTTAGCACCCTTCTCTCATTACACCCAGCATCTCTCCTCTGCACATGTCCAAACCAACGCAATCTCGCCTCTCTGACTTTGTCTCCCAACTGTCCAACCTGAGCCGACCCTCTAATGTCCTCATTTCTAATCCTATCCATGCTCGTCACACCCAGTGCAGATCTTAACATCATTAACTCTGACACCTCCAGCTCTGTCTCTTGCTTTCTGGTCAGTGCCACCGTCTCCAACCCATATAACATAGCTGGTCTCACTACTGACCTGTAGACCTTCCCTTTCACTCTTGAGGGCATCTGTCTGTCACAAATCACTCCTGACACTCTTCTCCACCCTTTCCACCCAGCCTGCACTCTCTTTTCTTCACCTCTCTTTCCTACACAATCCCCATTACTCTGTACTGTTGATCCCAAGTATTTAAACTCATCCACCTTCGCCAACTCTACTCCTGCATCCTCACCATTCCACTGACCTCCCTCTCATTCACACACATTTATTCTGTCTCGATACTACTAATCTTCATTCCTCTCCTCTCCAGAGCATATCTCCACCTCCCCAGGGTCTCCTCAACCTGCTCCCTGCTCTTGCTACAGATCACAATGTCATCTAATATAATAATCTTACATGACTCCATTCATAGACAAAAACATAAAATATGATACAGGAATATATACTGTATGTGTGTGTGTGCGTGTGCATGTGTGTGAGTGTTAGTTGGCTTTGCACTATCCGCCACTGTCTTATATTTTGGCAGATAACAATAAGTCAAAATGAGCACAAAAAAATGACATTCGAATGCATTTAACAGCAATGTGAAAAGTTACTGATGTGGTAATTAAGCTGAAAAATCCATACGTACCAACATGATAACCACTAAATGTTGGAACGAATGGCCAAGGCCAGCCGCATGAGTAGAAAATAGGGCAAAGTTTCCCTGAGCCATCTGAAAAAGAAAAAAAAAGTATTAATAAGTTCAAAAGCACATCATTGTGCCACAGATCATGGTAAAGGCCGGCAAGTGTGTCAAAGAGAAAAGCAATTTTTAGAAAGTCAAGTATGTGGTCAGTTAATCTTTTATCTGGTCAAGTAACGTCATACTTGATGACTACAGATAATTCACTTGAAACCAAGCCTACTCGGAAATCTCCACACTAGAACTACCAGTAAGTTAACTGTGTGTAGATTTATCACAGATAAGTAACTGGGAAACAATGTGAAAAACTGATATTAAGTATTTTGTGAGAGCAAGAATAGATAGATAGATAGATAGATAGATAGATAGATAGATAGATAGATAGATAGATAGATAGATAGATAGAAAAGGCACTATATAATAGATAGATAGATAGATAGATAGATAGATAGATAGATAGATAGATAGATAGATAGATAGATAGATAGATAGATAGCATATTCCTTGAGCAGCACAAACAATCATGCTTATACAGGGGCAAAGAATGTGACCTCACAGAAATAAATGTAGCCATTGTGAGCAGTAGGGGGCATTGCAGCACCCCAAACACAACCAGAACTACACAAGTCCAAGGTACAAACACATGATTTATTGTGCTCAAATACCTCTCACAGGCTTCTCTGAACGTTGCGCAAGTACAATTACAGAAAGTCTTTTTCCTTCTCTCTGCCTCCTCCCTCAGTAAGCTTCGTCCTCATCTACCCAACTCATGACTCAACTGAAGTGAGGAGAAGTGGCTTCCTTTATACCGGACGAACGAGTATTTCCAGTGCCACCACATTGTATCCAGGAGGCACTTCCTGGTCAGGTGGAACCACCTTAAATTGAGGAGACTTCCTCCCCATAGCTCTCTCTTGTGGCACCCATGAGACTCAGCTGGGCTGCCTATTGGAACTCCAATTCCCATGAAGCCCTGTGGGAGTGTATACATGAGACCCACCAGAGAGCTGCTGCCACCTGTCAGACTGGGGGAGCACATGGCTCTGGGAGGTGGTCTTCTTCCATCCTTCCATTATAAAGGTGTTACAACTGGGTAAGGAATCATTCATCCCGGTCAGGATGCCAGCCAACCCCTGTCTTCTATGACACCATCCATCCTTTCAGTGAAGTTAGGCACAAAGCACAACTCTGGGTAACCAATAAAGAGTATTTCTGGAGTTGAGTTGTGATTGCTTCCTCAGGTTGAGATTAGTCATTTAAAGCAGTTTAGGAATCCCAGGATGGACAAATATTGAGAAACTCAGGGGAAGACACGGGGTATGCTGGAAGTGCTATATCTTAGACAGACTACTGACCTAGAAGTAATGGCATACCAGTAGAAACAGGACATCAGCAGAAATCTGTTAACGAGGAGAAATGTTCGTACTGTATAGAATTTTTACTGTGGTTTAGCGCATTAGGAGACCAGCTTTTTGCACTTGTAGCAAAAGTGATGCACATGTTGTAGCGGTGTGGTTGGGAGTGGGCATTCTGTTAGCTTCTGACATAACACGTCACATGGAGGTACAACTGTGGAGATGGAAAAAATGGAGGCGAAGAATGAAACAGAGTTGAAAAAAAGGCTGCTATTTTACTGCCAGTTTGCACCGTATTCACACAATTAGATGATTTCGGCAACTACTCAGTGAGGGGAGTGCACACAAGCAGAATACTATCCTTAAGTATTATTTTATATTATTTTGTATGTACTATAATAAACTTGGATGGCACTACAGACTAGATACAATGAATGAGAAATGTCAAATCATTTTGTAGTCATGTGACTATCGATCATCTGGGTTCCACTGAAAAGGGCATCACATGCCTTAGGTTGGCCACCCCTGCCCTACACTCTCCTGTCTTTAACTAGGGTATCAACGATGTCTGAACAGAAATCTTCCAGAACAGAGAAGTCCCCAAAGAACAAAATTCAGAAAAAACAAATGCTAACCTGGAAAGCCAAGGACGAGAAGAGAAATCCACAAATCAACCTCAGGTAGGCTTTGTGAGTGATGACACATCTTAGTCCAGAAAAGAAATGCAACTTTGATTGTCCCAAAGGAGTAAGAACACCTGCAGTGCAGAGATTATATTACAGCAAACAATTGTATTGAAGTCATCCAAACAATGGAAACTGTTCACATTTGCCTTCCTACTGAATACAAAAAGGGAAATCAGTGATCTTTTTCGTTTTTAGCTTTGTTAAAGTTAAATGTCTAACCTGCTTAACTATGGAAAGAAAATGACACATCATATAAAAGTTGATTAAAGCATGTAGGATAATGGCTATAATTGGAGACATTTTCAAATTGTAAGAGTTAATTTAAGGAATCTATGTATTTTAAATGAGTTAAATACATTTTTTTATGAGCGCCCCACAATCTTAGTACAAAAAAATATATTTTTTACTTTTTAGTGCATTTCTGAATAAAATCATGTCACTTAAAAATCCTTTTTATATATATATATATATTTTAGCCACCCTAAAGCTACACAGTTCTCAGCACATTATAAAATTCTTGACTTTGGAGGGAAGGTGATTTGACAGAAATCACTTTAGCGACAGAGTGGAATCAAACCTACGATCTTAAAGTGAAACGTAACATGCATTCAGGTTCATTTCAAATAATCCTACCCACCGTGAAACCTCGTACTGTAAATTTTTGCGTTTGTCTATTGGAGAATCGAACCTTCAATCTTTCTTAGTAACGCCCAACACTTTGTCCACTGAGCCAATATCACCAAATCACTGAAAAGAGTATTTCGCCAAATTTGTATATACATGATGAAAAACTGGTAAAATTAAAAAAAAATTAGTTTGTGTACATTGGTTTCGAACCTTCGACCAATTGATTGAACGTCCAACACGCTTGACCAATGCTGCTTAATTGTTACATGGAAGTAATCTGACAAAACTTCAATATCAATTAATCAAAATGATTTCTTAAAAAAATTAATTTGTCTGCATTGCTCTTGAGCCTTTTACTGTTTGATCGAAAGTCAAACATGCTAACAACTTGACCAAAACTGCTAATTTTTCATACATATGTGTGTTGGCTAAAAGCACCATATACTGTATAAGAGTTATAAGGAAATGAAAAATTTAAATTTGAGGTATTTCACGTACAGATCCCGGGTCAAAACTAATGAAATATTGCATTGTCACCAGAGATCAACATGCAGGCAAAGTTTGAAGGAAATCGATTAAGTAAATGTGGGTAAGAAACTGATTGCAAAGACCCAGACAAACAGAGACAGCAAGCTGAATTAAATTGAGTAGTAATAATAATAATAATAATAATAATAATAATAATAATAATAATAATAATAATAATAATGTGTCAAAAGTGATTAAAAGAAGACTAGAAAGAGATCTTACAAAAAATAACATGCATTTCAAAGTAAATTGACTCCTTTTACTTCCTCGTATACGAAGTACAGGGAAAGTATTGTAATTGTCGAAAAATTCAACGTTTTAGACCTCCCTGACTTTCTTGTATACGAAGTATAGGGAAAGTTTTGTAATTGTCGAAAAATTCAATGTTTTAGAGCTCCCTGACTTTCTTATATACGAAGTATAGGGAAAGTATTTTAATTGTCGAAAAATTCAACGTTTTAGAGCTCCCTGACTTTCTTGTATACAAAGTATAGGGAAAGTTTTGTAATTGTCGAAAAATTCAACGTTTTAGAGCTCCCTGACTTTCTTGTATACGAAGTATAGGGAAAGTATTGTAATTGTCGAAAAATTCAATGTTTTAGACCTTCCTGACTTTCTTGTATATTAAGTGTAGGGAAAGTATTCGAATCCTCCAAAAATTCCATTTTGAAATTTTGATGAATCTCGACATTTCAGACCTACCTGAGTCTGAAAATACCATTTTTCGAATTATGTCTGTGTGCGTGTGTGCGTGTGTGTGTGTGTGTGTGTAAACACTATACCTTAAGTACGTTTTCGCTTAGGTCAACCAAATTTTTCATACAAGTATTAGGTACAAAATTTCTTTCAACCTTTGGGCTATTTCCGCTAACCGATAGAGTCCTATTTATTCAACTTTACTTTTATAATAATTGTTCAATATATTATTAATTTGATTTGATTTGTTGTTGATGGTTCTTTAGTGTACGTAATATAAAAATATAATCATTGCCTTGCGGTTGACTCCTCAAAATATCTATCCCCACATCTGAGTATACGAGAAAGTCGAGGGGAGACCACTCCCAATTTTTGTCTAAAGCTCTTTCTACTAAGAACTTTTAGGAGAAACATCTGTGACAAAGTTAATTCTTAAACGAAGCATAAATGAGAATCTCTGTTAAGTCTCGCGAGTCGTCAAAGATCAACCTTTGAGCAGTAAACTTTTCAGCTGACCATTGTACTCCTAATATTGGCTGATTACCTCCCTCAAGGTAATTTACCAGTAAACAGACGACATTATTTGATATCTGACACTTTTAATATTTGCAGAATTCATGCCTGGCAAAGAAAAACTCCAGTTTGCCTTGCATTACTTGTGTCAGTGGTGCAGGTGTAAGCCTTACCTGCTTGCTCTTTTACACCCACCAGCAGTATTATTGCACAGATAAAGTAAAATCCTCCAAGTAGAACTGCAGCAACAATGTAGGCCTTCCTCTGTAGAAAAAGGTACATTTCACTCAAAATACAAATCCTGCATTAATGCAAAGTACACAAAAATAGAGAACAGCACAAAAGAGGAAGACGGGCAAGCTAAATGTAAGCAATGTAGATTTAGTCAGGAGGATTCTTTTAGAAAATCATGTTAAAAGCAAACACCAAAAAACAATAAAAGAATAAACTAACGTCATGTATGTTTTTATGAAAATATTAGTCCAGGAAGTCAAAATTATCAGTAGAACCTTTGGAATTTTCACAACCAGGTATACACAATAAGAGTTTTATCTGTGTGCTTGCAAATGTGTTAAAAGAAAACCTTGTTCAGAAAAAAAAGAAATCATAATGCAAATGTTAAAAGATTCCAATGAGTACAATTGAACTAAACCAAAATAGCCAGAGAACGCAAACAAAACAAAGTCCTCTAAACAAATGCACACATTCAAAAGTATAACCGTCAGTCAAGCAATGCTCAGTTTAAAAAGCCTCCATAAGACTTAGGGACAGTACGGAAAAATCGGGATACCTCACTCTTAAAAATAAAGGTGCCGGAGTGGCTCTTCAGAGCGATGCCATAGGGGAAGCGTTTTTGGATTCTAAAAGACCCATCCAGATGAAGGAAGGCTCCAGAAAGAACTTTTATTTATTTAGATGTGTAACCGGCTCCATACAGTAAATACCTATGGATAGATGATAACAGATCTGTAAAATACCAATGGGCCCCGATTTTAAAATGGACTCTTCCTGACTAAAACAGCACAGGCTATGTCCAGGTTTTCTGAATCTGCCTACTAGGTAACCTATCATTTGTTAAAACGGGGGTCCTCAGTCACGGTCCTGGGGGGGCCATAGTGGCTGCAGGTTTTCCTTCCACCCAGTTTCCTAAATAGAACTCAGTCCTTGCTGATAATGAAACTTGGTATTTAACTATTTGACTTGTTAGTGCTTTCATTCCTGCAAGAGTAATTTTAATTGCATTGTAGAGTTTCCTTCTCTGTCTGTGTGTTTTGTGAAGTATAAGAGATTTAAACGTAACGCTCCTTCCAATTCCTGTCTCATTTATTTCTAAACATTTTTGTAACACAGATACTTCATGGTGCACATGCACAGGTTTAAAATGAAGCATGTTAGATGGGGAGCTGCTGGTTTATTGGTTATCTGCATTTCATTATTAACTAATGTCTGGTTAAGAAAACAAACAACAAATCAAATTTAAATGCATCTGCTAAAAACTAAAATAGGCAATTAAGGGTTCTGAATTATATGTAACAGGCAAGATAACTAAAACTAAAGCCAATAAATGTATTGCTTCAGTAGTAAATAAATGGGTTCTAATTAAAAAATTGGTTAAAGTGAAAATGTGCAGCCACTGCGGACCTCCGGGACTGTAATTGAAGACCTCTGATCTATAAAGTAACTAATTTGTCTTTGATGAATGAAAGTGCTAACAAGGTACAGTGTTAAATACTAAGTTTCACTATCGGCGAGGACAAAGTTCTAATTAGGAAACTGGCCGGAATGAAAATGTGTAGCCACTTTGACCCTCCAGGACTGTGATTGAAGATTTTCGTTTTTTTTTCTACATATTAGGAAGCTTTTCAAGGCACATATGCAAAGAACCCTTCCCAGAAGTTGTCAAGCAATGGATCTACGAGGAATCACACAACCCAGTAAAGAGCCATAAAGTGCCATTAAAGAGCCATTATTTTTTAATAGTCTCCTAGCAAAGGGAAATCTCTTAAGAGCACCACAGAGCTCATGTATAACTATTTAAAATGCTGTATGTCCGACATGCATAGCATAAATCCAGTTTTTGCAAGGTTGCACTAAGTTCTTATTTTTGATTTACAGTAACATTGGACTGACATCTCTCTCTTATACCATCCATCCATCCATCATCCAAGCCGTTATATCCTAAGTACCGGATCACGGGGGTCTGCTGGAGCCAATCCCAGCCAACACAGGGTGCAAGGCAGGAAACAAACCCCGGGCAGGGCACCAGCCCACTACAGTCTTATACCATTATCCTACTAATAATATTGCATGTATATTTATAAAAGATGTATACATGATGAATAGTATCTCTCTATTATATAAAAAAATCTTGGGACGAGACAAGACTTTTTCAGAGAAACGAGATGAGACATTTTCAGAGAGATCATTTCACGTCCCACGAGACGAGACTTTGTGCCAAGAGATGAATTGAAAACCTAACAGGTCCAAGCAGGGGCAGAAATAAAAGACAAACAGTAGAAGAAGAAAAACAAAGAGTAGAAGACAAAGTAGAACGTTATAAAGAGGTTCAAAAACGTTGGCTCGATACACATGCAGAGCAGGTTAGAGATTATGAAAGTACTAAAATTCGAAAGTCTCAAAAAACTCATAGTAAAGATCGCTTTAGCGTTAACAAACTGAAATTATTACTTGGTGAAATAACAGAACAGCAAAAAGAGTTTGAATATATGGACATAGGTGATATGACAGATTACATGTTTAATTTCAAAGAAACCACAATTCAGTCAGGTTTATATTCATGATCACGGAGAAGCGATGCAACATAGAATCGAAAGAGTTAAACGATCGGACGTATTAGAAATTCGACAGCCAATATTGGATACAAATCCATACGTCCGAAAGTATCACACTTACACGATATTTATCTGGAAAACACGGACAAAGAAGTTTTCTTGGATTTCTATATGAATCTGAAAGATCACGCTCG
The DNA here is from genome assembly GCA_026402145.1 of Polypterus bichir lapradei. Taxonomy (NCBI): domain Eukaryota; kingdom Metazoa; phylum Chordata; class Cladistia; order Polypteriformes; family Polypteridae; genus Polypterus; species Polypterus bichir. Next base: position 10,514,970 of record JANRMT010062856.1, read on the forward strand.
CATATATAATAAACCAATATGTGACGAATTATCAGCAATAATAGTTTAGAAAGATGGAGATATCATAGACAAAGTTGATACTCATGTTTATCCGCACAGCACAATTCATCGCAAGCAGCAGATCCGGGAAATGACTAGCGCATAGGGCCCGCACGACGGTTGGCAGGGGGCAGTAATTAATTATGATGAAAAGCAAGTTCTTCGAGGCACCCTGGGGTCGACGCACAAAGAACCAACTTCATATGCTCAGAATCGTTCCCAGAATGAAGTGGTGCTTTGTCAAGCAATAGTTCTATGAGGAACCACACAATCAAGTAAACAGCCACAAAGTGCCATTGAAGAACTGTTATTTTTAAGTGTGCACAGTTAAGAATATTTTGAAATAAGCACAAATAATACAATCTTCATTTTTATATATTTTATCTTAATTAAAATGATAATGTTTGGAATAGTGTGTCTCACACCACATTTAAGAAACAGATAAACTTATTAATGTGCTGCTGTGTATGAAAAGGTTGCTCTCTTCCTTTGTATTAGAATAACTACAAAAAATGACCTTTGAAATTCTATTTGAGTTGAACAGTTGCTACAGTAAACTTCCTTTTTTTGGTAGTGATCCCATATTGCACATTCTGTTTAATGATGCATACTGTGTTGCAGAAGAAAATATAACTGCTTTGAAAATTATAAGGGTGGCACAGTGATAACGCTGCTGCCTCGCAGTAAGGGGACCAGGGTTCTTGTCCCGGATCCTCTCTGTGTGGAGTTTACATGTTCTCCCCATGTCTGCGTTGGTTTCCTCCCACAGCTCAATGGAACCTTTAGAGCGTTCTTTGGATTTTCAGTCCCATTTAACCAACATGTCAACATTGTGAAAATGGTACCTAATGTGGGATGCATTTGATATCTGTTCATTTCCATTTTATTCTAAATATTTAACAGAATATAATGCGAAACACTGCACTTTAGAGGCGTCACAGTGGCACAGTGGTAGTGCTGCTGCCTTACAGTAAGGCGACCTGCGTGGAGTTTGCATGTTCTCTCCGTGTCTGCATGAGTTTCCTCCAGGTGCTCTAGTTTCCTCCCATAGTCCGAAGACATGCATATTAGGTGAATTAGTGTGTGGTTGGGGTGTGTCTATGTGTGTTCGCCTTGTGAGGGACTGTCACCTTGTCCAACATCTGTCCTTGCCTTGTGCCCTGTGCTAGCTGGCATGGGCTCCAGTAGACCCCTAAAGCCCTACTGAGGACAAAGCGGGTTAGAAAATAACTAACTGAAAATTATAACCATTTACAAAATGTATGCTACTGCATAAGACTATTTTTTTCACCTTATAAACTAAGTAAAAAAGAGATCAAAAAAGTGTGCAAAAGCCATCTTCAACTGCTTTTTAAATTGTGGAATGCTTATTGTTTTCATCCAGCTAATGTACTGGAGTGATGGTGAAAAGCCAGAAACTAAATGTCAACCTTAGGTTGGTACCAACTGCTTTAGGACAGATTGATCAGCAATGACATTCATTTAAAAGTAAATGTGTTCCACTAAGAGTAATGCTGCTTCAACTTATCATGCAAACAGAGAAAAAAACAAAATGTACTATGGTTAGAGAACATGAGTGGCAACTGACCATAGCAATGACGGATTCAGCCAGCATGGATGAGCTGTTAAACACTGTGAAATTCTGTTCGCTGCACTTCTGAGCTGTCTTGGCGTGGTACACTCCTACAATCTGCCCTTGGATGACACAGCCTGCAAGCGTCCCAAACATCTCCACAGCCATTCCTGCAGGAAAGAAAGCACAAAAAGGTGACATGGCACAGGCTATGGGTATGGCCATTTATGACTTTGTAAGAATGGTTTTGACAGAAACAGGCCAAGATGGGTTCTTCTACCACACAAGTAAAGAGAGATATAGTATTAGGTTGGCTGATGCCATGAAGGTGCACTGTGCTAGGGGTTGTCAATCCAAAACAGCATAATTGTAACTAATGTTTTAATCTATGGTATTAATGAGTTCCAACATATTTTAAAATTTAATTTAAAATTTGCTTCTGAAAGTACTGGCATCTATTGACTGATCTGGAGAAATGGCTCCTTTGTTCTGGGCACACTGTCCAGAGACAAGATATTTCACTGCTTTCAGAGACCAGCAGACAAGTCATCTTACTGGAGCCTAATGTTTCTTTGGAAAATTGTTAAGTGGAGGATTTTGAAAGGACATCATCAGGTGTGAGGATCAAGCAGGTGACAGACAGCAGAAAGCTAGGGGCATGCCAATTGAGCACAGATGCAAAGGTTTTGCAGCTAATTCTATAGAGATTGCATGAGAATGGAGAAGGTGAACCATTCACAAAATAGCAAAAGTGGCAGAAAGAGTCTTAAAGGAGGAGAACTATAAAGAGTCACTGCTAACTACATGCAAACAAAAGTCTGATCCTTGTATCCGTTTCAACTGGCAGCTCTATCCCTAACATCCTTCTCCCAATATACCCAGCATCTCTCCTCTGCATATGTCCAAACCAACGCAATCTCACCTCTCTGACTTTGTTACCAAACCGTCCAACTTGAGCTGACCATCTAATATCCTCATTTCTAATCCTGTCCATCCTCGTCACACCCAATGCAACTCTTAGCATCTTTAACTCTGCCACCTCCAGCTCTGTCTCCTGCTGTCTGGTCATTGCCACCGTCTGCAGCCCATCTAACATAGCTGGTCTCACTACCGTCCTGTAGACCTTCCCTTTCACTCTTGCTGATATCCGTCTGTCACAAATTACATTTGCAAGACACAAACATCAAAAACTAAATCAGATTTGTGATAGCACTGCTTCTCTATTACCCAGAAATGTAATCTTATACAGTAATCAGATACGAGTATTTACTTTAAAAAACATTCATTTTTTGCAGATTTTCTGTTTGTAATCCATTGCATAAGTATATGTTTACTAGTTCATAAGAAAATGAATTAACAAGAGCTACTTGTTTTTGCAGAGGCACGTCAACTGTGTCTTACTGGGATGCGGACCCTGACGCTTGGATCTAACATGACAGATCTTAAGCCAGACTGATTGTGTCCTGTTAAGTCAGGTCAGGGAAAGTTCTGTCTGGTGGGGCATTCTTTTAATTTTGAATGATTCAATCCATTAAACAGAAAAGTCCAATTTGTATTTATTTAGTTGCTGAATGTCTAAAATATGTACTTACAGTAGAAAAGATTTAATTATTCTATCTTACTATATGCTGTAGCAGAGTCTCTCTCTTTCTGGTTTCCTCCCAGGAACATGTTCAGTGCTGTATATGGTACATGATAACACTGACAAGGAAAAAAGTAATATATTATTAATAACATGGTTAACAAAGACTTTCCAATATTGTTTTTAAAATATTAGATAATTTTCCTTTCTGGGATGCTAAGTAAGAATTTTGCCTTTAAAATGCTAAGTCAGTCGGCCATTTTCTAATCCACTTAGTCCTGAACATGGTTGTGGGGGGGTCTACTGGAGCCCATCCCAGCTATCATAAAATACAAGGCAGGAACAAACCCTGGACAGGGCGCCAGTCCATCGCAGAGCAAACAATAGAGCCAATCTAGGATCGCCAATTCACCTAATATGCATGTCTTTGAAATGTGGGAGGAAACTGGAGCACCTGGAGGAAATCCACACACACATGGGGAGAACATGCAAACTCCACACTGCGAGGATGCAAACCCTTGTCAGCTTGTCAGCAGTGCCACCCCAAAAATGCAACATTTCATATTATATTCTATTAAATATTTAAAATAAAATGGAAATGAGCAAATATCAATGCACCCCACATTAGCTACAAGTCGGGGCTTGATTTTACCGTATAATTTCTGGTATTTTATAATGTCGGTCGAATAAGTCGAATGCGGAAAACACCCGCTATTGGTCCAAGAGATTACGATATGCTAACGCCCACCTGAGAGAGTAACCACGGAGCACACTGCCCGTTTTTCTATGTATTGTGCCTACGTGACCACATGGTAATACCCAAACTATTCCAAAGCAACGTTTGCACTGATTTGTCTTTTTTGTATCTCACACCCTCATACACCTTTATCGTAAGAGCATCCCTTATCTACAATAGAGCGTTCGATCAGAAGATAACATGAAGCTGGTCTGAAACTAAACGTCGTTGAAATAACGAACGAAATTGGTAACTGCGCTGCTGCAACAAAATTCGATGTGTTTGAGAATCTGACACTTGAAAAAAAAATAAATTAAGTGTCACATTTTTGAATGGATGTATAAGTCGGGGACTGATTTTCTGATTGATTTTTCGGGTTTCAAGACCTGACTTATGCGTGAGTATATACGGTAACTGTATTACCCCTAAATAAGTATGTCACCCCTAAGTCCTCCACATGGTACATTTACAAGTATCCAGTGGTTACATTTCTTATGATCATTGTAATGACCAAACACCTTGAATTACGCTCTCTGTCTCATTCTGGTTCTTAGTTAATGGAAAGGTGGCATCATGAGGAGTCTCCTAGTCTGCTGCTTTTCGAAAGAACATGTTCTCAGCAACAGAACAATGCTGTTAATACTCTTTGTCACACACGTGCGATTAAGAGGCAGCTAAAAGGACCATCTGAAGGTAATTCCACACCAGGCCAGGGGGTGGTGAGGCACGATAATCCTTTCTCTGTTATCTCTACAGATCAAAAATGGGAAATTATGCCTGCTTCTGTTTCCGGTCCCGAAGACATCACTTCCTGAAGTTGTCACTTCCGGCACCAGCTATATCACTTCTGGTTCCGGCCCTGAAAGCGTCACTTCCTGGCAGTCAACTTAAACCCACCATACTTCCTGTTTCTAGTCAGCTGAATGTTGGACTCGAACTTGTACACATCTTTGCAACTTTATTTGCCTTTTGCAGCCAGGGCTCAGGTATACGGGTGGCTGCCCCAAACCTTTTTCTATTTGCTGAGGCTATTTATTTCCCATCTTAAAAATTATTATTTTTTATAATAATTTTATTTTATTCTCCCAATTAACATAATCTCACAATATCAATGCTGCAAATAAAGAGTGTTTAATAGACTCACAGTCATGAAGGTCTGAAAGAGACAGTACATCATAAAGTGCCAAAAGAATTTCAAGCCTGAATTCACACTGTCTGGGAGGCTGAACCAAAGCAGGATATAGGCACAGACTCCAAACGGCATGGTGAATACGGCCCTAGAAAGAAAAATCAGAACATTTTCGATAATACACAGACAATCATTTCTGAGCACCTTTCTACGTCACCTGCATATACTTTCTCCACGTTTATTGGTTATTAATGTTACTTGGATGAAGCAAACAGTCTTCAAGGAAAGGGCCACTGTTTATTAAATCTGGACTGCACAGACATTAGCACTGGTGTGACAATTACTGTAAATAACTTGCCCAGTGGGCTGCCTTTACATTCACAGCTATGTGTATTAACAGAATTATTTTAAAGTAAATTGATTCTCCACATTTTCTCAAAATGTCCATGAGAAAGGTGCCATATAAATAAAATATCCATCATATTAATGTCAGGGTATTACCACAAAAGGAATTAGACAATAGCCTAGATCTATTAGATGCACTTCCAATATCCATCTTACAAATGTTGGGAAATTAAGGCGCTTTTTAAATAAATAGGATTCTGAGAAAGTAATTCATGCATTTATTTCTAGTAGGATTGACTACTGCAATGCGGTGTTCACTGGATGCTCAAACGGTTCTTTATACAGCCTCCAGTTAATCCAAAATGCTGCTGCAAGAATTATCACAAGAACAAGAAAATACAAACACATAACTCCAGTTCTTAAATCCTTACACTGGCTCCCGGTTAAGTTTAGGGCAGATTTCAAAATCCTCCTTTTAACATATAAAGCCTTAAATAGCCGAGGTCCGGCTTACTTATCTGAACTTATCGTGACTTACAAACCAGAGCGCACATTAAGATCTCAAGATGCCGGTCTGCTTATGATTTCAAGGATTAATAAAAATAACAGTAGGAGGTCGAGCCTTTAGTTACAGGGCCCCTAAACTGTGGAGTGGTCTGCCTGCTGCTATAAGAGATGCCCCTTCGGTCTCAGCTTTTAAATCCCAGCTGAAGACTCACTACTTCAGTTTAGCACACCCTGACTAGAGCTGCTGATTAACTGTACAGACTACATCTCTGTTGTTGGTCATTAGCACTAAAACATAAGTAACATGTTACCATTTGTTACTAACCCTCAACTATTCTGTTTCTCTTCTTGGTGCTTCAATATGGCACTTGGTGCCACAGCCCACCTGCCTAGTTGTTCTGCCTGCCTAAGGCAAAGTCATCCCTGATGGAGGATCGCAGGAATCGTGGGGTAGAGGGGTCCTTTCATCAGATTGGCTGGCACAGCACTGTTTCAGCTGTGGAATTGCCAAATGGGGGAGGCAGCTTGATGGCTGAGGTCTCCAGGACTCTAAACAAATCCAAATCATATTATGTGATGTCTTCTACTGTAATTTTTACAGCTTTTTATCCATTTAGAAGGATTTATTGCTGTTTTTTCAGCTGCCCTTCAGTAAAGCTCGTAGTAGGTGAAGGGCGTGTGTGAAGCTCGACAGCCTGTGCAAGTGAAGTGCCGTTGCCATTGGGGTTGGCAGTGTTAGGAGTAGCACAGATGAAGCGGTCAGAAACTAAGTAACCAGTCACAAATCTGTTAACAGGAAATAAGTGAGAGAACAGGAAATAAGAGAGGGAGGAAGCAAAAAAAATACGACTTAAGTCAGGTACGCAGCGTGCAATGCCAGTGTCACACAATTAAAGCTGTTTAGTTTAGGGATGGAGGGAATATACGACTAGACTGTAAAGCTGAACTTCATATTAACATTTCAGCTCAGTTAATTGTTTTCTATTCTGTATCAATGGCAGAATATCTGTAGTCTCGTCACTAAATTAAAACATTTCCCATCATTTTATTTTCTGTTTGAATTACGGATGAGTGGACGGGTGGGTGGATAAATGGGTTAATTCTACATAAAGAACAGCCAGGTCATCAGCTTTTAGTATATACAGTATTATATGAGCTCAATTGTGCAACTTTGGGGGTTGTTTCAATTTATTACATTGTATTAAGCTCCTCAGGCTATGTGGTCTTAAACAAGCTCCTAACTGAGATTAATTAATGTATGTGGCTAATGGGCACACCAAAAACTATTAACTAGTTAGTGCGCTTTAAACAGTGGAGATATCCCTCATTTTAAATTGTAGACGCCTTGCCCAAGAAGTGTTCTTAAAATCTTGTATTTCTGGTAGTTTTTATCTGAATCCCCCTGTCTGAGTAAGAACTTACGAGGTGTTTTGAGATGTGAAAATTATTTAATTTTTAGTTTCCAGTTTGTCTGGTCCTGATGAAGGGGTAAGAGTCCTGAAAAACATCAGCCTGATGGACAACGATTTGAATTTTTATTGTCAGAAGTTCAAATCCTGGATATTATGGCTTTGCTGACCCTCTGGACTGTGTGACTTATAATTAAAATGTTCTCCCAGCATCTATGTGGGGTTTTCTTTCAAATTTCTAAAACTGTACAGGTCAGGATTACAACAGTTTGAGAATCTTATTTTATTGTACTCACCATGGAATGAGCTTTCCAAATCTTGTCTTCTTACTTTTGCTCACTAAATATCCAACAAAGGGGTCTGTAATTGCATCCCAGGCTCGTCCGGTGAATAGGATAACAGACACATAAGAAGCTTCCATCTAAAAAAAGTAAAACAGAAACAAGCAGCCAATTTAGGTTTTTATGAAACTATACACTGGGCCTCCTGAATATGCGACATAATAACAACTAATTAATGTTAATATTATAAAATACTAGGGGGCTTTGCCCCCTGCTTGCTTTGCTTGCCCACCCCCTACCGGGGCACGGTATGCGCCAGCCAGTTTGTGTCTTTGTCACTCGGATTATGAAGGGGTGGGGGGGGGGGCTGAATGCACGCTAAGGAGATGCAGTCAGATCAGCTGCTGGCTTGCCGCTGCTGCTGCCAAGCTGCATGTTCTGCTTGTCATGCTGTGCATCGATCATTTCAAATCTTGTACAGCAGCTGAATTTTTGTCTCGCGGGACGTTAAAATGTCTCCGAGAAAATCACGTATCGTCTCCTTCCAAGCCTTTTTTTTATAATAGAGAGATATATATTTATATATACACAGGGTGAGTCAAAATTATGTTAACACTAGTGGTATTTGTATGTATACTTATGTACAATTTTTGTGTACAATTTATGTGCCGCCTATGGTACTTGTGTTGAACATGATGGTGAACAGGTTGAGACACTCCTGTAAATCATCTTGCACATATGAAGTATGCTTTGTGAATAAATTCGGATAACACGCTCAGCTACTTTGACCACCTTGACTGTACCCTCAGAAGAAATCATCAAACCTCCTTTGTTTTTTAATGTGAGCAAGTGGTAGCGTTGATCATATGATGCCGGTACAGCAAACTAGCATGGCACACATCACAGGACAGCTTTCTCAAAATCCTGTCTAAGGGCTACCTGACCTCCTACTGCTTCCTGAGGTGGATTTCTTTGGGAAATCTTCAAAGTTTGAGAAATGTTAACAGCTAACAACAATCTACATAGTTAGTGACTATGTTTAGCCAAAACATTGTTTGGAGGCTTACTTGAGCACATAAATGCATAGATTTGCTAGCTTAGCCTGGTGTAGCTAAAGTTAAGATTATAAAACGGGATTTTCTAATGGCCAGATATAACCAAAACAATTGCTCAGCCTTACCTATGAAGTGTAATCCCCCGGGATCTGGTTTGGAGCGTACAGCGGTTTGTACAATGCCAAGCAGCACATGCGTGAGGCATCTTTATCCATTAATTCACTCCACAGCAGTGCCATCCGCAATTTGGTGGTGACATTGACGTACGATGCTGCTGGTCATGCGGCGTCTAGTAATTCTATGCCTATGCTCCTGAAGACCCAGCAAGTGAGCCAGAGTTGGGAGGCAGAGGACAGAGCTTACTGGGAGGTGTGGGGGAGAAAAAGAGAATTTATTATTGTACTTGGTGTTTTCTTGCCTGTTTATTGGTGGCTGTGGTGCTTGAAGGGCAATATTTAAAGAAGAAATTAAATAACTTCTTGGTGTTTTAACCAGTGTTTGGAAAAAAGGGGCAACGGTGCTACTTAGCGTCCACACATTTACAGTGGTGTATTGTTATTTTTTTTTACAGTGTTATATATGCCCAGTTGTTCTTTCTGAATTTCTATGAAGTGCATTGAGCATGGGATAGGTAAGACCGCCAAAGATATTTGTAACTGAGACATGGGAAGTAAAGGGAGCACAGCAGGAGAACAAGGTGGATGTGGCAGAAATGAGAATGTAAAGATGGCTGTGTGGAGTTACGAAAAAGGACAGAATAAGAAATGAGACAATCAGAGGTACAACAAAAGAGGGAGAGAAATCTAAGAAAATACAGGAAGGGTTAGGGTACGCTTAGGGTTACCAGCTTGAAGTGGTACGGACTTGTGATGAGGAGAGACAATGAAGATGTGGGCAAAAGAGTGATGGGATTGGAAGTCCAGGGGAAGAGAAAGTGAGGGAGGCCAAAGTTGGTGTGGTGGATGAAGTTAAAGAAGATCTGAAGGAAAAGGGTCCACTTGGCGAGGGTCGAGCTGTATGAAGAAGGTCAATCAAGCACATCAACCCCACATAGATGTAGTATTATAGTTGCTATTATTACATTGTGTCTGAATCTGCTTTGCACAGGTCGACATTTAACGGACCCAAGGAATTAGGCAAGCATTCTAGTAGTCTGTCCTGACCCCTCACTCTCACTCACTCCGACACTTCAAACACACATTTACACGTTCAGAGGAAGTGTGCCGTCTCTCCAATCCGTTACAGTTTTGTACTGCCACATTGAGAAGCTGCTAGGAAACACTTTTGAAGCAACTATTACAAGCAAGGAAGTGATTATTACTGAAAAACAACAACATACAAATATTTTAAGTTGGTTCTTAATAAATATGTGTCTCTTCCCTGTTCATTTACTGCACACATGAACAATAAAAGAGTTGTAATATGGCCAGTGTTTCAATAAACAGACCCTTTTACGAACTTTTGGAAACCATTTTTCAGTTTTAATTATGGGAGATTTGCGTATATAAAACATTGCATAAAACTTTATAAGAGCAGAATATCGTGGTAGCTCTGAGGCTAAGGATATGTGCTGGTATCCCGAAGGTTGCCGGTTTGAATCCCCATCACTGCCAAAAGTGATCCTATTCTGCTGGGCCCTTGAGCAAGACCCTTAACCTGTAATTGCTCCAGGGGCGTTGCACAATGGCTGACCCTGCGCTCTGACCCAATGGGTATGCGAAAACTAACAAATTCCTAATATGAGTAATTGTATAAGGTGAAATAAAGAACAAAACTTTTTTTTTTTAATTGAAATCTTCACTTTTATTTTGAATCTTTAAGGAAGTTAGAAAATATAATCAAATCAGCCATTAGTCTTGTATGTTAAAAGGACTGCAAGGTCCTCTGTTCAGCATTTTCTTTCTTTTTTGAAAGCTTTGTAACGCATGTTGTCGTCGTGGGTCTCTCTGTGAAAATTACTATAGGACGAAGAGTATGAGGAGGAGGTGGGGAGCCTGCACTGATGCCGCGTGTTGCTGCACCCACCACACGACAAACCACATCAGGATCCCAAATTAGGACCCGAGCACAGCCGTGCAGTGGCTGACACCTCAGCACCACGGAGTGGAGCAGTGTGAGGTTGTTTTTGTTTTACGGTGGCTGGAGTGCCAATCCCACCTTAACGCCTCGAGTTTTCCCTGTAGGTTAGAGGACCTGCTTGCAGAAAAAAATATTAGATGATTGCACAGCATGGTTTACCTGAACTGTTTGCTTTCTTCCTTTTGTGGCCTCCCTACCCTAACCCCCAAGATGCTGGTCAGTTAAACACAACATCTGGAACCACTATCTGTCATTAAAACAGAAAAAAAAACCTCAACTAAAGGGAACAATCTGGAAATAATTCTATACATTTGGGTCATGGCAATTATTGGAAAGTGGACTAGTCAGGAATAAAAAAGGCCACAGTCTTAAAAACGTCACCGATTTGAAAGTTTTCAACATTTATGTGCGATCTGGCATAATAAAACTGCTCATACATGAAGATTAACAGCTCAGTGTTAATGTGTGGAGTGGTGGCTCTGAGGCTAAGGATCTGCGCTGGTGTCTGGAAGGTTACAGGCTCAAATCCCCGTTATCAGTGTTGTGCATGAACGAGTTCAAAAGAGTGCGTTCATTGAACAAGCTCATTTTTCTAACGTAACGTATTTACAAGTGAAGAACTTGAACTTGAGCTGGTTCGGTTTTATGTGATTCTGGTTTAGGTCCAGATTAAATGTTTTGCCTTACCCTGTAATGTAGGGGTGGAGCCGAAATCCAAATACGGTATTGGTCCATCCATCTGTTATATCCTGACTACAGGGGTATGCTGGAGCCAATCCCAGCCAACACTCTGAGGGCACAAGGCAGGAAACAAACCCCAAGCAGGGCACACACACTAGGGACAATTTAGAATCAACAATGCACCTAACCTGCATGTCTTTGGACTGTGGGAGGAAACCCACGCAGACACGGGGAGAACATGCAAACACCCCGCAAGGAGGACCCGGGAAGCGAACCCAGGTCTCCTTACCGCGAGGCAGCAGCGCCACCGTGCCGCTCATATGGTATTTGGATAAACAGAAATAGTGGATTTTTACAAATATTTAATTTGTACGAAAGTTTTGCCATCTATTTGTATTCAGGAAAAATAACGTAAAATCAAATAGGCGCTGTCTGTGTCTGCCTGCTTATGCTTAAGCTGCACCCCCACTGACACGAGCATGCAGTGAAGCTCCGCTTTCGCTTTTAGGAAAATGCTGGAGTTTGGGAGGCCACTTTATATTTTTCCCCGTCGGACATGCAATATCCATCCATCCATTATCCAGCCCGTTGTATCCTAACTACAGGGTCACGGGGGTCTGCTGGAGCCAATCCCAGCCAACACAGGGTGCAAGGCAGGAAACAAACCCTGGGCAGGGTGCCAGCCCACCGCAGGGCACACACACACACCAAGCATACACTAGGGACAATTTAGGATCGCCAATGCACCTAACCTGCATGTCTTTGGACTGTGAGAGGAAACCCACGCAGACACGGGGAGAACAGGACATGCAATATGTGACGCAAATTTTGACCGGCAGCGTAATAAGTTAGTTCACCTACACGCTGGTTCCACAGTCACCATTTGTGTCACACGGTTAGAAATAGAGCGGTAATTTATATGTATACTTGCATCTATTTAATTTCTTTTTTGACCGGGAGGATATTAGCATATATGGTTATACATATATGGTTTGTTGCTGGGTATAACTCAATAAAGTTATATTTAAATAAAAAAAGTCTTCATAATTATTGTATTTTATTCAAGAACACTGTAATAGCCTAAAATTAGGCTTGCAAAATTGATAAAAGTAAACTCATAGGTCATTTATTCTCACTCCTTAAAAAAGGCAAAATGAACTGAACACGAACTCGTTCAAAATTGAAATGGTGACCTAGGAATGTGAATTTATTCATTTTAATCTGTGCGAACTGAACTTTGAGCGAGTTCTTGTGAGGTGTGAACTTGCCCAACACTGCCCGTTTCTGCCAAAAGGGATCCTACTCTGCAAGGCCCTTAACCTGTAATTGCTCCAGGGTCGTTATACAATGGCTGACCCCAAGGGGTATGTGAAAACGAACAAACATCTAATACAAGAAATTGTCTAAGGTGAACAACAAAACTCTACTCTCAAACTAGACTTGCAACTGCAAACGTTTCTTCCAAACCATTTAGTAATGGCAGGCCGTCTTCCTGTTGTTACATTTTACATTTACGTATCAGAGTCAACTCTAATGATCCCGTTCTGTGATTTTCAGGTGCTACTGTACAGTCGTGGCCAAAACGTTTGAGAATGACACAAGTGTTGGTTTTCACAAAGTCTGCTGCTTCAGTGTTTTTAGATCTTTTTTGTCAGATGTTTCTATGGTATACTGAAGCCGAATTACAAGCCTTTCATAAGTTTCAAATTGACAATTACTTTAAGAGTCAATATCTGCAGTGTTGGCCCTTGTTTCTCTTACAGAATCAAATATAAAATCCTACTAATAACCTACAAAGCTTTAAATTACCTCGCGCCAAACTACATCAGTGACCTTCTCCATCACTATGTGCCTGCCTGCCCACGAAGGTCCTCTGATTCTGGTAATCTTGTTGTGCCCCACACTAATCTACACTCCATGGGTGACAGCAGGGCCTTCAGCTGTATAGCGCCCAGACTCTGGAATGACATACCGAAATTAATCAGGTCAGCTGACTCCATGAATTCTTTTAAAAAACAACTCAAAACACATCTGTTCAGGAAGGCTTTTAGCTCTACCTGACTTTATTACCCTTCTCTCAGTTTACCTCCATGTCAAGATGCTCATGTAACCTCTGTGTGTGTGTGTGTGTGTGCTGGACCATCAATTATGTTGTCTGTTAGGCTTTCTCTGAATTTACTATTTTACTCTTCTTTATTTATTTTTCTGGTTTTTACAATGCTACATACTGTAAATCCTGCCGTTCTTTCTTAAACTCTGTAAAGCACCTTGAGCATGGGATAGGCGCTATATAAATACAATGTATTATTATTTATTATGGTCCTCCCTGCGTGGAGTTTGCATGTTCTCCCCGTGTCTGCGTGGGTTTCCTCCAGGCGCTCCGGTTTCCTCCCACAGTCCAAAGGCATGCAGGTTAGGTGGATTGGCGATTCTAAATTGACCCTAGTGTGTGCTTGGTGTGTTTGTGTGTGTCCTGCGGTGGGTTAGCACCCTGCCCGGGATTGGTTCCTGCCTTGTGCCCTGTGTTGGCTGGGATTGGCTCCACCAGACCCCCATGACCCTGTGTTCGGATTCAGCAAGTTGGAAAATGGATGGATGGATGGATTATTTATTATTAAGACCTCTGCAATTCGCCTTGGCATGCTGTCAGTCAACTTCTGGGCCAAATCCTGACTGATGGCAGCCAATAATCAGTACTTGGGGTTTTTTCAATCTTCGCAAAATTGCTCAGTTGCATTCTTTCCTCAGTGTGAATGACACTGAAACACTCATTCACACTGTCATCATCACTACCCGTCTGGACAACTGCAATGCAATATATCAATAGATTACCGTATGTTCAGAATTCTGCTCACATCACTCCTGTCCTCTATGATTTCATTGGTTGCCAGTTTCTTCAAGAATCAAATATAAAATTATTCCCATCACCTTTAAAGCCCTTCATGCTTTAGCCCCTCAATATCTGTCTGAGCCGCTGCTTCCTTACACTCCTGCCCGTGCATTAAGATCATCAGACGCTAACTTACTCTCTGTGCGTAAATACAGGTTAGTAACTATGGGGGGCAGAGCTTTCAGTGTGATAGCCCCTAAAATTTGGAATTCTTTTCCATTCAGCCTTTGCGAGGAAAAATCTATTATTCGTTTCAAACTTCTTTTCAATGAGTATTATTCTTTTTCGTGTAGGTAATTTCTACTGTTTTGTTAATGTGTTTATTGAATTGTAAAGTGTACTTGAGTGTATGAAAGGCACTACATAAATAAAACTTATTGTTATTATTATTGTTTGCCAGAATTGGTGGGTTTTTGTTTGTCCACCCGCCTCTTGAGGACTGACCACAAGCTATCCATGAGATTAAGGTCTGGGGAGTTTCCCAGCCATGGACTCAAAATGTCGATGTTTTGTTCCCCAAGCCACTTCATTCTCACTTTTGTCTTATGACTCGGTGCTCCATCATGCTGGAAAAGGCATTGTGGGTCACCAAACTGTTCTTGGATGGTTGGGAGAAGTTGCTCTCAGAGGATGTTTTGGTCCCGTTTTTTATTCATAGCTCGGGATTGGGGGGGCACCACCAGTGCAGAGCTTACTCAGGAATGGCAGCAGGCAGGTGAGGTGAGTGAGGTGAAGACTTTTGGAGGATGGCCTGGTGGGTGTCAAGAAGGGCAGCAAAGAAGCCAAAAAAAAAACCATCAGGGACAGACTGCTATTCTGCAAAAGGTACAGGGATTGGACTGCTGAGGGCTGCTGGGGGAAAAGTCATTTTCTCTGATGAATCCCCTTGCCGATTGTTTGGGGCAGAGATTCTCAACCTTTAAGTATTTGCGACCCGAGTTTTTATAACAGTTTTAATCGCACCCCCCTAAGGTTTTCTTCAAAGGAGCCCACTAATACCAATTTGTTCTTTTTTAATTAATGACATATCATAGATGCATATTTTATTATACCTACTTAACTTTTATCGACATTTATCTAACTCTATATTTATTTTTCTAGTATCAGAATGTAGTTTAAGTTAATTTGTTTTGGTTTCAATAGATGTATTTTTCATATTTTTGATTCTTGTTTTCTTTTTTTCACATCTTCGTGCCCCCCTAGGGGGGCCCACCCCACAGTTTGAGAACCACTGTCTTACACAATAACCCTCCTCTCTCTCGTCTCCCTCACAGACTCCACGATTCTTTTCAAAGGTAAAGTGCAGGTTCATTTATTTTACATATTTTTACTTTGGGCAGCACGGTGGCGCAGTGGGTAGCTCTGCTGCCTCACAGTTAGGAGACCCGGGTTCGCTTCCCGGGTCCCCCCCTGCGTGGAGTTTGCATGTTCTCCCTGTGTCTGCATGGGTTTCCTCTGGGTACTCCGGTTTCCTTCCATATTCCAAAGACCCCCGGTTAGGTGTGTTGGTGATTCTACATTGTCCCTAGTGTGTGCCCTGTGTTGGGCTGGCACCCTGCCCTGAGTTTGTGCCCTGGGATTGGCTCCTGTGACCCTGTAGTTAGGATATAGCAGGATGGATGTTTTTACTTTATATTTTGTATTAATCATTTTAATATGAATATTTTTGGGTTGTAGAACGAATCATCTGAGTTTCCATTTTTTCTTATGGGGAATGTAGTTTAACTTAATTTGTTTTGGTTTCAATAGATGTATTTTTTCATATTTTCGATTCTTGTTTTCTTTTTGTCACATCTTCGTGCCCCCGTTTGTTACTTCACGCCCCACAGATTGAGAACCACTGGTTTGGGGCATCCGGAAAAAAGAAAAGGTGAGCGGCGCTACCATCAGTCCTGTGTCACGCCAACAGTAAAGCATCCTGAGACCATTCATGTGTAGGGTTGCTTCTCAGCCAAGGCAGTGGGCTCACCCACATTTTTGCCTAAGAACACAGCCCTGAATAAAGAAAGAGCCCGACGCAGACAGACAGCAGGCACAAGTTCTGCACACAACACACGTTTATTTCCAGTCGTTCCCCTCAGCAGCACAGTACAAAAGCACAAGGAAACACAGTACTTTGTCTTCTTCTTCCTCCTCTATTTTTCTCTCTCTCATTCTTCTTTATCTCCACTCCTCCTCTGGCAAGCTTTGTCTTCTCCCTCCCGACTCTGGCACCTGCAGTAATGGCAGCTGGCTTCTTTTAAGCTGCACCAGCGAGTGATCCAGGTGTGGTGAAAGCCCAACGCAGTAGGACTCTGCCCTCTCTATGGCTACCCCTGGTGGTGCCCACGGGACCCAACAGAGCTGCAGCGAACTCCAACTCCCAGCATGCCCCGTGGGAATCCATGGTGCCACAGCTACCCAGAGGGGTTGTCCTTTAGTGTTCTGGGGGAGATAATGCTCTGAGCCCGCTCTCTCCTTCCAGACACCCTAACTGAGCTCTAGCTGTAAAAATAAAGTTAAATATAACCAATTTTGCTAAGTGCCCATACTTGAAAAGTGCCTCAAGACAGCATTACCAACAGAAAAGTGCCATGTGTGTGCCTGTGTGCCATAACAGATACTCTGCCTTTCCCTCAATTGTTCTCTTTGTAAACCTTTCTGACCTCTCTCGTTTTCCTCTACATAAGACAAGTTCCTGAAGAATCATTAAACATGTAGGATTACTATTACATTTAATAATTTTATATCATGAGTTTTCTCACATGCACCACATCCAAGAAGAAGATCTGCAGAAAGAACGCCAGGGCATTTCCAGTCATGTGATATGGAGCTCCTCCAAGGGCATAGCAAATTTTTCTTGAAAAAGGCAGATTTGTTTCAGTCTAGAAAAAAAAAATAACAAGAAAACAACGTTATAATTTAGGCACTCGTCCCTGTCATAGCTCATATGTGCAGTCATCCAACCTGATCGCGCTTGAGCTTTAGTATGACGAGCTCCATTCACGTCCTTTAAGCTGTATGTGTCATTAAAATGGTTTCCAATTCATGTTTTCACACATTCATTGAAAAACTGTAAGTCACACACATTTAAACATTGGTCGATATCTTCCCCTTTAAAGTACTCTTTATTTTTAGATTTTGCTACTTTTTACTTGCTATCTGTTAACAATGTCAGTACCATAAATCAAATACAATTTAAGAAAACAGACATGTGGGTAGTAACGGTGATGCGGTGGGCAGAGCGAGCTACAACCGCAAAGACGGAGCGTTCCTGGTTCAAATCCCGTTCATCCTCCATGAACTGAATCTCAAGAGAAGGTGGGTCATGCAACAAGACAACGACCCTAAGCACACAAGTCGTTCTACCAAAGAATGGTTAAAGAAGAATAAAGTTAATGTTTTGGAATGGCCAAGTCAAAGTCCTGACCTTAATCCAATCGCAATGTTGTGGAAGGACCTGAAGCGAGCAGTTCATGTGAGGAAACCCACCAACATCCCAGAGATGAAGCTGTTCTGTACGGAGGAATGGGCTAAAATTCCTCCAAGTCGGTGTGCAGGAATGATCAAAAGTTACTGGAAACGTTTAGTTGTAGTTATTGCTGCAAAGGGGGGTCACACCAGATACTGAAAGCAAAGGTTCACATACTTTTGCCACTCACAAATATGTAATATTCGATCATTTTCCTCAATAAATAAATGACCAAGTATAATATTTGTGTCTCATTTGTTTAACTGGTTTCTCTTTATCTACTTTTAGGACTTGAGTGACAATCTGATGATGTTTTAGGTCGTATTTATTCAGAAATATAGAAAATTCTAAAGGGTTCACAAACTTTCAAGCACCACTCTATCTATCTATCTATCTATCTATCTATCTATCTATCTATCTATCTATCTATCTATCTATCTATCTATCTATCTATCATATAGTGCTTTTCATATCTATCTATCTATCTATCTATTATATAGTGCCTATCTATCTATCTATCTATCATATAGTGCTTTTCATATCTATCTATCTATCTATCTATCATATAGTGCTTTTCATATCTATCTTTCTATCTATCTATCATATAGTGCTTTTCATATCTATCTATCTATCTATCTATCTATCTATCTATCTATCTATCTATCTATCTATCTATCTATCTATCTATCCTGCCTACTATACTAAAGTATGTATCTATCTATCTATCTTGTCTACTATACTAAACTATCTATCTCTTATATAGTGCCTGATAATAAATTGAGTAGAGCTCATATTGAATTTTAATAGGTTGAAATGATGAAAGCTAAAAATGAAAAAAGCACGAGCAGAATTTGAACAAACAAGTGCCCACAGTACAGTATTTGTTGATGAACAGGCACAGAGTGTGAGTCTTCCTGCTGTCTCTAATACAGTAAGTTGGTGAGTGTGAGTTATGTGCTCTTGAAATAAGTTCAAGCGTTTATTCTCCTAATGTGCGTTTGTGGATTTTGAGGCCGTATTCTTATATTTTAACTCAGGAAATGTACATAGGGGAAGGAGAGGTGCTCGCCCCCTGGTGAGACTCAGTGTTCTGGACCAGTTACTGGCGGTTCTGCTTTTCTGTAGTTTGAGACAATCACTTCACATAGTGCTACTGGGCACAGAGCTGAGAACTATAGACTACATGGAAGGGGTCTTCAGCTTACCGTATATTTAAGTATCACACAATAATTATGGTATGTTTTACTATTTTATTTTATTGCTTAATGATTAATAAATTACGCTGATTTAAAAACAATACCTAAACAGGCTGGTTTATTTTTAGTTTTGCAGCTTTTCTGCATAATTGCTATGTGTGAAATGCTGACCCGTATTTAAATGGTACTTCTTCTTTTTCATGCCTCGGTGCAAACGCGCAGCTCCATGGATATCAATTTGTATTCTTAGTACTTTGTGGGCTGACTTCCTTCTGTGGTCATGTCGAAATACTCCTGGTGGCATTTAATCGAAATGATTCTTTCAGTTAAAGGTCTAACCAAACACAAATTAAAAATAAGTCGCCCATTTCTTTCAAAGCACAAATGTGTCTGTTTATTTGAAAAATGTGTTTCTAATAGGGGAAGAAACATTAATTTGCAAAAAAATATATAAACAAATATGTGTTAAAATACTGTATATTGGAATAGAGATGTGTCTGAACCACTGAATTGTTTCTTTTTTTATATCTTTGGAGTTAATAATGGTACTTTTTAATTCCTTACGACAGAGCTCTTCTGTTATGATAGACATTCCTAATTAATTGCCTTGGTGATTCAACCCATAATGCACTGGGCTGGTGAGATAAAGACATCATCAGTGTGATTATATAAAGTTCACCTCGTGCAGTTCTAATTTATTTTTGATTGCATAAAAATCCTTAGCAATTGAACACAACTTTCTTTGATATTTATTAGTACTGGAAGTTGTCAGGCCACGTCTTTTCTCTCAATCTTTTCTTATAAAATCTTCTCTGAAAATCCTTTTCCTGCCAGTACATTCAGTCAGTCATTTTCTAGCCCACTTAGTCCTGAACAGTATTGCAGGGGTCCCAGGTAGCACAGGGCACAAGGCAGGAGCAGACCTTGGAAAAGGCACCAGTCCATCGCAGGGCAAACACACAATTACACACACGCGCACCCCGACCACGCGCACACTAGGGCCAATTTAGTTTCACCAGTTCACCTAACCTGCAACTTGGAATAGGAAACACGCTTGTTTTGGAGCTCACGAACAGAAAAGACGCTCATCTGTCTCAGGTCTCAAGTTTCACATTTCAAAGAGGCCAGCATAACTGTACTAGAAGGATGGCACACAGCTGGTAGATGTGACACGCCAAGTGATTTTTCGCTTGGTTAAACTAACTTGGTCCAGTGTTGATATCTGACATACCCACGACTAGAGGTTGCATGATGTGACATCAGCTTTAGGAACATGACTTTCAGATTTTTAAAGGTCAGATAAGAGACTCATTCTGACCACTAAAGTTGAATATCATACAAGACATTTCACAGACTATAAATTAACTAGATACAGAATTAATGAAGGTCTGATTTGAGAAGGCTCCTTTGAATGGAAAGCACAGTTAAGTAGCCAGACGCCATGTGTAACAGTGGCTGTCTCTGTGCTGCATATTGTTTTTAAACTCACGTCATATTAGGAATGTGTTGCTTTCGGCATTTTGGCTGACTTCCAATTCAGCAAAACACAAAACCAACTTATACAGAATATCATAGATAGATAGATAGATAGATATGAAAAGCACTATAGAATGAAACAGCTTGGGATCCTGGTTGGCAACCCCTCCAGGCAGACATACGGTTCACTCCCACCCTCTGGAAATGACTCTCTATCTGCCACAGCCAGGTGTTGCACGGGCGTCCCCTTGGCCTGGTCCAGCCACAACAAAGAGGATGCTGTGAACCGCATCACCCTCAGGGAATCGCGTCACATGGCCGTAGTGCCGTAACTGACGCTCCCTCACAATGCAGGTAATGTGCCTCATTCGGGACTCCATCAGCAACCGCTAATTCGACACAAAGTCAAACCAACGGTACCCAAGGATTCTCTGAAGAGACACAGTACCAAAGGAGTCCAGTCTTCATCTCAGGTCACTGGATAGCATCCAAGTCTCGCAACCATATAGCAAGACAGGGTGCACCAGGACTCTAAAGACTTGGACCTTCGTCCTTTTGCAGAGATATCTGACTCTAAAGACTTGAATCTTCCTCCTTTTGCAGAGATATCAGGAGTGCCACACACCCCTTTTCAGTGACCTCATGACCCCACGTGCTCTCCCAATCCGTCTATTGACTTTATAGAAAGAGTCACCAGAGACATGAATGTCACTGCCGAGGTAAGTAAACCTCTTGACAAGACAGAGATCTATTATTGTTATTATCACCACTGCTACATTTATTTGCTTGCCAAAACCACAAATGTTGACTTTACTGGGTCACTAAAATTACAGCCAAGAAAGGCTGCTAGAAGGGGATGTTAGCAAAGCTAATGCCTTAAACCAGTTTTTAATAGATTTTCCCTACCATTGCCATCTTCTTCCAATGACCAGTCCCCCACATCAACAACTTCTGTTGCTGGCTGGTGATAAGACCACCCCTGACAATCAGTATGGGCTGAAAATAACTGAAGACCACGTGAGAAGACAACTAGACAACTGAGGAAAACTACACACAGGAGAACCCAGAGGACCAGATGGAGTCGGTCCTCAGGTTCTTTGGCCCTGTGCTCACCAACATTGTGATATCCTCTGTCACCAATCCCACCCGTCCCTAAGGCTGCCGAAAGTGCCGTTTGTTGGGGAAGACATCCTGCATTGCTCCAGTTCCAAAGACGGAAGGCTCCTCTTCACCTAATTACGACAGACCAGGACACTCACATCTCACATCTTGAAGGCATTTGAAAGCCTATTCTGGACTATATGAGTCCTTTTGTGTTAGACCTTTTGGACAGACAAAGCCTGGAGTGGAGGATACCATTATATCTCTGCTCCACAAGGCATAACGTGAGCTACCACAGCTATGCTGACGACACACAACTTTATTTATCAATAGCGCCTGATGACCCCGACTCTCTTGATTCACTGACACAATGTCTTACTTGTGTTTCTGAATGGATGAGTAGCAATTTTCTCAAACTAAATAAAGATAAATAGGAAATAATGAGGGAATTAGAAATAAACTTGATCCATTAGTATTAAAAATCAAGACAGAGGTAAAGAATTTAGGAGTAATTATAGATTCTGATCTAAATTTTTTATCACATATTAATCAGATTACTAGGACAGCACTTTTTTCACTTAAGGAATATAGCAAAAATTAGACCCCTAATAACTTTGCAAGATGCTGAAAAATTAGCTTTTGGTTTTAGTCGGTTAGATTACTGCAACACACTCCTCTCAGGAACACCCAAAAAAGACATCAATCGATTACAACGAGTGCAGAATGTAGCTGCCAGAATCTTAACTAGGAAAAGACAATCCAAGCACATCACCCCAGTTCTGATGTCACTACACTGGTTGCCCGTGACATTTAGAATTGACTTTGTAATACTGCTTATGGTTTACAAATAATCTGCTCCATCCTATACAGTATTTCCGAATGCCTCTCACCTTACACTCCAAATCGTAACCTTAGACCTTCAAATGAGTGTCTGCTTAGAATTCCAAGAGCTAAACTTAAAAGAAGTGGTGAGGCGGCCATCTGCTGTTATGCACCTAAAATCTGGAATAGCTGACCGATAGAGATTCGGCAGGCTAATATGGTGGAGCACTTTAATAAACTGCTAAAAGCACATTACTTTAACGTGGCTTTCAAACAGCTTCCTTTTAGTGTAACCCTGATATTCTGAATATGCATTTAATTATCGTTTTTATCATGGCTCCGTAATCCATATTAACCACTACTTTCTCTGCTGTTCTTTTTCCAGTTTTCTGTGGTGATCTGTGCCCCCCACCACCACCACCTGATCAAAGCACTGTACAGTCCCTGCATTGATGTATTGAATGCCAGAGGTCCACATGACCATCATCATCTAATTCTGAAGCCTGAAAACCATGAGGACTGATTGAGATCATTGATGTTCAGTAGAATGCCTAGTGGGGGCTAGGTGGTCTTGTGGCCTTGGAACCCCTGCAGATTTTGTTTTTTGTTTTTTTTTTCCTCCAGTTTTTTTGTTTGCTTTTTTTCTGTCCTCCTGTTCATCAGACCTTACTTTATCCTTTGTTACTTAGTATTGCCTAATCTTATTTTTATATTTTTCATTTTTCTTTCTTCATCTTCTTTCTAGCACTTTGAGCTTCATCATTTGTATGAAAGCATACTATAGAAATAAATGTGGTTGTTATTATTCTCACTTAGATGAAGCTGGCAGCACTGTGAGGATTCGTTTTTTTGATCATTTGCAGGGCCTTCAACACCATACAGCCATCTCCGTTAAGAGATATAGAGGTGGAGCAGCCTGTGGCGTCCTGATAATGGAGTATCTGTCAGACAGGCTACAGTTTGTGAGACTCAAGGCCTGCGTCTCTGATAAGAATGTGTGCAACACTGGAGCTCCACAAGGAACAGGCTTGTCTGCTGTGCTCTTCACTCTGTACACCTCCGACTACGAATAGAACACCAATCTTATGACACTCTTTCAAGGATAAGCTCCAGCTGCATCTCTTCTTCTTCTTCTTCTATTTTCAGCTGCTTCCGTTAGGTGTCTCCACAGCGGATCATCTGTTTCCATATCTTCCTGTCCCCTACATTTTCTTCTGTCACACCACCCACCTGCACATCCATAAACCTCCTCTTAGGCTTTCCTCTTCTCCTCTTGCCTGGCAGCTCTATCCTTAGTGTCCTTCTCTCATTATACCCAGCATCTCTCCTCTGTACATGTCCAAACCAACACAATCTCGCCTCTCTGGCTTTGTCTCCAAACTGTCCAACCAGTGGCGCAGCTAGGTGGGCAGTCTGTCCCGGGTGGCACATTTTTGGGGGCAGCATTATTGGCCAAAAGCCTCAGTACAATTTGTGTGTAAGCAGAAGGGTTCGGAAAAATATCACTCATGAATGAAAAAAGTCAAATTCTCTGATTTGTATCCACAAATGCTTCAAGAATTATTTTCAGACACTCTTTTTGTGACAGCATCAGACGCAGCAGTTGAAATTTATGAGGCGATAACAAAAATAAACATAAACATTATCCCGATAATAATTTCGAGGAAGATAAACAACTAATTTAGAATTTTGTTTCGTTATCAATCCGAATTCGTTCTTGCTCTGCGCAGAAAACATCCCCACCTATCACTTGTACACTACACTGGTTCTGATTTTTGCAGCGTAATTACAGTGGCTTGCAAAAGTATTCGGCCCCCTTGAACTTTTCCACATTTTGTCACATTACAGCCACAAACATGAATCAATTTCATTGGAATTCCACGTGAAAGACCAATACAAAGTGGTGTACACGTGAGAAGTGGAACGAAAATCATACATGATTCCAAACATTTTTTACAAATAAATAACTGCAAAGTGGGGTGTGCGTAATTATTCAGCCCCCTGAGTCAATACTTTGTAGAACCACCTTTTGCTGCAATTACAGCTGCCAGTCTTTTAGGGTATGTCTCTACCAGCTTTGCACATCTAGAGACTGAAATCCTTGCCCATTCTTCTTTGCAAAACAGCTCCAGCTCAGTCAGATTAGATGGACAGCGTTTGTGAACAGCAGTTTTCAGATCTTGCCACAGATTCTTGATTGGATTTAGATCTGGACTTTGACTGGGCCATTCTAACACATGGATATGTTTTGTTTTAAACCATTCCATTGTTGCCCTGGCTTTATGTTTAGGGTCGTTGTCCTGCTGGAAGGTGAACCTCCGCCCCAGTCTCAAGTCTTTTGCAGACTCCAAGAGGTTTTCTTCCAAGATTGCCCTGTATTTGGCTCCATCCATATTCCCATCAACTCTGACCAGCTTCCCTGTCCCTGCTGAAGAGAAGCACCCCCAGAGCATGATGCTGCCACCACCATATTTGACAGTGGGGATGGTGTGTTCAGAGTGATGTGCAGTGTTAGTTTTCCGCCACACATAGCGTTTTGCATTTTGGCCAGAAAGTTCCATTTTGGTCTCATCTGACTAGAGCACCTTCTTCCACATGTTTGCTGTGTCCCCCACATGGCTTGTGGCAAACTGCAAACGGGACTTCTTATGGTTTTCTGTTAACAATGGCTTTCTTCTTGCCACTCTTCCATAAAGGCCAACTTTGTGCAGTGCACGACTAATAGTTGTCCTATGGACAGATTCCCCCACCTGAGCTGTAGATCTCTGCAGCTCGTCCAGAGTCACCATGGGCCTCTTGGCTGCATTTCTGATCAGCGCTCTCCTTGTTCGGCCTGTGAGTTTAGGTGGACGGCCTTGTCTTGGTAGGTTTACAGTTGTGCCATACTCCTTCCATTTCTGAATGATTGCTTGAACAGTGCTCCGTGGGATGTTCAAGGCTTTGGAAATCTTTTTGTAGCCTAAGCCTGCTTTAAATTTCTCAATAACTTTATCCCTGACCTGTCTGGTGTGTTCTTTGGACTTCATGGTGTTGTTGCTCCCAATATTCTCTTAGACAACCTCTGAGGCCGTCACAGAGCAGCTGTATTTGTACTGACATTAGATTACACACAGGTGCACTCTATTTAGTCATTAGCACTCATCAGGCAATGTCTATGGGCAACTGACTGCACTCGGACCAAAGGGGGCTGAATAATTACGCACACCCCACTTTTCAGTTATTTATTTGTAAAAAATGTTTGGAATCATGTATGATTTTCGTTCCACTTCTCACGTGTACACCACTTTGTATTGGTCTTTCACGTGGAATTTCAATGAAATTGATTCATGTTTATGGCTGTAATGTGACAAAATGTGGAAAAGTTCAAGGGGGCCGAATACTTTTGCAAGCCACTGTATATTAATCTAATAATCAGAACACGGCTTATCAGTGCGTCTATACTATATTCTTGTCTAGTTGATGCTTATAAATAATTATATGTGAAAAATGATTGCTGTTTCTCTATATAGGAATAAATCTATGCAAAATGTATCTTAATTAGTCTCTATATGTCATTTTAATTTTATATTTAAATAGTTTAACATATTCAGATATGTTGGAGGGTGACAAATTGAAGCAAAGCCCCGCCCCGAGCAGCAGGAACTCGAGCTATGCCACTGTGTCCTCATTCCTAATCCTATCCATCCTCGTCACACCCAGTGCAAATCTTAACATCTTTAACTCTGCCACCTCCAGCTCTGTCCCCTACTTTCTGGTCAGTGCCACCATCTCCAACCCATATAACAGAGCTTGTCTCATCACCGCTTCATAGATCTTCACTTTCACTCTTGCAGGTACTCTTCTATCAAAAAAACTCTCCTGGCACTCTTCTCCACCCATCACGTTCATTGACATATCTCAGGAAAAGTGTTTCCTTGTTTAATTGTTGCTCCACCAGTAGATGAGTCAGCAAATATGTCTGGCAGGTGTTATGCCCTACCAGATATTCAAACTCACCTCTCTGGCTTTGTCTCCCAACCGTCCAACTTGAGCTGACCCTCTAATGTCCTCATTTCTATTCCTGTCCATCCTCATCACACCAAATGCAAATCTTAACATCTTTAACTCTGCCACCTTCATCTCTGTCTCCTGTGCCACCGTCTCCAACCCATATAAACACCCCGATAGGTCCTGTAGACCTTCCCGTTCACTCTCGCTGATATCCGTCTGTCACAAATCACTCCTGACACTCTTCTCCACCCATTCCACTCTGCCTGCACTCCCTTCTTCACCTCTCTTCCACAATCCCCGTTACTCTGTACTGTTGATCCCAAGTATTTAAACTCCTCCACCTTTGCCAACTCTACTCCCTCCATCCTCACCACTCCACTGACCTCCCTCTCATGTATTCTGTCTGCAAACAGCTGCATCTCTAAGAACAATGTCTATCACAGTTAGAGCAACCTTGTGAGCCTAAGAGCCTGAGATGCTAAAGCGTTATTAGATCTTCTCCAACGACAGTGGACGGTTAGCCCTGCATGTGCTTTGGGTGCCCTGAGAGTGAGCGCGAGAGACACAGCGATAACAAGAGAGAGACAGAGAGAGGGAACCTTCAGGACAAGACATTCTGCCTCTAAAAAATTTCAACCAGGGATAGGTGGGACCTTTCTACTTAAATAAAGAGCAGCCTGTAAGGAGTCTTGAAGGCCAGTCCGCTTACATAGGTGACAAGTGTGTAAGCAGAGACCCCTGGGGCAGCCTAAGGCTGCTCAAAGCAGGGGATTCCCTCAAAGTGATTTCAGGGCTTGGCTCACCCTGTGAAATGGGTGAAATCTCACAGAAAGAGAGGAGAGGCCCTAAGATTTGGAGAGAAAATGAGAGAGGAGGACAGTAGGAGTCTGCTAATCTGCTAGATCTCATCTGCTTTGGTTCTTTTTCAATTTTCCGCTTTCTGTTCTCGCTGTAACCATTTCTCCTCTGTGTGTTTTGATCAATGCCACAGTATACTGGATCTATGGCCTACGTCTGTCTTATGTTGGAAAGAATTCCAGGCAAGGCAAGATGAAGAGGATACACTCTTATTAAAGTAGACATATGCTGTATCTCTTTTTACTAAATAAGAAAAGGCAGTGTGGGCTCTTAGGAGTCTTAGGAAACTTTAACGGGGGCAGTGACCTCCTACACATCTTCTATAACTCTGTCATCGTCAGTGTGAATTCCCTATGCTGTGGTGTGCTGGGCTGGTAACCTCACTTCAAGAGAGGACCACCAAATCAACAAGCTAAGTAAAAGGGCAGGCTCAGTTATGGGACACACTCTGGACCCCCTAGAGGTCATAGCAATAAAAAATATTAAAACAAAAATGAGAGCCATTATGAACAACGCTGCACATCCTCTCTCTGACACACCAACACTGAGGATTTTCAGAGAGCAAATCATTCAGCAGAAACTCGACTGGGGGCTCCTTTACAAAAACTGCAATATGTCTGCATAATGCCACGCTGGCACTGGGAGTGCCAAGTCAGAAATTTTACTTTCATTTTCTTCCTTCTTAGTGATTGTGGTTTGTGTTCAGACCAAAGATAGATAGATAGATAGATAGATAGATAGATAGATAGATAGATAGATATGAAAGGCACTATATAATAGATAGATAGATAGATAGATAGATAGATAGATAGATAGATATGAAAGGCACTATATAATAGATAGATAGATAGATAGATAGATAGATAGATAGATAGATAGATAGATATGAAAGGCACTATATAATAGATAGATGGATAGATATGAAAGGCACTATATAATAGATAGATAGATAGATAGATAGATAGATAGATAGATAGACAGATAGATATGAAAGGCACTATATAATAGATAGATAGATAGATAGATAGATAGACAGATAGATATGAAAGGCACTATATAATAGATAGATAGATAGATAGATAGATA
>JANRMT010062856.1:10559095-10576164 GCA_026402145.1 Polypterus bichir lapradei
CAGGGTCTATTTTGACTGCAGACGGTACATCGTAATCAAAAGATTGCTGTCTGTCACACCAGATTAACGAGAGCACCTCTGATCTTTGCAGTTCAAAATCCCCAACCCAACTTTGAGTGCCGCCTTTATGAAGTGTTAGATTGGTTTAGAAATGTGACACCCAGTGAGCCGTCCCCACCCAGTTATGAGCAAAAATCACACCAGTGAGATTACCAGCAGGGAAGGCTACAATGCTAACCCAGCATGCCAGAGGACAGGAGGCTCCACTGTCTCCTTGTGAAGAGAGTTTGGCCAAAGAGAAAATGCCAGTGGTGGCAACACATCCTGGCTGTATGTGCGCACACTGTTCCTGGAGGGAATACAGAAGACGGTCCTACCCCGTCAGTGAGACTGCAGCCAAACTGGAAAGCAGCACTGGAGATTTGACACCTTAAGGGCAAATGAAGGTTTGGGCTGTAGGGACATCAGGAACGCCTACAGTTCTATCTTCATAAATAAAAGACCTTTGTCTGAAATCAGAAGTGATTCTGCTGCATGAAGAGTTTGGAGAATAGGAGGTCAAAGAGTTAACTGGTGGACAGAAAAGAAGCCAAGATCTTGTGAGAGACCAGAAACGAGAGATGTCCTTGGTGTGGTCCCACTCTAGCAGGTAGACAGGGAGATTTAGGCCCAGAGGGCAGCAGGCTTTACTTTGTGCTACTTCTTACATCCATTAGTGTAATTTATTTTTCATATATGTTGCCTTTATTATTTTGTTTAATAAATGTTTTTTTTTTTTGCCTTAAGACTCTTTGGTGCATTTCTGGGGACAGATGGTTTCCATGAGGATCCTTCCCACTACAGTTCTCATTATAAAGCGTTCATTCTTTTATTTCTCAAGTCCATTTATTCCATATAAACAGGCACGGCAAGAACCAAACCTTAATGTGGTGCCAGCCCATCAGAAGGTTAGGTTAAGGGAAAAAAGACAGGGTTGCCATAGGCTCCATCCACAATGCTGTAACGTCAGCTATTTGTTTTTTGGTCCTATGGGTGCCCAGAAGGCGCGGGCCATCAACACCAATTTGTTTTGGGATGTTTAATCACCGAGGTCCCCTCATGTTTAAGCCAGCTGGAAAGTGTGTTTTTAGTTTTTGTCCCCTCCCTTTCTACCTCTTTTCTCTCCTTACTCTGCTACTCTGAATTGAATTCTATCTAATAAAATGGTGAATTACAACCAATTTATTGTGTACCTTTACATTCTATTGTTCTAGTGTTGACACTATAGTTAGGGTTGGGGAAATTAATTTTAGCGCTAAGGTTTGATTCTGGGAAAAAAATCTTTAAGTTTAGGGATCCAGTTTACAACTGCTTTTGGTGACATTTGGTGACAAGATTAGGACATGTATTTGGGTTAGTGTGTAGAGGATTCGGACTCACTTGCTTTCCATAGACACATGGCTACACGGACATTGGAATGTGTACTTTGGCCAGGGTCGTCATTGTCCTTTTCCCCTTGTGTGTTATATTATTAGAGGTAGTGCTTGGTCCCGGTTGGGGGTTAGGGTTAACGTTAGGGTTAGATCACAGTCTGACCACACCAAAACACTCAAGGCCAATTTAGGAATGTCAATCACCATTATTTTTTTGCCTACCTTTTTTGCTTAGTAGTCCAGTTTTCCTTCCAAATACCAAAGATGTTCAGCTGATTGACACTAAATTGTTCCTGTCCGAGTGGACCGGGGTTTGTCCTCAAGTGCACCCACCATATGGAGGACTCACGCTACGGTCAGGGCTGTTTCCTGCCTTGTGTACGATCAACTCCAGGTACTTATAATCCTAAAAAAATTTATGAATAAAAGAACAGTTGGACTAGTACCGTGTCACAGCAGTTGGTATTAGAGCCAGCTCACAGTTCCAGAATCCATTCTGTTTCCACCTTCTCCTCAAGTCCACATGGCTCTCCAGGTTCTCCACTTTTCACATTCCAAAGAGGTGCAGGTTTGGCTGATTGGTCCTGAATCAGTGAGTGCGTTTGTGTGGTGGGCTGGCATTCCATCCTGTGTTGCCTCAGCCTCCTGGCCTGCATCCCAGAGACCAGGGTTAGAATAAGCGGATTCAGAAAATGAACGCTTTTAAAAACATGCTTTGGCTTAAATGTTGTTATCTTTGTTCTTCTCTTAAAAGCTTTATGTGCAGCAAAAAGTTTTTACTTTTCTCGTGTTTAAATTACTTGAATGTTAAATTAATTTTAAGGAACTATCTTTGGGCATCGCTTACAGTGCTAGAGTGCCATAAACGTCAAGTTTATGTTGGTCAAACGCAACAGAGCTAATGTAAAATAAGCTCCTTCCCCTTTTTTCTTTAGAAAGATTAGAAAAAGAATATACAGTAAATGTAACTCAAGGACAGCAAATCTCATTTTATTTGTCAGCTTCCTTTTTCGCGGGCGTTTGCCACAGTCTGTGGTGTAAGTGTAGGTGCCACACATGACATTAACCATGTGTCATATATTTTGTTAAAGAACCTCCTGGGCAACTTCTCCCTTCACCATCTAAACATACAGTAAGAATTTCTTTTAAAAATAGGAAGTGAAAACAGCTCATTAAAAAATACTAATGGCTGAAAATAAACACTGAAACGGTTATTGCTCACAGTATATAGGACTGAACGTATGTAATTATACAAATCTTGATATTTATGGGGTTATGAATGTCTGGGGGGGCCTCTGCCCACCAATAACAACAATCCTAGCTTTTTACCGTGCAACATGTGGCAGCAGGGACACCTCACGTTACCCCTTTTCTGTACTATCAAGAGGTAGTGGGACAAGAACACGCCAGGTGGACTGACTATTCACAATTGGTACCCAGACTCTAGTATGCAGGGAAACCCAGACACCACTTTTACATCTGGTCTTGGATGTGAAAGTTTTCTTGGGTTTTGCTTGGAAGTAAAGCTCAGAGAAATATATAAATGCCTGTGAGCAATGAACTCCATCATGGCCAGTCCAAAGCCTGAATGATAAAGGAGGAGGGTTAGGCGAGAGGCCAGGTACCCCTCTCCATAAATCGTTGCAAGCTACAGAAAAACCAAGAAAATCACCACTCAGAACATCTCGGCGCTGGAAGGAGATGGACTTCCAGCAAGAGGACCCATGACTTTAGAAGGTGAAAGTGAGAAACATCTGAAAGCCACTCAGCCGATTACCTTCTTCTCAACCAGGGCTATCACCATCATCAGGACATGGGATGTAAGGACCATGTATGAAACAGGGAAGCCAGCACAAGTGGCCTCCGAGATGAGGAATTAAACTTTCAGTATATTAGGAATTGGTGAGTCTAGATGAACCGGCTCCAGCCAAAAGAGGCTCACCAGAGGGGACCAGGAGGAATACACTGTGCCCTCATACTTAGGGGGTGGCTTTGATGCTGTCCAAGGCCCCACAGAGAGCACACATTGGGTGGAAAGCTCAGGGTCCTTGGATCATCACTTGAGCATCATCCAGTGCTATGCACTGAAGAACAACACTAAAGAGGAGAGAAAGGAAGAGTTCTACAGAAGACTGAGGACCATCATGCAGAGAGGTCCAAGAAGAGACATCACCAACCTTCTGGGAGGGCTATGAGGAAGTCAGCAGAGACTGGGAAAGATAAATGCTAATGAGGGGAGGGTTGCAGACCTAATTGGAAGCATCTTCCCTCTATGATTGCTGTGTTGGATCAGACTGGCATCTTGACCAGGATGGAGGTAGATTCCTAACTAGGTGAGGAGACCATAATGGGAGGACAGAAGGATTCCTCTAAGTTCTGTTTTCTCCTCATGCAAATGATGGCAGCATCCCACTGCTGGTACTCTCATATGGATACTTGAAGAGCAGTCAGGGAATTGTAGACACATGGAACAGCCCTGTTGGAGATCTTGGGTACCATCAAGGGATGCTTCAGAGGATTGTTACACCCTCTTTGATGGGCTTCCACCTAACCCCAAAGTGCTCCCAATGTGCAATGCTGTGACACTGGAACTACTCCTGGGTTCAGAATGAAAGAAGCCGAGTTTCCTACATGAAGGTCAGAGTTGGGGGTAGAGTGGATGCAGACTGCGTGGGAGGTGAGGAAGGAGGCAAGAAGATTTTGTATTATACTGTTGCAGAAAAGATTTGGAAGTATTCAAGTCAAGTGATCACGGATCCTATTGAAGACAACCCTAGCAGGGACCTTACCCGGCACCGAGAGTAGTGTTATCCCCCCGTAGTTGCTGCAATCCAGGCGATCACCCTTCCCTTTTCCAGATGGGGACGACAAGTCCCATTTTCCAGTCAGTTTGGGATGATGCCAGTCTCCCAAATGGAAGCAAAGATTGCTTGCAATGCCAGGACGACAGCCTTACCACCAGTCTGGAGTAGTTCACCCCGGATACTACAGAGCCCTGCAGCCTTCCCAAGGGCCGGTTCACCAGCCCTGGCAATCTCAATGAGACTAGGTGATTCACAGCTAAATGGAGGATCAGCCTCAAGGACCGTGGACCCAGAGATATCCAACGTCCTAGGTGGAGGATCAGCTTTGAACAACTGCTCAGAGTAGCCAGCCCAGCGGGTCACAACTGCAGTGTCATCCGTAAGGACCATTCCACCAGCTGCCCTGATTGCAACTCTCCGAGGAACAGATTCAGATGTGCGTAATGCTTTGATTTCTCTGTAAGCAGGACGTGGGTCACTAGACCACAGATGCTGTGTCACTTGCTCACAGATTCCTCTAACAAACGCCTCTTTATCTGCCCTCAGAGCCCTTGCAGCCATCCTTCTCAGTTCCCAGTACAGACCAGAGTTGCCATTGAGCCATGCACTGCGACTCCTCTCGATGATATCCAGGGTGCCCTGCGAGATGAAACACCTCCTTCTGGGAACACTGGTAACATCAACACAACCCTCAGCAACCTTCAGGGTATTAGAAGTATTATAAACAAGTAATCAAAAAATGTTCTGTTTGAACCCGACTGTGCTGTGTAGTTGTGTCTGCGTATTTAGGACAGTGCTGGTCACACCTCATAGAAGGATAACCAAGATGACTTGGGTATCACAAGCCCTATCTATTGAGTACCAGATTGACCACGCCTGCACTGCTTAAAAATTCAGAAGGCCCCTTCAAGACGTGTGTGTCAAACGAGGTGATAACACTACTTTAGACCATCATCTCCTGGTAGTCCAGACTGAAGCTGAAGTTGAGGAGGAACTGGACACGGGAGACAAGTCAGCACCACAGTTTCAACACAGCACTTCTGAGAGAGGAGAGCAAACTGGAAGAGTACAGACACGCTCTCTCGGCAACACGCTTCAAGATCTGTAAGAGATGTTAGAGGAGGGAACAATCAAAGACAAATGGAAGATGGTGAAAGAAGCACAAGGAGTGTCTCTTTGTAGAGTCGCTCAAAAAGTTGGAGGAGAGGAAAGAGAAAAATGCAGTAGTTAACCAAACCACACATGAGCCAAGAAAGCCATGGCCAGGGGGTAACATGGAACAAAAAATTATAGAGTATTATAAAGTTCTACAGGTCACCCAATAACGTCCTTGTCATCCAGGTTTGTGGGTAGGATCCTTGATTGTTACTGCATTCCTGGTTAAGAACCCGAGCTAAGGTTCTTTTGACTTTGATATGTGGAACTACTTTTAGGCCTGATGACTGATCGACTTTGATTTTTGGTTAACTACATGACTTTTGAGAGTACTTCTTCTCTTGATCCTTGTTTAGTTGACTCTGAGGCAGAGCTACTACCTTCCTGCTTATTTTCATGATGTAAGCACATACAGTAAAATATGGGAAACAAACGTCTAACAACCACATGCAGTGACATAAGCTCAGAAAGGGGCAACATGTGGAGTGAAAGGAAAAAAAAATTATGGTCTGGGTAAAATGGGCCGAACGTAGAGTACACAATGGACAACAGAACACTGCAATGGACTACGCTTTGTCCATCAAAAACATGGCTGCTTCTCTCATACTTACGGACATACCACTCACATTATATGTGTAAAGTGAACATCAATCTCAAAATGCTTTGATTTCTCTAAAGAGATGTTAGCACAGGCTGATGCATAAGAACCTAAATCTCGGCCAGTTGGGCTGCCAGTATAGAGAGAAAAGATTGTTTTAATAAAAAGAAAATTCTAGAAAAGGTGGTGCTGAAAGTCAATTGGGCACAGAAGGCCTTAAAATATTATATTTGAGGATGACCATATACCCCGATTACTGACAACATTCACTGTCTTTGACACAAGATAATTTCATGTGGTGTTACCACACTGCTGTTGGAAACAACAATATGGTTGTACAGTTTGCCACGCATGCCCATTGCCTTCCAGGCTCATCAGAGGTAAGCACTACCTCTCCAGGACACAAGGGGGCGCTTTCACCCACAGT
Source organism: Polypterus bichir lapradei (assembly GCA_026402145.1). NCBI lineage: Eukaryota > Metazoa > Chordata > Cladistia > Polypteriformes > Polypteridae > Polypterus > Polypterus bichir. The sequence continues at coordinate 10,565,492 of JANRMT010062856.1, forward strand.
CCAGAGAACCTGCCCAAGGAGGTCAACTAACTCCGCCCCTTCCCGGTCCAGGGACTATAAAGCAGAGATGCTCACGGCAGGTGTCGTCTTATTCTGGGAAGAGCAGACTGCAGGGCTGACCTCCTCCTGAATCAACTCTCAGCTTGACCTGGCTATATTGCTTTTGTTTTGTTCTTATTATTAGTATTTACACCATAATGTTTATTTTCGGGACTTTTCAGTTATTAAAAGGTGGACATGTGTGTTCCCTCGGTAAACAACAAGTTTAATGCAACAAAACACACACGTAATACACAAAACGGAATGCTCTATGATGTCGCAGGTTTGGCCTTTTTTGAATTCTTAGCCATCAGGATTTTCAGGGACTGTTATTAAGTGTTGAATATTATGAGTCAGGTGCATGAAAACGTTGATATGGCATACTGAAATAATTTGAACTTGTGTGGTGCTGAGGTGTCACCCATTGCACGACTGCACTCGGGTCCTATTTGGGGTTTGCTGTGTGGTGGGCGCGGCAACTCGCCATATCAGCGGACACTCACATCCTCCTCCTACTCTTCCTCCTAGTGCTACAGCCACAAGGAAGTATCACATTTTTCAAGGACGCCATTTTGGGGATCCAAATGATTTTTTTCATAGTTCTTCACAACACCAATGGCAGTGTCAAATATACAAGTCACAAGAACATTGCTTGAAGTGAACAAGCCTTTTTACTTCTTTTATTTTTTGGTGGTATGCCTCACAACACCAGGGAACCCGAGCACAAATCACTTCCTGATCACCATCTGTACTGAACAACCACAATGTTTTTCTTATATAGCCCCAAATTACACAAGGAATTCTGCAGTGGGCTTTAGCAGATCCTGTATTTTTGACAATTCCCCCCCCCCCCCCAGCTCAGACTCCTTAAGAAGACAAGAAACAACTCCCCAAAAAGAACCCTGTAGGGGACAAAAATGGCAGAAATCTTGGAAAAGGCAATTCAGAGAGAAGACCCCTTTCCAGGTACAGTAGGTTGGGCATACAATGGATGTCACAAAATGGGGAAAATACAACACACAAAACAGAACAAGAGTAATCCTATTCACAGAGCTAGCTGACCAATCTGCCATGGCCCACCTCGGAATTACAATACAGTGGGTACAAAAGACTCTTTGCTTTGGCACAGCACTCCTCTCACCAAGCGCGGGCGCAGAGCAATGTGCCAACTCTAAAGGTAACATGCAGGAACAGCTTAGGACCTCACGGGTGTCAAACTCCAGGCCTGGAGGGCCGCAGCGGCTACAGGTTTTCATTCAAATCCTTTTCCCAATTAGTGACCTGTTTTCACTGCTAATTCACATTTTAATAGCCCTGTTAGAAGGATTCAGTCCTCTGAATTGATTCATTTCCTCATTAAAATGCAGCCAAACAGAAATGAGACGTGAAATGAGCCAACAGTTGACCAGCTAAACTGGGGCTTCAAACTCCGAACAGTTTCTTAATGAGAACCCAATTCTTGCTGTTAATTAAACTCGTTATTTAAATCCACGACTTGTTTTTGCTCTCCTTCTGCCACAGCTGACATTTCCAAACTTGTTGATTTTCTGTTTTTTATAAGAACATCATCAAAGTGTTTTGGTGAGTTGAGAGATCAACCTTACTGAGACCTTCACCTTTCTTTATTTTCAGATATTGTGTGATGTGGCGGCTTGTTTTATGTCTCATTTATTGTTTGGCTGCTAATTAAGGAAAGAGAAACAACTAAAGGGCCTGAGTCAAGCTAATTAAAAGAAGTAATTGGCAGCAAAAACTGGTCACTAATTAAGAAGATGATTAGAATGAAAACCTGCAGCCACTGCGGCACTCCAGGACTGGAGTTTGACACCCCTGGTTAGGCCGATCGCCAGACTGAATGTTTGCTTTGTCTCCCAGGGTCCGAGTGGGTTTATGTGGGTACTGCGGATTGCTTCCCACTTCTTAAAGGGTGGGCTGCTAGTCTGATCGTCTTTTTATGCCTGTTCCTGCTGTTATATGTTGCATGTATAATTTCATTTGCTATTGCATAATTTTTTTTATTTCTACATGCACATTAAACACAATTTTTTTTAACTTTACATACACAATACCATTCTTCTTATCTTTTACTGCATTTACTATGAATATTTAAAGCATATTTAGAAATATATAAGCTCTTCTTCACTTGGGTGGACCCTCCCTGTTATTCTGTTTTTTTTTTTTTCCTCTAACACTTTTTCTGTTTAGACATTGCAGGGATAAGAGCTTGTCATATTACTAACATTGCACAGAGATATTCTGTCAAGTGTCTTAGTCTTAACGCCACTATCAGAACACCCACAGCATTGTGTAACTTCAGCCCCACGTCTCTGCAAAAAACGAACTTCCTTTTGGGTTGGGCAACTTCACCGTCTCAAACGAGGCAGGCCAGCCACATCACTCGGCTGCTCTGACAATTTTATCACGTTAATCTGGAAACTTTTTAATCAGTTGCACATTACGTATATACTGTAAAATACAGCTCTCGTTCTTGTGCACGCTTGTAGATATGGAAATATCAAAATTTGTGCCATGGAAGCTCAGGTCAGACGGGGGAGGACAGAATCGTCGTTCGGTAAATGAAGTAACAATCTGTGCACTGCTTTACGCTTATCACCTTCCTCCAGGTGCCCTGCGTATGGATTTTGCATGTTATTCGTATGTTTTGGTATGACATTCCTCCTCTTAAAGGTTTTAAGAATGCCTGCCACACTTGATATGAGGGTGTTGTGCTGTGGATCTGCCTGCTTTCCCTCAAAAGGACACTCTTTGTAAGTGTTCTGAAAATAAATATATTATAGGGGTGTAAATAATAAAATATATTATGGGGTGTATTGGGAGAGTACTGTCACATGTGCAAAGCACACAGAAATTCTAACTTGCAACAACAAGGTACGACAGAGGTTAACAATTGTAACTGACTAAACCACTCATGCTTGTTGATTTCAATAAAGGTCGTATCACATTTGGAAACTTTTTCCAGCGATTTCCAGTCCTAGCATTTGGGTGTGGTGGAGTGGTTAGGGTTTTGGACTTTAAACCCGGAGGTGGTGGGCACATTACCTGAATCGTGAGGGAGCGTCAGTTACACCACTATGGCCATGTGGTGCGATTCCTTGAGGGTGATCCAGGCCAAGGGGACGCCCACTTAACACCTGGCTATGGCAGATAGAGGGTCATTTCCAGAGTGGGGGACTGGCCCCCGTGTCTGCCTAGAGTGTTGCCATCTGGGATCCCAAGGTGTTTCATCATGCGGTTGGTGCGGCAACGCGCTGTACTAGTGCATGCTCCCCAACCTGACCTAACCTGATCTTGGTGGGTTCGAATCCTGCTGCTGATTCTGTGTGACTATGGTTGATGTTACGTGTCCCGTCAATGCTGGGGTCACTACTACTTTTAATATACAGAACACAAAAAAAATAAAATAAGACTGTGCGTGTAATGCTTTTAATTTAATAAGTTAAGAAAATGAACTACGATAACCTTTAAAATAGTTCCCCTCTGAGTTGATACGCAGCTGTATACAATCCTGCCAACGTTCAAAGCAACTCCGCAGATCATTTTCTGAAAGGCTGATGAGGGTCTCCGTCGCTTTTGCTTTCACATCTTCTACTGACAAACAATGAGTTCCTTTCAGCACCGACCATTCAAAGACGCGGACATGAGACATGCACTCTTTACCATCGCAGATTTCTTTAGTTTCACAAGAAACATTTTCTAAACGAGGGTAGCAAAACATCTACATTAGAACACATGTGTCCACTTGTACCGAGTGAAGTGATCGAGCCGAGTCTTTTCTCACTGTGACAAGCTAGAACATTTTCTAGAACCATCTCTTTGTTTCTCCCAACCCACACTTGGTTCCTGAGCTATAGGGTTAGTTTTGTGTCGGACCTTGTGTGTGTGTTTGTGCGTATCTCTACAGTGTATATATACTAGCTGTGTAAGCCTGTGCTGTAAAAAGCCTGGGGTCCTAGAAACTATTGAAATTGTCAGAAAAAAAATGGAAATGTACAGATGTCAGGTAATTGAAAGGAACTACTCTGGGCATCTCTCTCCTAGTAGGTTTTGTTTTGCCGATTTGCTCACATCGCTTGTGTATTCTCGGAGGTGGAGCCCATACTCCGACTACACCTCTCACTTCCGGGAAAGACATACACACATTCACACATAGATGTTTATATACAAGATATATACCATATAAACCCGTGGATGAGTCTGGGCTTGATTTTACTGTATAATTTTCAGTATTTTATAATGTCGGTCAAATAAATCGAATGCGGAAAACTCACGCTATTGGTCCAAGAGATTATGATATGCTAACACCCACCTGAAAGAGTAACCATGGAGCACACGGCCTTTTTTTCTATGTATTGCGCCTATGTGACCACACAGTAACCCCCGAACTATTCTGAAGCGACGTTTGAGCTATTTTGTGATTTTTGTATCTCACACCCTCATAAACCTTTATCGTAAAAGCATCCCTTATTTTCAGTCAGAAGAAAATATGTAGCTGGTTTTATGTTAAAAGTTGTTGAAGTGGTGAAAGAAATTGGTAACTGGGCTGCTGCAACAAAATTCGATGTGTCTGAGAAACTGAGGTGAGATTGGAGGAAGCAAGAAAATGTAAAAAAAAAAAAAGAAAAATTAAGTGTTACATTTTTGAATGGGCGTATAAGTCGGGGTCTGATTTTATGATTGATTTTTCTGGTTTCAAGAACCGACTTATACACGGGTATATATATATATATATATATATATATATATATATATATATTATATATATATATATAAACTAGCAAAATACCCGTCGCAGCGGAGAAGTGTGTTAAAGAAGTTATGAAAAAGAAAAGGAAACATTTTAAAAATAACGTAACATTTGCTTTCTATTCGTTTGCATAAGCACAGTCCTTCACTTGTATCTCGCGAATATCATATTCATCGTAGGCATGACAAACGCCAGCGGCAGCGTGTCTATGAACTTAATTTAAAGTTAAGCTTTACACCCTGCTTTCCTATTCGTTTGCATAAGCACAGTCCTTCACCAGCAATTTTAACTCCGTTACAAAGTGATCAAAAGTCTTGTTTAAACCCTGCGTCTTCTCATTAAACTTGTATCCCGCGAATATCGTTTTCGTCGTAGGCATGACAAACGCCAGTGGCAGCGTGTCTATAAACTTAATTTAAACTTACGGTTTACACCGTGCTTTGCTTCCGCAGTAGCTGCACTTACGAATATGCTTGTATGCGTCACTCGCTTCATATTCTTTTGCTGCCTTCTCAATTGTGTAATGCATTTTTTGTTCAGCGCTCTTTGGAGCTCTTCCTTGTTCTCTACGTACTGCGTTCACAGTCACTTCATGTGAGCCGCTCTCTTGTGTGATCTTGCGATGTCCACGGCTTTACCTGACCATCTCATCTTCGTTTGTATAAGCACAGTCCTTCACCCGTGAATATTTAGCGGCAGCGTGTCTATTGGATCGCTGCTGACAGACGGCCTTATATGGGCAGGCACTCAATTACGTGGGAGGCGTGACAATGAGGGACGCAACTCCACCTCATACGGTGACCGAGCTGCAGGCTATGGCCGTATATATGTGCATAATTAGGTTCCAGTTATGACCGTTACACGTAGAATTTTAAAATGAAACCTGCCTAACTTTTGTAAGTAACCTGTAAGGAATGAGCCTGCCAAATTTCAGCCTTCCACCTACACGGGAAGTTGGAGAATTAGTGATGAGTCAGTGAGTCAGTTAGTCAGTCAGTCAGTGAGTGAATGAGTGAGTCAGTGAGTGAATGAGTGGGGGCTTTGACTTTTATTAGTATACTAGCAAAATACCCGCGCTTCGCAGCGGAGAAGTAGTGTGTTAAAGAAGCAATGAAAAAGAAAAGGAAACATTTTGAAAATAACGTAACATGATTGTCAATGTAATTGTTTTGTCACTGTTGTGAGTGATGAGTGTTGCTGTCACATATATATATATATTGTAAAAGACGAAGCAAGGTACAACATAAAGGTTTGGGGTTTTCCGGCCCCGTATATTGTAGACGCTCCACAATAATAAAGAAAATCTGGTCATAAATATAAACACAAAACAGTTCATATACGCGACACCCAAAATGGTGTCGGCGGCCATTTTATTAGGGAGGAGCCGGAAGTGGAGGAATGCTGGGAAGGAGCCGTGAGGGAGGATGGGATTGCAGACGTCAGACAAGATGGCGGAGGAAGGGCGGAAGTAACCGTAGTGCGGTCAAAACCAGGCTTATGGTGGCGGAGCGTCTCTTTTCCTGGAAGAAAAAAGGAGAGAATTAGTACCCCGCCATTCCCTGCCGGCGAATCTCTTTCCAAGTGCGTTCGGATCCGTCCGCGGTCTCCTACTCGCGCGTGCGTGACAATACCCCCCCCTTAGCCCAGAACCGTCAGGTCGGGCGGATCTAACCGAGAGGTCGTGGATACGAGAGAGGGCATCGGCATTGGCCTGAAGGGTGCCCCGGCGATAAGTGACGGTGAACTTATAAGGTTGTAAATCCAGAAACCACCTGGTGACCCGCGGGTTCGACTCTTTATGGAGGGACATCCACTGAAGAGCAGCATGATCAGTCACCAGAGTGAATTCGCGACCCAACAGGTAGTACCGTAGATGGGTCACCGCCCACTTAATAGCCAAAGCCTCCCTCTCCACTGCCGCGTACCGGGTCTCCCGGTCCATCAGTTTCCGGCTTAGGTACATTATGGGGTGTTCGACACCATCGATACTTTGGCTCAACACGGCTCCCAGGCCTGTGTCCGAAGCATCGGTCTGGAGAATAAAAGGTAGTGTAAAATCGGGCGTCCTTAGTACAGGTGTCGTAGTGAGGGCTTTCTTTAGGTCACTGAATGCGAGTTCTGCCTTATCGTTCCACACCACATATAAGGGAGCCCCCTTCTTTGTTAAATTAGTCAAGGGTGCGGCCCTTTCGGAGAAACGGGGCACAAACCGGCGGTAGTATCCCGCTAACCCCAAGAAAGCTTGCACCTGTTTCTTGGTATTCGGACGGGGCCATTCCAAGATGTCTTTAATTTTTGAACACTGCGGTCTCACCTGTCCCCGACCCACCAGGTAGCCTAAATACTTGGCCTCCTTTAAGCCAAAAAAACACTTTCGGGGGTTTATGCGGAGACCGGCTTTAGCTAGTGTCGTAAGGACAGCAGAGACCTGCAATAGATGCTCCTCCCAGGTGCCGGAATAGATGACAACGTCATCCAGGTAGGCGGCGCTATAGGACCGGTGGGGCTTCAGCACTCTGTCCACCAGACGTTGAAAGGTTGCGGGTGCCCCGTGCAGCCCGAATGGGAGGACCTTGTATTGCCAGTGGCCACTAGGGGTGCTAAAGGCGGTTTTTTCTTTTGCGGATTCCGTTAAGGGAATTTGCCAATACCCTTTTGTCATATCCAGAGTAGTCAAGTATCGGGCTGTACCCAGCCTCTCAAGAAGGTCATCAATGCGGGGCATGGGGTAGGCATCGAACTTAGACACCTGATTCAGGCGTCTGAAATCGTTGCAAAACCTCCAAGAGCCGTCTGGCTTAGAGACGAGGACGATAGGGCTGGACCAGGGACTATGGCTTTCCTCTATTATGCCCATGTCCAACATTCGTTGCACCTCTAATTCCACCTCGGTACGTTTTGCCTCCGGGAGTCTATAGGGTCTCTCCCGGACGATTACTCCGGGGTTTGTGACTATGTCATGGGCAATCAGCGAGGTCCGGCCGGGTGACTCGCTCACCACTTCAGGGATGGCTTGGATCACATGTGTTAACTCTTGCCTCTGTTTGGGACTTAGCTCATTACCGAGGTTAAGGGCAGTAACGCAGGAAAAGAGGGAGAGGGACCTGTGGGAGCCCAGCATCTCCTCCCGGTCTTTCCAAGGTTTCAAAAGGTTCACGTGGTAGATCCTCTCTGTAGGTCGACGATTGGGTTGTTTCACCAAATAGTCCACCAGCCCTTTTCTTTCCTTAACCTCGTATGGCCCTTGCCAGTGAGCGAGCAACTTAGAATGAGAAGTGGGAACGAGAACCATAACTCGATCCCCCGGGCGGAACTCTCGAAGGACAGAGTTGCGGTTGTAGCACCGGGCCTGCGCTGCCTGCGCACGAGTCACGTGGTCTTTTAGGAGGGGCCTGATCTTTGTGAGTCGTTCACGCATTTGCGCGACGTACTCCAATACATTAGAGGAGGGGAGGGCCTCAGCCTCCCAGCCCTCTTTTAATATATCCAAAATACCTCGGGGTTGTCGTCCGTACAACAGCTCAAAAGGGGAGAAGCCCGTGGAGGCCTGAGGTACCTCCCGGTAGGCAAAAAGCACAAGAGGAAGAAGCTGATCCCAGTCTCTACCGTCCGCGCTGACTACTTTTCGAAGCATCTGTTTAAGCGTCTGGTTAAATCTTTCTACCAACCCGTCTGTTTGAGGGTGGTAGACCGACGCTTTCAGGTGCTTTATTCGGAGTAACTTGGCTACTTCCCTGAACGTATCCGAGGTAAAGGGCGTTCCCTGGTCCGTGAGGACTTCTTTGGGTATTCCCACTCTGGAAAATAAATTTACTAGTTCCCGTGCGATGCTTTTAGTATTAGCGGAGCGCAAGGGAACCGCCTCTGGGTATCGGGTCGCGTAATCCACCATCACTAATATGTATTTATAGCCACGGTTTGAGGGCTCCAGGGGTCCTACTAGGTCGATTCCTATACGGTCAAAGGGGATATCGATTAGGGGTATAGGAACAAGAGGAGCACGGTCCCGTCTGGGAATCTGGCGAGTCTGACATTCTGGGCAAGACTGACAGAATCGCCGGACCTCCTCATTAATCCCAGGCCAATAAAACCGGAGCTTGATCCTCTCCAAAGTCTTTTCGGTCCCGAGATGGGCACCAAGGAGGTGAGCGTGAGCTAATTCGCATACCTCCCGCCGGAAGGTACGCGGAACTAGCAGCAACTTCCGCACCTCGCCCTCATGGGTCGCCACCCGATACAACAGATCATTTTCCATAACAAAGAAGGGTTCGTGTGGTGTGGAACCGTCAGCTTGTGAGCTGTTAGGCCAAACCACCGCATTCCGGGCAAATCGCAGGGAATCATCGTTCCACTGCTCCCTTTTAAAGGAGGCCGGCGTGGATCTAAATTGGTGATCCAGGCTATCGAGAGGGTCTTGTGGTCTAGTTCCTGGGTTAGTTCCCTGGCTTGTTCCTTCCCCGGCGGAGTCTTCCGGGTCAGGGTCCGTCGCCGGAGAAATAACTCCCGAGGAGCCAGCGCCAGACCGATCTGCCCTAGTGCACGGCGTGGAGACCACGGGAGGGACGCCTTGCCCCCTCATAACCAGATCCAACGAGGCTTCGGGAGCGGTCAGTGTTTTACCGCGGTTGGTTTTCGACCAGTCTTGTCCCAATATCACCGGATAGGGGGGTTCGGGCAACACAGCGACCATCAACTTAGTAAGGTCCCCCTTCCAGGTAATATAACACTGTGCGGAACTATACGACTTGGTCCCCCCATGCACACAAGTGACTTGTAGGTGTTTTTTAAGCCATTGTTGCGGTAATACATAACGGCGAGCGACAATGGTTATGTTGCTGCCGGAATCAAACAAAGCCACCACCTCGTGCCCATTTAATAAAACCACTCCCGTGTTTGGACTCGCCAAGGGATGCGACGGGGTACAGTACCTCTCCGAAGTGGCCCAGGTGCAATCCATCGGCTCGGTGGTCATGTTCAGGGGACAAGTTGGCAGCAGATGGCCGACCTCGCCGCACTTGTAACAGCGCGGCGAGAGCGGCTTTTCTTTGGCCCGAGTCAGCGCTTCCGCAGCGCGTCGAGGGGGCTCGGGGGTGGCCGCCCGTCCCTGTCGGTTACCACGGGCAGACTTTTCTGACCCCCCGACTCGGAGGACCGCGAGCTGACGCTCGAGGACTTCGAGGAGGCCTGGCATATCCTTATATGGATGCCTCCGGACCTGCTGGGCGAGGGAACTGGGCATCGCGTTTACCAGGCCTTCACAGGCCACCTGCTCAACAACCTTCCGGGCCTGGGGACCCTCGGGCCGGAGCCAACGCCCCATTTTGCCCCAGAAATCGAAGGCCTGGGCACGAGCAGGCTTTTCCAGGTCAAACTGCCAGCTCCTCCACTCTGTTGCCTGCTGGCCCGGAGTAATGCCGTAGCGGGCCAGGATCTCTGCCTTGAGGAGGTCGTAGTCCGCGGCCTCTTCCTCGGGGAGATCATAATAAGCCCGCTGCGCGGGTCCCTTCAGGTAGGGCGCCAAGATGGACGCCCACTCGGACCGCTGCCACTCGTTCCGGGTGGCCGTCCGTTCAAAGATCCCCAAGTACGACTCGACATCGTCGCTCTCTGTCATAGGCACCAAAGGGGGAGGTTTTGGTTTGGGTGGACTTGTTCTTGCCCTCTCTGACTCAGCCAACTTGAGCTTAGTGGCCTCCAGCTCCCGGTTGGTGGCTTCTTGCGCTTGCTGCAGGGCGTGGAGTTGAGCGTTCATGCCCTGAAGCACGGTGTTGAGGTCCTGTCTCTCTGTCATTCCGAGTACAGTATCCTGCTGGCTACGCCAGTGTAAAAGACGAAGCAAGGTACAACATAAAGGTTTGGGGTTTTCCGG
>JANRMT010062856.1:10576264-10613957 GCA_026402145.1 Polypterus bichir lapradei
GTCATGAAAATAAAGAAAACACATTGAATGAGGAGGTGTGTCCAAACTTTTGGCCTGTACTGTATATATATATATATATAGTCACATATATGCGCATGGGAGACAGCTTACGGGGTTGATTACTTGTACTTCCATGCTGGACCAGGGGTTGGCGCTGTACTCTAACTCTTTCTCCCTTTGACCTACGTAAGAACCACAATCCTAAGCCCTCCTCTGGTCCCCTGAAGTTTCCACCTACCAGTTCCTCTTCCATGGCATCAGATCCCACCTCCTCATGACATCAGTTCCAGTTCCATGACTACACCCATCTCTGACATCACTTCCTGTCTGTCACATATTTATAGCAACTATTTTTTAACCAACCTCAGTTCTGTTTGGAGTTCCTGTCTATAAAAACTTCAATTTCTAACTTACCTTTTCAAGTAAAAAGGGTGGATCCCCAAGCCTTTTTTCTTTGTCTTTGTGCTTATTTTACTATAAATGATAGATATAAATGATTTATCCCCATACTGAGCACACATGCAGAGATAAATTTGTGCTCCCAGTACACCTTCTGGCCACAAAAAGCGTAGGACAGAACGCCGTTCCTTTTTGGTGCAATTTATAAGCTTCACAGCCATCTTCACCACAGGGTGACAATTCTAATACTAAACTGCAAGGACAGGTGGCATGCCAGACAAAACCTATCACATGACAATCTCAGACACATCCAATTACTACTCCTCTCGCCTTCACCGTTTCCAACGAAAATATAAAAGTATGGAAACTTTGTGAATGTCCCTCGTAAATATAAATGATTTAGATAGGAATATAAGTAACAAGCTGGTTAAGTTTGCAGATGATACCAAGATAGGTGGATTAGCAGATAATTTGGAATCCGTTACATCATCACAGAAGGACTTGGACAGCATACAGGCTTGGGCAGATTTGTGGCAGATGAAATTTAATGTCAGTTAATGTAAAGAATTACACATAGGAAGTAAAAATGCTGAGTATGAATACACCATGGGAGGTCTGAAAATCGAAAGTTCACCTTACGAGAAGAAGTTAGGAGTCGTCGTGGACCTGACACTATCAACTGCCAGACTGTGTTCAGAGGCCATTAAGAAGGCTAACAGAATGTCAGGTTATATAGCGCCTTGATGCGTGGAGTACAAGTCACAGGAGCTTCTGCTCAAGCTTTATAACACACTGGTGAGGCCTCATCTGGAGTCATGTGTGCAGTTTTGGTCTCCAGGCTTCAAAAAGGACATAGCAGCACAAGAAAAGGTCCAGAGAAGAGCGACTAGGCTGATTTCAGGGCCGCAGGGGATAAATTATGAGGAAAGATTAAAAGAGCTGAGCCTTTACAGGAGATAAAGAGGAGACCTGAGTGAAGACTTTAACATGGTCCAGAGGATCGAGGTTGTTATTTTAAAAAGAGTTCATCAGGGACACCATTGGAAACTTGTTAAGGGGAAATTTTTGCACAAACATTAGGAAGTTTTTCTTTACACAGAGAACCACAGACAGATGGAATAAGCTACCAAGTCGTGTGGTGCACAGTAGGACTTTGGGGACCTTCAAAACTCATATTGATGTTATTTTGGAGGAATTAAGTGGATAGAACTGGTGAGCTTTGTTGGCCTGAATGGTCTGTTCTCGTCCAGATTGTTCTATTGAGCAAGTCACTTCACCTGGAAAAAAAGAAGCATTATAAGTCGTCTTGGATAGATGAATCAGTCCAATGAGAAAATAATAATAATTGACCTCACCTTGGCGAGCCGGTAGTGAACGCAGTTATTTAACGTGACATGCACAGCGACTCACTCTGATAAAAATCAGATTAGTCTTTAGTGGTCTGGGTGGGCTCTGTGTGATTGAGAGTTGACAACAAATGACAGCCAATCCAGGAGTTCAAAGCTTATAATGCAGCAACAAGGAGTAAGAACTATGGGGGGCTTTGGATCTCAAACAGAAGAGAAGCTCACTGTTCTGATTTCTCGTATTTAAACCCTGCAACAGAATGGAAAAGAGAAAAAAAATCCAAATGGGCAGAGATTACAGCTGAACTCGCCATAGCCATTAACCCTTTGTACCTTTACACCAGCAGGTGAGATGAGAGGTGAAACAGATGCTTGACAGCAAACATCCAGTTTCTGAATTCACTGCACACAAGACAGAACTGTCGAGAGGATGAGTCTACTCAAAGTGCACAAGCCACGAACAACTCCTGAATGACAGACAGTAGTCAACTTGATCTTAGACTCCTTTCAGATGTTGAGGAAAACCCTCATGGACAAAATGGAGGCCACAACCTGAACCCAGATACCTGGATGGATGAAGCAGAACCATTAATAACTGTGCCATTGCTGCCATATTTAAAAGAGCCACCAGTTCACAATGGATTGCAGTAACCCCTTGTGCTGGTTCATGTTCCAAAAAATGATCAGCAGACAAGTGGATGAGTCCTTACACTAAACGCTGTGAGCACAGGGCGGGCGTTATATAAATAAAACTGATTATTTGTATTATTACAGTCATACTGCGGATGACCGATGGAAAGAAAATGAAAGCTATTCAAATAAAAATGTTTTATTGTGACACCAAATCAGATATGTGGTCTTTGCTGTCTATCTGCTATCCTTCCAGAAACTTCTAAAATACGACAGGACTCGTCATTGCTTCAGTTGTGGTTGTGACATGCAGAAGACGGCAAGCCTGCAGTACAGGGTGTGCAGAAGCTCGACTGTTTCATGTTGACAAAGGGGTAATGCTGTAACGTTTCCTTTGTGTATTAACACATTTCTATGAAACAAACTGTTAGAAGTTCTACACAATAACAGAGATGTGTGGGAATGATAGGACGATGACGAGATCTCAGCACTCCCAGCATGCCACTCAATGAATCTGCCGTAAGATGGCTGATCTGTCTTTCACTCAAGCTTCAGGTAATAAACCCCACCACCCTATTAACACACACACACCTCTCAGAGCAACTCGTTCAAAATCAAAACCCATCTCACACACTCGCAGTTAAGAATGTTCATTAAGGAGAATATTTTAACTACGGAAATCCTTGTTAAATTAAAACTAGACCATAGTATTCTAAAAAAAAGTATTTATACACATACATTCTGTGTATTGTTTAAAGGGGAGAGAAAGACAATTCATGTGCAAAAACAAAGGAATGACGCAGTTCAGCAAGAACAAAGAGAAATCAAAACCCCCAAGACAACGTCTGAGAAGCTCTTTACGATTTAACCAATCAACAACAACAGCATTTATTTATATAACACATTTTCATACAAAAAAATAGCTCAAAGTGCTTTACATAATGAAGAAAAGAAAAATAAAAGACAAAATAAATTAAAATAAGACAACAATAGTTAACATAGAAAAGGAGTAAGGACCGATGGCCAGGGTGGACAGAAAAAACAGAAATAAAAACTCCAGACGGCTGGAGAAAAAATAAAATAAAATCTGCAGGGGTTGCAGGCCACGGGACCGCCCAGTCCCCTCTGGGCATTCTACCTGACATAAATGAAACAGTCCTCTTTGTAGTTCGGGTTCTCACGGAGTCACTTGATGTTGATGGTCATACAGACTTCTGGCTTTTAATCCATCCATCATTGTTGGAACATCACGGTGCTTTGAGTAGATGGTGGTGGCACAAGCCACAATCAAAAGGACACCGGAAAAGGAAACAGAAGAGAGAGTAGGGGTTAGTACAGATTTTAGAGCCACCATGAATAGTTATTATAATGAGTTGGATCTACAGAGTATCAGGATTTTAAGTACAGTGAAGTTATGAGAAGGCCATGTTAAAGTAATGTGTTTTCAGCAGTGTTTTAAAGTGCTCCACTGTATTAGCCTGGTGAATTCCTATTGGCAGGCTATTCCAGATTTTAGGTGCATAACAGCAGAAGGCCGCCTCACCACTTCTTTTAAGTTTAGCTTTTGGAATTGTAAGGAGACACTCATTTGAGGATCTGAGGTTACAATTTGGAATATAAGGTGTCAGACATTCCGATATATAAGATGGAGCGAGATTATTTAAGGCTTTATAAACCATAAGCAGAATTTTAAAGTCAATCCTGAATGACACAGGTAACCAGTGTAGCGACATCAAAACTGGAGACATGTGCTCTGATTTTCTTTTCCTAGTTAGGATTCTAGCAGCTGCATTCTGCACTTGTTGCAAACGATTTATGTCTTTCTTGGGTAGTCCTGAGAGGAGTGCGTTACAGTAATCTAGTCGACTGAAAACAAACGCGTTAACTAATTTCTCAGCATCTTTCAGTGATATAAGAGGTCTAACTTTACTTATGTTTCTTGAGTGAAAAAATGCTGTCCTAGTGATCTGATTAATATGCGATTTAAAATTCAGATTACAGTCAACAATTACCCCTAAGCTTTTTAACACCGTCTTGACTTTTAATTCTAATGTATCCAGTTTATTTCTAATAGCCTCATTGTATCCATTATTGCCAATCACTAAGATTTCAGTTTTTTCTTTATTTAACTTGAGAAAGTTACTATTCATCCATTCTGAGATACAAGTCAGACATTGTGTTAGTGAATCAAGAGAATCGGGGTCATCAGGTGCTATTGATAAATACAGCTGTGTGTCATCAGCATAGCTGTGGTAGCTCACGTTGTGCCCTGAGATAATCTGACCTAACGGAAGGATGTAGATTGAGAAGAGGAGTGGACCCAGGATAGAGCCTTGTGGAACACCATATTGGATATCATGTGTCTTTGAGTTGTAATTTCCACAACTAACAAAGAATTTTCTCCCTGCCAGGTAGGATTCAAACCAATTTAGACACTGCCAGAGAGGCCCACCCATTGACTAAGGCGATTTCTAAGAATATTGTGATCAATGGTGTCAAATGCAGCACTCAGATCTAAGAGGATGAGAACAGATAAATGGCCTCTGTCTGCATTCACCCGCAAGTCATTTACTACTTTCAACGAGTGCAGTTTCTGTGCTGTGATTTGTTCTAAAGCCCGACTGAAATTTATCAAGAATAGCACATTTATTGAGGTGGTCATTTAACTGCATAATGACTGCCTTCTCCAGAATTTTACTTAAGAAAGGCAGGTTAGAGATGGGTCTAAAATTTTCAAGAGCCGAGATTATGTTTCTTAAGTAGGGGTTTAACTGCAGCAGTCTTAAGACAGTCTGGGAAGACCCCCATATCTAATGACGAAGCTACTATGTCAAGAATACTATCAATTAGCATGCCTGATACTTCTTTGAAAAACCTTTGTTGGTATTGGGTCAAGGACGCAGGTGGAGGGTTTCAGTTGAGAAATTATTTTATGTAAATCAGGTAAATCTATCCTAGTGAAAGAGTTTAATTTGTTTGTAACAGAATGCTGGGGTTTAGGAGGATCCTTAGTGTTGGAGGGATATACTATGTTATTTCTAATATCATTCATTTTTTGGTTGAAAAATACAGCAATAGCCTCACAGGTTTTACTGGAAGTACTTAGGAGGCATTTCTTTGTGTTACCTGGGTTTAGCAGACGATCAATCATCGAGAATAAGACTCTGGGATTACTAGCATTGTTATTTATAATCTTAGAGAAACAGCAGCGCCTCTCAAGACGGACTGTGTTATTGTATTCTGTTATTTTAACTTTTAATATTTCATAGTGGATAGTTAGTTTAGTCTTCCTCCATTGACGCTCAGCTCTGCGGCATGTTCTCTTTAAATCAGAAACTCTTTGGGTCTTCCATGGTATAACAATGCTAGAAGATTTTTTAACTGTCTTTTCAGGTGCATCTATGTCAACAGCAGCTCTCACTTTAGAATTAAACCTTTCCGCCTTACTATTTACATTATCCTCACTATTATAGTTGGCACTATAAACGGACTGATTGCTTAGAATGTTTGTAAGTTTTAAAGCTGCTGCTGAGTCAAAGAAGCGTTTTTTAACAATATGCTTCTCATGGGTGTTTTCTGTCATTATTTCTATATTAAAAAGTAGAAGAAAATGGTCTGATAGACTGATATCAATGACCTGCTTTATATCAACTTTAAGTCCTTTAGTAATCACTAAGTCTAACGTATGACCTGCTTTATGTGTAGGCTGATTAACGAGCTGTCTCAAATCAAAAGAGCCCAGGAGGTTCATAAATTCTTTTACTTTTTGGTCACACTGATTATCTATATGAAAATTAAAGTCGCCAACTATTAGGAGTGTGTCATAGTTCATAACTAAAATTGACATTAAGTCAGAGAATTACTCAAAAAAAGACACGTTCAATTTTGGAGGTCTATACACGGATAATACTAGAACTTGAGAATCTCCATGGATAACAACGTCGAGATACTCAAAGGACTTGAATTTACCAAAACTAACATCTTTACATTTTAACCGGCTCGAGTAAATGTTTGCCAAGCCCCCGCCTCTTTTTCCTTGATGATCTGCATGAGTAAAACTGTAATCCGGAAGCGCAGATTCGATTAAAACAGCCGCGCCATCTGAGCTAAGCCACTTTTCACTTAGTGCAATAAAATCTATTTTTTTATCACTAATAAGATTGTTGATAAAAAATGTCTTATTAGTTAAAGCTCTAACATTTAATAGCGCCATATTTAATGTTTCGGAGGGGCAGAAAAGAATACTATGTGCGTTTTTGATATTTGGAACAGGAACTAAGTTATTTTTATTAGCACCGCTCTGTGTGTATTTTTTGTTTAATCTGTAATCTGTTTTTATAGTTTTAATACATTGTTCCTCTAAAATAGTAATTTTAATTAGATTATTGGTGTTTATGCCATATTGCCTAGATTTTCTACGTGCATTGAGATTGGTTATTACAGTATTAATGTTGTGCACTTTTACGGAAGATTCTATTAAACAATTATCATGTCCTAGCACAACAGTAGCATTTCGGACGGGGTTAAGAGCAGAGATAGATAGTCAAGATAAACGAATTACCTTAGATATGCTTTTGGAGAGGACCCGGCACCGAAACTGTTCGGATGCAGGCCATCTCGCTTGAAGAAACGCGGCCTTTCCCAAGATAGGTTCCAGTTGTTGATGAACCCAATGTCTTGCTCCTTGCAGAAATGCTGTAGCCAGTTGTTTAATCCTAGCAGACGACTGTAGTACTCATTTGATCGTCTGACGATAGGTAGCAGACCCGAAATGAAGATCTTTGCCGATGGGGTCCTCTCCTTCGTGTCTTTAATCAAAGCTGCGAAGTCAGCCTTGAGGATTTCTGATTGTCGGTGCCTTATATCGTTTACGCCGGCATGCAAAACAATCAAATTAAAGTATCACAACCTCCAAATCCGCAACAGAGTATGAATGAAAACACTGATTCTTTTAGATCTCTGGTAATCCAGGGCTTGGGGTTGAGGTGTATTTTGATTTATTTGACAGGGATTATGGCATCCTTGCAGAATTTCATATACAGTGTGAGCCAAAAAGTACCACCACACGTCAAACGTTGATTCTACAAAAACGCTACAAGATCAAATAAATTTCATTATGACACAAGAAAGGTCCAAGTATTTTAAAAATGAACGATGTCTTCAAGGTGGTGGCCATCATTAGCGATTCACTCTTTGAGATGATTTCTGAAGGCTCACATGAGTCGTTCGGCCATTTCAAGGGGAATACGGGCGATTTTGAGGCAAATGGTGCCCTTGAGGGCTTCAAGGTTTTGAGGTCGGTGTGTGAATACCTTTGACCTGAGAGAGCCCCACACGAAGAAAATCACACTGACTGAGATCACGTGAACGTGAAGGCCACCTGACATTGCCATGCAGGGAGAGCAGCATCCCTGGAACTCTCTCCCGCAAAACTTGCATGGATCTCCATGCCTTATGAGCTCTTGCTCCATCCCGTTGAAACCAGGAATCCACCACATCTGTTTCTTCCAGTTGGGACTGCATTTCAATGTAACGTTCTGAAGTGACTCCCCTGTCCTCAAAAAAGTAAAGGCCTACAATGCGAACTTCTGCAACGGCGCACCAAACTTTAACACACTCACTGTGCAGGGGTCTCTGATGAAGTTCACAAGGGTTTCCAGCCCAATAGTGAAAGTTTGGCTTATTTATGCAACCATTCAAATGGAAATGTGTCTCGTCGCTACTCATGACGATGGCATCTCGATGAACGGTTTGCAGAATGTTCACACACAACTCTTTACGGCTCTCCCGGTCTCTCTCAGTGAGTCCCTGCACTACCATCATTTTGTATGGATGGAAATTAAGGTCCTCGTGCAAAATCAAATACTTGTTGGACATGCCTAAGGCAGCAGCAGGTTTGTGCGCTGAACGTCTAGAAAGCTGAAAAATTGATGCCCTTACAGCTTAGATGTTTTCAGGCATTCATACAGTCCGAGGATGGCCTGGAGATTTTCTGTTCAATGTTGTACCCCTTTGTCTAAATTTAGCCACCCACTGAAGAATTGTTTTTCCGATTTGGGACGTCACTGTTACGAGGAATGCTGAGGTGTGTTCGGAAGGCGTAGTGATGTAGGTGTAGGTGTAGGTGTAGTGATGATGGATTCGTTGTTTTTGAAGAACACCTCGACAGCAAAAGCATGGTGTGCACTGAACCTTGACATGTTGCAGACTGAAAACTACAAGGGACTGCCTATCAAAGGAGCCCCACCCCAACCCACTCGGCCGTCTCCTCTACCTCGCGCAATGACCTTGAGAAATGTGTTACAGTGGACCCTTGACTTACGAACTCAATTCGTTCGCGAGGGCTGGTTGTAACTCAAGTTGGTTGCAAGTCAAGTCTATTATTCCCATAAGAAATAATGGAAATACCCATAATGAGCTCCGAACCTCCCACAGCAACACTTACTTAACCTTTTCATAATAAAAAAGGGTTGTATAATGTGCATAATTTACCAAAACACCAATAATTTTTCAAATGTACTAACCAAAAAGTTATAAAAAGTGCCTAGCCTACCAGAAACAATTTCATACTGTACTCACCATTTAATTTGACATCTTTGGGCTGCAGGAAGGGAGGAGGAGGAGAATGAAACGGAAGGTGGTTATTGTTTAGAAGGAGCCTCCTTATGTTTTCTTTGTAAAATTGTCGAGATGGTGGATTTCGACATGCTGTACATATTAGCGAGATCGGTCACGAACGCCACTCTCATATTTCCGCACAATTTCCTTTTTCGTTTCGATCGTGATCGCTATTTCTCACGTTAATAATGACAGTAGTCGAGCACTAAGTTCAAAGCTGGTCGCGTTGTTAACTGCTGTAATAATACACTCCAAAGCAAGCCGGCGCTGACTTAGCCTGATGACATCATCATGTGCCGCGCCAGCCCACTAGCTAACATCCTTTAACAATCGCTTTCTTTACCTTAGTTGCCTTCTCTTCCTTCCTTAGCAATTATGCGTCTTGCTTGCCATGGTCTTAGTGAATTATATGTATAGATAAATCACTGCATTGACCGAAATTACGTCCACAAACACATGCATCTGGGCTCCGACTGACGCTTACGAACACTCTCGGCTGTTTGTTTACAATCGCACAAGCGGATACATGTGACTGCATTCGGGTCGTAACGCAAGATGTTGGTCGTAAATCAAAACAAAAATTTTGGTCGTAAATCAAGTTGTTCGCATGTCAGTCCGGTCGTATGTCAAGGGCCGACTGTACTTCATTTTGGCTCACCCTGTATGAACTGCTTACAGTATCCATCATCAACATCTGCACAGGATTCTTTCAACACAGTCCAGTCAGTGCATTCAAAACAGCCTTGCAGCGACTCAGACTCCTCATCCCACACTTGTGTGCGTTATAAAGACTGCTTTACAGACTGGATAAGATGGACACAGTTATGATCTCATGAACCCAGTGCGGAGTTTTGCTTTCGATTCATAAGCACCTTTAATGTTCCCACTGCACTGATCAAGCGTTCCATTGTGAAGAGTTGAGCAAGTGATGTACTGATAAAAACTAGAGGGTTTTGCTCAGTGAACACTGGTTAAAATTGTCCGAAATAAAATTCAGAGAGCTGTGAGACAGTGATTGAAACTTCTGTATCACACTGGTGATGGCGCTCGTGGCTTCGCTTATTGCTGTCCTCGGGTGAAAAATATTCACAATCATGATGAAAATTTGTGGAAATGGTCCGGGCAAATAAATGGGGAGCAGACAAACATATATAAGTTTTACATCCTTCGTGCCCACTATTTCGCTAACCATCCCCGATTTATACCATTATTTACTTATATAAAGGCAGATGTACATGCTGTGTGACTTACCGGTCATGGCTGAGTGTCTATCCAAATGAACTCGTGCATCAAATCCATCGATTGTTTGGTGGTCATCTGAATCATTTTCGTTCAGCCACTTTTTCTGTAAAAGCCATAATACATGCAATCTCTGTTCTCGGCCTGAAAGCACACACATACTCGAAGTTCATCCACTTTGTTTCGATGAGACTGAATAATCAATAAGAGTTGGTCAGGTAGGCCGAACTCCTGACAGTTTGTTTCAGTCTTTTTCCAAAGCTTCCTCTTTTCACCATTTTTTTGTTCTGTTCTGGTTATGCAGTTATTATAACAAGTTATTGTACCAAATCAGTCCTACGATATGTCGTGAAATTGGGCTGAAGATGCGTGAGCTCGACTGAAACAGGTACTCCCTATTGCACTCAATAATGATTAGGTGGAGTTGCCTAAAGTCAGACGAAAATAAATCGAAAGAATAAACGTTCTCAATTTGTTTATTTCCCTGCAACACCATCCAAGTCATAATTAATTCCTAGAAAACAGAAAAGGACAGACAAACATAAAAGGAAGAGAAATGCAACAAAATTTAACAAAACATGGGGTGAGACAATCCTGCTGTTGGTCATTACGAGTGCAGCGCCCTGACGACCACTTTCAATATTGTTATTGGTCTCTTTTTCTTCTTCTTCAGTTTTACTAATAAACAGATGATGTAGATGAAAATCGTTACACTATAACTGGCTTAATAGTCTATACAAGCTCACAGTTTGTATCAAGCAACAGTCCACAGTTTCTGGGGCTAAAAAACAACTTTTGACAGTTTTTTACTTAATTTGCCATTTTATGAGCTAAATCATCATTTTTATATTGCAGTTCATTTTCATATTGCACACAACTGTTAAGACTTCACTTCTAATTAAGTCGGTTGAGTTCAAACAGTATCAATACATTTTTGCACAGGTATATTCCAATTACTGCATAATGTATAAAAAAATCTTAAAGCAAATCAGTTTTTCTTTTTTTTTTTTTTTTAATTTCTTAAGATATCAGAACTGCATGAATGTCAAAATTAGGCAATCATTTTGGTTTAAGAAAGATGGTGACTTTACATTTTACCACGTAGTTTAATTGTGAGGCATAGGGAAAAAATGTACACAAACCAATGCAATTTGAAAAAATAGACTTTCAGCAGATGAACGTGTGTGTGAGCTAACTTACACTAGCTTATTCCTTCAAATTAATATTTTCAGTAATTATTTTCCTTAATTCTGTTGCTTGGTGAAGTTTGCACATTTAAAATTATTATTACTAAACAGATTAGGCATTTGGTTTAAACAGTTTACTCAATACAAATCAATTACACGCTGAAGTAGTTGTCCACAGGTCTGAACTAAGAACTAAGATTCTCTACGGCTACTCGAAGAACCCAAAATGTAAGTTTCTTTAAAAATCTTTATTATTATTCTCCTCATCCAGAGTTCCACCCAGACTTGCAAAATGTTCAAAAGCTTGAAGTCCAACAGGAGAGAACCTGGCAATATTTACATGGGCAGCAGGGCACTATTTAAATCGTTGTACAATGACAGCGTTGAGAAGATTGGCTTCTTTTAAGGTCAGATTCTCATCGGTTAACTCTTTGTTAGGAAAGGTGGTCATCATCACAAATTCAACAGCTGCCATAGCAGGACGAGCTCCGACAATGAACTGGCGTATATCCTGAATTCTGAAACATATACACAAAGACCACCTATGAGTCCTGAGCCAGGCTTAACAAAACAACATGTAAACAATTTCAATATTGTACACAACAATTTTATAAACTGAAAATGACTCCGGTAGGTAGGTGACTCTGACTTATATTTACAACGCATTAAATAAATTAAAAAAAAAAATCGTCAAGGTATACAGTGCCACTTCCAAACAGTATCATCCTAAGTGCCACCAAGTTAACATCTCAAAGAAGCCCAAAGAAAGTAAATGGCAAATGTCATCGATTCACATCCTGAATTTGTACAAAAATTATAACAAAGAAAACAGTTGAACAATAAACAGCATGGTCCTGCCCAGGCCAGAATAAACGAAAGCGGCACCAGCTGAAGTGTCCGTTAAGTCTCTGCAGGGGTCTACAAATGGTCAGCAACCAATACACATCTGTTTATGTGTTAGGTAGTACAGTGGAACCTTGGGTCATGAACGTCTCAGACCACGTACAAATCGGGTTACGACCAAAACGTTCACCAAACCTTTGCATCTGTTCACGACTACACACTCGGGTGATGAACAAGCCAGTTTCCCTTCCGGTTCGTACGCGCCGATGATTTCCGCACGTGTTCAGTCTCTCCCTGTGCATTCGCTGTGGAGCGAGTGAGAAAGCAAGCGAGAAGGCAGCTAAAGAATGCACCGGGCTTGTTTTTAAAGAGACTGCAAGGTTAGTTTTCTCTGTTCAAGGTTTTCTCAGTGTTATTCAATGTTTTTACTTTTAGTTTACTATTACACTGTGCATTCTACAGTACAATTAACTATTTTTGTGCTTAAAAATCTTTAAAAAAAAAAAAAAAAAAATTTACATACAGCTCGTACGGTCCAGAACGGATTAATTGTATTTATGTACAATCCTATTGAGGAAATTACTTCGGGTCACAACCAAATCGGGTTGCGACCAGAGTTTTGGAACGAACGAATTACGGTCATGACCCGAGGTTCCACTGTACTTACATACTACATGTGTCTACACCATCAACATCTTTTGTTTTCTACTTCCCATGTAAATTTCTCTGATGACTGTCATCATAGCTATGTGATTTTCTTGAATGAATATCAACACATACTATAAAAGCCAATCTTAGAAAGTTAATGTTTGATGTTCAATTCATATAGTGTTTGCTATTTCTGTAGAATATTATTTTCTTATAGTTACCTAGAATATGGTATAGTCTTTAACAACCTGTAAGTGGACATGAGATAGAACTTTCTTTGCTGTCTCTGTAGAACAGAGTGTTAATTAAACCAGTGAGGAAACAGTCTTGCTGCTTGCATGCACTATTAGATATGTTTTCAAGTAGGAGACGGCATACAGTTTTCTGATTGTGTTTAACTTGCTTAACGTGCCTCAAGTACGACTGTATGATCAAACTTAGAGAAATGAAACAAGAAAAAAGCCTTAAAGAGAATTTTTCATTTCTTTAACACCAATTTTTTCTCTATTTTTGTGTGAACTGTTCTGCCTTGAAATTTTACTAAAACTTTGAAAATGAAGACACGTCGTCGGTGGAATTATTTGGAACACTCGTCGTCACAGTGTGGCTGGAATCATCCTATGACGTGAACTAAAAGCTGCAGAGTTTTAATAATTTTGGATAAACAGCTACAGATGCATCTCACTAGGATGTGAGAAGTGGCGCACAGGGGCAGATTTCAAAATATTTCTTTCCTCTCATTACTTATTTTTTTTTGTGATAATGTAACCCATAATTTCTATATGATCTTAAAAATTATCACTTTTCAACAGTAAGTCAGTAAAATTTAATGAGAATATCAGCTTACGTAATCAAAGAGATCATGGTTGAATTAGAGATGAAAAATAATGTCATGCTAACATACTGTAATGTTAATTTTAAGAGTTTTGTTAGAAATGATATTGTATGTTTGTATTTTTTAAACAAAATAAAATTAACCTTTTTCTTTTAATTATAACTGAACTGACATACCATAAAGACCAAGTTTTAAATTGGCAATATACTTTACAGGACACCTCACATGGTCTCTAAAATGGACACACTTGCATAATTTTTGTTAAAGTTAGGATTTAAACTTTCAAATAGTCTGAATTAGGAAAACCACCCTAATTTGGGGTATTTAGAAGAAATATAATGATTTATTTCACAAGGTAGAACTACTTAATCAACAAGAATAGTTGTGTCAGATATTTAAAATATTAAAATGTCTGCTTCAGTTTATAAGATTGTAATAGACATCTGTCATCTTCACCCTCTGATACAGACCCACAGAGGGCTAGACCTGTAGCACAGGATCAAAAATAACATCATATTCAAAATCACTGACCTTGAGTAGACTAAAACCTCACCCACCCCATATGCTTATGACTGAAAGCTGAAATATTTACCCTTCTGGGGGTGCCTTTCAGAGGGCTAGGACCCCCAGTAAATCAAATGTCAAAATTATACTCATGATCATCAAACTCAAAATAGCATAAAATGACAACCCATAATCCTGCATTACCAGGTCCCATTTTTGTGAATAGTGGTAACTTTTACCTCTCGTATTCCATGAGGGGGTGAAGCCCTGGGGTTGATTGATATGGCAATGCAGAAGTTCAGATCCTTCTGATAATTTTAGCTGAATACACCAATTGGTTTACTATTTATCATAAGGGTGTAATTTCCTACACAAAACATGGTTCAAAAAGGGCTTAAAAATCACTCTTTTCAGTTATACAAAACCAAAAACAGGGAGGGACCTCAAAAAACTTGGCACTCTACATAAGCAGGCATCAAGACAAGTCAAACGCTGTATTATATGGGGTTTTTCTTGTATCAGTAAATCAGGAGACACCAGACCAAAAAAAAAGGAAGAAAACTCACTCTCCTCCCATTTTCTAAAATTGTTCAATTACAATGTTGTTGAAAACAGGGCCACTAACCATCCTACAAAGTGACCTAATCATTAATCAGCCTAATGCTCTTTTTTGAGATTTAGGAGGAAAGCAGAGTACAGTGAGAACATACATGAACATTGTCAAAATGTGCAAACTGCTCACAGGCACTGATCAAGCCAGGACTCAGGTCCCTGGGGTCTCAAGCCAGCAGCACCTGAGATAAAACATATTTACAAAAGCAGTAACTACTTGTTTCCTTTCCTCACCTGTGGGAGTGGTTGAACTTCTGGACGAGACGCCCTCCGTCTGCTAGTCTGATTTGGATGTTGGTGGTGGGCTCTGAATCGCTGAGTATTATTGATGAGCTGGCTCTAGCTTCATTATCAGCCTGCTGGGCCCCAGAAACTGAACCTATAACCTGTGGAGTGGCACAGAAAAGCACAAAATACTAAGTATCAATGTAGAGGGAAAGCTCATTTTTATATTATACAAGACCACTTTGATTACTTACATTTCAAACCATCTTAGATGGGTAGCAGAGCTAGTAGTGGTCATGAGGGAAATCAGGAAAGTAAAAGGTTTTTACAGTAATTGCTACGGCATATTCATGTAGAAAAATAAACGGGTATCAAGAATGGATAAAGCATGTAGTAACCTTAATTTTTATAATGAAAGCACTCATCAAACACAAACTAATAGAATGCATGTGGGAAAATAACAGTTTCAATTTATTCAACACATTGTTTGAAAAACAAACAGCATAGTTCTAAAGAAATGAACAATCTTTCAGCACTTCCTTGGATACATTTTTCTTGGTAATTATATTCCAAGTGTTAAGCTTTATATATCTATATTATATTCCAAGTGTTAAGCTTTATATACCTGTATATGAATGAATCCAAGTCAAACACTGAATGGAAATAGCTTACCACCTACTGGTCACAGGTGGTAAGTAAACTGAGCAGTACTTCTCCTTCCACAGATATAGATGAACTGGCTGAGTTGGTCTGGTAATATATTTTGGACCCCTCAGGCACCTCCCTGATACAGCGTACTGGAAGAAGACTGATGAATAGACTCAAGATACGCTGAAAGGGTGGCATTTTTTGAGACCTCTTGAAAAATTGGTAGGGCTAGTAAGGCCTAGTAAGTATAGCCTAGCCTGTTGGTACTGCAACCCTCAGCAGCAAAACCAGAATGGTATGAATCATATAGATATCGACAGTGCCCTCCATAATGTTGGGGTCAAAGGCACATTTTTCTTTGATTTACCTCTCTATTCCACAGATTAAAATTATAAATCAAACTATTCAGATGTGATTAAGGCTAATCTCTCTCTCTCTCTCATTCTTCCTTGGGCACGAAGCGGAAGCGGAAGCAGAAGCAGACAATGGCCGACAGTGAGGTGAATCGCGTTGCAGTCGTAGTAGAACTCCAGGCACTCGTCGAACAGATTCAGAAACTCCTGTCCCGACGAAGATACCTTAGAGATCTGAAGGCTCGGCTACTGGATAAACCGTCCTCGCCATCTGTAATCGGCGTAACATCAACCCCGCGCTGTGCCGCTCAAGTGAATTTCTCCCCCGCCCCTCGTAGGAGCGACACCGCTGATGACCTCAGCAAATTTCAGCTATGCAGGCGGGGGTTCAAAACCTGAATACCTCCATCGGCACAGGTGAGCATCTTAACTCAGAACCAGTTCGACCCTCTCCGCGTCCCCAGTTCGCCTTCAGCCCCTGGTGATGTAATAGTGGTAGGTGATTCTATTGTTAAAAACCTCAATATCGCATGCCCTAATGGAAAATCATTTGTTTCTTGTTTTCCCGGTGCTCGTGTCTGAGATGTGATGAGACGTGCGACTTAATGTCAATTTTAATTACGAACTGTGACACCCTCTTAATAGTCGGCAACTTTAATTTTCATATAGATAATCAGTGTGACCAAAAAGTAAAAGAATTTATGAATCTCCTGGACTCTTGATTTGAGACAGCTCATTCATCAGCCTACACATAAAGCAGGTCATAAGTTAGACTTAGTAATTACCAAAGGACTAAAAGTTGATGTGAAGCAGGTCATTGATATGGGTCTATACCATTTTCTTCTACTTGCTTCTACTTTTTAATATAGAAATAATGATAGAAAACACTCATGAGAAGCATATTGTTAAAAAATGCTTCTTTGACTCATCAGCAGCTTTAAAACTTACAAACATTCTAAGCAATCAGTCCGTTTATAGTGCCAGCGAAGATAATATAAATAGTAAGGTGGAAAGATTTAATACTAAAGTGAGAGCTGCTGTTCACATAGTTGCACCTGAAAAGACAGTTAAAAAATCTTCAAGCATTATTATACCATGGAAGACCCAAAGAGTGTCTGATTTAAAGAGAACATACCGAAGAGCTGAGCGTAAATGGAGGAAGACTAAACTAACTATCCACTATGAAATATTAAAAGTTAAAATAACAGAATACAATAACACTGTTCGTCTTGAGAGGCGCTGCTATTTCTCTAAGATTATAAATAACAATGCTAGTAATCCCAGAGTCTTATTCTCGACGATTGATCGTCTGCTAAACCCAGGTAACTCAAAGGAATGCCTCCTAAGTACTTCCAGTAAAACCTGTGAGGCTATTGCTGTATTTTTCAACCAAAAAATTAATGATATTAGAAATAACATAGTATATCTCCCCAACGCTAAGGATCCTCCTAAACCCCAGCATTCCATTATAAACAAATTAAACTCTTTCACTAGGATAGATTTACCTGATTTACATAAAATAATTTCTCAACTGAAACCCTCCACCTGCGTCCTTGACCCAATACCAACAAATGTTTTTCAAAGAAGTATCGGGCGTGCTAATTGATAATGATCTTGACATAGTAGCTTCGTCATTAGATACGGGGGTCTTCTCAGACTGTCTTAAGACTGCTGTAGTTAAACCCCTACTTAAGAAACATAATCTCGACCCTTTGGCTCTTGAAAATTTTAGACCCATCTCTAACCTGCCTTTCTTAAGTAAAATTCTGGAGAAGGCAGTCATTATGCAGTTAAATGACCACCTCAATAAACCTGCTATTCTTGATAAATTTCAGTCAGGTTTTAGAACAAATCACAGCACAGAAACTGCACTCGTTAAAGTAGTAAATGATTTGCGGGTAAATGCAGACAGAGGCTATCTGTTCTCATCCTCTTAGATCTGAGTGCCGCATTTGACACCAATGATCACAATATTCTTAAAAATCGCCTTAGTCAATGGGTGGGCCTCTCTGGCAGTGTCTTAAATTGGTTTGAATCCTACCTGGCAGGGAGAAAATTCTTTGTTAGTTGTGGTAATTACAACTCAAAGACACATGATAAACAATATGGTGTTCCAAAAGACTCTATCCTGGGTCCGCTGCTCTTTTCAATCTACATCCTTCCTTTAGGTCAGATTATCTCAGGGCACAACGTGAGCTACCACAGCTATGCTGATGACACACAGCTGTATTTATCAATAGCACCTGATGACCCCGATTCTCTTGATTCACTAACACAATGTCTTACTTGTGTTTCAGAATGGATGAACAGTAACTTTCTCAAGTTAAATAAAGAAAAAACTGAAATCTTAGTGATTGGCAATAATGGATACAATGAGGCTATTAGAAATAAACTGGATACATTAGGATTAAAAGTAAATACGGAGGTAAAAAGCTTAGGGGTAACTGTTGACTATAATCTAAATTTTAAATCACATGTTAATCAGATCACTAGGACAGCATTTTTTCACTTAAGAAACATAAGTAAAGTTAGACCTCTTATATCACTGAAAGATGCTGAGAAATTAGTTCACGCTTTTGTTTTCAGTCGACTAGATTACTGTAACGCACTCCTCTCAGGACTACCCAAAAAAGACATAAATCGTTTGCAACAAGTGCAGAATGCAGCTGCTAGAATCCTAACTAGGAAAAGAAAATCAGAGCACATGTCTCCAGTTTTGATGTCACTACACTGGTTACCTGTGTCATTCAGAATTGACTTTAAAATTCTGCTTATGGATTATAAAGCCTTAAATAATCTCGCTCCATGTTACATATCGGAGTGTCTTACACCTTACATTCCAAATCGTAACCTTAGATCCTCAAATGAGTGTCTCCTTACAATTCCAAGAACAAAACTTAAAAGAAGTGGTGAGGCGGTCTTCTGCTGTTAT
Source organism: Polypterus bichir lapradei (assembly GCA_026402145.1). Classification (NCBI taxonomy): domain Eukaryota; kingdom Metazoa; phylum Chordata; class Cladistia; order Polypteriformes; family Polypteridae; genus Polypterus; species Polypterus bichir. The sequence continues at coordinate 10,595,284 of JANRMT010062856.1, forward strand.
GCACCTAAAATCTGGAATAGCCTGCCAATAGGAATTCACCAGGCTAATACAGTGGAGCACTTTAAAACACTGCTGAAAACACATTACTTTAACATGGCCTTCTCATAACTTCACTGTACTTAAAATCCTGATACTCTGTAGATCCAACTCATTATAATAACTATTCATGGTGGCTCTAAAATCTGTACTGACCCCTACTCTCTCTTCTGTTTCCTTTTCCGGTGTCCTTTTGCTGGTGGCTTGCGCCACCACCATCTACTCAAAGCACCGTGATGTTCCAACAATGATGGATGGATTAAAAGCCAGAAGTCTGTATGACCATCAACATCAAGTGACTCCGTGAGAACCCTAACTACAAAGAGGACTATTTCATTTATGTTAGGTAGAATGCCCAGAGGGGACTGGGCGGTCCCGTGGCCTGCAACCCCTGCAGATTTTATTTTTTTCTCCGGTCGTCTGGAGTTTTTTTTTTTGTTTTTTCTGTCCACCCTGGCCATCGGACCTTACTCTTTTTCTATGTTAACTAATGTTGTCTTATTTTAATTTCTTATTTTGTCTTTTATTTTTCTTTTCTTCATTATGTAAAGCACTTTGAGCTACTTTTTGTATGAAAATGTGCTATATAAATAAATGTTGTTGTTGTTGTTATTAAAGTTCACATTGCAGACTTTTACATACATTTCGGTCACACCATGTACTCTCATTACCCTTTTTATGCATGGTCGCCCCATTTCAGGGCCCTATAATGTTTGGAACATTGGCATCACAGGTGTTTGTGGTAACTCATGTGTGTTTGATTGTTTCATTAGTGTAAGCATATGACGTCTAGGCTTGTGTCAACCTAAAGACTACCTTTGGTGTCTATAGTTCCCATTAATCATCATGAGGACAAAAGCTGTGCCAATGAAAGCCAAAGAAGCCATTACAAGGTTGAAAAACAGGAATAAAGCCATTTGAGACATCGGTAAAACCTTGGGTGCACCTGAATCAACTGTCTGGAACATTATTAGGAAGAAAGAACGCAGTGGTGAGCTCGGTTATCACAAAGGAAATGGTAAGCCAAGTAAGACTACTACTGCTAATGACAGAAGAATCCTCACTGTGGTAAAGAAAAGGCCCCAAATGCCTGTTTGACAGATCAGAAACAGTCTTCATGAGGCAGAGGTGGACGAGTCAGAAACGACTATCAGCAGAAGACTTTATGAACAGAAACACAGAGACTACACTGCATGATGCAAATTCACTAGTTAGGCGCAAAAAAAGGATGGCCAGATTACAGTTTTCAAAAAAGTACTTAAAGGAGCCTTCAGAATTCTGGAAAATGTCTTGTGGACAGACAAGACAAAGATGAACCTGCATCATCAGTAATGGCAAGGTGCAAAGTGTGGACACGAAAAAGGAACTGCCTAAGATCCAAAACAGACAACCTCATCTGTTAAAACACGGTGGTAGAGGTGTTATGGCTTGGGCATGTATGGCTACAGCAGGACCTGGCACACTTCTCTTCATTAATGATGGTACTGCTGATGGCAGTGGCACAATGAATTTTAATGTGTACAGAAGCATCTGATCTGCTCAAGTTCTAACCAATGCTTCCAAACCCATTGGATAATGATCCAAACATACTGGTATGGCAACACAGGATGTTCAATGTTCAAAGCTAAAAATTGGAAAATCATTGAATAGCCAAATCATTCACCCCATTTACATCCAATCGAGCAGATCTTCCATATGCTGAAGAGAAAACTTCAGGGGACAAACCCCAAAATAAGCAGGAACTTAAAACGGCTACATTACTGGCTTAGCAGAGCATCACCAGAGGAGGAGATCCTCAGCACCTGGTGATGTTTGTGAATTGCAGACTTCCAGCAGTCACTGCATTCAAGGAATAAGCGACACAGTCCTAAACATGACGGCTTTAATAGACCTGCCACTGCTGTGTCCCAAACATTATGGTGCCCCAGAAAGGGGGGACAGTGTATAAAAAGTGCTGTCATATCTAAAATGTATGTAAATACCCTTGAATGAAAGTCTGCAATGTGCACATTAATCACGCTTGCATGGATTGATTTGGAATTTTAAAGTGTGGAGCAGAGGGGTAAGTCAAGGAAAAATGTGTCTTTGTCCCAATAATTATGGAGGACACTGCATGCAAATGGATACAAATGTTTATAATTGAATACTTTTTGTTTATTTATAAAAGTTTGTACATCTGAGACTGATATGCTGAAATCTGAAAGCTATCCAAGTGACAGCAGCTGATTTCATCTGCATGTGCAGGGAATGCTTGAGACGAGCATTTGAATTAAACCAATGGAAACATGGGTGACTGCTATCCAAGAAAAACAAAATATTTTTAACAAACTTTACATCCTCTTAGGCAATTTTATCTCTATGTTTATCTTATCAAAGAATATAAAACAAAAACAGATTTAACTTTTGTCCAAAGGAAAAGTTTGCAACAAGCATTTTAGCAGCTGGAGAGCAAACAAGAAATTTGAGCTTCCAACTGAGTAAAACAATGCCTTCTTAGTGTTTCTACTTACTAACCAGGAGTTGAATGAAAGTCTGACAGTAAACATTTCAAAAAACGTATGCTAACTGCACTGCCAGACATTCACATTAACGGTTGCATCAAAATTTTGAACTTGAATAACTGAAATACTTACTTGCTTCTACATGGAAGACACCAGACCTGATTATACTAAACTAGCTGTGTAAGCTCGTGTTGTAAAAAGCCCGGAGTCCTAGAAACTATTGAAATTGTCAGAAAAAAATTGAAATGTAGAGATGTCAGGTAATTGAAAGGAACTACTCTAAGTGTCTCTCTCCTAGGTTTCATTTTGCCGATGTGCGCGTCTCGCTTCCTGTAAGAGTTTCTCTCTTTTCTTGACAGTTTTACTTTGGTAACAGAGTTGCTTTCTTCTTCCAACTCGTTAACTTGGGGTCGCCTTTGCCGGCTCTCTGAGCTTCCTGCTGTAGTAGCCTTGCACTTCCGGGCCGGACAGACAGACACACTTCCACGTGTAGACGTTTATATATAAGATAACTGCCAACATCTTATAATTTGATTCTTTTGGAGTTGCCTACATTATGAATCAGTGGACATCCTGTAATTCCATGCATGATCAGATTGCTGATTCCAAACAAACTCTTTATAAACACAAACTTTTGATAAAGTTGTTTCTTTCACAGGATGTAGTGAGTGTAGTCAGTTGGCACTGCTGCGGTCCACTTTACTTAATATATCTTATTAATGTGAACACTTAAGAGTGCTAACAGTGATCAAAACAAAGACCTAAACAATGTCAAAGATAAACAGAATTACCAAAGGAGGGTCAGAGGCACCCAGGCTTTAGAATGATCCGTCTTCTGCCATAAGGGATGCTTCTTTCATCTCAACATGTAAAATAATGAAGACTTGATACTTCAGGTCTAATAAAGAAAGGTAAGCTACTTATTTATGTGTAACAAATATGACCAGCTAATCTTCTTGGTATCCTGCTATAGCAATTGGCGCTACTACCATATTAACCCAGCTGCAGTTACTCACCAAGTAACAAGACATTACTGACACAACAGCAGACATACTTTCTAACAAATAGACTTTAGCATGTGAATTCCTTGACATATGGGGTTGTCTAGTTGGCCTAGCAAGTCAAATTTGTTTATTTCCATTAGGAAGTTTTTCAATTGGCCATTGTTTAGATGTATTTTTAACTTGACTACTATTATTTGTAATGAATCTTATTAATTCTCTTTATTGGTTTTGATTTATCTAGATACCTATATGTATGTGCTTAAAACAGCCTGCTTTATTGAAAAGTGCTACAGAAAAATAAAGTGAAGTACAATTTGTGCTGAACTACCTTAATTTCAAGACTAAAATAATATAAATGTGCTTGAAATGTAAGAGAAAAACAAACTATCAAAAAACACTGCGCAGGATGAGAATATGTATACTCTTCACGGCCCAAGACACCTTAGCTGTAGACAACAGCACTAACCACAGCACTACCACACCATCCTCACATAAACATAAATGCAAACAGATCTTGGTAAATAGTCGAGTATGAAATTCATCCACCAGATCCCATACCTACCTTCCTAGTTTTTGGTCCTCCCCTGCAAAAGCCTTAAAAGCAATTTTGGGTTTGGAAAACTCTTCATCTCTGTGATCCTCCATGTCCAGATTAACCTGGCCCCCGCATGATAACCTTCTCAGTTCTGCAGGAATCTCTCTGAAAACAGCATGCACAAAACAGGTGTGCTCATTTCTGTTCATGCTTAAAGGACATTCTTTACTTTAACATTTCTGTCAGCTAATTTAAAGATTGACAGAGCACAACATTCAAAGCTCTTCACACATACACAACCATACAACTGTTTCCTAGAGATGCAACTTTCTAACTGGAGTAAAGGAAGAGTGACTACTCCAATAATCAAAGGCTGGGAGGCAGCCATCTACTGTCAAGAATAACTTCTTAGACATTCCCCAGCAGTATCTTCCTAGTATTCTGCAAAAATTAATTACAACAGTGTATTTGGAGGGATACAAAAAAAAAGAAAACTTATTTTGCTTTTATTATATCATGATCTTGTACCCCAAAACTTTGCAAAATTGGCATTGCTTTACAGTGAGGGCAAATAGAAATTGTACTAGAAGTATTTTAAGAAAGGCCCTCAATTCAAAAATGAGTGTGGTGTGTATGTGTATATATATATTGTGGGGTACAGCCCGGACACAAACAGGTAGACATGATGTTAATCATCACACACACGTTTATTTACAATATTTACACAAATAAGAAGTGCACAGACCCAGTGCCGCACCCTCAAGTCCAGACCTCCTCATAATGCCTTTCTCTTCTGTGGTCTGCCTCCTCCCCTCTCCTCTCCTCTCCTGGTATGGCGGAAGTGCTAAGGTCCAGGGCTCTCTAGGCACTGGGGCGTGCCCTGGCGGTGACCACGGGCCCCTACAGGGTTGAGCTTCAAAGCTCTGTACCCATAGTTCCCATAGCAACCAGGGTGGTCGCCCCCACATGGCCTGAGGTGGGCGTACGCCCTCTTCTGGTCCTTCAAGGTGTCCCGGCCAGGTCGTCACCCCAGGCATCCGCCACAATCTATATTATAAATACGAGACACAGTCATATAAAGGTTTGGGGCAGTCACCCGTATAATCTGGTATCCTGGCTGCAAAAGTAATGATCAGCAAATACAGCACTGATGTGCACAAAACCGAGTCCAAAACAGAACCGAGGGACTAGGGAAAAGGTGCAGGTTTTTAAAGGGGAAGACAGGAAGTGAGATCATATGGATCGGGCTCATGGTCTTCAGCCATTGGTTCAAATCCAGACATGACATCACAGGGGCCGGGGCCGGCAAGGTCTTCTTTCATAGGCTCGGGCCCGGAAGTGACGTCAAAACAGCCAGGTGGAATCTACCGTGAATGGTCTACAGGAAAGGGAGAAAAAGAGTCAGTGCACTCTGCCACATCCCGGCATGCTTCGGAACTGCCCTTACTCAAGCCCTTTAGCTGCCTCCCATGCACACGTGTGTGACAAGGCCCCCCCCTCAGCCCAGACCCATCAGGTTGGGTGACACTAACCGAGAGGTTGTGAACCCGAGAAAGAGTATCAGCATTGGCATGGAGAGTGCCCCAACAATGAATGAGTAAAAACTTGTACGGCTGGAGGTCAAGAAACCACCTGGTGACCCGCGGATTTGACTCCTTGTGCAGGGCCATCCACTGTAGAGGTGCATGGTCCGTGACAAGGGTAAATTCCTGGCCCAGCAGGTAGTACCTCAGCTGGGTAATCGCCCATTTAATCGCCAAAGCCTCCCGTTCCACCACTGCATACCTGGTCTCCCGGTCCAACAGTTTCCAGCTCAGGAACATGATGGGGTGTTCCACACCATCGATGCTTTGGCTCAGCACGGCTCCCAGGCCTGGTGTCCAAAGCGTCCGTCTGGAGGATGAAAGGCAAAGAAAAGTTAGGTGCCGTCCAAATAGGTGCAGACGTAAGGGCCTGCTTCAAGTCACCAAATGCAGTGTCTGTCTTCTCAGTCCATACCACAATGTTCGGAGCCCTCTTCCTTGTCAAATCAGTCAAGGGCGCTGTTCTCTCCAAGAACCGGGGCACAAACCAGCAGTAGTACCCCACTAACCCGAGAAAGGCTTGAACCTGCCGCTTGGTTCGCGGACGGGCCCATTTCAAAATGGCATCTATTTTGGAGCACTGTGGCCTCACGGTACCCCGACCCACCAGGTAGCCTAAATATCTGGCTTCGCTCAATCCAAAGAAGCATTTCTTGGGATTAATCCGGAGCCCGGCCTCCCCCAGCGTCTGCAATACCGCTTGGACCTGCTGTAGGTGTTCCCTCCATGTGCTGGAATAGATGACCACGTCATCCAGGTAGGCAGCACTGTATGAGTTATGAGACCGGAGCACTTTGTCCACCAGGCGCTGGAAAGTTGCTGGAGCCCCATGTAACCCAAATGGAAGGACACAATACTGCCAGTGTCCGCTAGGGGTGCTAAATGCAGTTTTAGCCTTCGCGGAGTCCGCTAAAGGAACCTGCCAGTATCCCTTTGTCATGTCCAGTGTGGTCAAGTATTGAGCCTGTCCAAGCCTCTCGAGGAGGTCGTCCACTTGTGGCATTGGGTAGGCATCGAATTGGGAGACTTAAGTTGACGGAAGTCATTGCAAAACCTCCAACTCCCGTCAGGCTAAGCGACCAACACAATGAAGCTGAACCAGGAACTATGACTTTCCTCGATCACACCTAGTTCCAGCATGTGCTTGATCTCAAGCTCCACTTCAGCCCTATTTGCCTCGGGAAGATGATACGGGTGTTCTTGGACAATAACCCCGGGCTCTGTCACAATGTGGTGCTCAACCAGAGAGGTCTGTCCAGGGTTTTCACTCACTACCTCCCGGACAGACCAGATAACTGTTTCCAGCTCCCGCCGTTGTCTGGGACTCAAATTCGCACTGAAGTTAAGGCTAGCTGTGTGAGCAAACAGTGAGCGGGGCTGTCCAGAGGAGGGATCGGGATCCCTGTCCTTCCACAGTTTCAGCAGGTTCACATGATAAACCCGCTCCTTCAGCCGACGATTGGGTTGACTCACCAAATAGTCGACGAGTCCTTTCCTCTCCTTAACTTCGTGGGGCCTTGCCAATGGGCAAGCAGCTTAGAGTGGGAGGTAGGCACTAGGACCATGACACGATCTCCCAGGCGGAACTCCCGGAGAGACGTGGCGCGGTCGTAATATCTGGCCTGTGCTGCTATTGGCCTCTTCCATGTGACTTTTGAGGAGGGGCCGAATTTTTCCAAATCTATCGCGTAATTGCGCGATATACTCCAGTATGTTTGTAGAGGGAAGAGCCTCTTCTTCCCACCCTTTTAGAATATCTAATATGCCCCGGGGCTGTCGCCCATACAATAATTCAAAAGGGGAGAACCCCGTGGAGGCTCGTGGGACTTCCAGATAGGCAAAAAGGACGAGGGGGAGGAGCTGATCCCAGTTGCTTCCATCCTTGCTGACCACCTTATGTAGCATCTGTTTCAGAGTTTGATTAAACCTTTCTACTAAACCGTCAGTTTCAGGATGATACACTGTAGTTTTTAAATGCTTTATTTTCAATAACTTGGCAGTCTCCTTGAACATCTCCGAGGTGAAAGGTGTCTCCTGGTCCATCAAGACTTCCTTGGGGATACCCACGCGTGCAAAGACCCCTAGTAATTCCCGTGTGATGGCTTTAGAAGTGGCTGAGCGCAACGGAACAGCTTCGGGGTATTTGGTAGCATATTCGACATGGACTAAAATGTACTTGTGTTCTCGGGCTGAGGGCTCTAGAAGTCTGACTAAATCGACCCCAATTCTGTGGAAGGGAATGTCAGTTAAGGGTATAGGAATGAGAAGAGCACGGTCCCTTCTAGGAATTTGTCGCAGTTGACACTCCGGGCAGGAAGTGCAAAAGCGACAAACCTCCTCATTGATCCCCGGCCAGTAGAAACGGAGCTTGATCCGCTCCAGGGCTTTCTCGGTGCCCAAGTGGCCACCTAGGAGGTAAGTGTGTGCTAACTCGCAGACCTGCCATCGGAAGGTCGGCCGAATGAGCAATAGCCGTCACTCCCGTCCATCATGCATTGCTACTCAGTAAAGGAGGTCATTGTCTAAGACAAAGTGAAGGCTGTCGCTACCCGATCTGCGTGCCTACCCGATTTGCGCACGCAGGCATATTTGAAAGCCTAACATGCCGTAAAGTGTTCATGCATGCATTAAACAGATTGGGCAGCACCGTAAAGTGTGTGATGACGTAGTCTTTCAATACACACGCGCACAGAGATTGGGCCGGCAATGGGAACCAGGTAGTGACACACACTGCATGCGCTTAATGAAAAAAACATTAAAAACAAAAAAATCCTCTTTACAGCACGGCCCGATTGGAAATGTGCATGTAGTACAACTTGACATTACAGTATATTCATTTTAGTTCCACATTAGTTGACCATAATGAAAATATTCATCCTGCAAAATAAACGAAGCAGCCTTTGTGGCATAACGTTGATGTCCAATGTTCAATCACCATAAGAGGAAGCATAGGTGTGCACACCTGATAAGCCCCAATTAGGGCGAAACACATGCGGTGTACTCTTGTATTATTTGTTAGGTACTATATATGTTATATAAAGTATGTAGTGTTTTTATTTTCCCACACACGTAATAAATCATATAAAGTTTCCTTTCTGTTTTGATCTATTGTTGCAATTTCCCTCTTATGAGCAAATTGTGTTTGTTTAAAAATATCTTTAGACATCAATCTATACTAATAAAAGGCAAAGCCCTCACTCACTCACTCACTCACTGACTCATCACTAATTCTCCAACTTCCCGTGTAGGTAGAAGGCTGAAATTTGGCAGGCTCATTCCTTACAGCTTACTTACAAAAGTTAAGCAGGTTTCATTTCGAAATTCTACATGTAACGGTCATAACGGTCAATAACGGTTGACAACGTCCGCCATGTTGAACTTTCTTATTTATGGCCCCATCTTCACGAAATTTGGTAGGCGGCTTACCTGCGCTAACCAAAACCGATGTACTTACTTATTTTGATGGTATGATGCCACTGTCGGCTGCCATATTGAACTTTCCAGCGTCACCAATTTTCCAACTTCCCGTGTAGATAGAAGAATGTCCCCGTCTTCACGAAATTTGGTAGGAGGCTTCCCTGCGCTAACCAAAACCGATGTACATACTTATTTCAGTGGTATGACGCCACTGTTGGCCGCCATATTGAATTTTCCAAACGTCACAAATTCTCCAACTTCCCGTGTAGGTAGAAGGCTGAAATTTGGCAGGCCCATTCCTTACAGCGTACTTACAAAAGTTAAGCAGGTTTCATTTCGAAATTCTATGCGTAATGGTCATAACGGTCAACGACGTCCGCCATATTGAACTTTCTTATTCATGGCCCCATCTTCACGAAATTTGGTAGGCGGCTTCCCTGCGCTAACCGAAACCAATGTACATACTTATTTCGGTGGTATGACGCCACTGTCAGCCGCCATATTGAACTTTCCAACGTCACTAATTCTCCAACTTCCCGTGTAGGTATAAGGCTGAAATTTGGTACTTATTTCGGTGGTATGATGCCACTGTCGGCCGCCATATTAAACTTTTAACGGAAACCGATGTACGTACTTATTTCGTTGGTATGACACCACTGTTGGCCGCCATATTGAACTTTCCAACGTCACTAATTCTCAAACTTCCCGTGCAGGTAGAAGGCTGAAATTTGGCAGGCTCATTCCTTACAGCTTACTTACAAAAGTTAAGCAGGTTTCATTTCGAAATTCTACGTGTAATGGTCATAATGGTCAACAACGTCCGCCATGTTGAACTTTCTTATTTATGGCCCGATCTTCTCGAAATTTTATAGGCGGCTTCCCTGCACTAACCGAAACCAATGTACGTACTTATTTCGGTGGTATGATGCCACTGTCGGCCACCATATTGAACTTTTCAACAGTCTTTGTTACTTATGGGCCCATCTTCAAGAAATTTGGTACATGGGTTCCCAACGCTAACTGAATCCTACTTACGTACATATATACGTCCATAGCCTGCAGCTCAGTCACTGTGTGAGGTGGCATTGGGTCCCCCATCCCAACGCCTCCCACGTTGTTGGCTGCCTGCCTATATAAGACCGTCCGTCGCTCCGGTCTCTACATTCCCTTCCTTGCTTCGCCACGGGATTCACGTCTCCCTACTGATAACTACAGCCTTTTTGTTTAATCCACAGCTTCTCCGCTGTTTTATTGTTTGTTTATTACAATTATAGTTATTGTGTAGGTATTTTAGACTTAATTTACATTGCTCAGGTACCCATTTCCTTTATCATTCCAACCCCCATTAACATGTCTATCGAGGTGATCACTATAGATCAAAGAACTGTCACTTACTGAGTGGTTTCCATGCCCGGAGATGGCACCTGCCCTTTCCATTCTCTGTGTTACATATTGCACGGCCATATCAGGCTCACTCTTGATATCCGGAGGAACATTGTGTCTTATGTATTGAATGACAGGGACAGGTTCAAGGTGTGGACTGATGACGGTACAGGAGATAATTATACTACACAGGAGCACTAGAAGAGTGAAATGCTTAAGCCCTTCACCTATGGTTCTGCATGTGAGTTGATGGCTGCCGCTGAATTGTTCGGTTGTCGCTTTCAAGTGTACCGAAATGGCCAAATATTTTACACCTTTCGACAACCGCCAATGCCTCTTAAACATCTTAGATTCACAGGTGACGATTTCAGTAGTGGACACTTTGATGTTTATGAATGTTTAAACTCTCAAAAGCTGGATGTGATTTTATCGATGAAACCGGTTGTGTGCTTACAATGCTTGACAGATGCCGAATGTCACTTCAACACAACAAATCCTGCAAATACTATCGTAATTGAAACAAACCATGAAACTCAAACCGATTATGACAGCAGCAATCCAAGCTGTGAGATTTGAGACAAGATTAATGTTCACATGGCCAACTGTAAGTTACATGCTCAAGAGTAAGCTCAGCTTGGTCATGTTACAACCGGAGGGCCGAACTGACAACATGGTATACAAAGAGATCCTTAACAAATAATTATTGGCATATTTTCCCTCAGTTTAAAAAGGTTAAATTTTCTTCTTAATAAAAATTTTAAGGCAGTACTTTGCCGCTGCGAAGCGCGGGTATTTTGCTAGTTATTAATAAAATTGCCATTTGTCTTAAGGCATCAGGTTAACAAAACCTAATGTATCCAAACAGTTTTATAGAAATATATGATCCTTTTTCAAAAAAAGAAAAGAATTAACACTGTGTTGCTGACTGTCCCTGTCCTTAGTGTTGTGACTGTCCACTTGTTAAATTCTTTAATTCGTTCTCAGTTGTGCAATCAGGTCAGATGCTGAAGAAATGAAGAGCATAAAGCCACCAGTTCAAATCCTCATTTATTCCAATGGCTATTAATCTTACAAAGAAGTTTAACTTTAGATCCACAGACTTAAATTAAGGAAATGAGCTGTTATCACTTGAATCAATCTATTTGATCTATTTTTTTTTACAGTAAGTTGCTTGCTGCTATAGTTTATATTTGTAATACATTTGTTCTTTGTGATGTGTTTTTAATGTTATTTCAAGGAATCTCTGTAAAAAAATCCTGAGAAACCAACTTACCTATTAATATAATAAAACTGAACTGAATGTAAAAGCTGTAAAATAAAATATTCTCCACTGAGCAGAATTTAAACATCATGAAAGAGTTCAGTTTATGATGAACACCATGTGGACTGAGGGCAATGATATTCATTCTTACAAGTTTAATCAACATAACACACCGCTGTTTGTGTGCAGACTCATCTCATGTCAATGATTTTATTCACCCATAATGATACAGAGCCAGTTCATTTTTATAACTTTAATAAAAAGGAAATACAATATACTTATTCATAAATTTTTTATTGAAGAAATAAAAGCTATGTTTAAATATAAAAGTGAAAGATCTGTGAGCAGTTTTTCTCAAAAAAAAATATACACACACCCATATTTATATGTATATATGAGTAAAAAATTCAGTAATCATAAAGATGTATAAATGGTACATGCATTTAACTAGAACACAACTACAGTGAAAATGGCCAACAAGGGGAGGTGTTAAAAATTATTAGGGAAGGAGAACACAAATATTTACAGATTTTTACCTTAGTATTTAAAAAAAAATGTTATCCAAGGTTTTGAACACAGTAAAAGTGAATCATTAAATTTGTCAAAAAAGGAAAATGCTATTTTAGCTTTATGAACAAGATGCTCAGAGTCAAAGAGTTGTTATCCAGCAATATTCAATAAAAATGTGTTCTATTTAAAGTGACATTTTTCCTGATCTGTCCCTTAACATTTCTTCACTAATAATATTTCTATATCACCTTTGCTTATAAGTGTTGCTCAAATTGCTCTACAAAAATATACAGTTACAAAGAAAATTTAAGGAATTATAAAAGTAAATAAGAAACAAATGGAGGGGTCCTTGTCCTTTGTAGTATATACACTGCCTGGTCAAATGGCCGGGGACAAAGACAAACTTGCAGCCTTCAAGGATACTGGAGATAATAAACCTCTGGGGGTCCCAAGCCAGAGCCCATGCAGACCCCCTCTGCACATCCCAGCATACATAATTGTGGCCGTCTCAGTCCAATCACAATTCCATTTCAGGACGTCTTGTGAACTTTTTCTATCACAGACAGCTAGAGTTGATTTAACAGACAGTGGAGACACAGGGGGGCACCATTGCAATAAACTGGAAAAAAACAACAGAGAAAAACAGCAGAGGTTAGTGCCCAGTGCAGAGCTTACAAAGTGTACACAGTACCATTTCTAATCTATTACAACCAATGCAAGTAATTAAGAAAAAGCCAAATTAGAAAAGTGGGCTTGTTGAAGTTTGAAATGCTTGACGTTTGTAACCTGGGAGTCCTCTATAGGCAAAGCATTTCTGATTTTGTTGCACAAGTACAAAAAGCTGCCAGTTTTTATGGTTGATCTTGGAATAAAAAGCAATGCAACATTTGAGAAATGCTGGGAGCAGACACTCCAAAATACAGGCAGGGTCTAAAATACTCAAAACCTTCTAATTATTTAATAGAACCTTGAAATCAATTCTATGTGAGACAGGTGGCCAGTGTAATGAGACCGAGACAGTTTTCAGAAAAAAAACCAAAGGCCAATACCTCGTGATCACTTGGCAAAGGCACAGCAGATCAGAGCAGGGATCGAGATGGAGGATTCTTGAAGTGCCAGGCAGGAGGGGCAGCCTCTACTTCAACATGGCACACATCTCTCCATCCTTCTTTAACAGCTGCCCCATAACACGGCCAGAATGTTCTACTTCACTGTAACTGTTAAAAACAAACACAGTAGATACACAATGTTCACTCAGGGAGTTCAAACATTAATACAAATGTACCCTTCTGCCTCCTTTCTTGGTTCACCTGTAGATCAATTATTACCAAAGAAACCATCACAATAGATAAAGGTCTGCTTAGAGTAAAGTCTAATATTTTTTTTAAATTACTGTGGTTTATTGTTGGATTTTGAAAGAACCCCAACTTAACTGTCATTATATGTAGCATCATTTTTTTCCTCTTACATTACACATACAGCAGACATTGTGTTACAATCGGTATATCTGAACATCTAATGTGATGTGCTCAGGTGTCGGTACTTGCATGAAAATATCTTCGTTTTTCTCTCCTGCCATAGTTTTGTTTTAAGTTAAAATTAATTCTCAGCTCTTTTAAATGTGCAACAACAAAAGCATAGTAACTTAAGAAAATAAATATTTTGCAAAACAGAATATCCCCGTTTAGTGACTGCTGGGACTGATGCACCTCAGTCTCTGTGTTTGTGAGGATTCACACTCTGAGGCTTTCCTGTCCAAAATTAAAAAGCTGTGTTAGTTACTGGACAGAATGAGCAGACATACAGTACAGTATTCAAGGCAGCAAAATATTACAGATCAAATAATATGGGGAGCCTTTGCAGGAATTGTGCACAAATTATTTCTGAAACTGAAAGCCTCAGTAGTCTTACCTGTAGAAACAAGCAAATCTAACATGAGCTGCACATCATCTTGAATTGGGAATCTTAAAAACAGAAGAAAAGAACAACCAGTTGTGTCTCAGAATTCAGATACACTGGCATCTGTTCAGCCAAATGGAAGGCTGGTTACCACCGGCCATCCTGTAGGGTCAAGAAAAAAAATACAATGAAGGGGCATTGTTTTTCAAACTGCAGCAATAAGAAAAGTCATTTCTAAGGAGGAAGCCTTCTCCATTATATTCAGTTAAATGTATGTATGTGTACTTCTATAAGCTTATAACACATAACAGCAGGTGCCCAGCCTGTCACTGTGCCACATCAAACGCACACCACACTTCTGATGGTTTTGGATATAAAATTTTAAAAATTGCCTGTTTTCAACTATGGAATTTTTCTACTAAATAAAGTTAAAGAAATCCATTAACAATTTGTAATGCTATTATCGGCATCCTGCTTTCTTGTAATAACTTAGTTGTTGCTACTCTTGTATGTAATATAGCCTTCATCATTGTATTTTGTTAACTTTATTATGGAAAAACTATTGCATTGATGTAATCTGATATCAACATAAAAAATACCGATGGCTTTGGAGGGCACACTTTACACCCGTCGAGTGTCAGTCGTGCTCTCCTAATTCGACACCTCGATTAAATCGTTTTGATTAATTAGCAGGCCGTTCGCTCTTTAAGATAAAAAATGTGGACACATGTTAAAAGAAACACACCACCAAATGCTAATAGGGTATTACAAAATAAATGACATACATCTATTAATCCATTAACCCAAACACGGAAAATGCTGTGATTTTTACGATTAAATCACGAGATTACGAAGTGGTTTAACTAAAAATGTACTTACAAAAAGCTGTACATGTCCATTATAAAGTTCACAGACACACGTCGCATTTCATTTCGCTCCCTCTTCATTCGACTGGAGTTAAATTTCCAAGACGTTATAAAATTCAAAAGTTGCCATCTTTTCCAGTAACAAGTCTACTTACAGACAGAGATAAA
This sequence comes from Polypterus bichir lapradei, assembly GCA_026402145.1. Lineage (NCBI taxonomy): Eukaryota > Metazoa > Chordata > Cladistia > Polypteriformes > Polypteridae > Polypterus > Polypterus bichir. The sequence continues at coordinate 10,610,447 of JANRMT010062856.1, forward strand.
CGACAACACAAAAATGACTCGCAAGTACAATTCAAACCTGACGAGTGACGTGTATCGTAAAACATTAGACATGCGCAGAACAAACCGGACAGCGTCGTAAAACGAATTTTAATTAAGCAGAGAGCGCGTGAACGAGACAAATCGGATGGGGACTCGTGTCGTAAAGTTGTAAAACGCAGATCGGGTAGGTTCGTAATAGTAAAGTTCTGCGCATAGCGACAAGGGCCCTGTGGTATCGACTGGTTAGTGCGCTTGCCATTGACAAGGACCACTGCATTTAGAAAACTTCAGGGAGTCGTCATTCCATTGCTCCCTTCTAAAGGAAGCCGGCGTCTCTCTAAATTGGAACTGCAAAAGAGAGAGAGGGTCCTCGACTCCTCGCCGACCTCAAGGGGCGTGGTTTCCCCTCCGTTCCGTCTCGGCGCTGGTGGATGACGTTTCAGCACGCGACGGCTTGGGAGTTTGCACGTCACTTATGCCGGCTGCTTTGTCTCTCTGCCGGCGGATTACACGGCGTGGAGGCAGTTTGAGACGGCTCATTCGTCTGTAACGAGGCCCAAATTAATCCCGGGAGTGGTATGTGTCTCACCGCTTTTAATTTTAGTCCAGTCCCGCCCTAGTATCACCGGGGGTGGAGGATCAGGAAGGAACACTACGGTTAGTTTCTGAACTGATACTCCGTAACTAATGACACAAGCGGCGGGCCTGTACCAGCGGATTTCTCCGTGGACACAGGTTATACCGGTCTTAAATTTTAGCCACTGTTGCGGTAGCACAAATCGGCGGGCAACAATGGAAATGTTGCTGCCGGAATCGAACAAAGCAGTGGTCTTGTGTCCGTTGACGATCACCACGCCAGTATGTTGGACCGCCAACGGATTAGCCAGAGCACACCAACCCCTCTTCGCCCTCCACCTGCATTCCTCCTTGCCTCCAAGAAGCTCTAGGTTGTACTTGCTAGTTCTTGGGACGTACCCCGGCTGAGTTCGACATAGGGACGGTTCTGCACCCCCAGAGTGCGAGGCCGCCCTTTGTGTCTCCAGAAGTTCTATGAATTCTGCCATGTTCTTAAAATGCTTGCCCCAGACCGGCTGGGTGAAACCATGAGGAAGCGCTTTCAGGAGCAGATAGCGAGCTACCTGCTGTTTTATATGGTAGGGCTTGCTTTCAAATGGCCGTAGCCACTGCCCCACCATTGCCCAGAAGGACCAGGCTTGTTTGATGATCGGCTGCTCTGGGTCCAACCTCCATTTGTTTATTTTATTCACCTGCCAGTCTGGGGCACCCCTAGGTGGTAAATGGGGCTGACCCACGCATGCGCGTGTGTATTGAAGGGCCAACAATTTGCTGACCACTTCTTTCTGAGCCACCAGCATAAAATCTGTTGATTAGAAAAATGGAGTTGTAAGTTATTACATTCAAATTCCACAATGGAACATGCCATTGCAGTGAAAAAATAGAGAATGAATAACATGCAGAATGTACTTGCAGAAATTAAAGAGAATGAATTCTAACTGAATGGAATAGGTGAGGGACAGGTCTGTACCTTCAAAAGTTAATTCAAACAGAAATATGCTTTGAAACAGCTAGCTGCATATAGCAAAATAAATAGACTGAAATTGCAGATTGACTGATAAATTTGTTAAAGTAGTGAGAAGTCAAGCAAAATTATACCTTTTATTGGTTAACTAAAAGATTAGAAATAAAAGGTGTAATTTTGCTTGACTTCTCGCTACATTCATAATGGCTAACATGGGACAACACCCTAGTACTTCAAAGTTAAAGGACTAATGTCTGAGTAACCCTGGACTTTACAAAGTAAGATCACAATTTAAGTTCTGGTAACAGTGGGACAGATAAAGTACAATCCAAAGCCAGGGCAGTAGATTGAGTATTACAGATGTGGTCAACATTATTGACACCTATGCACTTTATGTATGTAATGTACAAAATCTTGAGAAAAAAAACTGGAAACTTACTAACTTAAGATCTCCATAATGTTTTAATAGAATGTTCAAAGTTATACAACTATCCATCCATTATCCAACCCGCTATAGCCTAACTACAGGGTCCGGGGGTCTGCTGGAGCCAATCCCAGCCAACACAGGGTGCAAGGCAGGAAACAAACCTCGGGCAGAGCGCCTGCCCACCGCAGGTTATACAACTAAAAAAAAGATATTCATACAACTTAGATGTAAAAATTTCTAAAATTTGATTACATCTTGCCTGAAGAAGGGGCCTGAGTTGCCTCGAAAGCTTGCATATTGTAATCTTTTTAGTTAGCCAATAAAAGGTGTCATTTTGCTTGGCTCTTCTCTAAAAGAAAAGAAAGAAAGAAAAACAAAATTATGACCAGGTCAGGATTACTGGCACCCTTCACTAATAGTTGATTGCACAACCCTTGACAATGATGCCAGCCTTTAAGTGTTTCATGTAGCTATCTACAAGTTTCCCACATCTGTCTGTGGGCCATTATTCCCATTCTCCAACTTGAATTTGTTCCAGCTCATGAATGTTTCCAGGATTCCTTTTCTCAATTGTAGATTTCAGCTATCTCTTAAAGTTGTCAAGTGGACTGTAATCAGGGCTCATTGTAGTTTAAAACTGTCCATTTAAGCCCCTTTACCCATTCTTTTGTAGCCTTGTACAGTGGGTACGGAAAGTATTCAGACCCCTTTCAATTTTTCACTCTTTGTTATATTGCAGCCATTTGCTAAAATCATTTAAATTAATTTTTTCCTTCATTAATGTACACATAGCACCCCATATTGACAGACAAAAAAAAGAATTTTTGAAATTATTGCAGATTTATTAAAGAAGAAAAACTGAAATATCACATGGTCCTAAGTATACAGACCCTTTGCTCAGTATTTAGTAGAAGCACCCTTTTGAGCTAATACAGCCATGAGTCTTCTTGGGAAGGATGCAACAAGTTTTTCACACTTGGATTTGGGGATCCTTTGCCATTCGTCCTTGCAGATCCTCTCCAGTTCTGTCAGGTTGGATGGTAAATGTTGGTGGACAGCCATTTTTAGGTCTCTCCAGAGATGCTCAATTGGGTTTAAGTCAGGGCTCTGGCTGGGCCATTCAAGAACAGTCACAGAGTTGTTGTGAAGCCACTCCTTCGTAACATCTGATATTTACTTCAGCTTTGAACTACTGCGCTTTGAAACAGACTGGTCTCACCCTGTGCAGTGTGCAGTGGTTCACTGACCATCAAAATTTAACAAGGACTTTATTCAGGAGTTCTCCAAATTTCTGGGAGAAATTACACTGAACTGAGACAAGCTTTAAATTCTCTGTGATTTTAATGTTCATGTGTGCTGCCCAAGTAAACCTCTGCTTGAACACTTTTTAAACTTTACTGATTCGTTTAACCTCGTACAGTTTGTGAGAGGCCTAGCCCATGAACATGGACATACATTGGATCAAATGGTATAAACGTACAATCTGTGCTGCTGGCCTTTCTGATCACCTGCCTGTTATAACCGAGGCTTCCTTGTCCTGCCAA
>JANRMT010062856.1:10643969-10678034 GCA_026402145.1 Polypterus bichir lapradei
ATATAGTGACATAAATAAAAATGTAGTATTACAAGCCACCCTTTGTCTACATTGATACTTAGTATTTTGTGCTTTCAGTGCCACTCCACAGGTTATAGGTTCAGTTTCTGGGGCCCAGCAGGCTGATAATGAAGCTAGAGCCAGCTCATCAATAATACTCAGCGATTCAGAGCCCACCACCAACATCCAAATCAGACTAGCAGACGGAGGGCGTCTTGTCCAGAAGTTCAACCACTCCCACAGGTGAGGAAAGGAAACAAGTAGTTACTGCTTTTGTAAATATTTTTTATCTCAGGTGCTGCTGGCTTGAGACCTCAGGGACCCGAGTCCTGGCTTGATCAGTGCCTCTGAACAGTTTGCACATTTTGACAATGTTCATGTATGTTCTCACTGTACTCTGCTTTCCTCCTAAATCTCAAAAAAGAGCATTAGGCTGATTAATGATAAGGTCACTTTGTAGGATGGTTAGTGGCCCTGTTTTCCACAACATCATAATTGAACGATTTTAAAAAATGGGAGGAGAGTGAGTTTTCTTCATTTTTTTTTTTTTTTTTGGTCTGGCGTCTCTAGATTTACCGATACAAGAAAACCCCCATATAATGCAGCGTTTGACATGTCTTGATGCCTGCTTATGTAGAGTGCCAAGTTTTTTGGGGTCACTCCCTATTTTTGGTTTTGTATAACTGAAAAGAGTGATTTATAAGCCCTTTTTGGACCATGTTTTGTGTAGGAAATTACACCCTTATGATAAATAGGAAACCAATTGGTGTCTTCAGCTAAAATGATCAGAAGGATCTAAACTTCTGCATTGCTCACCATATGGGGTGGGTGAGGTTTTAGTCCACTCAAGGTCAGTAATTTTGAATATGATGTTATTTTTGATCCTATGCTACAGGTCTAGCCCTCTATGGGTCTGTATCAGAGGGTGAAGATGACAGATGTCTATTATATTCTTATCAACTGAAGCAGACATTTTAATATTTTAAACATCTGACACAACTATTCTTGTTGATTAAGTAGTTCTACCTCATGAAATAAATCATTATATTTCTTCTGAATACCCCAAATTAGGGTGGTTTTCCTAATTCAGACTTTTTGAAAGTCTAAATCCTAACTTTAACAAAAAGTATGCAAGTGTGTCCATTTTAGAGACCATGTGAGGTGTCCTGTAAAGTGTATTGCCAATTTAAAACTTGGTCTTTGTGGTATGTCAGTTTAGTTATAGTTAAAAGAAAAATGTTAATTTTATTTTAACAATACAAACATACAATATAGTTCTAACAAAACTCTTAAAATTAACATTACAGAATGTTAGCTTGATATTATTTTTCATCTCTAATTCAACCATGATCTCTTTGAATATGTAAGCTGATATTGTCATTAAATTTTACTGACTTACTGTTGAAAAGTGATATTTTTAAGATCATATAGAAATTATGCATTACATTATCACAAAAAAAATAAGTAATGAGAGGAAAGAAATATTTTGAAATCTGCCCCTGTGCACCACTTCACACATCCTAGTGAGATGCATCTGTAGCTGTTTATCCAAAATTATTAAAGCTCTGCAGTTTTTAGTTCACTTCATAGGATGATTCTAGCCACAGTGTGACGACGAGTGTTCCAAATAATTCCACAGACAACGTGTCTTTGTTTTAAAAGTTTTAGTAAAATTTCAAGGCAGAACAGTTCATACAAAAATAGAGAAAAAAATTGTGTTAAAGAAAAGAAAAATTCTGTTTAAGGCTTTTTTCTTGTTTCATTTCTCTAAGTTTGGTCATACAGTCGTACTTGAGGCACATTAAGTAAGTTCAACATGATCAGAAAACTGTATGCCGTCTCCTACTTGAAAACGTATCTTATAGTCCATGCAAGCAGCAAGACTGTTTCCTCACTGGTTTAATTAACACTCTGTTCTACAGAGACAGCAAAGAAAGTTCTATCTCATGTCCACTTACAGGTTGTTGAAGACTATACCATATTCTAGGTAACTATAAGAAAATAATATTCTACAGAAATTAAGCAAACACTATATGAATTGAACATCAGACATTAACTGTCTAAGATTGGCTGTTATTGTATGTGTTGATATTCATTCAAGAAAATCACATAGCCATGATGACAGTCATCAGAGAAATTTACATGAGAAGTAGAAAATAAAAGATGTTGATGGTGTAGACACATGTAGTATGTAAGTACAGTGGAACTTCTGGTCACGACCGTAATTCGTTCCAAAACTCTGGTTGCAATCCGTTTTGGTTGTGACCCGAAGTAATTTTCTCAATAGGATTGTATGTAAATACAATTAATCCATTCCAGACCGTACGAGCTGTATGTAAATATATTTTTTTAAAGATTTTTAAGCACAAAAATAGTTAATGGTACCGTAGAATGCACAGTGTAATAGTAAGCTAAATGTAAAAACATTGAATAACACTGAGAAAACCTTGAACAGAGAAAACTAATCATGCAGTCTCTTTAAAAACAAGCCCAGTGCATTCTTTAACTGCCTTCTCGGCCTTACTGCCTTCTCGCTCGCTTTCTCGCTTGCTTTCTCACTCGCTCCACAGCGAATGCACAGGGAGAGACTAACCACGTGCAGAAATCATCGGCACGTACGAACCGGAAGGGAAACTGGTTTGTTCGTCACCCGAGTGTGTAGTCGTGAACAGATGCAAAAGTTTGGCAAACTTTTTGGTCGTAACCCGATTTGTACGTGGTCCGAGACGTTCGTGACCCGAGGTTCCACTGTACTCCTAACAGATAAACAGATGTGTATTGGTTGCTGACCATTTGTAGACCCCTGCAGAGACTTCATGGACACTTCAGATGGTGCTGCTTTCGTTTATTCTGGCCTGGGCAGGACCATGCTGTTTATTGTTCAGCTGTTTTCTTTGTTATTTTCATACAGATTCAGGATGTGAATCCATGACATTTGCCATTTACTTCCTTTGGGCTTCTTTGAGATGTTAACTTGGTGGCACTTAGGATGATACTGTTTGGAAGTGGCACTGTATACCTTGACTATTTTTTTTTTTAATTAATTTAACGCATTGTAAATATGTCAGAGTCCCCTACCTACCGGAGTCATTTTCAGTTTTATAAAATTGTTGTGTACAATATTGAAATTGTTTACATGTTGTTTTGTTAAGCATGGCTCAGGACTCATAGGTGGTCTTTGTGTATATGTTTCAGAATTCAGGATATACGCCAGTTCATTGTCGGAGCTCGTCCTGCTATGGCAGCTGTTGAATTTGTGATGATGACCACCTTTCCTAACAAAGAGTTAACCGATGAGAGTCTGACCTTAAAAGAAGCCAATCTTCTCAATGCTGTCATTGTACAACGATTTAAATAGTGCCCTGCTGCCCATGTAAATATTGCCAGGTTGTCTCCTGTTGGGCTTCAAGCTGTTGAACATTTTGCAAGTCTGGGTGGAACTCTGGATGAGGAGAATAATAATAGAGATTTTTAAAGAAACTTACATTTTGGGTTCTTCGAGTAGCCGTAGAGAATCTTAGTTCTTTGGAGTACTTGCTTCCTATGCCAAGTTCAGACCTGCGGACAACTACTTCAGCGTGTAATTGATTTGTATTGAGTAAACTGTTTAAACCAAATGCCTTATCTGTTTAGTAATAATAATTTTAAATGTGCAAACTTAACCAAGCAACAAAATTAAGGAAAATAATTACTGAAAATATTAATTTGAAGAAATATGCTAGTGTAAGTTAGCTCACACACACGTTCATCTGCTGAAAGTCTATTTTTTCAAATTGCATTGGTTTGTGTACATTTTTTCCCTATGCCTCACAATTAAACTACGTGGTAAAATGTAAAGTCACCATCTTTCTTAGACCAAAATGATTGCCTAATTTTGACATTCATGCAGTTCTGATATCTTGAGAAATTAAAAAAAGAAAAACTGATTTGCTTTAAGATTTTTTTATACATTATGCAGTCATTGGAATATACCTGTGCAAAAATGTATTGATATGCCTGAATACTGTTTGAACTCAACCAACTTAATTAGAAGTGAAATCTTAACAGTTGTGTGCAATATAAAAATGAACTGCAATATAAAAATGATGATTTAGCTCATAAATTGGCATATTAAGTAAAAAAATTGTCTAAAGTTTTGTTTAGCCCCAAAAATTGTGGACTATTGCTTGATACAAACTGTGAGCTTGTATAGACTATTAAGCCAGTTATAGTTTAACGAATTTCATCTACATCATCTGTTTATTAGTAAAACTGAAGAAGAAGAGACCAATAACAATATTGAAAGTGGTCGTCAGGGTGCTGCGCTCGTAATGACTAACAGCAGGATTGTCTCACCCCATGTTTTGTTACATTTTGTTGCATTTCTCTTCCTTTTATGTTTGTCTGTCCTTTCCTATTTTCTAGGAGTTAATTATGACTTGCATGGTGTTGCAGGGAAATAAACAAATTGAGAACGTTTATTCTTTGGATTTATTTTCATCTGACTTTAGGCAACTCCATCTAATCAGACTGAGTACAGCAAGGAGTACCTGTTTCAGTCGAGCTCACGCATGAGCTTGCGCATCTTCGGCCCAATTTCACGACGTCTCGTAGGACTGATTAGGTACAGTAACTTGTTATAATTACTGCATAACCACAACAGAACAAAAAATGGTGAAAAGAGGAAGCTTTGGAAAAAGACTGAAACAAACTGTGAGGAGTTCGTCCTACCTGACCAACTCTTATTGATTGTTCAGTCTCTTCGAAACAAAGTGGATGAACTTCGAGTATGTGTGTGCTTTCAGGCCGAGAACAGAGATTGCATGTATTATGGCTTTTACAGAAAAAGTGGCTGAATGAAAATGATTCAGATGACCACCAAACAATCGATGGATTTGATGCACGACTTCATTTGGATAGACACTCAGCCATGACCGGTAAGTCACACGGCATGTACATCTGCCTTTATATAAGTAAATAATGGTGTAAATCGGGGATGGTTAGCAAAACAGTGTGCACGAAGGATGTAGAACTTCTGTATGTTTGTCTGCTCCCCATTTATTTTCCCAGACCATTTCCACAAATTTTCATCATGATTGTGAATATTTTTCATCCGAGGACAGCAATAAGTGAAGCCACTAGCGCCATCTCCAGTGTGATATAGTAGTTTCAATCACTGTCTCACGGCTCTCTGAATTTTATTTCGGACAATTTTAACCAGTGTTCACCAAGCAAAACCCTCTAGTATTTATCAGTACGTCACTTGCTCAACTCTTCACAATGGAACACTTGATCAGTGCAGTGGGAACATTAAAGGTGCTTATGAATCGAAAGCAAAACTCCACACTGGGTTCATGAGATCATAACTGTGTCCATCTTATCCAGTCTGTAAAGCAGTCTTTATAACGCACACAAGTGTGGGATGAGGAGTCTGAGTCGCTGCAAGGCTGTTTTGAATGCACTGACTGGACTGTGTGCAGATGTTAATGATGGATATCGTAAGCAGTTTATACAGGGTGAGCCAAAATGAACTACCACATTTGTCAAGGTCATTGCGTGACGTAGAGGAGGTGGCTGAGTGGGTTGGGGTGGGGGTCCTTTGATAGGCAATCCCTTGTAGTTTTCAGTCTGCAACATGCCAAGGTCCAGTGCACACTATGCTTTCACTGTCGAAGTGTTCTTCAAAAACAACGAATCCATCATCACTACACAACACGCCTTCCGAACACACTTCAGCATTCCTACTAAAGGTGATGTCCCAAATCGGGAAAAACAATTCTTCAGTGGGTGGCTAAATTTAGACAAAGGGGTACAACATTGAACAGAAAATCTCCAGGCCGTCCTCAGACTGTACAAACGCCTGAAAACATCTAAGCTGTAAGGGCATCAATTTTGCAGCTTTCTAGACGTTCAGCGTGCAAACCTGCTGCTGCCTTACGTGTTTCCAACATGTACAGTTGTGCTTGAAGGTTTGTGAACCCTTTAGAATTTTCTATATTTCTGCATAAATATGACCTAAAACATCATCAGATTTTCACTCGCGTCCTAAAAGTAGATAAAGAGAAACCAGTTCAACAAATGAGACACAAATATTATACTTGGTCATTTATTTATTAAGGAAAATGACCGAACATTACATATTTGTAAGTGGCAAAAGTATGTGAACCTTTGCTTTCAGTATCTGGTGTGACCCCCCCTTTGCAGCAACAACTGCAACTAAACATTTCTGGTAACTTTTGATCATTCCTGCACACCGGCTTGGAGGAATTTTAGCCCATTCCTCCGTACAGAACAGCTTCAACTCTGGGATGTTGGTGGGTTTCCTCACATTAACTGCTCGCTTCAGGTCCTTCCACAACATTTCGATTGGATTAAGGTCAGGACTTTGACTTGGCCATTCCAAAACATTAACTTTATTCTTCTTTAACCATTCTTTGGTAGAACGACTTGTGTGTTTAGGGTTGTTGTCTTGCTGCATGACCCACCTTCTCTTGAGATTCAGTTCATAGACAGATGTCCTGACATTTTCCTTTAGAATTCTCTGATATAATTCAGAATTTATTGTTCCATCAATGAAGGCAAGCCATCCTGACCCAGATGCAGCAAAATAGGCCCACACCATGATACTACCACCACCATGTTTCACAGATGGGATAAGGTTCTTATGCTGGAATGCAGTGTTTTCCTTTCTCCAAACATAACGCTTTTCATTTAAACCAAAAAGTTCTATTTTGGTCTCATCCGTCCACAAAACATTCTTCCAATAGCCTTCTGGTTTGTCCACGTGATCTTTAGCAAACTGCAGACGAGCAGCAATGTTTTTTTTGGAGAGCAGTGGCTTTCTCCTTACAACGCTGCCATGCATGCCACTGTTGTTCAGTGTTCTCCTGATGGTAGACTCATGAACATGAACATTAGCCAATGTGAGAGAGGCCTTCAGTTGCGTAGAAGTTACCCTGGGGTCCTTTGTGACCTCAACGACTATTACACGCCTTGCTCTTGGAGTGATCTTTGGTGGTCAACCACTCCTGGGGAGGGTAACAATGGTCTTGAATTTCCTCCATTTGTACACAATCTGTCTGACTGTGGATTGGTGGAGTCCAAACTCTTTAGAGATGGTTTTGTAACCTTTTCCAGCCTGATGAGCATCAACAACTCTTTTTGTGAGGTCCTCAGAAATCTCCTTTGTTCGTGCCATGATACAATTCCACAAACGTGTTGTGAAGAGCAGACTTTGATAGATCCTGTTCTTTAAATAACACAGGGTGCCCACTCACACCTGATTGGCATCCCATTGATTGAAAACACCTGACTCGAATTTCACCTTCAAACTAACTGCTAATCCTAGAGGTTCACACACTCACAAATATGTAATATTCGATCATTTTCCTCAATAAATAAATGACCAAGTATAATATTTTTGTCTCATTTGTTTAACTGGTTTCTCTTTATCTACTTTTAGGACTTCAGTGAAAATCTGATGATGTTTTAGGTCGTATTTATGCAGAAATATAGAAAATTCTAAAGGGTTCACACACTTTCAAGCACCACTCTATTTGATTTTGCACGAGGACCTTGATTTCCATCCATACAAAATGATGGTAGTGCAGGAACTCACTGAGAGAGACCGGGAGAGCCGTAGAGAGTTGTGTGCGAACATTCTGCAAACAGTTCATCGAGATGCCGTCATCATGAGTAGCGACGAGACACATTTCCATTAGAATGGCTGCCTAAATAAGCCAAACTTTCACTATTGGGCTGAAACCCTTGTGAACTTCATCAGAGACCCCTGCACAGTGAGTGTGTTACAGTTTGGTGCGCCGTTGCAGAATATCGCATAGTAGGCCCTTACTTTTTTGAGGACGGGGGGGGGGCAACGATCACCGTCACTTCAGAACATTACATTGAAATGCAGCTCCAACTAAAAGAAATAAATGTGGCGGATTCCTGGTTTCAACAGCATGGAGCAAGAGCTCATATGGCATGGAGATCCATGCAAGTTTTGCGGAGATGTTTCCAGGGAAGCTGATCTCCCTGTGCGGTGATGTCAAGTGGCTTTCACGTTCACGTGATCTCGCTCAGTATGATTTCTTCGTGTGGGGCTCTCTCAGGTCAAAGGCATTCACACACCGACCTCAAAACCTTGAAGCCCTCAAGGACACTATTTGCCACAAAATCACCCCAATTCCCCTTGAAATAGCCGACCGAGTCATGTCAGCCTTCAGAAATCATTTCGAAGAGTGAATCGCTAATGATGGCCACCGCCTTGAAGACATCATTCACTTTTAAAATACGGATGGGGGGGATCCTTTCTTGTGTCGTAATGAAATTTATTTAATCTTGTAGCATTTTTGTAGAATCAACGTTTGAAATGTGGTACTTCTTTTTGGCTCACCCTGTATAAGAAATTCTGCAAGGATGCCATAATCCCTGTCAAATAAATCAAAATATACCCCAACCACAAGCCCTGGATTACCAGAGATCTAAAGGAATTGTTTTTTTCAGATAGATAGATAGATACTTTATTAATCCCAAGGGGAAATTCACATAATCCAGCAGCAGTATACTGATAAAAAACAATATTAAAATTAAAGAGTAATAAAACTGCAGGTAAAAACAGACAATAACTTTCAATAATATTAACGTTTACCCCCCCCAGGTGGAATTGAACAGTCGAATAGTGTGGTGTCTCCTCAGTCTGTCATTGGAGAAGGACGGTGACAGCAGTCTGTCACTGAAGCTGCTCCTCTGTCTGGAGATGATCCTGCTCAGTGGATGCAGTGGATTCTCCATGATTGACAGGAGCCTCCTCAGCGCCAGTCGCTCTGCCACGGATGTCAAACTGTCCAGCTCCGTGCCTACAATAGAGCCTGTCTTCCTCACTAGTTTGTCCAGGTGTGAGGCGTCCCTCTTCTTTATGCTGCCTCCCTAACACACCACCACGTAGAAGAGGGCACTTGCCACAACCGTCTGATAGAACATCTGCAGCATCTTAATGCAGATTTTAAAGGACGCCAACTTTCTAAGGAAGTATGGTCGGCTTTGTTCTCTCTTACACATAGCATCAGTATTGGTAGTCCAGTCCAATTTATCATCCAGCTGCACTCCCAGGTATTTATTGGTCTGCACCCTTTGCACACAGTCACCTTTGATGATCACGGGGTCCAGGAGGGGCCTGGGCCTCCTAAAATCCACCACCAGCTCCTTGGTTTTGCTGATGTTCAGGTGTAGGTGGTTTGAGTCACACCATTTAGCAAAGTCCTTGATTAGGTTCCTATACTCCTCCTCCTGCCCACTCCTGATGCAGCCCATAATAGCAGTGTTGTCAGCGAACTTTTGCACGTGGCAGGACTCCGAGTTGTGTTGGAAGTCCGATGTATGTTGGCTGAACAGGACCGGAGAAAGTACAGTCCCCTGAGGCGCTCCTGTGTTGCTGACCACAATGTCAGACCTGCAGTTTCCAAGACACACATACTGAGGTCTGTCTGTAAGATAGTCCACGATCCATGCCACTAGGTATGAATCTATTCCAATCTCTGTCAGCTTGTCCCTAAGGAGCAAAGGTTGGATGGTGTTGAAGGCACTAGAGAAGCCCAAAAACATAATTCTTACAGTACCACTGCCTCTGTCCAAGTGGGAGAGGGATCGGTGTAGCATATAGATGACGGCATCCTTCACTCCCACGTTCTCCTGGTATGCGAACTACTGAGGGTCGAGGGCATGGTGGACCTGTGGCCTCAGGTGCTGAAGCAGCAGCCGCTCCATGATCTTCATCACATGTGACATCAGGGCGACAGGCCTGAAATCATTCAGCTCACCAGGACTTGATACCTTTGGGACTGGGGTGATGCAAGATGTTTTCCAAAGCCTCAGGACTCGCCCCGTTCCAGGATCAGGTTGAAGATGCGCTGTAGAGGACTCCCCAGTTCCAGCACACAGGCCTTCAGCAGTCGTGGCGATACTCCATCTGGACCCGCTGCTTTGCTGGCACGAAGTCTCCTCAGCTCTCTGCTCACCTGAATTGCTCTAATTGTGGGTGGGGATGTCTCTCCTACCTCCCTTTCTACCTCTTTTCTCTCCTTACTCTGCTACTCTGAATTGTATTCTATCTAATAAACTGGTAAATTAAAACCAATTTTTTGTGTACCTTTACATTCTATTGTACTAGGGTTGAAATCAACCCCATTAATTAATTAGAAAATTAATTTTAGAGCTAGTGTTTGATTCTGGGAAAAAATCTTTAAGTTTAGGGATCTGGTTTACAACTGCTTTTGGTATTGTTTGGTTAAGATTAGGACATGTATTTGGGTTAGTGTGTGGAGGAATCATACTCACTTGCTTTCAATACACATATGGCTGCCTGGCTTTTGGCATGTGTATTTCGGCCAGGGTCGTCATTGTCCTTTTCCCCTTGTGTGTTATATTATTAGAGGTAGTGCTTGGTCCCGGCTGGGGGTTAGGGTTAGGGTTAGATCACAGTCAGACCACACCAAAACACTCAAGGCCAACTTAGGAATGCCAATCACCATAACCTTTTGGCCTACCTTTTTTGCTTAGTACTCCAGTTTTTCTTCCAAATGCCAAAGATGTTCAGCTGATTGAAACTAAATTGGTCCTGTCAGAGTGGGCCGGGGTTTGTCCTCAAGTGCACCCACCATGTGAAGGACTCGCAATACGGTCAGGGTTGTTTCCTACCTTGTGCTTGATCAACTCCAGGTATTTATTATCCTAAAACAAAGAAGAAGGACGGTTGGACTGGTACCGTGTCACAGCAGTTGGTATTAGAGTCAACTCATAGTTCCATAGTCCAGGGTCCACAGTCCATTCTGTTTCCACCTTCTCCTCAAGTCCGCACGGCTCTCCAGGTTCTCCGCTTTTCACATTACAAAGAAGTGCAGGTTAGGCTGTGTGAGATGTTCAGCCCGGACACAACCAATCGGACAATGACAGTTCATAAAACACACGCTCTTTATTTAACAAGTGTCCCCAAACACAAGTCCTGCACACACACAGTGTTTCCAGCACCACAACACCCTTCTACAGGCCTTCAATGTCCGTGGGCCGCCTCTCTTCCACCTGTCACGGGTGCTTCGTCCTGCTCCAGCTCCCGACTCTAGTTCCATGACTGTAGGAAGGCGGCCCCCTTTATAGTCACCCGGACGTGCTCCAGGTGCTCGCTGAAGCTCTTCCAGCGGCACTTCCTGGTGTGGTGGAAGTGCCACATGAGCACCTGGAAGAACTCCGGGCGTTTCTGGAAGGTCCTTCCTCTACTTTCCCAGGTGTGGTGGAAGAGTAGATCTCCCAGGTTTTATGAAACTTGGGGTGCCCCATGTTGGTAGCCAGGGGCCCCCACAGGTTTGATCCTCCCTGCTACTTCCCCGTGGTCCCCTTGCCATCCAGGGCGGTTGCCCCCTCGTGGCCAGGGGGGCATATAGATCCCCTTCCGGTCCTTCCAGGCGCCTCGGCTGGGTCTGGCCCCCAGCCTTCTGCCACAGCTGATTGGTCCTGAATCAGTGAGTGTGTTTGTGTGGTGGCCTGGCATTCCATCCTGTATTGCCTCAGTCTCCTGGTCTGCACCCCAGAGACCAGGGTTAGAATAAGAGGATTCAGAAAATGAACACTTTTAAAAACATATTTTGGCTTAAATGTTGTTATCTTTGTTCCTCTCTTAAAATCTTTATGTGCAGCAAAAAGGTTTTACTGGATGTCACAAAATGGGGAACATACAACACACAAAACAGAATAAGAGTAATCCTATTCACAGAGCTAGATGACCAATCTGCCATGGCCCACTTCAGAATTACAATACAGTGGGTACAAAAGACTCTTTGCTTTGGCACAGCACTCCTCTCACCAAGCACAGGCGCAGAGCAATGTGCCGACTCTAAAGGTAACATGCAGGAACAGCTTAGACCACTCACTAAACTGAACGTATGCTGTCTCCCAGGGTCCGAGTGGGTTTATGTGGGTACTACGGATTGCTTCCCACTTCTTAAAAGATGGGCTGCTAGGCTAATCGTCTTTTTATGTCTGTTCCTGCTGTTATACGTTGCATGTGTAATTTCATTAGCTATTACATATATTTTTTTTATTTCTACATACATGTCTGCATGGTGTGAAGACAACAATCTATCTCTCAATGTTCACAAGACAAAAGAGATAATCGTGGACTTCAGAAAATCACATCCTGTCCACATCCCACTCAGCATCAACGGTTTAGATGTGGAGACTGTTAGGAGTACCAAGTTCCTCAGTGTGCACATAACTGAGGAACTTACGTGGACACATCACACCTCATCACTAATCATGAAAGCCCAGCATAGACTACACTTTCTGATGTGGCTGAAGTGAGCAAGTCTTCCCCCTTCCATCCTCACCGTGTTCTGCAGAAGGCACCACTGAGAGTGTTCTGACCGGCTGCATCACGGTCTGGTATGGCAACTGCAACATATCCGACCGCAAGCGCTTGCAAAGGATAGTGAAGACAGCAGAGAACATTATTGGGGTGTCTCTACCTTCACTACTGCACATATTATACAAACATAGTGTCCGCAAGGCCTACAGCATTATAAGGACCTCTTGCACCCCTCACATGGACTTTTCACACTTCTGCCATCCAAGAGAAGATACTGCATCATCAGAGCCAGATCTGCCAGGCTGCAGGAGAGTTTTTACCCCCAAGCTGTCAGACTCCTTAACACCATGCTGCGCCCTGGGATCTTCCACATGGCCTCAACCACCTCGAAAAACAGATTTATACTGTATACATGGAAGCCACTTTCCTGTAAAGACGAGTGTGCATGGAGAAAAGAACTGAAAATCTCCAACTGCCCTTTAAGGATTTTGACACTCTTGATATCCTTCTGCTGTGTAACATTCTGACCTGTCATTGTTTACACGTGTCTTAAACAACTATTATCATACACTGATAATTTCTGTATTATCTATATCTATTATTTTATTTATTATATTACATATCTATTGGCTATATTTATGTATCTAGATTGTATAATACCACACATTGCATCAATGTTCATATTGCTAAATACACGTCAATATTGCTGCTACTTCTTTGTCTTGTCTTTGTACAATGTCTTGTCTTGTTTGCGTTTTAATTTTAAATTTAAATTTTAATTCTATTTTTAATGTATTATTTGCATGACATGTTGTTACTCTGTGGACCCTGAGCTTCACAATTTCGTCTATCTGTATACTTGTATATGGTTGAGATGACAATAAAGTTCACTTTGACTTTGACAATTTCTTAAAACTTTACATACACGATGCCTTTCTTATCTTTTACTGCATTTACTAAGAATATTTAAAGCATATTTAGAAACATTTAAGCTCTTCTTCACTTGGGTGGACCCTCCCTGTTGTTCTGTTTTGTTTTTTCCTCTAACACTTTTTCTGTTTAGACATTGCAGGGATAAGAGCTTGACATATTACTAACATTGCACAGAGATATTCTGTCAAGTGTCTTAGTCTTAACGCCACTATCAGAACACCCACAGCATTGTGTAATGTCAGCCCCACGTCTCAGCAAAAACAAACTTCCTTTTGGGTTGGGCAACCTCACCATCTCAAACGAGGCAGGCCAGCCACACCATCTCGGCTGCTCTGACGATTTTATCACATTAATCTGGACACTTTTTAATCAGTTGCACATTATGTACATACTGTAAAATACAGCTCTCGTTCTTGTGCAAGCTTGTAGATATGGAAATATCAAAATCTGTGCCACGGAAGCTCAGGTCAGACAGGAAAGGACAGAATCGTCGTTCGGTAAATGAAGTAACAATCTGTGCACTGCTTTACGCTTATCACCCACCTCCAGGTGCCTTGCGTATGGATTTTGCATGTTATTCGTATGTTTTGGTATGACACTCCTCCTCTTAAAAGGTTTTAAGAATGCCTGCTATACTTTTCGGTATGAGGGTGCTGTGCTGAGGATCTGCCTGCTTTCCCTCAAAAGGACACTCTTTGTAAGGGTTCTGAAAATAAATATATTATAGGGGTGTAAATAATAAAATATATTAAATGGGTGTACTGGGAGAGTGCTGTCACATGTGCAAAGCACACAGAAATTCTAACTTGCAACAACAAGGGACTACAGAGGTTAACAATTGTAACTGACCAAACCACTCATGCTTGTTGATTTCAATAAAGCTCGTGTCACATTTGGAAACTTTTTCCAGTGATTTCCAGACCTAGCATTTGGGTGTGGTGGAGTGGTTAGGGTTTTGGACTTTAAACCCGGAGGTGGTGGGCACATTACCTGCATTGTGAGGGGGCATCAGTTATGCCACTATGGCCATGTGGTGCGATTCCTCAAGGGTGATCCGGGCCAAGGGGACGCCCATGGCAGATAGAGGGTCATTTCCAGAGTGGGGGACTGGACCCCGTGTCTGCCTGGAGGGTTACCATCTGGGATCCCAAGGTGTTTCATCATGCGGTCGGAGCGGTAACGTGCTGTACCAGTGCATGCTCCCCAACCTGACCTAACCTGATACTGGTGGGTTCAAATCCTGCTGCTGATTCTGTGTGACTATGGTTGATGTTACGTGTCCTGTCAATGCTGGGGTCACTACTACTTTTAATATACAGAACACAAAAAATACTCTTTTTATTTAACAAATTTAGAAAATTAACTACGTCATCCTTCAAAATAGTTCCCCTCTGAATTGACACGCAGCTGCATACAATCCTGCCAACGTTCAAAGCAACTCCGCAGATCATTTTCTGAAAGGCTGATGAGGTTCTCTATCGTTTTTGCTTTCAAATCTTCTACCGACAAAAATGAGTTCCTTTGATCACCGACTTGTGCCATTCAAAGACACAGACATGAGACACACACTCTTCACCATTATCCTCAGTCAATAATTGAAAAGTTTCCATTGCCAATTTCTTAAGTTTCACAAGAAACTTAATGTTAAAACTCACTTTTCGCTCATGCAGTCTGACATTTTCCGAATGAGGGTAAGAAATGTCTATATTTGAACACGCGTCCACTCTTACCAAGTGAAGTGATCGAGCGGAGTCTTTTCTCACTGTGACAAGACAGAACAGGTTCTAGAACCATCTCTTTGTTTCTCCCAACCACGCTTGGTTCCTGAGCTATAGGGTTAGTTTTGTGTTGGACATTGTGTGTGTGCATATACTGTATCTACAGTAATATATATATATGTTATTTTGGAGGAATTAAGTGGATAGAACTGGTGAGCTTTGTTGGCTGAATGGCCTGTTCTCGTCCAGATTGTTCTAATGAAGAAGTCACTTCACCTGGAAAAAATGAAGCATTATAAGTCATCTTGGATAAACGAATCAGTCCAATGAGAAAATAATAATGATTGACCTCATCTTGGAGAATTGGTGGTGAAACCAGTTATTTAACGTGACATACACATCGACTCACTCTGATAAAAATCAAATTAGTCTTTAGTCTTGTGGGTGGGCTCTGTGTGATTGAGAGCTGACAACAAATGACAGCCTATCCAGAAGTTCAAAGCTTATAAAGCAGCAACAAGGAGTAAGGAATATGGGGGGCTTTGGATCTCACAAACAGAAGAGAAGCTCACCGGTCTGATTTCTCGTATTCTGCAACAGAATGGAAAAGAGGAAAAAAAAAAAAAAAATGGGCAGAGATTACAGCTGAACTCGCCACAGCCGTTAACCCTTTGTACCTTTACACCAGCTGGTGAGATGAGAGGTGAAACAGATGCTTGGCAGCAAACATCCTGAATTCACTGCACACAACACAGAACTGTCGAGAGGATGAGTCTACTCAAAGTGCACAAGCCACGAACAAATCCTGAACGACAGACAGCAGTCAACTTGATCTTAGACGCCTTTCAGATGTTGAGGAAAACCCACATGGACAAAATGGAGGCCACGACCTGAACCCAGATACCTGGATGGATGAAGCAGAACCATTAAAAACTGTGGCATTGCTGCCATATTTAAAACAGCCACCACCAGTTCATAACGGATTGCAGTAACGCCTTGTGCTGGTTCATGTTCCAGAAAATGATTAGCAGATAAGTGGACGAGTCTTTACACTAAACGCTGTGAGCACAGGGCGGGCGCTATATAAATAAAACTGATTATTTCTATTATTACAGTCATACTGTGGATGACCAATGGAAAGAAAATGAAAGCTATTCAAATAAAAATGTTTTATTGTGACACAAAATCAGATATGTGGTCTTTGCTGTCTATCTCCTATCCTTCCAGAAACTTCTAAAATAGGACAGGACTTGTCATTGCTTCAGTTGTGTTTGTGACATGCAGAAGACAGCAAGCCTGCAGTACTGGGTGTGCAGAAGCTCGACTATTTCATGTTGACAAAGGGGTAATGCCGTAACGTTTCCTTTGTGTATTAACACATTTCTATGAAACAAACTATTAGAAGTTCTACAAAATAACAGAGAAGTGTGGGAATGATAGGACGATGACGAGATCTCAGCACTCCCAGCATGCCACTCAAAGAATCTGCCGTAAGATGGCTGATCTGTCTTTCACTCAAGCTTCAGGTAACAAACCCCATCGCCCCATTAACACACACACACACCTCTCAGAGCAACTCGTTCAAAATCAAAACCCATCTCACACACTCGCAGTTAAGAATGTTCATTAAGGAGCATATTTTAACTACGGAAATCCTTGTTAAATTAAAACATAGTATTCTAAAAAAAAGTGTTTATACACATACATTCTGTGTATTGTTTAAAGGGGAGAGAAAGACAATTAACGTGCAAAAACAAAGGAATGACGCAGTTCAACTCACTCAGTAAGAACAAAGAGAAATCAAAACACCCAAGACAACGTCTAAGAAGCTCTTTACGGTTTAACCAATCAAATTAAAGTATCAGAACCTCCAAAGCCGCTGCAGAATATGAATGAAACATGTAAACATTAAAATTTCCACTTGCTGCAGGGACATCGAACTGTTGGCTGTAAGTCTGCGTCCCTATTACTTGCCCAGAGAGTCTGGACACGTGATTGTTGTTTTTTTTTACATCCCCCTCGAGCGAACGCGGAGATAGGGAGTGACGTCATCCATTCTGCAGTTGCTAAATTACAAACGCAGCACCCTGAGGCTCTTGTGCTAATCGTTGTAGACTTTAACCTTGTGACGCTGGACAAAACATTACCTGCCTTCTCCCAGTATGTGGATTGTAACACCTGGGGAAATAGAACTATTGGCCTACTGTATGCAAACGTTAAAGACGCATACAGCGCCACCCCGCTGCCTGCGCTTGGGAAAGCAGATCATAGCCTGGTTCTGCTTCTGCCTCACTACAAACCAAGAGCGAAGGAGCTACCTACAACCACTCGATCATTCAGGAAGTGGTCCCCTGAGGCAGAGCAGGCTCTGAGAGACTGCTTGGGAACTACAGACTGGGATATCCTGCAGGGGTCACATAGTGAGAACATTGAGGAATCTGTTGCAAAAAATGTGAGCCGATCTTCGGGGCGGAAGAAGGCCGCCTGCTCTGCAGAGCCGGGGCCGTAAAAGGTGACAGGGGCGGACGCATAGATGATTAGTCACGTGGTCGCGGGAAAGTAAACAGAGATCCCTTAAAGCGGCGGCGGGACAGAAGAAAGTAGGCAGACACAACGATTCAATCAAGAAGGTTTATAAAATGAAATATATACATAAAATAAATAGAAATCAATCAATGATCCAAGAAAAAATAACATGAAATAACTATATACAATAAATATAATATGAAATAACTATATAGATACAATAAATACAAATCAAACAATCCAAGGAACTATATACAAACAAACAATAAATAAATATCAAACAATAACTTTTGCAATAAAAAAAAAACAACTGCCATAACCTGCAGATGAAACCCAAAATTAAAAAATAAAATTGAGAGGAGGAGGCCTGCCTACATACAACGTGACAGTCATTTGCAAAAATTGCCCAAAAAAAAAAAAAAAGGTAAAAACATCTTGAAAAAGGAAGGAGGCCTCCTTGATAACATATAAAGTGGCAGTCATTTGCAAAGATTGCCAAAAAAAAAAAAAAAAGTAAAAACAGCTTGAAAAAGGAAAAAAGGCCTCCTCGTGAACAAAAAAAAAAAAAAAAGAAGAAGCAGCAGCAATGTATGGGCCCATCTACAAAAGTAAGTCATTATTCAATAAATAAATTTTTAAAAATTCTTTAATGGGCTCCCCGCCCGGCACGATTTTGTCTTCTCCCTCCTCTTTTCCTCCAGCCACTCCTGGACACTTCTGCCAGTTGACGTGGAACAAAAGAATCCCCCCCCAAAGCAGCTGTGGCTGAACTGTTTCATTTTTGGATGGCCACAGAGCTGGCAAACATAGGCCTCTACTTTCTTCCTTTGTTTGGGGGGGGGGACTCCTCGTTGGGGGTTGGCTAACAATTGGTGGTGCCACATCCACAGGGCCCCGAGGTCACTGCGTCGCCTGACCGGACAGGTCAGGTGGGTCTGCGTATTGTAACTGTTCTGCAACGGACTGTTTGGGGCCCGTGGGCGTACAGCAGGGGTGGGCTTCGAAGCAAGGGCCGAGCTGGTTGGCAATGGCATGGCCATCTCCAGAGCCCGCTGTACCAGCTCTCTGGTGCGAGCATAGTGCCTACAGGGACAGAAAGCAAAGTAGGTCAGGTAGGGAGGAGAGGGGCATGGTGGATCCCACTTGTTCAGTGTCTATTTACCATTGTGCTAGGGTGCGCTGATTGAGGGGGAATAACTGGATACGTGTCTGGGCCACGAGTACCGGGTTTGTAAGGATGCTTTCCTGTATGCAGATGTAATCACGCATTACAGCTGCCCAGCAGATCACCCTCATGCTGCTGATGGTGGTTCCTTCGGGGTGAACCCTGGACAGCTCTATACAAACGGCCTCCACAAGGCGGCTGCTGTTTGGCATCTGTGCGGCTTGGCCAACCATACACCTACAAAATTTGGGGGGGGGGGGGTGGGTGAAGAGAGAGAGAGAAAGAGAGGGAGTCAGTCAGTCAGTCCTGCCATCGATATCCGATCAAAACAATAAAGGACACGCCAAAGAGGTTGAGCACCCACCATCACAAGCTCTCCACTCCCGGTGTGACACTGGTCTGTGAGTGCTTGCGTCGGAACCTCCTCTTCACCAGTCTTTCCTGGTGGTGTGGCGGGAAGCGAACAGGGAACTTGTTGCCCTCTGGCAATCGTACCCAGAGGGCGATGATCTCCGCCACTTGCTGCTGGTGACACAGCTTCAAGAGACTACAAGCCAGGTTGACCATGTGCTCATAACCCGGGCCAGTGTCAACTCCAAGGCTATTCTGTTGGGGGAAGAGAGCTAAAGTTAGAAAGGGGAACACTCATCAGATATTCCACAGGTATATCACGACTCATCAGGAGAGACTTAAAGGCTCGTGGGACACCCTTTGAATGGCCTCGTCTCCAGGGGAGGTCTCCTGGTCGGCTGGCCCAGACTGTGAGGCACTGATGGCAGGGCGCGACTGGGACTTGTCAGACGACAACGCTTGTTGGGTGAAGTCCTCCTCAAGGCCGAAGAGGGTGTTGTCCAGAGGTTCGTCTACCGGCCTCTGGTCCTCTTGGAAGCCCTCGTCGACACTGTCATCGTCATCATCTGTATCAGTCCCATCCGGAGCATCGGGATCCCTGCCCATCACTTCCTCCAGCACTCGACCGGTCTGCAAAAACAGGTACTGGACACCAATGAACTCACCTGTGAAAAAGAGGGAACTGGTTTAAAATGAAAGAGACACAGACAGACCGACTGACAGGGGCTCGACGCCCGCCTCACCAGTGTACTTCGCAGGCCGGATGTAATCCTCAACCAGCTTCATGTGATGCACAAGTTTGCTCAGTTCATTGAGGGAGTGCTGGAGTAGGCCACTGTAGCAGACCATATCACGGTCTGCTCCCTCCACTGCTTCTGCCGCACGGTCCTCGTTCCACCACGCCAGGCCTGAAAGTGGGCCACGCTGGCTGAAATGCTTGAAAGACACGGTGAGAGAGAAAAATGCAATGCCACCCACTCCCTAGCACTACACATCTCACAAAGAGCAGGTTTCTGGGCACCCTTACCAGGTATGAAGCGGTCCAGATGCAGGTGGAACGACTCCAATATAGTTGAACCTCGCGTACACCTGAACACTGGCAGCGTGATCCCCCCTTTGACCAGCCGCCCAGTCTGCATGTACAGGTGCACGCCAGGTGGGTTCTGGATGCAGTGGAGGTGGCGCCTCTGAGTTTTCCAGATTTCCCAGATCTTTTCGTGGTTCAAAAGCAGGATACCCATGGTGTCAGTGGCGTCCCCAAAGGCCTCCAGCATCTCGTCAATGAGCCGGCCGGTCTCCTCCACCCCATGCATGCGGTGGCAGTGGCGGGCCAGCTCCTTCAATGGGATGTTTCTGTAGCCGGAGCCTTGGGGATCATTCCCCGCCTCACCAGCCTTGGCCTGTCGCAGCCGGGCGACGTCTCCCTGGTCTCACTCAAAGATGCAGAACGAGAGACACGCCATGAAGAGGCTGTATAGTGGGTGGCTCTCCATGGTGACACCCGCCGCAAAGCATCGCATCAGGTGCCACACGTCAAGCCGCACCACTACCTGATCCCACTGGTGGAATAACAGGGACACCTTGCACGGTCCCCCCTGGGAACAGCAGTCTCGGTCCACATAGAGGATGCAGGCCAGCGCCCTCGGTTTCAGCGAGGACACTGATCAATATCTGGCCGTGCTCATTCCCCACGTTGGTCACCCAGGCTGCCGTTCCTGCCGCAGCACCAGTGAGTTTCTTGGTCACCTGAACAATGAAAGGGAGAGTGACGGTAAGTTGGAAGGAAAGAGAGAGAGAGGGAGGGGATGGCGATATTGCTTACCTTCTTTGTTGAGTCCATCTTCAAGATTGAGCCAAAGATGGAGGTGATCCGGGCCTTGGTCTCTTCTAGCCTCGAAGCCACCTCCCTGGCATAGATAGACAGCAACCACTTTGTACCGGGCACCGGGGTCATCCATGGTGGTATAGGCAGAGTCGCAGGTGGCTTGGCACCCGGTGTGATGAACTCGGTGACCGCGAACATGAACTTTTTGGACCGCTTCAACCAGGACCTGGTGTGCTCCTCGAGCAGATATCTGCGCAACCGGTTGGCCCTGTTGCCCAGTGTGCGCTCACGCTTCTGCCCGACAAGCTTTTTGTCGCAGGATAACCTGTGGTAGACAGAACAGAGACGTTAGGACTGCCCGTGTGTGCCTGTCTACCTGTGGAGAGCTGACCCAGCCATCGGAGACTCCTTGTCTGACCTGTAAGTCAAGATAGCTGGAAACTCATCCTGGTGGGTGTGGTGCAGCTGATCCAAAACATCCTGCGACCAGCCCGCCACCTTCTTCCTGCAGCGCCGGCACTCTAGATACTCCATGGCCATAAAGTACCATCCGTCTGTGTCCAGGACCCTCCGGACAATGCTGTAGAGTCCGGCTCCCGACAACCTGTGGCTGCACGCCGTGCAGGACAGTTTGTAGCCCCACATGCGTTACGGCATCCACAGGAAGAACGGGCGCTGAAAAAGGGTGTCGGGCAATGTCGGGGGCTGGAGGTGCAGGTTGCGGGAGGAAACCACCAAAGGTGAAGGTTGGAGGTCATCACGGACTTTCCGTCCTTGCCCCTGGTGAAAAGGACCCGACTTAACCACGTGATGTTCCTTCGGTAGTGAAGTTCTCCAGCCCTCGGGCAAAAGTAGCTGTGTGTGTGTGGGAGAGGGAGAGAGAGAAATAGAGAGACAGAGAGAGATAGAGAGACAGACAGAGACACAGAGAGAGCAAGAGCAACAGAGAAACAAATAAAAAGAGAGAGGAAGAGAGAGAGACAGACAGAGACAGAGAGAGAGAGAGCAAGAGCAACAGAGAAACAAACAAAAACAATCAGACAGGGCCCGTTCCTTTCCCTGCAATGCAATTCAAAGAAACACATCCTTTTAACTCACCTCTCTCCTGGCTATAGACAGCGTTTGCGAAGGCTGCTTTCCCAGATCAGCCGTTGATTGGGAGCGCTGGGATGGCACAGGCCCTCTACTGGTTGCAGACTGGGAGGTAGATGCTTGGGAAGGTTGTTAACAAATTCAAAGAAATAACAGGTTAAACAGAAAAATTGAAGGAGCCACCACCAGTTTCCATGGGTGGCTGTCACTTACCAGCCTCCAACTCCATGCTGGCCGACAGCAGCACGTCATCGGGAATCTCGACGACAGAGGCTGCTGCAGAGAGAGAGGTGGTGGGGGCAACAGTTGTGGTTTTGGGAAGGGGTGAGGTTGCTGCCGCCTTTGTCTCGTCTCTCTGACGCACATACAGCTGGAGCGCTTGCATCTTGGTCCCGACTTTGGTGGTCTGGCGCCAGAGCCATTTGATGTAACTGTGTTGGGGTACAACAGCGGGAATGGTAACAGGTGAACAAATGGAAGCAGGGTCCCACTACCTTGCTGTGCCCTTACCCTCGGACCCCACCCAAAAGTCTCTCACCTCTTGGCCTCCCGACCTTCTGTATTGTAAAGGGCTTCAAACGTCAGGTGTCCGTGTTGCCCGAAGCCAACGAGCCTCTTGCCCTCGTCCAGGGTCCTGGCTGACCCATCTCTCTCCCGTTGACAACAGATGGTCTTCTTCACATCGGGAAAGAGCCAGGCGTAGGACTCCAGGGCGTTTTTATTGCTCTCCAGCAGGCTATCCAACACCTGGCCATCTTCACACTCCCTCAGGTGGGTTGCCAACACCATGACGGCATAGCCGAGATCATGGGTCAGCAACCATTTAAAAGTCTGACCCCGGTACTGTCCAAACTGGAGCTCGCTGGCCTTGTGCACCAGCTTGGAGTCCCTGGTGTCACCACCTGCTGCCCGCACCTGTCTCCTGGCCTGCTCCCTGACCATCTCGGCCGACTTTACTTTGAACACCACAGAGCCGCTCAGGCTGTTTGCCTTGGTGACCTGGACCGCCTCGGCGGAGGCCTTGAGGGTCAGTTCACCGGAGGTCTGGCGGTGGAACTGTGGCACAGGGTTCAAGCTGGATAAATTAAATAAACCAAGAGAAAGTTACAGTTCCACTCCAAAGTTTTACAACACTCGTTTTTCTTCAAATTTAACCAGCTGGAATGTAACGAGTGACCTGAAACAGATCCGCAGGAAACTGGCAGACATTTACATTTAAAGTTTAGGTTCCCCAAAAACTGAAATTAAACGAAATTTCAGAATATTACAAATTGGCCTTCAGGCAACACCTAATAGGTTACAACCTCCATATAGTCTGCACCAAGCGACGTTGCCTCCAACAGAGATAAAATAAAGAGTAACTGAGCATGCAAAAAATGAACAAGGGAACAACAGGATGATAAGCCACCACCTCTGAACAAATTCTATAGGCACCAAGCGCAATATTCCAAAAAGTTTTTTTTTTTTTTCGAATTAACCTTTGTCTTATTTAACCTATGAATACTTACATGTCAACACCGTAGGTGATGTTGAGTCTATTAAAACAACGCAATCAAGCAGTACGTCAATTAAAGAAAGAAACCTTTGTTTTGAGAGGAACATTGCTACTACAAACAAAGACTCATGTAGGAACACTAGTGGCAGCCATGGTAACAGATACCAGAAACAGTTCATTCTGAATTCTGAAAGAGTAAAAGGGACACACAAAAAAATAAATATAATGGTTAGTAATGCCGGGCGGCACGGTGGCGCAGTGGTAGCGCTGCTGCCTCGCAGTTAGGAGACCTGAGTTCGCTTTCCAGGTCCTCCCTGCGTGGAGTTTGCATGTTCTCCCCGTGTCTGCGTCGGTTTCCTCCCACAGTCCAAAGACATGCAGGTTAGATGGATTGGTGATTCTAAATTGTGCTTGGTGGGTGGGTGTGTGTGTCCTGTGGTGGGTTGACACCCTGCCCAGGTTTGGTTCTTGCCTTGCACCCTGTGTTGGCTAGGATTGGGTCCAGCAGACCCCCGTGACCCTGTGTTCAGATTCAATAGGTTGGAAAATGGATGGATGGTTAGTAATACTAATACTGACTTTTTTTAAGGCCTTTAATAACATTACAACAACCTTGTTACACTGCAATTTCCTATTGTTAGCATTATTATTATTATTAATAAACATAATTATAACGCAATTCTGTCCAGACTATTTACAGATATTTATATTACTGAAACCAGTTTGCTAAAAAGAAAAAAGCAATACTTTCATTAATATGTACAAAACAAATAAATTCTCATTAGATTCAACTACATCCGTTTTATTTCACTTCACTATAATCCTTCTGCACTAATAGTAACAGTAATAGTACCATTTTAATAGTACCAGCGGGCCAACTTTAAGATAAAAGTCGAAGCATGACATCGCCGCTTTTAGACGGGGAGGTGGGTCTTTCAGAACAGAAATTGGAATGAGTCTCCTTTCAGCCAGTTAAAATTTACAGAAGAATCGATACAACCAATTAGGAGACAGGCGTTTCCGCAGTGAGCCAATCGCTGCACAGGACTGCTTGTCAATCACCTGAGAAATCAGTACAGATTCGTAATAGAGGTGCCCCGAAGATCGGAAACCTTTGCTCAAAAATACTGACTACATCAACTTCTGTATGGACATTGTAGTTCCAGTAAGAACAGTACGCTGCCATGCTAACAACAAGCCGTGGATTACGAGTGACATCAAGGGCCTTTTGAACCAGAAGAAAAGGGCTATTAAAGGTGGTGATCAGCATGAGCTCAAAGTGCGTACAGAAGGAACTCAGAGTTCAGCTCAGGGCGGCGAAGGCGCAGTACAAGAGAAAGCTGGAGCAGAAGATGTAGAATAACAACATGAAGCAGACAATGGCCGACAGTGAGAGGAATCGCGTTGCCGTCGTCGTCGAAGAACTCCAGGCACTCGATAAACAGATTCAGAAACTCCTGTCCAGACAAAGGTACTTTAGAAATTTGAAGGCTCGGCTGCTGGATAAACCATCCTCGACATCTGAAGTTGACATTACATCAACCCCACCTCGTGCCGCTCAATTCCAAGGACAAGTAAGCTTCACCCCAGCGCCTCGTAGGAGTGATGACGACGCCGATGAAAACCTCGGCGTGTTTCAGCTATGCAGGCGGGGGTTCAAGGCTAGAACACCTCCATCGGCACAGGCGAGCATCTCAATCCAGAACCGGTTCGACCCTCTCCGCGTCCCCAGTTTGCCTTCAAACCCGAGTGATGTAATCGTGGTAGGTGATTCGATTGTACGAAACCTCAATATCACATGCTCTAATTGAAAATCTTTTGTTTCTTGTTTTCCCGGTGCTCGAGTCCGAGATGTGATGAGACGTGCGCCGACCATCTACGAGAAGCTCAAGAGGGCAGTTGGATCCATTATTTTACACGCCGGCGTAAACGACATAAGGCACCAACAGTCGGAGATTCTCAAGGCTGACTTCGCAGCACTAATTAAAGACACGAAGGAGAGGACCACATCGGCAAAGATCTTCATCTTGGGTCCAATACTTCACGTCAGACGATCAAATGAACACTACAGTCGTCTGCTGGGATTAAACAACTGGCTGAAAGGCTTCTGCGACACTCAAGACATTGGGTTCATCGACAATTGGGACCTCTTTTGGGAAAGGCCGCGTTTCTTCAAGCGGGATGGCCTGCACCCGAATAGATTCGGCGCCCGGGTCCTCTCCGAAAACATCGCTAAGGTAATTCGTCAATCTTTGTTAGCAGAAACTAATGCCACAGCAGTTCTGGCGTGTAAAGTAATAATACTAGACCGAATATATATAATTCTGGAGGAATGAAACACACGGGAAGCGTTCAGTCTCAGGCATACAAAAAACTTTATTAACAATCATAGCTCACGACTGCCACCCTTTGGTCACCACCAAAAAGTCATTTACATATATTTATACAAAGTTCACAAATGAGAGCATATTTACATTCATGTCAACCCCCCCACTTGCTCTCATATCGTTACCATCATCAAAAAAAAAAAATTAACTTCTGTTCACATCAAGTACAATCTTCTGTGTACCTTTAATCTCCAAACATAAATGAGGTAAATTTAATCAACTTAAATGTTGTCGTAGGCTTTGTCATTACATCTGCCACCATTTGTTCTGTTGGCTTAGTAAAGTACTGAGACAGTTTACTAACAATAAAACTGAGATCAAGTCTTGTACATGTAGTGAGGTAGATAAGGCTGCCTACAGCCTCTCTGTATTTCCTGACATCTTGCATCATTTCTGCATTACCAGTGTAGCTCAACTTTTGTTCACAGGGTGTCATTCTTGGCTTACAGTGTTGCATATCAAATCTTTCCAGGATTTTTTCCACATACCTCTTTTGTGACATTTTCACACATCCATTGTCTTGCTCAAAATCAATACCAAGAAAATGTTTCAGCTTACCCATGTCTTTCATTTTAAATTTTTCAGTGAGCATTTCCTTTACTACATTCAGTGCGTTTTCATCACTGGCAGCAATAATCAAGTCATCCACCCACACAATCATGATCACTTTCTCAATTCCTGTTTCCTTTGTATAAACACAATGATCAGCCGGGTTCTGCACAAACCCGTTCTCAGTCAGACACTCATGCAACATTTTGTTCCAATTTCTGCCCGATTGTTTTAGTCCATACAATGACTTTTTCAATTTATACACCAGTTTCTTATTTGTGCCACATTTGACCTCATAACCCTCTGGCTGTTCAATGTAGATCTCACAATCTATTGGTGCATGTAAATAACCAGTTTTTTACATCCATCTGATGTAAGATTAGGTTTTCCTGTACTGCTTTCTGCATTAGCACTCTGATGCTGGTTATATTGACAGTAGGAGAGAATGTCTCCTCGTAGTCAATTCCCATTTTTTGACTATATCCCTTGGCCACAAATCGTGCTTTGAATTTGTCAGACCCATCAACGTCTTTCTTAATTGTATACACCCATCTACCCCCCACTGCTTTCTTACCCTCAGGTAAGCTGGTTAGGGTAAATGCGTCATTATCTTTCAGGGATTGCATTTCTTCATCCATTGCATTACACCACTCCTTTGAGTTTGGTGAATGAACAGCTTCCCTGAATGAGAGGGGTACATTACACATCACTCTGTAGCAGAAATCAATGTTAGACAGAACTTGGTCATCACTCTCTTCTCCCAATACATAATCATTTAAATAAGCAGGTCTCTTTCTTACTCGGGAGGGGTATTGCTTGGATTCACTAACAGTATCATCTGCCTGTGTTTGGTCTGTTGCCTCAGGACTATCTACTGGAACCTGATCCTGGACGTGCCCAGAACTCACACCAGTGTTTTGCCTGGTCTTGCTAACCCTGTTCGACATTTTCAAATCATCAATGTCAGTCTGAGTTTCCCGCTCTATAATAGTCTTAGTCGCGAATTTTAATAACCTGTGCTTCTGCACCTTCCCATTTTCAGGATAGTAAACCATGTAAGCCGGACTATTTTTGTCGTACCCAACAAAGATTCCCTTCTCACATTTTGAATCAAGCTTTCTCTTGTCCTGTTTATAGGCATAACACACTTACCCAAACTTTTGCATCCTAGAGAGGTCAGGGCACCTTCCTGTCAGCATAAAGTAAAGTGTTTGTTCTGTACACCTGTTGAAACATCTGTTTCTTATTACAGCTGCCGTCTGTACTGCATATGTCCACAAATCTTTTGGTAATTCACTCTCTATCAGCATACACCTTGCCATGTCAAACAATGTCCGCCAATTTCTCTCAGCAGTACCATTCTGATGGGGCGAGTATGGAGCTGAGGTCTCATGTCTAATCCTATTTTTGCTGAGTAGTGCCTGGTAATTCTTCCCTGTGAATTCTGTGCCGTTGTCTGATCTAAGGCATTTAATGTGCCCATATGGGGCAGTATCAGCAAGAAATTTTTCTGTTGCAGATGTTCTGTCACTCTTATTTCTCAAAAAGTACACAAAAATCGTACTGGAAAAATCATCAGTGAACGACAATGCAAATCTGTACCCATCTCTAGACTCTGGGTCTATTGGTCCAGCAAGATCGGTGTGCACCAACTCAAGAGCTGTTTTGGCTCTTACATCTGGCTCTCTGTTACGTGTCTGGACAAATTTTCTCTGGATACACACCTCACAGTGCAGTACTGATTTGTCTGGTTTACCTTAGATTGTCATACCATTAACAACTCCCTGTAATTTCTGAATGTCATCATAATTACAATGCCCCAAAATATCATGCCATGTCTGCATGTCATGACAGCTCTTACATTGATCATCACATTCATCATTTACTGTTTGTAAATAGTATAGTCTGTTATGTTCATGAATGTGGAGTTTTGTACCGTCTCTGTGTTGGAGGATGTCTTTTCCTTGCTTAAAGATAATAGTTGCTCCGTTGGAAGTAGCTGCTTTCACAGAAAAGATATCCTGCGGGTAGGAGGGGATGTACAACGCCTGTCTCAATGTCGTGGTGTGGCGCTGTCCATCAAACAGAGCTCTGCATCACCTCTGCGCTCCGCGACTCCATGGCACCTCATGCCATCGGCCAGCTCTACACAGTGCGTCTCGGCTTGGAAACTATCGTCGAACGTCTTAAACTTTGTTATATCCGTGACGATATGTGAGGTTGCCCCGGTATCGACCATCAGATCAGTCATATTCATGTCGTGTCTTGGTTGGACCCCGCGCTTCTGTCGCTCATTCGGAATGCATATTCCTTGCCGCTCATCTCCTCTGAAACTTGTCTCGCGTTGTCGCGTCGCTGTTTCCGTCTGCAGTTTGCGTCTCGGTGTGTGGAGTTTTTACACCAGCTGCACCATTGTTTGCGTTGACATGCTTTTGCCTTGTGTCCTTTTAGACCACATCTGAAACACACTATATCCGTACTCTTGGTTCCCCGGTCACTCGTACTCACCGAAGCAGGTTTCGCACTTGGTTGCATTTGCGCTTTCATCACGTTGTCGTCGGACGTTGTGGCGCGCATCTTTTCAGTGTCTTCATAACTCCGTAATTTAGTTTTAAATTCCGCAAAAGGAATTGTCACTTCACTTTGCGTAATATGGATCGCGAATGGTTTGAATGATTCTGGCAGTCCCTTTAAAACCATTGCTACTAATAGTCCATCGCTCAATGTTTCGCCTGCATTTCTTAATGCCGTGATGGCCGTCTCCGCATGTATGACATACTCAGCCACACTTTCGCTACTTAACTTTCGGAGTGAGGTCAGTTCTGTGTACAGGCTAATTACACGTGGCTTTCCTTTACCTGCATAATAGTCTCTCAGAATCTTTAACGCTTTTCGTCCATTGTCCGCTGCTTCTCGCATCACCAGCGATAAACTCTTATCATCGAGGAACTGGATTAATTCAGCATATGCCTCCGCATTTTTCTCCTCGGCCTCGTCTTTGTCCTCAGTGGGCTCTTTTAAAATTGTATCTTTTAGACCTTGCAACCGAAGATGGCCCAAAAATTTTGTCTCCCACAGCTCATAGTTCTTTTCATCTCCATCAAAAATTAGCCGAGACCATCGATTACTTGACTCGGCGACCCGTCTACTCATGGTTCTAGTATATCACACAAACTCTCACCGGACACGCGGTACGTTGCGATGTTTCTTTCGGCGAGTAAAAGAAACACTCTGGGCCCATAACCTGTTAGCAGAAACTAATGCCACAGCAGTTCTGGCGTGTAAAGTAATAATACTAGACCGAATATATATAATTCTGGAGGAATGAAACACACGGGAAGCTTTCAGTCTCAGGCATACAAAAACCTCTAAAAAAAAAAAAAAAAAAAAAAAAACAACTTTATTAACAATCTTAGCTCACGACTTCCACCCTTTGCTCACCATCAAAAAGTAATTTACATATATTTATACAAAGTCCACAAATGAGAGCATACAGTAATCCCTCCTCGATCGCGGGGGTTGCGTTCCATGCCCCCCCGCGATAGGTGAAAATCCGCGAAGTAGAAACCATATGTTTGTATGGTTATTTTTATATATTTTAAGCCCTTATAAACTCTCCCACACTGTTTATAAATATTCCCCGTAGAGTTATACAGCATAATCCCTTTGTATTCTCTTAGATATTAGGTAAGATTCATTGAAATTATGTATATAAACACACTGTTTATATACAGTAAAACCTAAATATTATTTTAAATATATTGAGCGTCTCCGATATCACATATGTTACAGCCATTACGATAGACAGGCCACCAGCAATAAATACGTACAATGCAAGAAAAATAGTATACAGTAAATGTGTGTACTGTGACACTAAACGTACGTACATGTACTAAGCACTGTAAGAAGAAAATTAATTATGGTTACTCACCAACAATGACACGATGACTTGTCCGATAACAATTAATTAAATTTTACTGCACAACAAAGGAGAGCGTTACAGCTCTCTTCTAAAAGAGCCTCTTCAGGTGATTGTGTAGCACTGCCGTTGTTCTTCTTCTGGCAGTCTTCAATCCAAATCCCTAAAGCAGATTCCATCCAGACTACTGCCTTATTACATCCACTTACAACTCGTTTTGCACCCTGGTTAAAAGGACACTGCGGCCGTAGATCTTATATTCCTTTCTACATTTTAAATAAAAAGAATCGTAACCTTCAACAAATCCAAAACGTTTACCTTTTCGGCAATCGTTAACATCTTCTTCTTGCGCTTGGGCACGGCCCCTGAAGCAGTAGCAGATTGTTTTGGAGCCATAATGAAGGGCTTGACTATGCACAAAGATAAACACAAAAGAACACAACTCTTTACACAGCGAAACACGTTGATGCTGAATGAGCGAGAGGAGACTTCCTGGTTAACAATGCATTCAGCACGCCAGGAACTCAACTGCGTACTCTGGTTGGTTAGCTTCTCAGTAAAGAGAACTTAACTGCGTACTCTGATTGGTTAGCTTCTCAGCCATCCGCCAATAGCGTCCCTTGTATGAAATCAACTGGGCAAACCAACTGAGGAAGCATGTACAGGAAGTAAAAAGACACATTGTCCGCAGAACCCGCGAAGCAGCGAAAAATCCGCGTTATATATTTAGTTATGCTTTCATATAAAATCCGCGATAGAGTGAAGCCACGAAAGTCGAAGCGCGATATAGCGAGGGATTACTTATTTACATTCATGTCAACAATCTTGACTGTCTATTTCTACTTTAAACCCCTTCCGTAATGCTACTGCTTTGCTAGGACATAATGGCTTAACAAAGTCTTCTGTAAAAGTGCACAACATTAATAATCTAATAACCAATCTTAATACACGTAAAAAATCTAGGCAGTGCGGCATAAACACCAATAATTTAATTGCAATTACTACATTAGATCAACAATGCATTAAAACTATAAAAACAGATTGTAGATTACATAAAAAATACACACAGAGCGGCGCTAACAAAAATAAGTTTCTGTTCCAGATACCAATAACGCGCATAGAACTCAGCTCTGCCCCGCCAAAACATTAAATATGCCACTATTAAATGTTAGAGCTTTAATTAACAAGACGTTTTTTTATCAACGATCTTATTAGTGGGAGAAACATTGATTTTATTGCACTAAGTGACACGTGGCTTAACTCAGACGGCGCGGCTGTTTTAATCGAATCTTCGCCTCCAGATTACAGTTTTACTCGAGCCGATCGCCAGGGAAAAAGGGGGGGGGGTTTTGGCAAACATTTACTCGAGCCGGTTAAAGTGCAAAGATGTTAGTTTTGGTAAATTTAAGTCATTTGAGTTTCTCGCCGTTGTTATTCATGGAGGTTCTCACGTTCTAGTATTATCCGTGTATAGACCTCCTAAATTTAATGCGTCTTTCTTTGAGGAATTCTCAGACTTAATGTCAATTTTAATTACGAACTATGACGCACTCTTAATAGTCGGCGACTTTAACTTTCATATCGATAATCAGTATGACCTAAAAGTAAAGGAATTCATGAACCTCTTGGACTCTTTTGATTTGAGACGCTCGTTAATCAACCTACACATAAAACAGGTCATACGTTAGACTTAGTAATTACCAAAGGACTAAAAGTTAAAGTGAAACAGATCATTGATATTGGTCTATCAGACCACTTTCTTCTGCTATTTAATATAGAAACAATGTTAAAAAACATTCATGAGAAACATATTGTTAAACGCTTCTTTGACTCATCAGCAGCTTTAAAACTTACAAACATTCGAAGCAATCAGTCCGTTTATAGTGCCAACTATAATAGCGAGGATAATGTAAATAGTAAGGTGGAAACTTTAATTCTAAAGTAAGAGCTGCTGATGACATAGTTGCACCTGTAAAGACAGTTAAAAAATCTTCTAGCATTGTTTTACCATGGAAGACCCAAAGAGTGTCTGATTTAAAAAGAACATGTTGTAGAGCTGAGCGTAAATGGAGAAAAACTAAACTAACTACCCATTATGAGATATTGAAGGTTAAAATAACAGAATACAATAACACAGTCCGTCTTGAGAGGTGCTGCGATTTCTCCAAGATTATAAATAACAATGCTAGTAATCCCAGAGTCTTATTTTCTACAATTGATCGTCTGTTAAGCCCAGGTAACACAAAGGAATGCCCCCAAAATACTTCCAGTGAAACCTGTGAGAACATTCCTGTATTTTTCAATCAAAAAATCAATGATATTAGAAATAACATAGGAGGATCCACGGTGTTGGGGAGATGTACTAAGCGGTGATCGGAACTAATTAGTTCACGCTTTTGTTTTCAGTCGCTTATATTACTGTAACGCACTCCTCTCAGGACAACCCAAAAAAGACATAAATCATTTGCAACGAGTGCAGAATGCAGCTGCTAGAATTCTAACTAGGAAAAGAAAATCCGAACACATTTCTCCAGTTTTGATGTCACTACACTGGTTACCTGTGTCATTCAGGATTGACTTTAAAATTCTGCTTATGGTTTATAAAGCCTTAAATAATCTCGCTCCATCTTATATATCGGAATGTTGGACACCCTATATTCCAGTTCGTAACCTTAGATCCTTAAATGAGTGTCTCCTTACAATTCCAAAAGCTAAACTTAAAAGAAGTGGTGAGGCAGCCTTCTGCTGTTATGCACCTAAAATCTGGAATAGCCTGCCAATAGGAATTCACCAGGCTGATAACGGTGGGGCACTTTAAACCACTGCTGAAAACACGTTACTTTAACTTGGCTTTCTCATAACTTCACTGTACTTAAAATCCTGATACTCTGTATATCCAACTCATTATAATAACTATTCATGGTGGCTCTAAAATCTGTACTGACCCCTACTCTCTCTTCTGTTTCCTTTTCCAGTGTCCTTTTGCTGGTGGCTTGCGCCACCACCACCTACTCAAAGCACCATAATGTTCCAACAATGATGGATGGACTAAAAGCCAGAAGTCTGTTTGACCATTAACATCAAGTGACTCCATGTGAACCCTAACTACAAAGAGGACTATTTCATTTATGTTAGGTAGAATGCCCAGAGGGGACTGGGCGGTCCCGTGGCCTGGAACCCCTGCAGATTTTATTTTTTTCTTCAGCCGTCTGGGTTTTTTTTTTTTTTGTATTTTCTTTCCACCCTGGCCATTGGACCTTACTCCTTTTCTATGTTAACTAATGTTGTCTTATTTTAATTTCTTATTTTGTCTTTTATTTTTCTTTTCTTCATTATGTAAAGCACTTTGAGCCACTTTTTGTATGAAAATGTGCTATATAAATAAATGTTGTTGTTGTTGTTATTATTAAAGCTCACATTGCAGACTTTTCACACGATGTACTCTCATTACACTTTTTATGCATGGTCCCCCCATTTCAGGGCACCATAATGTTTGGAACATTGGCGTCACAGGTGTTTGTGGTAACTCATATGTGTTTGATTGTTTCATGAGTGTAAGCATATGACGTCTAGGCTTGTCTCAACCTAAAGACTACCTTTGGAGTCTACAGTTCCCATTAATCATCTTGAAGACAAAAGCTGTGCCAATGAAAGTCAAAGAAGCCATTACAAGGTTGACAAACAGGAATAAAGCCATTTGAGACATCAGTAAAACCTTGGGTGTACCTGAATCAACTGTCTAGAACATTATTAGGAAGAAAGAACGCAGTG
>JANRMT010062856.1:10689293-10700714 GCA_026402145.1 Polypterus bichir lapradei
ATGTTTCTAAATATGCTTTAAATATTCGTAGTAAATGCAGTAAAAGATAAGAAAGGCATCGTGTATGTAAAGTTTTAAAAAATTGTCAAAGTCAAAGTGAACTTTATTGTCATCTCAACCATATACAAGTATACAGATAGACGAAATTGTGAAGCTCAGGGTCCACAGAGTAACAACATGTTGTGCAAATAATAAATTAAAAATAGAATTAAAATTTAAATTTAAAATTAAAACACAAACAAGACATTGTGCAAAGACAAGACAAAGAAGTAGCAGCAATATTGATGTGTATTTAGCAATATGAACATTGATGCAATGTATGGTAAGTAGTATTAGGCAGGGGGTTTCTGTCAAACTGTCAATCAAAATGATTAATGACCTTTAAGCCCCGCCCCTACCGGAAGATCCACCCCTTATGACATCATACCGGAAGCCCCACCCCTATGACACAATACCAGAAGTCCCGACCAGTCGCCCCCGATGACATCACACTGGAAAGTCCCAGCCCCTCACATGACCTAGCCCTGCCCCTTTGGTACTGCCCCCTGGCGGCAGATTGGTGAAGGGCACCCAGTCCCCGCCCAGACTCCGCCTTGAACCATCCCCCAGCACCTGATTGGTTAAGGAAACTGTCAAGGGCATTTTGATGGATGTCTGCCCCCTCCTTGAACTCACCACCATCCCACACCCACTTCCCAGCCCCCCTCTCCTGAAAAACAAGCCCGGGCATGTTACAGCCTTTACCTCGACAAGCACAGACAAGCCCAGGGCATTTCCTGACAAGTCCAGGCAGGTTGCTGCCTTGGCCCTGGACAAGTCCCAGCAGGTTTCCATCCATACATTGTCGGACTGAAGGGTCTGCCTCGGCCCCTGACGGCTGGCCTCCTCACACTTCCCAGTCCCCACCACTTCCCTGCCAGTTCTGAAAGTGCTGTATAAAAAGCGAAGCATCTTCTTCGGTTCTATGATTTTAATATGAACATGAAATTAAAATATCTATCTCATCTTTGCTTTATGACTTGCAGCTCCAGGCTTTTTTGCCCATCTCACAGACAAACTGTCTTCCCAGCCACTTCAGAAAGGGCGGTATAAAACAGCGAAGCAATTAATAAAGACTCTGACCAGGAAATGGAATCTAAGCCCGAGGTCCCAGCATTCCAGCCGGGCCGAGCTACCTTATAACCTCTCCTGCTTTGGGTAACAACCCCTGTATCTATTATTTAAAATATCTATCTCACCTTTGCTTAATCTAAGTAAAGCTGCTTTTTCCATCTCACAGAAAATCCTCAAGCAGCAGTTTCCCAGAGAGAAAGACCAAATGGCATGTGGCTGAGACATGCTCTGAGCCCCCCGACAGCCCCTGAGAGCATTTCTCAGTCAGCTTTTAACAGACCCCCTGCAAGCAGGCCCTGCTCTCTCTCTCTCTACACACAGAAAGGAAAGTCTGTGCGCGCCCACTCCTGACGCCTTCATAGCGCTGACAAGGGGCTGGTCTCCCCCCTCCTGCTTGTGAAATGCCTACTCTTTTGAAACGAACTCTCTCTGTATGGAGCCGCCTGTTTTTAAAAGGCTGAGATAACGTTACATTTTTACTTTATAAACTCTCATTTGGATATCCGGTTAGAGACAGACTGCAGGAGCTTACTGTAACGGTGTTTTCATTCATTTCGCTAAATGTAATTATTTTAATACAGAATAGTAACCCAAAATCCGGATGATTTTAGACATGTGAGTAATATAATTAAGTTATTTTTAAAAGTAACCCCATACCGCACAAGAGAAACAGATTCCACGTGTGTTTTAGGATTTGCTGCGGTCAGTTATTATTAATTTTTTGCTTAGCTCATTTCTATCACCTAGGAGCCTTTTGACAAAGGAAAACTCTGTAAGTACACTTGTGCATTTAAACGGAGATTTATAAGAAAGCACAGGAGGCTATAGTGAGGTGTGCTGGTTTAACTAGATGCAGGGGATGTAAGAAGCGATTTTCTGCACCTCCGAAGTTCATCGAACTAAAATCATGTTTTTAAAATCAGCAGCTTTAGCTCGTGCTAGTGACCTCATAAATGGGAGGCAACAGCTCAGCACGCTTGTATAGCTCACAAAATAGCAGAGCTAATTACTCTTTCTGCTTAAACTAATTATCAAATATTCAGGTAATTCTTAATTAAACACTAAAGCATAAGTGAACAAAATACATTTTCAGTAGCCAAATAAAACGACCAGTAGCTTTAACATGAAAATAAAGCATCTTTAGAAAATACAGCATCTAAAAGCATCTTTGTAAAGGTCCGCTTTTATAAGAAAAATCCTTGTTTCCAAAAGAGTTCTGCCCATTTTTCCAACAGTTTTCTTGACTGATCTTTGGAATCATCAGTGCCTTTCTGATCACATCCACCCCAAACATAGCATATAACTTAATTTCTGTACTCATTGTAAATGATAATAGCCAGTATAAAGTCCCTAAAGGAACTGGAGACATCTGATATCTTCTACCATATATCTTTTCTTGCCAGCCCAAGTCATTCAGATTCTGCTTACAACACAAATGTATGATTATTTTTTCTCAAATGGCCAAATCTTTGGCATGCTAATCATGAAAAAATAAATACATAAATAAATCAGATTTTATTCTCATGACACTTTATTTGCATATTTTATTATACCTACTTAACTTTTATCGACATTTATCTATCTCTATATTTATTTTTCTAGTATCAGAATGTAGTTTAAGTTCATTTGTTTTCAATAGATGTATTTTTCATATTTTCGATTCTTGTTTTCTTTTTTTCACATCTTCGAGTCCCCATTTTGTTACTTCGCGCCCCCTAGCGGGGTCCGTCCAGAGTTTGAGAACCACTGTTGTAGGGTTTTATTTGTAAAACACTCTGCGGCATTTCAAGCTAAGTTAGATTCCCTTGTTTATTCAGCCGTCCATCGGTGTTCCATTTTTGTTATAAATTGCATTTAGTCTCTCTTTATTTACTAAACATTTTATATGATGATTAGAAAACAGTTATCTTGTTCAGGCTTTTATTTAAAACAGCATCTTTTTCATCAACAGGTTATAACCACTTTGGTACTCAGGGGGCTTTGTATAATACAAAGTTTTAGAAATTCTGTTAATGCTTGGTAATAGCCTTCCATTTTACAGCAGTTATGAACCCCTGAAAATAAGAACGGTTATAGTAGGGTATAGGAGCCTGTACACTATAGTGCTGATGATTAGGCTTATTTAGGACACGTTAGGCCAATCAGAATGGAAAATGTTTTTAGTGAATAGTTACATCATATTTATTATAAGCGTCAGCACAAGGATTATAATTTTACTAAAACAGTGAGGGTTATTCTTTCTTTTTGTTAGCCCAGGTGACATAGGACAGCTGTCATTGAAAACTGATTTTCCCCTCTGTTTGTGAAACTTTTGTTTCAGCAGCATTCAGGGTCAAGGGGACGTAAGTTTGAACTGTGATTCCAAGTGTCTGCAAACGTCTTGAATACGAGTCAAAAGACCAGGGTTTGTGCAGGGATCATAGTCAGGGGCAGAGTTAAGCTAGACATTATTATTCCAAAATGAAACATTGACTCGCCCATATCACGAAGATAAGATAGTAAAAACTAAAATGTACAAATACTAAGTCACAGAGGAGAGTAAAAAACTTCTTAAGACTGGATCAACAAGGGATCACCCCAAGCTCACCGCACACTACAACAGAACCTACGTGTTCTGCGATATATTATCAGCTAAACTGTCATCTATTTAGGCAGCTCCATGGGATTGCAAAGAGTTGGGGAAAACATTATTTAACATCGGCTAGTATGAGGCTAATTAACATTAGCCGGTTATTGTTAGAATCTTATCTGGCACTAAAAG
This sequence comes from Polypterus bichir lapradei, assembly GCA_026402145.1. Lineage (NCBI taxonomy): Eukaryota > Metazoa > Chordata > Cladistia > Polypteriformes > Polypteridae > Polypterus > Polypterus bichir. The sequence continues at coordinate 10,693,168 of JANRMT010062856.1, forward strand.
TGAGGCTTGTGTTCCTCCTGATTCAGGAAGAACATTAAATATTGGAGTTTAGAATATGAACTAGACTGGTAGTCTTGATGGTAAGGACATTTGTGCCAAAATAATTAAATAAATAAAGTTAATTATGAAGTAAATAACCAGATGAAAAGTGGAGTTATAAAGGAGTGATTACAATTTGAAAAAACTGCCGGGATGTATAAAAAACATTGACAGGTGACAAAACCAGCACGAAAAGAAACCTTTTGAAATAAATAACACGCTTTTTTTACATGCGCAGTCTGGAATAGTCTGAATATTTCTTAAAGAGTTCATTTTTAAATAAAACTTAAAAAGGCAAATTAAAAATATTAAATATTATACCTGAATAAAACACAGAAGTATCATTTAATGATATCAATTAGGGTTAAGTATTATCAAGCACTGGGATCTATTTATAAGGTTTATTTAATTTAGTTATAAACAAAATGATTGTTGGCATTTTGCTTTGAAATTAACAATAGTTTGATAGAGCTTTAAGAATCTGAGTGCAAGACAAACCTCTACACTCTATAACAAATGTTGTTGCTCCAATAGGAGTATCTCGGATCTCTGTTTTATTTTAACCTTTTGACAAGAAGCCCCTGGTCAGGTAAATATACCACCTATATTGAAAATAAACAGCGCCGACATGCTAACTAAATACTGCGGATGACCAATGGAAAGAAAATGAAAGCTATTCATATAAAAATGTTTTATTGTGACACAAAATCAGATATGTGGTCTTTGCTGTCTATTTCCTATCCTTCCAGAAACTTCTAAAATACGACAGGACTTGTCATTGCTTCAGTTGTGGTTGTGACATGCAGAAGACAGCAAGCCTGCAGTACAGGGTGTGCAGAAGCTCGACTGTTTCATGTTGACAAAGGGGTAATGCTGTAACGTTTCCTTTGTGTATTAACACATTTCTATGAAACAAACTGTTAGAAGTTCTACAAAATAACAGAGAAGTGTGGGAATGATAGGACGATGACGAGGTCTCAGCACTCCCACCATGCCACTCAATGAATCTGCCGTAAGATGGCTGACCTGTCTTTCATTCAAGCTTAAGGTAACAAACCCCACCACCCCATTAACACACACACACCTCTCATAGCTAGTCATTCAAAATCAAAACCCATCTCACACACTCGCAGTAAAGAATGTTCATTAAGGAGCATATTTTAACTACGGGAATCCTTGTTAAATTAAAACTAGACCATAGTATTTAAAAAAACAGTACTAGTACACATATATTCTGTGTATTGTTTAAAGGGGAAAGAAAGACAATTAACGTGCAAAAACAAAGGAATGACGCAGTTCAACTCACTCAGCAAGAACAAAGAGAATTCAAAACCCCCAAATCAACGTGTGAGGGGCTCTTTACGGTTTAACCAATCAAATTAAATTATCACAACCTCCAAAGCCGCTACAGAGTATGAATGAAACATGTAAACATTAAAATCTCCACTTGCTGCAGGGACATCGAACTGTTGGCCGTAAGTCTGCGTCCCTATTACTTGCCCAGAGAGTTTGGACACGTGATTATTGTCATTGTTTACATCCCCCTAGAGCGAACGCGGAGACAGCGAGTGACGTCATCCATTCCGCAGTTGCTAAATTACAAACGCAACACCCTGAGGCTCTTGTGCTAATCGCTGGAGACTTTAACCTTGTGACGCTGGACAAAACATTACCTGCCTTCTCCCAGTATGTGGATTGTAACACCTGGGGAAACAGGACTATCGGCCTACTGTATGCAAACGTTAAAGACGCATATAGCGCCACCCCGCTGCCTGCACTTGGGAAAGCAGATCTTAGCCTGGTTCTGCTTCAACCTCACTACAAACCAAGAGTGAAGGAGCTACCTACAACCACACGATCATTCAGGAAGTGGTCCCCTCAGTTTGGAACTACGGACTGGGATATCCTGCAGGGGTCACATAGTGAGAACATTGAGGAGGTTGTTGCAAAAAATGTGAGCCGATCTTCGGGGCGGAAGAAGACCGCCTGCTCTGCAGAGTCGGGGCTGTAAAAGGTGATGGGACGGACGCATAGTCGATTAGCCAAGTGGTCGCGGGAAGGTAAACGGAGAGCCCTTAAAGCGGCGGCGGGACAGAAGCAGGCAGGTAGGTAGGCACACACAACGATTCAATCAACAAGGTTTATAAAATGAAATCTATACTAATAAACGGCAAAGCCCTCACTCACTCACTGACTGACTGACTGACTCATCACTAATTCTCCAGCTTCCCGTGTAGGTAGAAGGCTGAAATGTGGCAGGCTTATTCCTTACAGCTTCCTTACAAAAGTTGGGCAGGTTTCATTTCGAAATTCTACGCGTAATGGTCATAACTGGAAGCTGTTTTTCTCCATTTACTGTAATGGAGATGAGCGTGAAACCCGTGGGGGCGGAGTTTCGTGTGACATCATCACGCCTCCCACGTAATCACGCAGTAGGTAGAAAACCAGGAAGAGGCCCAAAAAGCGCTGAAGAAAACATGCATTATATAATTGAGAAGGCAGCGAAACAATAAGAAGCGAGCGAGTGACATATACAACCATATTCATGAGTTCTGCTACTTCGGAAACAAAGCACAGTGTAAACCTACAGTTTAAATTAAGTTCATAGACAGGCTGCCGCTAGCGTTTGTAATTTAGTGCCTGCCCATATAAGGCCGTCCGTCAGCGGCAATCCAATAGAAACACTGCCACGGGTAAATATTCACGGGTGAAGGACTGTGCTTATGCAGAGGAAGATGAGATGGTCATGGTGGTGTTTGGCACAAACTCAGCGAAACTGCGAGAGAAAGTTTTAAGTGCCGGGACTTAGGTAACAATAGATACAACCATGGACATAGCACGACATGGCACCAGCACAGCTGGGAAACTTCGATGCATGTACACTGAGCGGCTCACGTGAACTGACGCAGTGCACAGACAAAAAGCAACAGTTCCAAAGAGCGCTGAACAAAAACCGAATTACACAATTGAAAAGGCAGCAAAAAAATATGAAGCGTCTGATACATACAAGCATATTATTCACTAGCAAAATACCCGCGCTTCGCAGCAGTGAAGTACTGCCTTAAAATTTTTATTAAGAAGAAAATTAAACCTTTTTAAACTGAGGGAAAATATACCAATAATTATTTGTTAAGGATCTCTTTGTATGCCACATTGTCAGTTCGGCCCTCCAGTTGCAATATGACCAAGCTGTAGCTGTGCGCTGAGCTTACTCTTGAGCATGCAACGTACAGTTGGCCATGTGAACAGTAATCTTGTTTCAAATCTCACAGCTTGGATTGCTGCTGTCATAATCAGTTTGAGTTTCATGGTTTGTTTCAGTTACGACAGTATTTGTAGGACTTGTGTTGAAGAGACATTCGGCATCTGTCAAGCGTTGTAAGTATACAACCAGTTTCATTGATAACTTCACATCCAGCTTTTGAGAGTTTAAACATTTCTAAACATCAAAGTGTCCATTACTGAAATCGTCACCTGTGAATCTAAGATGTTTAAGAGGTATTGGCGGTTGTCCAAAGGTGTAAAATATTTGGCCATTTCGGTACACTTAAGCATTTCACTCTTCTAGTGCTCCTGTGTAGTATAATTATCTCCTGTACCGTCATCAGTCCACACCTTGAACCTGTCCCAGTCATTCAATACATAAGACACAATGTTCCTCCGGATATCAATAGTGAGCCTGATATGGCTGTGCAATATGTAACAAAGAGAATGGAAAAGGCAGGTGCCATCTCCGGGCATGGAAACCACTTGGTAAGTGACAGTTCTTTGATCGATGGTGATTACCTCGATAGACATGTTAATGGGGGTACGTTTGGAACGATAAAGGAAATGGGTACCTGAACAATATAAAGTAAGTCTAAAATACCTATACAATAACTATAATCGTAATAAATGAACAATAAAACAGCGGAGAAGCCGTGGATTAAATAAAAAGGCTGTAGTTATCAGCAGGGAGACGTGAATACTGTGGCGAAGCAAGGAAGGGAATGTAGAGACTGGAGCGACAGACGGCCTTATATAGGCAGGCAGCCAACAACGTGGGAGGCGTTGGGATCGGGGACCCAACGCCGCCTCACACGGTGACCGAGCTGCAGGCTATGGACGTATATATGTACGTAAGTAGGATTCAGTTAGCGTTGGGAACCCGCGTACCAAATTTCTTGAAGATGGGCCCATAAGTAACAAAGACCGTTGAAAAGTTCAATATGGCAGCCGACAGAGGCATCATATCACCGAAATAAGTACCAAATTTCAGCCTTCTACCTATGAATAAGAAAGTTCAACATGGCGGACGTTGTTGACCGTTATGACTGTTACGCGTAGAATTTTGAAATGAAACCTGCTTAACTTTTGTAAGTAAGCTGTAAGGAATGAGCCTGCCAAATTTCAGCCTTCTACCTACACGGAAAGTTGGAGAATTAGTGACGTTGGAAACTTCAATATGGCGGCCGACAGTGGCGTCATACCATCGAAATAAGTACATACATCAGTTTCGGTTAGCGCAGGGAATCCGCCTACCAAATTTCGTGAAGATGGGGCCATAAATAAGAAAGTTCAACATGGCGGACATTGTGAAAATTAGTGACATTGGAAAGTTCAATATGGCGGCCGACAGTGGCGTCATACCATCGAAATAAGTACATACATCAGTTTCGGTTAGCGCAGGGAATCCGCCTACCAAATTTCGTGAAGATGGGGCCATAAATAAGAAAATTCAACATGGCGGACGTTGTCGACCGTTATTGACCGTTATGACCGTTACGTGTAGAATTTCGAAATGAAACCTGCTTAACTTTTGTAAGTAAGCTGTAAGGAATGAGCCTGCCAAATTTCAGCCTTCTACCTACACGGGAAGTTGGAGAATTAGTGACGTTGGAAAGTTCAATATGGCAGCTGACAGTGGTGTCATACCACCGAAATAAGTATGTACATTGGTTTTGGTTAGCGCAGGGAAGCCGCCTACCAAATTTCGTGAAGATAGGGTCAGCCTTCTACCTACACGGGAAGTTGGAAAATTAGTGACGTTGGAAAGTTCAATATGGCGTCCGACAATGGCATCATACCATCGAAATAAGTACATACATCAGTTTTGGTTAGCGCAGGGAAGCCGCCTACCAAATATCGTGAAGATGGTGCCATAAATAAGAAAGTTCAACATGGTGGACGTTGTCGACCGTTATGGACCGTTATGACCGTTACGTGTAGAATTTCGAAATGAAACCTGCTTAACTTTTGTAAGTGAGCTGTAAGAAATAAGCCTGCCAAATTTCAGCCTTCTACCTACACGGGAAGTTGGAGAATTAGTGATCAGTCAGTCAGTCAGTCAGTCAGTGAGTGAGTGAGTGAGTGAGGGCTTTGCCTTTTATTAGTATAGATAACTGCAGCTACTGCAGAAACAAAGCACACGGTGGAAAAAGTGGATGTCCCGCTAAAGGAAGACAGTGTTAAAAAAAAAACCCGTGTATGCAGTGTGTCAGGTCTCAGATAAAGAAGAAGACGAGCTGTTTATTGATGCAGTAAGAAACAAATCTTTTTCATAGCTTCTTTAACACACTACGTCTCCGCTGCGATACGCGGGTATATATATATGTATATATATACCCCGATCTACATACTCGAATAATGAATACTTTATTCGCAATCAATGATTGTTTTGGTAAAGCCATACTCAGTGTATTCATTAGATGAACGGTAAAAAAGTAAGAGCGAGGGGAGGGTGACTTATTGAGGCATGCAGGCAAAACCACAATAGCACGCGGGCTCGATGTACGAAAAAATATTTCTTTTCAAGTTCTATTTAGTCCATATGTGTCAAACTCAAGGGCCACGGGCCACATCCAGCCCGGCGTGTAATTATATCCGGCCCGCGAGATCATTTTATATACTGTATTATTGTTATTAATGGCCCGGGTATATGAAGCGCTGGTAACACAATAAACTACAGATCCCATAATGCAGCGCTTCAGCTGCCTTGCCGAACACTTACCGCGTTAATCAAGTCTAGCTTATAACTTGCACAGTTATTGTGAAGCTAGCCCACACGATGCCGAAGAGAAAAGGTGATTCTGAACATAGAGCCTTTAAAAACCGATGGGAGGCTGAGTATATGTTTACTGACATTGCCGGTAAACCCGTGTGTCTCATTTGTGGAGCTAATGTGGGTGTAATTACAGAATTTAATCTAAGACGGCACAATGAGACAAAACATCAAGATAACCTGAAAGACCTGAATGCAATGCAGAAGATACAGAAAGCAGAAGAATAAAATAAGAATCTGACACTTCAGCGGACGTTTTTACCCGTGCACAATCACAAAGTGATTTCAAGTGAAGCTGCTTTTATGGGAGACACAAATGCACCAGTGCAACTTGCCCCACTTTCCCTGTTGCCAAGTAATGTTGAACCAAGTCGTCACTACGGTGTTCCCAAATACGCACTTTGCTGATAAACTGAGCGCACTGAGTTTGCACGGCGCTTTGGTGACTTTGAAGAACAAAAAAAGTCCGTCTACATGCGGCTCGAACCTTGTGCATGTTTGGTAGCACATATCTGTGTGAGAAGCTCTTCTCAGTGATAAAGACTAACAAAACAGCACACAGGAGTCGCCTCACTGATGAGCACCTGCAGTCCATCCTGAGAATCTCCACAACACAGAACCTCACACCAAACATAAACGAACTTGTTGCCAAAAAAAGATGCCAGGCGTCCAGCTCTAAAATGACATATGAGCAAAGACAACTGAATGATTTGATTTGTTATTGCTGAAAGGAACACATTTTATTTATATTTCCAGGTTTTGTTATGCAGCATGTTCATATTTGAATTTGTATAATTTTGACAGGATATATTTTTATGGAGAGCAAAATCTTTTGGGATATTTAAAATCTAAGTTTATTTTTTATATAAAATTACATAAGAGTAAAGAAATTTGAATGTTTGTTCTTTTAACGTTTACTTTATTTCTAACTTGTATAATTTAGACAGGATATATTTTTTATGGAGAGCAAAATATTATAAGTTGTTTAAGGTTTGAGTTGATTTATTCAGGAATAATATTCCTGTCTGTTTTTACCATTCCTACCAAAGATATTTCTGTCGACTAAATAAAAATTCCTTCTATTTAAAATTTAAATAGAACTTGAACAAATACGATAGTTCATAATATCCACGCAGACTTGCACGTAAGAGCGGGAGTTATCCGTTTTAACAAGCAGCGTCTTGCACTGATACGAAATAGCTGTGTGTGTATATATGTAGATATGTATGTATATGTATATATATGTTTATATATGTGTGTGTGTATGTATATATATATGTATTTGTGTGTATATATGTGTGTGTATGTATGTATGTATGTGTGTATGTATATGTATGTGTATATATGTAGATATATATATATGTATGTATAGATGTGTGTGTGTGTCTATATATGTGTATATGTATAGATATGTATATTATTATGTTTATGTGTGTGTGTGTAAATATATATATATATATATATATAT
>JANRMT010062856.1:10700814-10734025 GCA_026402145.1 Polypterus bichir lapradei
TATATATATATATGTATTTGTGTGTATATATGTGTGTGTATGTATGTATATGTGTATGTATATGTATGTGTAAATATGTAGATATATATATGTATGTATATATGTGTGTGTGTATATATATGTGTATATGTATAGATATGTATATATATATGTTTATGTGTGTGTGTGTAAATATATATATATATTTATATATATATGACAGCAACACTCATCACTCACAACAGTGACAAAACAATTACATTGACAATCATGTTACGTTATTTTCAAAATGTTTCCTTTTCTTTTTCATTGCTTCTTTAACACACTACTTCTCCGCTGCGAAGCGCGGGTATTCTGCTAGTATTTATATATATAGCAAAATACCCGCGCTTCGCAGCGGCGAAGTATTGCCTTAAAAGTTTTATTAAGAAGAAAATTAAACCTTTTTAAAATAAGGGAAAATATACCAATAATTATTTGTTAAGGTTCTCTTTGTATACCACATTGTGAGTTAGGCCCTCCGATTGTAACATGACCAAGCTGTGCGCTGAGCTTACTCTTAAGCATGCAAGAGTACAGTTGGCCATGTGAACAGCAATCTTGTTTCAAATCTCACAGCTTGGATTGCTGCTGTCATAATCGGTTTGAGTTTCATGGTTTGTTTCAATTACGACAGTATTTGTAGGACTTGTGTTGAAGTGACATTCGGAATCTGTCAAACGTTGTAAGTATACAACCAGTTTCATCGATAACTTCACATCCAGCTTTTGAGAGTTTAAACATTCATAAACATCAAAGTGTCCACTACTGAAATCGTCACCTGTGAATCTAAGATGTTTAAGAGGCATTGGCGGTTGTCCAAAGGTGTAAAATATTTGGCCATTTCGGTACACTTGAAAGAGACAACCGAACAATTCAGCGGTAGCCATCAACTCACATGCAGAACCATAGGTGAAGGGCTTAAGCATTTCACTCTTCTAGTGCTCCTGTGTAGTATAATTATCTCCTGTACCGTCAGCAGTCCACACCTTGAACCTGTCCCTGTAATTCAATACATAAGACACAATGTTTCTCCAGATATCAAGAGTGAGCCTGATATGGCCGTGCAATATGTAACACAGAGAATGGAAAAGATAGGTGCCATCTCCGGGCATGGAAACCACTCAGTAAGTGACAGTTCTTTGATCGATGGTGATCACCTCGATAGACATGTTAATGCGGGAACGGTTGGAATGATAAAGGAAATGAGTACCTGAACAATGTAAAGTAAGTCTAAAATACCTACACAATAACTATAATCGTAATATATGAACAATAAAACAGCGGAGAAGCCGTGGATTAAATAAAAAGGCTGTAGTTATCAGCAGGAAGACGTGAATCCCGTGGCGAAGCAAGGAAGGAAATGAAGAGACTGGAGCGACGGACGGCCTTATATAGGCAGGCAGCCAACAACGTGGGAGGCATTGGGATGGGGGACCCAACGCCGCCTCACACGGTGACTGAGCTGCAGGCTATGGACATATATATGTACGTAAGTAGGATTCAGTTAGCGTTGGGAACCCGCGTACCAAATTTCTTGAAGATGGGCCCATAAGTAACAAAGACTGTTGAAAAGTTCAATATGGCGGCTGACAGTGGCATCATACCACCGAAATAAGTATGTACATTGGTTTCGGTTAGCGCAGGGAAGCTGCCTACCAAATTTCGTGAAGATGGGGCCATAAATAAGAAAGTTCAATATGGCGGACGTTGTTTACCGTTATGACCGTTATGCATAGAATTTCGAAATTAAACCTGCTTAACTTTTGTAAGTAAGCCGTAAGGAATGAGCCTTCCAAATTTCAGCCTTCTACCTACACGGGAAGTTGGAGAATTAGTGACGTTGGAAAGTTCAATATGGCGGCTGACAGTGGCATCATACCACTGAAATAAGTATGTACATTGGTTTCGGTTAGCGCAGGGAAGCCGCCTACCAAATTTCATGAAGATGGGGCCATGAATAAGAAAGTTCAACTTGGCGGACGTTGTTGACCGTTATGACCGTTATGCATAGAATTTCGAAATGAAACCTGCTTAACTTTTGTAAGTAAGCCGTAAGGAATGAGCCTTCCAAATTTCAGCCTTCCACCTACACGGGAAGTTGGAGAATTAGTGACGTTGAAAAGTTCAATATGGCGGCTGACAGTGGCGTCATACCACCGAAATAAGTATGTACATTGGTTTCGGTTAGTGCAGGTAAGCCGCCTACCAAATTTCGTAAAGTTGGGGCCATGAATAAGAAAGTTCAACATGGCGGATGTTGTTGACCGTTATGACCGTTATGCGTAGAATTTCAAAATGAAACCTGCTTAACTTTTCTAAGTAAGCTGTAAGGAATGAGCCTGCGAAATTTCAGCCTTCTACCTACACGGGAAGTTGGAGAATTAGTGACGTTTGGAAAATTCAATATGGCGGCCGACCGTGGCGTCATACCACCGAAATAAGTACGTACTTCGGTTTTGGTTAGCGCAGGAAAGTCACCTACCAAATTTCGTGAAGATGAGGTCAGCCTTCTACCTACACGGCAAGTTGGAAAATTAGTGACGTTGGAAAGTTCAATGTGGCGGCTGACAATGGCATCATACCATCAAAATAAGTACGTACATCAGTTTCGGTTAGTGCAGGGAAGCCGCCTACCAAATTTCGTGAAGATAGGGCCATAAATAAGAAAGTTCAACATGGCGGACGTTGTCGACCGTTATCGACCGCTATGACCGTTACGCGTAGAATTTCGAAATGAAACCTGCTTAACTTTTGTAAGTAAGCTGTAAGGAATAAGCCTGCCAAATGTCAGCCTTCCACCTACACGGGAAGTTGGAAAATTAGTGATGAGTCAGTGAGTGAGTGAGTCAGTCAGTCAGTCAGTCAGTCAGTGAGGGCTTTGCCTTTTATTAGTATAGATAATAACACTAATATTCAAGAAGACTAATTTTTTTTCCCGTTTCTCGAACACGCCACATCTTTTTTATCAACATCTTTGTCGTTGTTCACAATTCAAAAGAATGGCTGGAATTAAAACCAGCAGGCAGAGCAAGACTGTGCTGTGGTCCAGCCAAGTCACACTAAATTTTCATGACTGGCAAAACAGAACAAATGGATGAGTGTGTCATGCAATGGCCAGGCACCCATACTGTTGGGAGAGGCCCAGGGTCCACTTGATCCTACAGTCAGACTAAAGAAAGTTAGGAAGAACGAAGAACTTTGATTTTTGTTGTATAAAGGCTTACTTAACAACTTCCAAAAGAATTCATACTTTTTTCAAAAAAATTTCATTTTATATTCTTAGGTCGTCAAATTGGGTTGATTGCTGTTCAGGATAAACTGAAAACTCTCCACATTCCATGAAAGTTTCTATTACCAATGCCTACATAAAAATTAGTGGAAACTGGCATGTGAAATATCTCCAACTTATGTAAGTTATTATTCAAAATATTTCTGCAGCATCTGCTGAATCACTGAATAGATTGAAGCCTAAAAAGTAGGACATCCATTCTGTTTATTTCTGGAGTGCACAGAAAATAATGAAAAGGTATGAGGTCTCTAGACGACCCACAAGCCAGGCCACTACTTTAACTAGAACATGCAAAGACAGGCCTTGCCTTAGGTCACCCGATTCCAAATTCCACGGGAGGACCTTGGCCTGCACAGGCCTAAGTTGGGGAGCTGGCTGTATATGTTCACAAATATCTCAAATGTCCCAAAATATATCATAAAAGTCCTTCAAGGGAGTGGAAGCTACAAGTTTAATGCAGAATCTTCATAAATGAAAAAATGAATTTCTTCTCATTTTCAGAAACCATTTTTCTTGGTTAAAGGTTGCTGTGCCAGCCCAGACGTTTCTGTCTCTGGCTACAGATTTCAGTTCTTCCTGGGGAATTCATAGGTGTTCAAAGACAGCCGAGTGATATAATCCCTCCGGCGTGTCCTGTGTCTGCCACAGAGTTTCTATCCAATGGTGCATACCTGGAGCAGCTCTAGGGGGAACCGCCCAGGGACAACCTTACTGTATGTCATGACCAAACTACTTCAGTGGGCTCCTCTCGATCTGGAAGAGAAGACAGCCTATTCTGAGGTTTTCCCGAAGTGTCAATGCAGCCACCTTTTGAAGAAATGTCATTTGTGCTGCTTTTACTCACAATCTCATTTTTTGGTCATTATCTACAACTCATTACTATAGGCGAGGACAGGGACGTAATCCAAGAGTTTTGTTATTTAGACTCAGCTCCCACTTCAACATCATGGACCTGTACAGCACCCACAAAACAGTTGCCATCGCTCCAATAGAATTAATCTCACATTCCCTATTTCTGTTATTAATGGATTTGATAAGACCCTCTTCCACTCTGGACAGTTGTTCCCCCATCACGTGGAGAGAACAATCCACTCTTTTCCAAGAGAAAGAGAGAGAGAGAACCATAATCTCAGACTTGGAGTTACTGATCCTTATCTCAGCCACTTCACACTCTGCAGGGAATTACTCATGTGCATGCTGCAAGTCACAGTCAGATGAGGCAAAGAGGGCAACATCATCTGCATAAAGCCAGAATGCTACCCCTAGCCTCCCCAAGTGAGGACACCCTCACATCCTCAGTTGCACTTTGATATCTTGTCCATGGAAACTATAAACAGTAATGGTGACGAGACACGACCCTGCCGGATTTCAACACCAACAGTGCATGAATTTGACTTCGCACCAAGTATTCGGACACAGCTCTCACCACAATCGGTGGGATTGAATAGCACACAGGCGTGGTCCAGGTACCTCCCACAGGAGGAGGGACAGGAGCAAATATTTTTCCAAAATCTACAAAACACATATACAGTCAAAGTAGAAAGTATGTGAACCCTTTCGAATTATCTGGTTTACTGCATGGATTGGTCGTAAAAAGTGATCTGATGTCAAGCTAAGTCACAGGTACTGATATACACGATGAATTTAATCCAATGACACACAAAAAATTCTACTCTTTCATGACTTTATTTTACAAACGCATTCAAAGTTCACAGTGGTAGTGGAAGTGAACCTTGGGATTTAATAACTGATTGAACCTCCTTTGGAAGCAATGACCTCAACCAGGCGCTTCCTGTAACTGCAGATCAGACCTGCACATCGTGTGGGGGGAATCTGAGCCCATTCTTCTCTGTAGAACTGCCTTAACTCTGCCATATTCTTTGGTTGTCTTCTGTGTATGGCTCTCTTCAAGTCATTCCACAGCATCTCAACAGGATTGTGATCTGGGCTCTGACTGGGCCACTCCAAAAGGCAGAGTTTGTTCTTCTGAAGCCATTATGCTGTGGATTTGCTGCAACATTTGGGGTCATTGTCCTGTTGCATCACCCAGCCTCTTCTGAGCTTAAGTTGACGGACAGACACCCTCATATTATCCTGGAGAATTTGTTGATAAATTTGTGGATTCATTTTCCCCTCAATAATGGCAAGCTGTCCAGGCCCTGATGCAGCAAAGCAGGCCCAAATCATGATGTTCCCTCCACCATACTTTACTGTAGAGATGATGTTTTGATGTTGATATGCAGTGCCCTTTTTACGCCAAATGAAGTTCTGCTTGTTCCTCCCAGATAGTTCGATTTTGGTTCCTCACTCCACAAAACATTTTCCCAGTACCATTGTGGAGTGTCCACGTGCTCTTTCTCAAACTTCAGGTGTTCAGCAATGTTCTTTTTTGATAGCAGTGGCTTCATTCTTGGTGTCCTGCCATGGACTCCTTTATTGTTCAATGTTTTGTGTATAGTTGATTCATGAACAGAGATGTTAGCCAGTTCTAATGACTTCTTCAAGTCCTTTGCTGTCACTTCTTTACCTCATTGCTGATTTTGCGTTGTGCTCTTGGGGTTATCTTGGCAGAGAGCCCACTTTAAGGCAGAGTAGCCACAATACCAAATTGTCACTAGACTGATGAATATCTAAAATCTTTGAGATGACTTTGTAACCCTTTCCAGCTTTATCTAGATGAACAATTCTCGATCGTAGCTCTTCAGACAGCTCTTTTGTGCGAGGCATGATTCCCATCTGAAAATGCTTCTTGTCAAAGGCTCAAACTCAAACTTTATAGTGGTTTTTTTATTAATCAAAGTCATTCTGGGCCACACCTCTGAACTTGTTTCATTAAATGGACTCCAGGTGTGCTAAATTCAGACTGCAATGAGCTTTTTAAAAAGTCATTAGCTTAGGGCTCACTTACTTTTTCCAACCTTCAGTTTCACAGTTTGAATGATTTTTTCAAAATGGTCAAAACTTCTCTGAAAATCTGTGCATCTTTAGCTATAGGAGACTGTGTTTGTTCATTATTGTGACTGACATGAAGATACGACCATGTTTTATATGGGGATTAGACATAAATATAGATAATTCCTAGGGGTTCACATACTTTTTACTTTGACTGTATACACAGTATTGTCATAATCCTATGCATTCCTCCAGCAATTGAGGAAAGCTGGTCTACTGTACTATGGATTAAAATGAAGAAATCAATTTTAAGAAAAGAAGAGAAAAAAACAGCAAAAAGCAAAAAATAAGGAAACTGGGTTTGCCCAAACAAAAGGCAACCCACAGCAAACAAATCCAAATCTGTAATCCAAGAATAAAAAAAATAAAAAAAAAAACTAAGACAGAAACAATAAATCCAGAAACCAGAAAAATCAATACTTACAATAATTATGTACAATTGGATGTTGTCAATGTGGCACTGAAGGTTCCCCTTCCCAGGCTCACATATAAAGGCTGAGGGCGGTCCTTCACCGGTGATGTAATTGTGCCCCGCCTCTTGAGAGTTCCGCCCACAAAACACATGAAATGAAAGTACAGGTATTTCTTACTTACTCAGTGTTTAAATATGCACAATATAAACACAAGTCATGAAATTTTATACTTTAAAAATAGAAAAATCCAAATCAGGAAAAAGTCAAATAATATCTGAAAAATAATAAAACCATTAAACAAACAAAGAATAAACTTGAGCCTGGCTAAATTATAACATTGGGCAATATGGGTTTTATGCATAAAATATAAAAAGATTACATGCTATCAAAATACCACAAATAAATTAAATAATTAATACATACATTAATAAATATATGAATAAATACAAAGGTTTAAGTGCACAAGTGCAGGATTTTTTCCTTTACTTGTTCTTTTGCACTTTCATGTCAGCCAGGATAGGCTATAATTTATGATTATTTGAAGAGTGAGTTTTTTTATGTATAATCTTTTATTTGGGTGCTTCTGTCAAAAACATAATGTTTATGTAAGGCACTATATGACTATAACCAGCATTCTACTACAGCTACACTGAATATTGCACTCCATATGAAAAGTGCTTTAGGATTATGTAGAGCCGTCTTGACAGAAGTGTTCTCTCTCTCTCACTATTTCCAGTAAAGACCATGGCACCTTTGACCTGTCGTTGTCTGGTATCACCATTTCTGCGACTATTGTGGAAAACACAAATTTAAGACCGGAAGATCTATAGTCTTGCCTTCTGGCCGTTCAGCTAATGTCGCCAGTGCCAATGTGAAGTTTCATGGGGGAGTGAGGTAAGAACACATTTAACAAATGGCGACCTTCTAAAACCTGCATGTAGTCTGCTCAGGTACTATAAGGACATTTCTATAAAAGTTTCAAAATATCAGCAGTAAAGGTTCAAAAACAAATTATTTTTTAAACCCATTTTTCCAGGGTCTTGAAGAACTTATAGAATACCAGTTCATTACACAGACACATGATAAAGCAGACCCATGCTCATCCCCTCACTGCACTTATTCCATGACACCCATTAGTGTGCAGCAAGTAAGGAAAAAATCATATCTGGCGCTCTGACACATTCACATGGACTTAGTCAAAGTGAGACAGTTTAGAGCTCAGTAATTAATCTCCGACATCTCTGGGACGAGGGGAAAAGCTCAAAATGTACAAATGGAGCACATTTTGGAATGAGGCCTACCTGCCAGTCAAAGCGGATGGTCTTCAACCATGAGATGGTAGCACTAACCACTGTGTCACCACACTGCCTCAGGAACTTACCTAAAACATTAAAGGAAGAAGGTAAATTTTATTTACAAGAATGAATTACTCCCAGGGCAACACATGTCACTGGTGACATCTTCTATGTGTGCTAAACCTGATGAGATAGATAGATAGATAGATAGATAGATAGATAGATAGATAGATAGATAGATAGATAGATAGATAGATAGATATGAAAGGCACTATATTAATATATAACCAAATTAAATATTTCAGTATATATTATCTATTATGTACCTTCGACATAATAAAAAACTACAGTTTGTCTGTCCAGTCACTCTGAGCAATCTGATTGGTCAGTTTGGCTTTGGTGACTCGATAGAAGAGGAAGTGAGTCAGTGTGAGACACACGAGGAGGAGTAAAGGCGTATGAAGCACTCTGAGAGAGTTGCCTTCAAAGACAGGAGGTATAAAACTAGACAGAAGGTGAGGCAGGCACCATGAGAACAGTGAAAGAGCAGGAGAAGGAGACTTTACAAGAACACGCTTGAGTCTGGGAGAGACAGTGAAGAGAGGTTCAGACACACACAAATACTGAGGAAATGCGCTGGAGGTACACGTAGGGCATGTAGAGATAGCAAATATTTTTTTAATTATTCCAGTACTTGTCTTGACAGGTACCATAGCTAGTATAGATTTGACATATATAGCATTACGGGGTCAATGCTGTCCCATGTACTGAGTCCTGTCAAATTCTTACTTGCATGTGTTAATCATCATGCAGTATGTCACCTAACTCTGCCACCACGATTAGTGAACAGAACTACCCAACTTCAAAGCTTTAATCTTTTTATCTGAAAAAACTACCTTACCTCAAAGTTGCAATCATAATCAAAGATGAACCATCAGTTTCAGTTTCACCTCATTAAGCCCATATCCATGCAAGGCATAGTGTTGTATTATCGTGGGAGAAGTGGAACTCATCACGTTTGTTATTGGATTGCTCTGCTCTCCCAACCTAAGCTTAGCACACATAGAAAGACGCACACACACAGACTCTCCACTTAAGCACTGTTTATGAGTGATGCCAACAGTGCCTCTCACTCTTCAGTAAGGATTTACTGTCTTCAGTGGAACAACGACGTATGGGTCTCCCTGATATAACCCAGACCTAAAGTCTGCTTTGGACTCCAAGACACACGAAGGCTGACTCACCCTTTGGTTAGATGATATTTACTAACTAATCGTGTTTTACTTCTGTTACTTCAGCCTGATCACCCTGTAGGGAAAAAAAATAGCAGCAATCGATCGCCTCTACACTAAGTGCCCTGTATTTACTTTATTACTTCAGTCACTCTAGATCAGTGATTCTTAACCTTTTTTGAGTCACGGACCCCTTTAAGAATCTCATGAAAGCTATGAACCCCCATGAACACAACTTTGCATGCAATGAATATAATGTACTTTATTTATCAAGATTTGATTGTCTCATACATATATCCATCCATCCTTTCATTATCCAACCCGCTATATCCTAACTACAGGGTCACGGGGGTCTACTTGAACCAATCCCGGGCAGGACGCCAGCCCACTGCAGGAAATGCAATCCTCTTGTGCAAATTAAAACAGATCTACTACTACTACTACGTTTTCTACTACCATTACTACTACTACTACTACAACATCAACTCTAAATGAACTGTACCAGGTTCTATAGTGAACATAAATGTTAATTTTTATCTGACTCTCACGGACCCCCTGAAACTCATCCACGGTCCCCCCTAGGGGTCCATGGACCTCAGGTTAAGAACCCCTGCTCTATATAAAAAGGCAAAGTGTAGAAATTGAAATGCAGTTCGGTATTTATTAAAATAAAATAATAATAACAGAAGAAAGTGTAATAGAACATGTACATAGATAGCAAAGTCTGGATGTACAATATATATTTAAAGTTAGAAAGCTCGCTGAAGATCAGCAAAAATGTCAAAAGAGCTTGTTGTCAGTCTCGCTTAGCCCATGTGGAACTCCTTATCAGCCTGAAGAAATTCTAGAGACATTTTGTCAGCCCCCCCATGACGTCTCTTTCGTTTATAGGGCCATAAGTCTGGTGGACCACTTCTAAAAGTAGACACTGCTGCCGCCTGACCATCATGTTTGGGTCAGGGCTCCATCTCCATTGTTAGTTGTATTTATTGCTATTTATTTGCTTTCTGTTTTTTTTGTTACTATTTTCATTAATTTAATTGTTCACATAAATTTCTCTACATTAGTAGTTGATTATGTTTAGTTATTTTCTTTGTCAGTTGCTTTGTAATTATCTTTCTCGTTTCTTAATTGTTTCATTTTATCTGCTCCTTGCAATTCTCTGCTCATGTTCAGCCTAAGGGGGTGGGGCCTCCCAACGATGAGCTAATGGGGCCCAGTATGACATGAAGGGAATGCTTAATCTATCTATCTATCTATCTATCTATCTATCTATCTATCTATCTTTCTTTCTTTCTTTCTTTCTTTCTTTCTTTCTTTCTTTTATAGCTGGCTTTACAATATTTTCAAGCACTCAATTGATAAAGCTCTTCGCAATGCCCTAGACAGTCAGGTATGCTCGTTTAATTTTTAGTTGCTTTCTCACACAACTTAGTTCTGCTCTTTTTGAACGTCTCACTTACTGGCCTCTTGTTGTGTATACAGCTGTGCACTGTGGTGTCAGGAGCCATTGAAAGTATAAAGCCTCATCTGAAGGCATTAAACGGTATGGCACACTCGTGTTTTTTTCCTGCATTTCTTCATAGATCTTTCCTGGATGAACAGGGCTGATTCTTTGAAGCTTTGTGGTCAGCTCACTGCTCCCCCATCAGATGGAGGAATGAAGAAGTGAGGGTAGGACATTTGGGATAAGGTAAAAGTTGTTGTTCTCCCAAATTCGTGCTATGGTTTGGTTTTGTGAAGTTTTTTCCTCATCTTGTCATTTACTTTTAAGCTTTGAGGTATTAGGAACTCAGTTCTACTTATTTTTTTCTTGTTCTGTTCTGACTTTGTTCGTGCCTAAGGTGACTCTACTTTACCTTTTATTAAGTAGACCATAGCACACTTTACAAGAGGGACACTTTACATATTCTGTAAAGTGTCCCTCTTGTAAAGCTTGTAGAGACTTACAAAGACAACTCAGATACAGAGAACTCTGTGAAGAAAACCTTTCACAGAGTGCAAACCCCCTCAGCTTAGAGTGAGGGGTCACCTTTCCGCATGACAATAACCTGAAGCCTACAGCCAAGACAACACTGCAGTGGCTTCAGGCCAAGTCTCTGAGTGTCCCTTGAGTGTCCCAGTCAAAGTCCAGACTTAAACTCCATACAACATCTGTGGAGAGACCTGAAGATGGCAGTTTATAGATGCCAATCTAAAGGGAGGATCTGCTGGGATGAATGGGGCAAATTGCCCAAATTCAGGTGTGCAAAGAGACTTCCCCAAGAAGACGTGCAGCTGTAATTGCTGCCAAAGGGGCTTCTACAAAATACTGAATTATGAGTATGAATACTTCTTTGAATTGCAAAAAGTTCTGAAAACGTGTTTTCACTTTGGGTTATTGGGCGAAGATTGATCTATTCAAAATGAAATCTTCAGGACAATAAAGTGTCAAGGGGTCTGAATACTTTCTTAGTACACAGTAAGCGGAGTGGCTTTACAAAAAGTGTTAAACAAGATCTTTAGGTGTCCTTTCACTATGTGTTAAAAAGTGTGATTAGGTGCCATAACTGTTCAATGTTCACGGGCAACTGAAGCGTTTCATTCAGTGCTGGTTTAAATAAATTGATGAAAAATACAGAGTAACATCTGCCTAACAAAGGCAGACATTGAATCCGTCAGTTGAGAAGATCATTTAGGTTGAGGAGCTTAGTTATGTCCTTTACAAAATCCAGTCACACTTCTGTTATGGAAAAACAGCTGTGACCAAAAGATAACGAGGTATCACTTTTACTGTTTTCTCTTTTTGTATCTTACAGTTCTGGTTGGGGTTGATCATTTTGCCCGAAGTGGACTATTCTCTGGTACTGCCTCATTCAATTACAAAAAGCTACATTGATCTTGGTTTCAAGGTAAACACAGGGGTCACGATGCTCATCTACGGGGCCTAGAAAAGAGCCATAAAACCATTGTGTTGTATTACGTCCTCCCTCGTTTCACTACGATTGCTCAGTATGGAGGCCTCCTTTAGCTATATTAATGACTGTCCTTCTCTCCTTGTGTTTTATCATCTGATATTCTTGTTACTTGTAACCTACCCTGTGATCATTTTGCCATCAGCCATAGTCGTCATTTTCCAAGTTTAGTTTTGTCGGGAAGGTTTTCAGACAGATTATTAATCCAAAAGGAATTTCATGATCCATAAAGTTGATATTTGCCTCACCTGTAACCGGATCCCTTGTTCTACTTTTTCCATCTTTAATTCCAGTTTGTCTCCCATATACTTCTTCAAAAAGCAGACTGATTGACGTTTGTCTTACAGTTGTTGCTCATAACCTTCCATGAACTGCTTATCTTTTTTGGTGAACATAATGTTCTGTTTTTGCCATTAATCTCAATTTTGCACATTTCTTTGCCTGAAACAAGCGTCTCCTGCACAGGTTTTCACCCGTTTTTTTTGTGTTTTTAGGAATCGCCCAATGATGTTATGCAATTAACCGATTTCTAAACAATTTATGTAGTGGAATCACTTTTTTAATTTGGGTAACAAAATGCAAAAAATATGTAAAGATAATAATAATAAAAATTACTTGAATATAGAGTGCTTCACATAGACTGGGGTGAACCATTTCAACCACCATTGACGTTGATGTTTTAATTGGTCCTAGTTTGAATATTATCAATACGTCACAATCCATTGTCTCTGTGCCCTCTGCTTTTAAAACTGCCATTATTAACTCTTTTAGGGCTTATTTTTTCGTTTTTTGTTTCATTTTTCCCAGGGCTGAATATTTTTCCAAAAACTCACTTTTTTTAAAAAAGAACACAAAGCAATGGTTTAACATATCAAATCAACAAAAAATATTTATTTTTGACAAATGTTACTGTCCTGCATGTTTTATGAGCCTGCATACTATATGATTTCACATACATATTACACAGCAAAGTCCTACAAAGTATGATATCACTCAAAGCAGCCAAATGCATGCATTGTCACATTGCACTGCTTACAATATGTGTTGCACTGGTGCCTCCTTTTCAATTGTATGTTGCTGCACACAACACTGTCAGGTTTGTAGTTTTTGACCTCATATTTTGCAGGAAAGTGACAGTCAGCCTGTCTGGCATTATTCTTTCATCCATCCATCCTTCCTCTTCCGCTTATCTGAGGTCGGGTCACGGGGGAAGCAGCTTGAGCAGAGATGCCCAGACTTCCCTCTCCCCGGCCACTTCTTCTAGCTCTTCCGGTGAAATCCCGAGGCATTCCCAGGCCAGCTGGGAGACATAGTCCCTCCAGCGTGTCCTGGGTCTTCCCCGGGGCCTCCTCCCGGTTGGACGTGCCCGGAACACCTCACCAGGGACGAGTCCAGGAGCCATCCTGATCAGATGCCTGAGCCACCTCATCTGACTCCTCTCAATACGGAGGAGCAGTGGCTCTACTCTGAGCCCCTCCTGGATGACTGAGCTTCTCACCCTATCTTTAAGGGAAAGCCCAGACACCCTGCGGAGGAAACTCATTTCAGCCACTTTTATTCATGATCTCGTTCTTTCAGTCACTACCCACAGCTCATGACCATAGGTGAGGGTAGGAACATAGATCGACTGGTAAATTGAGAGCTTTGCATTACAGCTCAGCTCCTTTTTCACCACGACAGACCGATGCAGAGCCCGCATCATTGCAGACGCCGCACAGATCCACCTGTCGATCTCAGGCTCCATTCTTCCCTCAATCGTGAACAAGACCCCAAGATACTTGAACTCCTCCACTTGGGGCAGGATCTCGCTCCAAATCCTAAGAGGGCACTCCACCCTTTTCCGGCTGAGGACCATGGTCTCGGATTTGGAGGTGCTGATTCCCATCCTAGCCGCTTCACACTCAGCTGTGAACCGATTCAGAGAGAGCTGAAGATCATGGCCTGATGAAGCAAATAGGACAATATCTTCTGCAAAAAGCAGTGACCCAATCCTGAGTCCACCAAACCGGACCCCCTCAACACCCTGGCTGTGCCTAGAAATTCTGTCCATAAAAGTTATGAACAGAATCGTTGACAAAGGGTAGCCCAAGCGGAGTCCAACTCTCACTGGAAATGGGTTCGACTTACTGACGGCAATGCGGACCAAGCTCTGACACCAGTTTTACAGGGACCGAACAGCCCTTATCAGGGGGTCCAGTACCCCATACTCCCGGAGCACCCCCCACAGGATTCCCCGAGGGACATGGTCGAACGCTTTTTCCAAATGCACAAAACACATGTAGACTGGTTGGGCAAACTCCCATGCACCCTCCAGGACCCTGCTAAGGGTGTAGAGCTGGTCCACTGTTCCGCACGCATTACTCTTTGTGATGGCATAATCTGTCCAAAGTCACCAGGGAACAAAGCACATTTGGACCAATGCTCCCTGAAGTTATATCACCAGTCCAGTCCCATCTCTATTTGTAATGCCACAAAGCCCTTCATCTCGTCTTTTGTTGTGGGTTTCCACTTTGAAAAACGAGAATGCGGTGCAAGCGCAGTCTGCGATTCAAAAAATTGCTCGGCATACCTGTTTGTCTTGTCTGAAAGTAGCTGAAAAGCAGCCTCAGGATAGAACAGCATGAAGTAGTCCAGCAGCTGGTAAAACTGCACAACAATTTTTTTTTAAGTTTTTGCTGATTGTGACAGGTACCTACTGGGTATGCACAAATATAGTTTTGGTTTTACTGAATCACGTAGGAACTCTGAGAAATAGACATTTATATGTTTACTGACAATAATGTATTTAGTCACGTTTATGTTTTGCATAAGCTATTAAATTCAACAGAACTAGAAGTGTCTTGCTCCTGATTTTCTTTTGTATTCAATGTCTGGTGCGTCACGTCACAATGTCCAACAATATTCAGCAAGCATTGAAGGATTCCAGTTGCCCTGGTATCGTTTCTCCATCGTAGCAATGTCCTGGTGAAACCTTTCACTGTGTTTGTCACTGACAGCACCGATATTTGCAGGGAAGAAGTCCAAGTGTGAGTGGAGGAAATGAATCTTGAGTGACATGCTGCACTTCATTGTCTTGTATGCTTTGAGAAGTTTGTCTACCAGCTGAATGTAGTTTGGGGCTCTGTAACTGCCCAGAAAATTGTCAACAACATCTTTGAAGGCTTTCCAGGCATTTTTTTGTGGCCCAACTAAGATATTTTCAAACCGCTTGTCACTCATTACATGTCTGATCTGGGGGTCAACAAAAATGTCTTCTTTGATCTTGGCGTCAGTTATTCTTGGGAACATAACAAAAACCTTCACCTTCTTTGTTCAGTGCTTTTACAAAATTCTTCATGAGTCCCAATTTATGTGAAGAGGAGGCAAAAATATCTTTGCTAGGTCGACAAGCGATTCATGTTCCACATTTTTCTGTCCTGGAACTAACTTTTTATGGAGTGGCCAGTTCTGTCGAGAATAGTGTGACTCTTTGGCACGGCTGTTCCATTCACAGATGAAACAACAGTACTTTGTATAGCCGAGCTGCAGTCCTAGTAACAGAGCAACGACTTTAAGATCTCCACAGATATTCCACTTGTACCTGCTATACTGGACATGCTTCAGCAACAGTTCCATATTCTCATATGTTTCTTTCATGGGTGCTGTATAGTCAACAGGCACTGAAGGATAAACATTGCCATTGTGTAGCAGAACAGCTTTCAGGCCTAACATTGACGATTCAATGAAGAGACACCACTCTTCCAGGTTGTAATCATAACCCAAGGCCGAGAACAATCCTTCAATGTCACAACAGAAACAGAGACTGTCGACTTGTGCAAAACATTTGGTTATATCATGATGTCAGCCTCAAAACACAGACATTTTCATACCTGGTGACAGCAAAACACCATTCCTGCAGTCTCAAACCCAGCAGCTTGGCTTTTGCTTTTGACAGACCAATATCTCTGACCAAATTGTTCAATTCGGACTGTGTTATCAGATGTGGATCGCCTGATGAGCACGGTTCAAAATCCGGGTCAATGTCACTGTCATTACCCTGCATTGCAGTTTCTTCATCTGGTTCATCTAAGGTCCAATACTCTGGTGGTTTCATAATTGGAAGACTGTCGTCATGTGGCACGGGTCTCATTGCTGAAGGCAGATTAGGATATTCAATTGACTTTTTGTTTTTGGCAGAGAAACCAGACACATTAGTCAAACAGAAGTAACAGTCCGTCACGTGGTCTTTCTGTTCTCGCCATATCACCGGAACAGCAAACGGCATCGTCTTTCGAGTGCATCTGAGCCAGGCTCTCAGACTGACAGCACATGTCACACAGCAAATGTGAGGTGCCCATTCCTTGTCTTGATCACCAGTTTTGCAGCCAAAATACATATGATAAGCTTTCTGCACAAGAGTAGTCATCCAATGACCCTGAGGTGCAAGTGTATATTTGCCACAGATATAGCAGAATGTATCACAGCTGTTACAACATTGACGAGACATATCGCCCAACACCGAAATGGCTGGAGCATCAAGCTTACTTACTGTTATATTGCTACAGATACTATACTTTACTATACTGATACTATACATACACACTGAATATCTATAATAACCAAATGAGCAGGATCTGTGTATGCAAGCCACCTTTATAGCATGCTGAGACAGCGTCAAGCTCGTTCACACCTGCCCAGGGATACCCAGGAGGTCAACTTCCACAGAACAACTTCCAACCTGGCCTGATTCAATGCCTGGACATGCCCAGGCTGCACAAACCGTTGTTGATAAGTCACTTACAGGAGCGGAAATGTTTGGAAACTAATATAAGAAAAAATCATGACATCTCTGAAACGGTACATGATGGGTAAATTTTGATGTGATATTCGTGATCAGCACCCAAAAATCTAAAAGAAACACCCAACAGTGTTCTAGAAGCAAACACTTTGTTGTGCAGTGTAATCTGTCATGTCCAACAGCATGGCATGCTGTCTTGCGCAGTCTGGTAGCCAGTTTGGCTCCCATGGATCAATGTCTGGGTATTCCTGCGACACGAACCTTGCCATAGGTGCATCGGCTGCGTGAATGC
The DNA here is from genome assembly GCA_026402145.1 of Polypterus bichir lapradei. Lineage (NCBI taxonomy): Eukaryota > Metazoa > Chordata > Cladistia > Polypteriformes > Polypteridae > Polypterus > Polypterus bichir. Next base: position 10,718,040 of record JANRMT010062856.1, read on the forward strand.
GCTCAGCTGGCAGATGATCAGCTAGGGCGGCATCGACTGGTGTCTGATCAGCTGAAAGCAATTCCTCACTCTCTTTCTCGATCTTCTGATCACTCTCAACAAAATCAGATTCTGAAAAATCAGAGTCCGAGTCAGCGATAATGCACAAAACATCGTCTGCTGAGTACTTTGTTTTCTGCACTCGCAACTTGTGAGATGTTGATGCCATCTTACCTTTGTTTACATTTCGTAACTCACATACATGTAAGGATTAGAAGACGAGTCAATGAGTCTACCATTCCTCCAAGCAGAGAGGGAATGCCTTTAACGTAACAGTGAGTTTTGTCGCCGTTAACAGCTGATTGTCGCCCTCTACCCCTGGATGTCGACTTTTGTCGACATGCGCCCTCAACCTCTCCTGTTGACAAAAGTCGACATCTGCCCTAAAAGAATTAAGCCTGTGCTTAAAAAACTAACTTGGATCCAATGATTTTGAATAACTATCGACCAATTTCCACCCTTTCTTTCATGTCTAAATTACTTGATCAACTTAGTGACTACTTGTCTGACGATAATCTTTATGAAAAAATTTCCATCCAGCTTTCGGTCCCATCATTCAAAAGAAACTGCTTTGAGCAGAATAATCAATAATATGCTGATCACTGTTGATTCAAATTTGATGTCATTGTTGCTGCTTCTTGATTTAAGTACTGCTTTTGACATTGTAGACCTTCGTTTACTTTTAAGCCGCTTGGAGAAACATATTGGCATCCAGGGAACTGTACTTTCATGGTTTCAGTCTTATTTATCAAATAGAACTCAACATCTTAAGTTTCAACAATACAATCTCTGAATTTTCTGAAGTGAAGTTTGATGTACCCCAGGGATCAATTCTTGTCCCATGCCTTTTCCATCTATACTCCCCGTTAGTTGACATCATTTGTACATAAGATGATAAGATAACACAGCTATATATACCTATAAAGCCAAATGACCTTTCCAAACTATTAAGTTTAGAGGCATGTCTGTCGGAAATTAACAAATGGACGAGTATGAACTTTCTGATTCTTAAATGCTGCTAAAACAGAATTATTGGTTGTTAGACCAGCCAGATATGGACATCTGTGTGAGAGCTTAAGTGTTAATATTGATGGCTGTTCTATCTGTGGAAGTTTAACCATTAAAAATCTTGGAGTAATTTTCGATAATCGTCTCACACTCCAGTCTCACATCGAGACTATTACTAAGGCAGCATTTTTTCATCTTAGTAATACTGCAAGAATCCGATCTCTTCTGTTTCTGTGTGATGCTGAAACACTGATACATGCACTTTCGTTTTCTCTAGACTTGATTATTGTAATGCCCTTTTCTCTGGACTTTGTAGTTGTGCCACTAGAAGTCTTCAGCTCATTCAGAATGCTGCAATTTTGACAAAAACAAAAAATTTGAAGAACAACATCATTTATTCATATAGCACATTTCCATACAACTAATGTAGCTCAAAGTGTTTTACATGATGAAGAAAGAGAAAAAAGACAAAGTAAGAATTAAAATAAGAGAACACTAATTAACATAGAATAAAAGTAAGGTCCAATGGCCAGAAAAAAACAAAAAAAACTCCAGATGGCTGGAGAAAAATTAAATCTGCAGGGGTTCCAGGCCATGAGACCACCCAGCCCCCTTTGGGCATTCTACCTAACATAAATGACCTCAATGAGTCCTCATTGTATTCAGGGTTGTCATGGAAAGACTTGATGATGACGGCCACGTGCACTTCTGGCCTTTAATCCATCAATGTAGGGACATCACAGTGTTTTGATCAGGTGGTGGTGGTGCAGATCGCCAGCACAGAAAAACTGAAAAAGAACAAAAGAGAAAGTAGGGGTTAGTATGAATTTTGGAGCCACCATGAATAATAATGGTAATTAATTGAATACACAGAGCATCAGGATTAAACTAAAATGAAGTTATGAGAAAGCCATTTTAAAGTAATGTGTTTTTAGCAGTGGTTTAAAGTGCCCCACCGTTATCAGCTTGGTGAATTCCTATTGGCAGGCTATTCCAGATTTTAGGTGCCTAACAGCAGAAGGCCGCCTCACCACTTCTTTTAAGTTTAGCTATTGGAATTCTAAGCAGACACTCATTTGAAGATCTAAGGTTACAATTTGGAATATAAGGTGTCAGACATGCCGATATATAAGATGAGGCGAGATTATTTAAGGCTTTGTAAACCATAAGCAGTATTTTAAAGTCAGTTCTAAATGACACAGGTAACCAATGCAGTGACATCAGAACTGGGGTGATGTGCTCGGATTTTCTTTTCCTAGTTAGGATTCTAGCAGCTGCATTCTGCACTCGTTGCAGTCGATTGATGTCTTTTTGGGTGGTCCTAAGAGGAGTGCGTTACAGTAATCTACTGTAGACGACTGAAAACAAAAGCGTGAACTCACTTCTCAGCATCTTTCAATGATATAAGAGGTCTAACTTTTGCTCTGTTTCTTAAGTGAAAAAATGCTGTCCTAGTGATCTGATTAATATATGATTTAAAATTCAGGTCAGAGTCAACAGTTACCACTAAATTCTTTACCTCCGTCTTGACTTTTAATCCTATTGCATCAAGTTTATTTCTAATAACCTCATTATATCCATTATTGCCAATCACTAAAATTTCAGTTTTCTCTTTATTTAGCTTGAGAAAAATTACTACTCATCCATTCAGAAACACAAGTAAGACACTGTGTTAGTGAAATAACACATAACTCCCGTTCTGGCTTCACTTTACTGGTTACCAGTACAAGCAAGAGCTGGTTTTAAAGTTCTTCTTTTAACATATAAGGTCTTGCATGAAGTTACACATCCTTACTTAGCTGAGCTAATTACACCGTATACTCCAGTAAGTCCTCATAATGCTGGTCTTTTGGTCATTTCCTCAGTTAAGTAAAAAACAGTTGGTCAAAGAGCATTTGCCTATCGTGGACCTTATCTTTGGAATGGCCTGCCATTATGTGTAAGAGAAGCCCACTGAACTGAGACTTTTAAATCAAGACTTAAAACCGACCTTTACTCTCTTCATTACAATGTGCTTTAGAATTCACTCAGACCTATCATCCTTGAAATGTTCCTTATACTTATTACTCCTTTGTTGACATACCTTAACGTTTAATGTTTTAATGTTATTTTATCTCAGTTTTATTAGTTATTACTCCTTTAACATTGATGTTGTTTTATTTTAATTTCTGTTTTTATTTGCTTAGTTTATATCATGCCTCATGTATTCTTTTAATTTGTACCGTGTATTGGGACCGTGCTGCATGGTGATTTTGCACTTTAGATAAAGTTTGCCTGAATGATACAACGGCATTTACATTTTTTTTCTTAGCAGACACTTTTGTCCAAAGCAACTTACAAAAGAGGCCGACATAATTGAGTAATCTGAAAATTTATGAAATTTTGTGATGTGATCACGCTAATACGGTAAAGGATCTCAAAGGAGTGTTTTCATCATCTTGTGAAGGCCTTTTTGAGAGCAAAAGGAGAGAGTAGAGGAGAGTGTTCCTCAGAATTTACTAAGTGAGTGCATACAAACAGTGACCGCTGAACTGCAACGGGGTTTTTATGTTGCAGATGTTGTCAGATGAGCGCCCATTGTATTAAAATATGCTAATTACCGTATATTCTCATGTTTAAGTTCTCTCGCGGATAAGTTGGGGCTTGATTTTGCTGTATCATTTCCGGTATTTTATAATGTTGGTTGTAGAAGTCGAATGCGGAAAACTCACGCTATTGGTCCAAGAGATTATGATATGCTAACACCCACCTGGGAGAGTAACCACGGAACACACGGCCTTTTTTTTCTATGCATTGTGCCTAAATGACCACACGGTAATACCCAAACTATTCCAAAGCGACATTTGTGCTGTTTTGTGATTTTTGTAACCCACACCCTCATTCACCTTTATTATAAGAGCATCCCTTATCTACAATGGAGCGTTTGATCTGAAGAAAATATGAAGCTGGTTTTAAATTAAAAGTCATTGAAGTGGTGAAATAAATTGGATACTGCGCTGCTGCAACAAAATTCAATGTGTCTGAGAAACTGGTGCGACATTGGAGGAAACAAGAAGATGTAAAAAACAAAAAAAATTGAATGGTCGCATTTTTGAACGGGTGTATAAGTTGGGGTTTGATTTTATGATTGACTTTTCAGGTATCAAATCTTGATTTAAAAGCGAGTATGTATGGTACATGTCTGTAGGGGCCATGATGACGACCAGTAAGAGAAAGAAAGTTACAAGCAGGATCTGACCGTAACGCTTTGTTTCTGTCAGCGAGTCAAATCACTGAACCTAAAGCTTGTATTCATGGCTCTTTCTCCTTGTGACTCCCCCATAGGGCGAGTTCTATAACATCGGGTACACCGGGAGCCTCCCTTCTCTGCTTCTTCCTTCAGTCTTCCTAACGAGGCCAGCAACATGCTTAAATTTACAGTAAACTAAAAGATGGGCCTGTTAAGCAGGGGTTGCTCACCTCTTGTCCACCTTAGGATCCGACCCGTGACCGATCTTTCAGCTTCTAAAGAAGCGCCTTCTTATTTTTCCAAGTATAGCCTGCAGCATGTCAGTGTACTAGATAGGTCAATTTCTGAGAAATGCTGCACTCTGATCTTAAGATGCCATATCTTTTTTTGTTAAAGACAATCAATGGGACTTCCTGTAAATATTCTTCAAGAGTAATCTGCTTTAAGTCAGCCGGTGAATGGACACAGACTTCACAAGCACGACTGGGTACAGAATATCGACCGGCAGGTGGAAGGAAGCTTTTAGACGAGAGCAATTTGAAATGTTTGAGGGGCCACTTCACATGTTCCTGCTCATTGTCATTGTAGGCATGCGTGGGGGGGGGGGGGTGGGGGGTGGTCTACACTGCTGGAAAGTTTTCATAATGCACCAGCTACTCAGACTTTAAGAGCTCTTGTAAAAAACATCTAAGAAATATTTACATTTACAGCAGAATACGACATTACTGATATTTCACTTCTTTTAGAAACATATTTTGAAATGGTGCTTTACATGCCTACTGTATCTTTGCACTTAGCTACTTTAGCTTTTACCAGCTTTATCCAACAGACAGAAAGGCAGAGAGCTATGAAAGACACCAAAATACAACAAAGTGCCCTCCATATGGTTTGGGACAAAGACTATATTCTGTATTTTTCCTTGATTTTCCCCATTTGCACCCCATTTTAAAATTACAAATCAAACAATTCAGACATCGTGATTAAAGTGCACATTGCCGACTTTTATTTAAAGGGATTTGCAGACATTTGAGTCACACAACACCTTTTCTACACGTCCCCCCATTTCAGGACACCATAATGTTTGAACCCAGCAATGAAGAGAAGTGTGCCAGGACCTGTGGCAGCCATACATGCCCAAGTCAGAACACCCCCAAGCACCACCATGTTTAACAGATGAGGACATCTGCTTTGGATCTTGGGCAGTTCCTCTTCATTTCTCCACTTTGCTCATGCCATCACTCTGATGAGGTTTATCTTTCTCTCGTCTGTCCACAAGACCTTTGCCCAGAATTCTGAAGGCTCTTTTAAGTCCTTTATTGCACACTGTAATCTGCCCATCCTGTTTCTGTGGTGTTCATCTTGCAGTGTGGCTCCTGTGTTTCTGTTCATGAAGTCTTCTGCTGGTAGTTGTCTCTGACACACACACATCGGCCCCCTGAAGACTGATTCTGATCCGTCACACAGGAGTTTGGGGCTTTTTCTTTAGCACAGTGAGGATTCTTCTTTCATCATCAGTGGAGGTCGTCCTTGGCTTACCAGTCCCTTTGTGATTACTGAGCCCACCAGTGTGTTCTTTCTTCTTCATGACATTCCAGACAGTTGATTTTGGTCATCCTCAGTTTTTTTCAATGTCTCTAATGGTTTTATTTTTGTTTTTCTGGCTCATAATGACTTCTTTGACTTTCACTGGCACCGCTCCTATGCCCATGTTGAACAACGACAACAACAGACCCCAAAGGGTAGAAGCAAGGCGAGGTATCTTATGAAGCAACAAAATCCACCTGAGGAATCACAGACACCTGTTGTCCCAAGCATTATGGTGCCCTGAATAGGGGGACATGTAGAAAAACAGTGTGCAAATCCCCTGTCGAAAGACATCAAAAAGGTTTGGGGCAGCCATCCGTATATTGTACCCCTGCTGCAAATGGGTTATTAGGTTATGAGATGTTCACAAGTCCAAAACTGAACTGATCTTAGGATTGTAAAGTTGGCGACTTTAAAGGCCTTGACAGGAAGTGATTTAAATAGTGGGACCAGAACCGGAAGTGATGTCATCAGTGGGGGCGGAACCAGCAGTGATGTCATCGATGGCGCCAGAAACATGCAAAATTTCCAGTGGATGGTCTGCAAGGATTGAGAGAGAAAGTCAGTGTAGCTCGCCACCCCCTGGTCTGGCATGGAACTTCTACTATTCAGGCACTTTAGCTGCCTCCCAATCACACGAGTGTGACACCCCTTAAATGAAAGTCTATACTTTAATCACTGAGTTACTGTGTGCAGCAACTGGCATTTTAAAAACCTGTTATCATCTATTCATATTTATTGAGCATGCACAGAACTAAATACATAAATAAAGGCTGTTTCTAGATTCTTCAAGTGGATGGTTCTTCTGGGAACCAAAAATTTTCTCCTATGGCAGGGGTTCTTAAACTTTTCAATCTGAGGACTCAAATTAGAAATCCGGTACTGTCCTGAGACCCAAGAAGAGGATTACTATCACAGTGACAACAGAGGTATAAAAGGACCGATAACAATGGCCATATAATAAAAAAGTAACTCTTTTTGCTTCATTTCAAGCATATTTTCTCACATGAATATTACTAAAGGAGAAAAGTGGAAAATTAACATATTGTTAAGAAACAATAGTCTGTGTATCCATATTCCAAATCTGTTTATTTAGAGAAGGGTCAGGGGGCAGCTGGAGCCTATCCAAACAACCATAGGGTGCGAGGCAGGAACAATCGCTGGACAAGATGGCATCCCATCACAGGGTGAACGCACCTCCACACATCCCCACCATGGCCAATGTAGTGCCACCAGTTCACCTAACCTGCATGGCTTTGGACTGTGCAGGGAAACTGGGGCACCAGGGGGAAACCCGGACAGACAGGGGGAGAACATGCACTGGGGGCTTAAACCTAAATTCGCTCTTATCATTCAAAACAGGAATGGATTGGCATCTGTGGAAATGCTTAGTGTAAGCTTTAGTAAGGCTGTGAGAAAGAATTTGTTGTGGTGTGGCATGAGGATGTCGTCATTTAGGAAAGCATAATATGAAAGGTCACTTAATTTTGTCATTTGACTCATGGCAAATGACAAAGTTAAGGAATTAAATCTTTAAAAAAAATCAATTAACCAATGTGGCTTAAAAGGTGAAAATGCCTTGTTGATGCCAGATGTCAGAGGAGAATGGCCAGACTGGTTCAAGCTGATAGAAAAGCAACAGTAACTCAAATAAGCACTTGTTACAAACGAGGCATTCAGCAGAGGCACAACACCTGCAAAGGCGTCCTTAGCTTCTCACAGGAAATCTGACGTTTCTGTCTCCTTTGCACAATGCTGGTTCAAATCCCCCTTGAATTTCATGAATGACACCACTTGGTGTCCAAAGCATGCATTCAGAATTCTAGACTTTGACAAGGATGCCCCCTCGGTGTCTCGAGCACATGCCCCTCAAGTTACTAAAACAGCAACCCTTGGTGTCCAGAACACACGCCTCTTAAGCTTCTGAGGTAGAAATCAACATCTTAATTAAAGAAAGAAACTTATCCTCTAACAGGACAAATCTAATAAAACCTTTTAGTCTGTAATCAGGCAGGAGAAAAGCTTGTCTGGTGGCATCAGTTATTACTCCTGCAGCACAGAGCTGAGGAGCGAGCATCTCTTATAGCAGTCTGTTACAGCGTGATGAGAGTGGCCACAGAGGAAGCTCACACTTATTGATGACTGAATTTACATAACAGTGCTGATTAATGCTTACATAGCATACTCTGATTGGTTAAAAGACACGAGGTGTTTAGCATAGAGCAGAACCAGCCTAAGTAAAAGTCTTTATCCATTATGTCCTTGTTCTTCAATATCTCTTAGTTTAGATACCCTTGAAATCTCTGTGTATGTGACAACTGTCCAGGTTTATTGTTTTTGGAGGACATCTGTTGATCTCATAATCATATATTTGGTGTATTACATCAGCCTGCTTCCGGTATATTCTTGTCTTTGCTGTTCACTTGACCTTTATCTGGTTTCCTGATATGCCTAAATAGGTTTCTAACATTTACTAACCTTTTTATACTTAGCATATAAAAACACTTTATTCTAACTTACTATGTGAACCTTAAGCCTCATTTTTATTCCACAATTCATAAATGGCACCCTTTGGATGACGACACCCTAGGTGGCCACCTGTGTCACATTAGAACACTTGAGACGATAACAGGCCATTCAGCCCAACAAAACTTGCCAGTCTATCCACTTATTTCTTCCAAAAAAACATCAAGTCGAGTTTTGAAAGTCCCTAAAGTCTTACTGTCTACCGCACTACTTGGTCGCTTATTCCAAGTGTCTATCGTTCTTTATGTAAAGAAAAACTTCCTAATATTTGTGCGAAATTTACCCTTAAGAAGTTTCCAACTGTGTCCCCTTGTTCTTAATGAACTCATTTTAAAATGACAGTCTCGATCCACTGGACTAATTCCCATCATAATTTTAAACCCTTTAATGATGTCACCTCTTAATCTTCTTTTACTTAAACAGCATAGGCTCAGCTCTTTTAATCTTTCCTCATAATTCAACCCCTGTAGCCCTGGAAGTTGCTCTTCTCTGGACCTTTTCTTTTGCTGCTATGTCCTTTTTGTAGCCTGGAGACCGAAACTGCACACAGGACTCTTGAGCAGAACCCCTTTGGACTTGTACTCCACGTGTCAAGGCGCTATATGTCCTGACATTCTGTTAGCCTTCTTAATGGCTTCTAAACACTGTCTGGAAGCTGATAGCTTAGAGTCCACTATGACTCCTAAATCCTTCTCATAAAGTGTACTCTCGATTTTCCGACTGTCCATTGTGTATTCAAACCTAACATTTTTACTTCCTATCTGTAATACTTCACATTTACTGACATTAAATTTCATCTGCCACAAATCTGCCCAAGCTTGTATGCTATCCAAGTCCTTCTGTAATGATATAACGGATTATCTGCTAATCAACCTCTCTTGGTATCATCTGCAAACTTAACCAGCTTGTTACTTATATTCCTATCTAAATCATTTATATATACAGTATAAAAAATAGCAGCGGCCCTAGCACTGCCCCCCGCTGGTCACTACTCTTAACATCGGCCATTTCTGATGAGGTTCCTCGCACCGTTACCAACTGCTTCCTGTGTCTAAGCCAATTCTGCACCCATCTAAAAACATCACCCTGCACTCCCACTTCTTTTAATTTGATGCCCAACCTCTCATGTGGCACCTTATGAAATGCTTTCTGAAAGTCCAGATAAATAATATCATCTGCTCCACTTTGATCGTATCCTTTTGTTTCCTTCTCATTAAATTCCAGCATGTTAGTAAAACATTAGTCACCAAATGGCTTGACCGGCTCTGCCTTTGCATTTTCGCAAGAACTCTCAGTGGCGGTGTGTATCCAGCAAGGGGCTTGAGTTCTTTTGTAACTGAGGCATGTTACATAACCCGAATCAATATAGATGTGATATAAAAAGGCGATAACCCGATACAGTAGTAAGAAATCACATAGGAGAAATAACTTAGCTTTGTTTAATGACAGCTTATGCTGCATAACAGACAAAGGAAACATAATTGCAATATCCCAGTTCGGGAGTGGCGGCCCAGTGTGTAGAGTCTGCCATTTTCACCATTGCAGTGGAAGGATTTTCAGGATCGGATGACATTATCTTCCATCCATCCGTCGGCTTCAAAGATGTGCCGGGCAATGTTCCAAGGCTTTTTATACTCTTTCTTCATGTGCAGGCACCCATTTAGGTGAATCGTGCCATTCCAAACAAGGAAAAGAAGATCCATGCTGACTCTGACACACAGAAATAGTATACAACAGTCTTCCGTCTGACTGCCCATTTCGCAGTTGTCCCTAACTGTTTTGTCTTATAATATAATGCTTGGCTAGCAGTTCTATATGGTGAACCCCTGTGCTAAATCTGACTCTGTGTCAACTGCGCATGTGAGTAGAATAAGACAGATTTATAAAATATATTTGCACTGAGCACAGTGACATATTAAACTTATACACATATTACACGGTGATCAATAGGTCTTCTGCTTCAAGTATTATAAAATGGCGTGCTCTATCTGGCCAGGGGCTGATGTTGTTCTCCTCTTCCTGCGTCTTAAATTATGTGTCTCAGCGGTCTGGTGGATTGGCAGCATTAACCCCCTCGCCCCACCAAGGATTTGTTCAAATTTTGTGGATGTTTGCTATTTTTGTTATTATTGTCTTTACAGTTTTTATATTTTGACCGTTTATTTTTTAAGAAACCTATTGGTGTTATTTCTATTTCTTATCATTGTTATTTAAACTTCCAAAAAACATTTGCACACAAAAAAGTATATCCATCCATTTTCCAACCTGCTGAATCCAAACATAGGGTCACAGGGGTCTGCTGGAGCCAATCCCAGCCAACACAGGGCAGGAATCCAATCCCGGGTAGGGTGCCAACCCACCGCAGGACACACACAAACACACCCAACACAAACACACCCAGCACAAACTAGGGCCAATTTAGAACCACCAATCCACCTAACCTGCATGTCTTTGGACTGTGGGAGGAAACCAGAGCGCCCAGAGGAAACCCACGCAGACAACATGCAAACTCCACGCAGGGAGGACCCGGGAAGCGAACCGGGGTCTCCTAACTGCGAGGCAGCAGCACTACCACTGTGCCACCCACAAAAAAGTATAATAATACAAAATAACTTTCTTGAGGAGCACCCTGCATTTTGCAGTTTCTGTTACTCAAAACACAAAAAATGGCATTAAATCATTATCATACAAGCTCAAGGTTGATTCCTGTGGAAACTGAAAGCTGCACTGTCGCACTGAACAAAATACAGGCTGGCCCTTGCAATCTGCACGTTTCTAATTTGCAGACCTGCCCACACGTGGGTTTGTCACAAATGATAAAATAGAAATTATTTTGTGAGTTTGGGAACCTATTGTGGAAAACCACACACAACACTGCAGCAACACTATTTAAATGAACTGCAAATCCCAGCAGCCAAGAAGAAGTGCAACTTTTTAAAGGGAGCCAACACATTATTGGGTGTCTTTCTGTTTCAACGCTTTACTACACAATTAGATTATAAGAATACCCACCGGATTACAGTTTTCTGTGGATTTAAATTGTACTCTGTGCGCACTTGTTCATGAGGTTTTGTCTGGGTTACAAGAATGTCTTCGTCTGGGCAGCACTCTCAACTTCTACAAATCTTCACTTTAGGACTTTCAGGGGGCTGTTCAGGGGTGGGATTTTCTGTCATAACTACACCAACATGCATGTGTGAAATTGGACTGTGTCGTGAGGGTTTATTATTTTTCTGCTTAGTACTTTGTTTGATTACTTTTTTATTTGGAATTATTTTTATCATTTACTACCATAAATATACACACAAGTTAAATTTTATAAAAAGTTACAGTTTACTAAAGAACAGTGGAACTACACACTTTGTCTAGGGGGGACATCACAAATCTTGCATCCAGCCTTACACACGTGATTTGCTTGCTCAGTGATTGTTTGAGCTCATGTTTCTCTCAACATTTTCATCTTATTTAGTGTATCGAACTTAGAATATTGAGTAATCATAGCCCCAAAATGTATTCATGGATTTTCACATTCACAGAGGTCATGTGATCATAACTCTAGCGAATCGCAAGGGATAACTGTCTGTACTCTGAATCCCACTTTGCCTTTCAGCTTTCCCAGAATCCACTGCTCTCACTTTCAGCTATACGAGACTTTCAGGCTAAGATCTGTCAGCCGAGCAGGTTAACCAGTGACAAGTGTTTTCATAAGGTGTCATTTCTGTTCCTCACATTGGCCGCCTGTCTTCTCATGCTATGTATGATTTTTAATCTAGAAGAACATGTACAACCTCCTTTTTCATTACACTTTTTTCTTCTTTCCAGATACCTAAATCATCTCCTGTACACTTGAACATCAAAATGCTGGGGGTATTTGTTCCAGAGGTAAACTGTTTCTTTTATTTCTTTACTTCAAGAATGTCCGTCAAGTGTTTCCATTGTTCTTAAGGGAGACATTAGCCATTGAGTGGACGTGGAATTAGATGTACAAAGGGACACGATGGCTGACATGCCTGACTCCCAGCTGCAAGAAGTTGGATTTGAATCCTGGCATGGCTCCTCTTTGAACTTTGCCTGATCTTCTCATATTTCATTTGAGTACTTGAAATTTCCTTTAAGAAATTCGTGTGCATTATAAGGAAGGGTGTCCTGTGATCCTGACTAATCTTTCGGAGATCCCTTTAAAGCTGCCAGGGCTGTGCTCTTTTTGGTTTTAAGTCAATCCAGTGTGGCTTTTGCTGCAGTTTGGGTTACTGTCCTGTCGGAAGATGATTTCTCCTCTGAGTGACTTGCCAGCCTGGCATATGCAGTCCGAAATGATTGTTTCCAAACCAGAGTGCCACTCAATACCTGTGTCATTCACAAAGGAGGTGCCCGCTCACCACACTGCTTTCTATCGAGGGCGTCTCATCTCAGCTGCTTGTGAATTTGCCAGTCACCCATGCAAGGTGCTCTTATTACTGTGCCTTGGCCCAATCGCAATAAGCAAAATTAAAAAAAACAGAGAACTGCAAAAATTAGGAAATGCGTTTGAAAGAAGTCTCGGCTACCCATCTATCGTATATACTCGCATTTAACTTCTCCTTCAGAAAAGTCGGGGCTTGATTTTACCGTATAATTTCCAGCATTTTATAATGTCGCTCTTATAAGTTGAATGTGTAAAACTCACACTATTGGTCCAAGAGATTATGATATGCTAACACCCACCTGAGAGAGTAACCACGGAGCACACGGCCTTTTTTTTTCTCTGTATTGTGCCTACGTGACCACACGGTAATACCCAAACTATTCCGAAGTGACGATTGCACTGTTTTGTGTTTTTTGTATCTCACACCCTCATACACCTTTATTGTAAGGTGTACCTTATCTACGATGGAGCGTTTGATCAGAAGAAAATATGAAGCTAATTTTCAATTAAAAGTCGTTGAAGTGGTGAAAGAAATTGGTAACTGAGCTGCTGCAACAAAATTCAATGAGTCTGAGAAACTGATGCGAGATGGGAGGAAGCAAGAAGATGTAAAAAAAAAAATTTTAATTACCGTATTTTTGAACGGGCGTATAAGTCGGGGTCTGATTTTATGATCGATTTTTTGGGTTTCAACACCCGATTTATACACGAGTATATACAGTATCCAAGATGGATAGAAATGTAAATAATGAAGGTAGGCCTCATGTTTTTCATTTGACACTAAGGTTGTCCATTTGGTCTGGTATAAGAAGACGCACCCAATTCATTTCCCTTACAGTTTTGCATTTTCCTCCCAGCATCACTCATCAAACTGACCACTCTTGTAGCTGAAAGTGTTTTGTTGAGAAAATACAGCAGAGGTCGCTACTGCTTTGGCCTGGTTTGGAGACTCCAGCCTTGTCATGTTGGGGCTTTAGTTTCCCAACATGTGCCATGGATTTATGTTTATTTTCACTCATCCATTGCTCACCATGTGAAGTTATCAGTCATTAGCATTACAATTATAAACCTTATTTATGTGGCCCAAGCAGTTGCAGGGAAAGTGGCTACCACGCCGCTGTTGCAGGAGTTCATGCAGGAGTTTAGCAGTCTCTTCGATAAAGATATTATCAGTTAACTGCGAATTAAATTCTAGAGAAAACAAGAGGTAAATTACAGGAACGCCCATCCAAATGGAAACAAGAACACACTTAAGAATCTACGAGAATGTGGAATAAAGAGATCCTGGCGACTCCTGACTATTTTCAAGTATGAAGTAACCCCACAGGAGTGACGGTCAGCAGAACTCCACTCGCTGCCAAAGCTGCAGAGCAAAATAATGTTTAGAAACCAAAGATCCTTTGTACTTCTCTGACGTTTTCTCATTTCACTTACAGGTGGCTCGGTGTTATCCGAACATGCCTGTGATCCTGAATGTGAGAGCTACCCAACAGCCAACATTCAGCCCAACAACGTCACCCTGCAGTCGACTGCATCCATGTCTGTGTATGTCGTGCAGGCCAACTCCACCCTCGTGCCGCTGTTTGACCTCAACGTGGTAAAGATAAACATTTTCTACACCTCCTTAATTGTGGGTGCAAGTGAAACTTTTCAACACACTTGTGTTTTTTTAATTTGAGTTGAACGCTTTTTTCGGTTAGAGACGGTATTGTGTACAGCACCTCATGTTTTTATCAATTAATTGAATTATTTTCAAAATTCTTTGTTTAAAAGAATTGATACAAAAGATTCAGAAAGCAATAACGGACAGACTAAAAGATTATTCCAGACTAAAGGTTCCTCCATAAACCAAAAAATACTTCCCAGATTTAGTTTGGTTCTCCTGAGTTTTCTGTGCCTCACCTGAAGTGTGGATTGATAAAACTCAGGCAGGTCAGACCTAACAAAATTGGCAGAGTGTAAAAAGAAAAAATGTTCAGCAAAATTTAAAACCCTTACCCCATAAAATAAGGCAAAGGCCAGCCGTCTTCACGGCAGGTGATCGGGGCCGTATAAGAGCCAATGTCACTCCTGCAACCTAAAGGCCTCCATCCTGCTCAAAAAGTCAATGAGTCCCTGACCGCCTTCCTCTATGGGAAGATACAGGACACTTCGCTTCACCCAATCACCCAATTAGACCATCCCAAAAAAAATCTAAAATAATGCCCTGGATGGTTCTGATGACAGATATTGGGGGGTCAACACATTGCAACTTATGCCAGAACATGGAGGCTATCAACTGTCACACACGTGTGAACAGGGGGATGTTGTGTGGACCAAGTAAAGGTAATTCCACGCCAGGCCAGGGGAGGGCGGGGTGCATTAAACCTTATCCTGCTATCTCTACAGACCAGCCGCAGGAAAACCTATCTGAATCAAAAACTTCACTTCTGGTTCCAGCACCCAGAAGAACGTTACTTCCGGTTCTGGCGCCCAGAAGAACATCCCTTCCAGTTCTGGTGGCCAGATGAACGTCACTTCCAGTACAGGCGCACAGAAGAACGTCACTTCCGGTCCCGGCTCCCAGGCTGATGTCAGAGAAACATCACTTCCGGTCAACCTACATCACTTCTAGTTAACATACATCACTTCCTGTCTGACCATATAAAAAGCCATCTTTTCCAACCTTCATCAGTTCTGTCTTGGACTCTCTACAATCAACTACTCTGTTGAATGAAAAAACAAACCTTTGCAGCTAGGAATATTATATGGGTGGCTGCCCCAAACCTTTTTACGTGTGTCGAGTCTCTTCATTTTTACACAAGTTATTAATAATGAGGACCCTTCCTCGACAGGAGATCTCCTTTTGGAGGTATTTCCACTTCTTCAGTTTGATTTGAACTTTTTCCACCTAGTCTGCCCAGTTTTTTCAGCTATATCTCCCTGTCCTAAAAACACCCTCTTCTATCTGAAAACTCTTCTGTTCCACTTAAGGCCACCAGGCAGACCCGGTGGGTCCCCATCCCTCCAGTTGCCAATTAAAAATGTGTTTCTTTTATCCCAGTTAATTTTTGCAGATGACAGTTTCTCAAATTCATCTTGGCAACGTTTCAGTGCCTTGATGTCTCCAGGATGGCAGATAAGCAAGGTCAAGTCATCTGCATATGCAACCACCTTGAGTTGTAAATTCAGGCACTGAGGGATGTTCAGACCTTG
>JANRMT010062856.1:10746285-10759077 GCA_026402145.1 Polypterus bichir lapradei
TAGATAGATAGATAGATAGATAGATAGATAGATAGATAGATAGATAGTACAGTATATATGTTTCTTGTGCAGTTTTCTCGCTCGGTTCCTCAAAAATGAGGATCCTGTGAGCCAGATCAGCGTTTATTTGTACAAAGCCTGTCTGTCTTTTTATGTCATGTCTTTTATTTGATCTAGTTGTTCTTTATAGAGTACCGCAGTTCCTTTCTTGTGTCTCTATAGTGCATTTAGAAAGGACTCAGACCCCTTCAGGTTTTTCACATTTTATTATGTTTCAGCCTGGTGCTTAGATCATTGAAATTCATTTTTCCCTCATCAGGTAACACACAACACCCCAGAATGACAAAACAAAATAAAGATTTTAGAAGTATTGGCACATTTATTAAAATAAAAAACTGAAATGTCACACTGATGCAAGTGTTCAGATTCTTTTCTCAGTACTTAGTTGAAGCCCCTATGGCAGCCATTCCAGCCTGGAGTCTTTTTGAGTTTGACGCAACAAGCGTAACCCACCTAAATTTGGGGATTGTCTACCATTCTTCGCTGCAGATCCTCTCAAACTCTGTCATGTTGGATGGAGACCATCACTGGATGGCTCACTTCGGGTTTCTCATGAGATGATCGTTTGAGTTTCAGCCCGTGTTCTGGCTGGGCCACTTGAGGACATTCCCAGTCTTCTCCAAAAGCCACTGCTGTGTTGTTTTTGCTTTGTGTTTGGGTCATCGTCCTGTTGGAAGGTCAACCATTTTTCCCAGTCTGAGGTCCAGGGCAAATGGAAAGCCAAGTTATCATTTAGACTTATCTTTAAATCATTTAAAGGTACCTTGAATTAATTTTTAAGATACCTTCAGGTGTAATTAAGATATTTAAAGATATCTCTAAATGATAATTTGCCATACAGAGTGACCTGGAACAGGTTTTCGTTAAGAGTATCTTGACACTTTGCTCTGTTCCGCTTTCCCTCAACTCTCACTAGTCTCCCAGTCCCTGATGCTGCCACCACTGTGCTTCACGTTGGAATGGTATCGTGCAGGTGACAGGTGGTGCCCTATTACCTTCAGACATGATGCTTTGAGCTGACAACAAACAGTTCAACGTTGGTTTCATCCAACCAGAGAATCTCACGTCTCACAGTCCCTTAGTAGCCCTTTCCAACTCCAAGTGGGCTACATGTCTCTTTACTGTGCAGAGCCTTCTGTCTGCTGGCCATTCTGCCCTACAGCCCAGATTAATAGAGTGTAACAGTGGTTCTTGGCTTTATGGGAGTTTCTTATATCTCCACACAGCCATTGGGTTGTTGGTCACTTCTCTTGTCGTGGTCATTCTTTCCCGATCGTTCAGTTTGGCCAGATAGCCAACTCTAGGAAGAGTTGTGGTTGTCCCAGACTTCTACTAAGCATTACGGATCCCACGGTGCTCTGGGTAACCTTCAATGCTGCAGAAAATTATTTCGATGCCTCCCCCAGATTTGTTCCTCAACACAATGCTGTCTCTAAGCTCTGCAGACAATTCCTTTGACATCATGGCTTGGTTTTTGCTCCACTTTGGGACCTTCTATGGACAAGTTGTGTGCCTTTCCAGGTCACGTCCAGTCACTTGAATTAACCACCAGCAGACTTGAGAAACATCTCAACGATGTTCATAGAATTGGAAGGCACCAGAGCCAAATTTAAAGTATCATTGCAAATGGTCTAATGGTGCTCATGGGATATTTCAGTTTATTACTTTTAACAAATTTTCTAAAAAACTTCTAAAATTCTGTTTTTGTTTTGTCATTGTGGGGTTTGGAGGGAAAAATTAAATGATTTTAGCAGAAGGCTGCAACCTAACAAAATGCGAAAAACGCAAAAGGGTCTCAATACTTTCTGAAGGCACTGCTTAGATGGGTGCAAGGCCAAGAAGAATCCAGAATAACTTGGAGTGCAGAAATATTTGTGGGCCTTGTGACACTAGAGGGAACTGTTGCTCAGGACCCACAACAGTGGCTACAGCTCAGCTAAATGAGCCACCAGAAACCTGCAAACAGGAAAAAAACACAAGAAGTCCCCGGCGGCTTGAAAATAAATCACCCGAAAATGTCCAAATATTGCTGTTCTTATAGCTGAAAGTGCATACAATTTTTACTATTATGTTCTAGAAAATAATCTGTAGGAAGAACAAAAATCCAGCTTTCTTTCAAGCCATGCTTTATATAGCATCTTTCATACATTTATCAGTCCATCCATTTTCTAACCCGCTTCAGTTCAGGGTCATGGTCATCTGGCACCTATCAAAGTTGTGGGCACTGGAACCCTTGAACTGGATGCTATCCTATCACAGGGCACACTTATTCACATGTCCATAAAGAAACACCAGGCAAAAGTAAATTATCCAGTTAACCCAGTTTTTACATCTTCAGGATATGGCAGCAAACAAGGATACCACACTCAAGGGTGCCATCTTTTGCAATGTGAGATGTGAATCCAAGCAGGCAGTCCCTCAACTTTAACAGTGTGTGGTGTCGACAGCAGAACTTGGAACGGTCCTCTCCACCGAGGGTGATGCCAATGTTTCCTTCGAGTATCTCTAACCAGAATCCAGGTTCCTAACGGAATCGGGGAGTCCTTTGATGGAGGACTAGTTCTCCAGCCTGATTCACCTGCTCATGGACTTCCTTCAGAGAAGCTTGGAGACCTGTAAGACTGGAAAGAAGATCATTGTCTACAGTATGCAGTGTAAGATTACCTATGTCCATGCCGACTGGCAAGGGCCGTCCGGTCAGAATTTCGAATGGCGACAGCCCTAACTGCCGATGTGTTCTTCCCCTTAATCCCATCAAGGCCAGGGGTAGAGCATCAGGCCAAGTTAAATTTGTTTGCTCACAGATTTTAGCCAATTTAGATTTCAAGGTACCATTGCATCTCTCTACTATACCCCCACTTTGAGGATGGTATTTGCAATAATGATGTACATTTATCTGGAGCCAAGTAGTCAATTCATTAATTACAGAATTCACAAAATGACTACCATTATCAGTCTGCAGTTTCTCTGGTTTTTCCCATCTTGGAATTATTTCCTTTATCAAAGCTTTTGCCATAGTTTTGGCATCTGCATGTTTGGAAGGGAAAGCTTCCACCCATCGGGAGAACACATCAACAATTACTAAACAGTATCGGTACCCCTTTGATGGTGTTAATTCAATGAAGTCCATTTGAAGGTGTTCAAATGGACCCATTGGGTTAGATGTAACAGCGGGACTTATCTGAATACCCTTTTCTACAATAAATTTCTGACATACTGCACAGCGTTTACAGAATTGCTCTGCGTAACTAGAGAAGCCTACTGCTTCCCAATGTCTCTCAACCTCTTGAACCATGGCATCCTTTCCAGTATGATCCAGGCCATGTGCAATTTTTGCCATACCTGGAAAAGAAGCTTTAGGAAGGAAAGGTTTATTAGTTTGCTTATGGGTCCAGATCTCGTCAACCAATGATCCTTCCTTAGACCCGTTTCTTCTTTCTTTTTCTGAAGCTGAACTCTGTAAAGAAATGACTAAATTACCGGAATCTCTGTCATCTGTCTGTTGGAATAAAGAAATTGGGGAATTATCATAAGCAGCTTGTTTCACGAAGTGATCGGCCAGTTTGTTTCCTTTACTAATGGGATCTTGTTTTTTTAGTATGGACTTGGCATTTAATTATAGCCAATTTTGATGGCTTGGTTATAGCTTCTAAGAGGGATTCTATTAGTTTGTGATGCTGAATGGGCTTGCCAGTACTGGTCTTGAATCCCCCGAGTTTCCATAATGCCCCATGATCATGGCAGACTCCAAAAGCATATCTAGAATCAGTATAGATAGTTACAATTTTTCCCTCTGACAACTGACAAGCTCGGGTGAGAGCTATCAACTCAGCCTCTTGCGCGCTTAAACTTGAAGAAATTTGGTTTGTTTCCAGCAGGTGGTCACCTTTGACCACTGCATAGCTGGTTGAAGGTGTTCCATTTTCCAATCATAAAGAACATCCATCCACAAAAATTATCTCCCCTGTTCCTAAGGGTGTTTCCTGTAGGTCTGGTCTGGGTTTTATAACCTTAGTTATTTCATCATGATAGTTGTGGGGCTCCCCTTCCTCTTCAGTTGGAATAAGAGTAGTTGGATTTAAGGTGGAGCACCTTTCTATGGTAACGTTTGACAACGTACAGAGTACATTTTGATAGTGTATTGCCCTAGCAGTAGTGAGATGTGAGGTTTTAGCCTGTACTAAATGGAGTGTACGGCGTGAGGCACTTTTACCACTAGAGGGCTCATGAGCACTATATCTGTACTGGCTAGCACGGCCTCTGTTGTGGCTGCTACAGCTCTGAGACAGGTTGGAAGTCCCGCAGCCAATGGATCCAATTTTTTCGAAAAATAGGTTATTGGCCTTTGTTTTTCTCCATGGAGTTGTGTAAGAACTGCATTCATATATTCCCCCTTTTCGTCCACGAACAGAGTGAATGGACGAAAATAGTCAGCAGTCCCAATGCAGGCGCAAACAGGAGTGCAAATTTTAAGTTACATAGAGCCTTCTCAGCTTGATCATTCCATGCCACCTGACCAGAAAGGGGGAGATCAGGGGTGATCGCTAAAGTTTGCAAAAGCTGTGCTCTTTCAGAGAAGTTTAAAATCCATTGCCGGCAGTATCCTAGAATGCCTAATACAGACATAACCTGTTGCTTTGTAACAGGTCTAGGAAGATTTTGAATGGTGTTTATACGGTCGCTAGAGAGAGCTCTTGTTTCGCAAGAAATGTCATGACTTAAATATTTAATGGTAGTTTGGACTAACTGCAGTTTTGTTTTAGAAACTTTAGGGCCATTTTCTGCTAAAAATAATAACAATTTCTGAGTATCACGTGCACAATCTTCTTCCATAGTACTACACAAAATTATATCATCTACATACTGTATCAGTACACTGTCTTTATCTGGCCAAAAGCCTTCTAAATTTTGAGCAAGAGCTTGTCCAAATACACAAGGGGCTTCAGTATATCCCTGAGGCATAACGGTCCATGTCTAATGGCGGCTTTGGAAAGTAAAGGCAAACCAGAGAGAGTCGGGGTGCACGGGAATAGAAAAGCAAGCGTTAGCAAGGTCAATAACAGAGAAATAACGGGCGGACGGGGGTATCGTAGAAAGAATAGTGGAAGAATTAGGAACAATAGGTGCCCTAGGAAAAACTGCAGAATTAACTTGTCGAAGATCTTGAACAAAACGCCATGAACCATCAGCCTTTTTAACAGGTAAAATGGGGGAGCTGACTGGAGAGTTATTTTATTGGAATGATTGCTCCACGTTTCACAAGATTGGAATGTACGACGGAGATGCCAGCCTCTGCCTCTGGAGACAGAGGACACTGGGCGCGATGCGGGTGGAAGAAGGATTTTGGGTAAATCACCAGTGGCTCACAGTGTGCTATCCTTCCATAATCATTTTTCCCCTGGGACCAAAGTGCATCGGGAAGTGAGGAAAGCCAAGAGGGATATGAAGTCTGTAATGAAAATGTGGAGAGGAACGGATGGTATAATGAACGGATTACTGGAAGGTCATCTTGAAGTAAAAACTTAGTTATCAAATGATCTGAAGTATCAAAAATACCCAGAGCAATGTGCAGCCAGTCCGTCCTATTGAGACATTGTTCCACCCATTCCCCAATTTCGACCCAGCGAACAGTGCTAGATATTGCTAAGGAAACATGGGGAACCGAACCTTCTAAATAGAAAACGCTTTGTGAATATGTGAGGTGCACTGAAGCCGTGGCTTTGGTGGATGAGAAAAAAATGCAAGGGATATGGAGGGTCTCTGGGCTAGTACCTGAAGAGAGAAAAGATTCTAACCAAGGTGTGTCCACTTCAGCAGGGAAGTACTGGGCAGTACAGTGGAGGGTGTTGGGGACTTGCAAGTGGGGAAAAAGACATGAAGGAAAAGAGTGTAGGGCTTTAAGGAGAATGGTGTGTGAGGAGATGTTCAGGGTCCAGGCTGCAAAAGAGGGCTTAGTGTGGGGGGAGGTTTGGCACAGGAATTTAGGAATTGAACAGTAAAACCCTTGTTCGGTTAGAGAAATAGAGAGGGAGAGCTTAGTCATCAGATCCCTTCCTAACAGATTAACAGGGCAGAGCTGATTTAACAAAAACCGGTGCATCAAAGTGGAACCACTGGAATAAAGCTGAACCCGAAGAGGTTTAGACATCAGCAAAACATATCGTTGTCCAGAAGCAGTAAGCACAGTCACTGTATCTTTCAAGGCAGGGACCTCCTTCAGCGAAAGGGTGGAATGAGTAGCTCCAGTGTCAACTAGAAAAGAAGTTTCAGTGCCATTCACCAGCAAAGTCAATAAAGGATCTGTGTCCGCATGGCAAGTGAGCAAAGGCAACTGAAGAGAGTGGCTGGGGGTCCCTGCGAATTCCTAGGACCAAGAAATATCCTCAGGTTCAGGTAAGGGAGGCGGGGGAGGAAGCTCATGTGGGCAATTGCGGCAGAAGTACCCCGTCTCACCGCACCCGTAACAGGCATAAAATATGGGTGCTTGATCTGAGGGGAGAGGCGGCTGAGCAGACAAAGAATTCGGATTAGGCAGCAAAAATCCACGACCTCTCCCCCGGCTTCGCCCCTGTCCTCCACGTCCTCGACTCCTGCCTGAGGCGGTTCCACCTGCATAATAATTCATTTGTGCCGTGATTAACTTGGTCTGAGTATCTGACTCTTTTTGCTTAGTCTGTCATTCAGCATGTTCCGTGTGTCTTTTAACTTCATCAAAAATGGCACTTTCCCATCCAAATACAGGACGTGCGTACCTTATTTTGGATATCACTTCTGAGTCCTGACACAAAAGGAGGAACTGCTGCCTTGGCACGGTCGTCTGGGTTGTCTAAACCAGAATGGTTTGTCATCAAGTCCTGAATGTGGTGTGCCCATTCATCTACCGTCTCATCTTTCTTTTGTTTGGCAGTTGAAATAAGGGACCAGTCGGTGCCCTTTTTATAATTTGCAGCTATTGCAGTTTTCACGGGTTCCCATTGAGCAAGGAAAGGACCCTCATTATTTTGTCCACGAGGCAATGCCTCATTTCACTGCCACTGTACTCCATTATGCTGCCCATGATTGACAGTAGCCCAAGTGGTGCCCAACTTTCTGCGTAGCTCTTGAATATCCCAGTTACGATGTATCATTACAGTAGTGGGGTTATCATTTCCTAGGGGTTGTGTGGGATTGTGTCGGGGGTTAGGGACCTCAATTAAAGGGCATGAAAATGTGGATGCTAAAGGTTTTAAGAACTTAAATGGGGTAAAGTTTTCAGGGCACTTCTCTCGGAGGGACTTGCTTCTAGTACGTTGTGAAATGGAGGGCTTTTTGTGTGAGTTAGAAGAGCCTCCCATAGCCCCTAACAAGTGGCCATCAGTCTCATCATCCGGATCCGTAAGTGAGGAGGGGTCGCACTAATATTGTTCATCAAAGAAATCATCAGTAGCTGGGGCATCGGTAACCACAGGAGCCGTTGGGGCAAGGAGTGAATGTGGCGGTGAAAAGGGGTTGTGGGTAAAGTGTTGGGGAAGAGAGCACGGGATATAAAGGGTCTTTTTTTATCACTCCTCTTCCTCCTTCTTTCAGACTGGGGTCCCGAATCAGCCTGCACTTTCTGTAAAGCTATAAGCGGCTCTTCCTTTTCCTTTCTAGTCTTAACTTCAGCAGCTAAAAGCTCATTCCGTTTCTGTGCTGCTTCCAATGTACGGTCTTTAATAACCAATTTCCCATTTGTCATACATATCCATCCGATAAGGACCTCTATTACAACAACCCTGTGTATTTCTGCACAGTATTTTTCTAATTTCCTGTATCTCAGTCATATCTCCGGTTCCTTCCACTGGCCATCTACCTCCACTGTGCTTATTCCACTTCCTACATGCCTTTTTAAAATCTAATCCTGTCTTCTTTTCAATGAGCTTTCTAGGGGACCCGCCTTTTGATCCCGATGGCGCACTAGGAGCCTGGTGATCCCCCGAAAATAATCCTTCTAACATTAGGCTTTTAGGACTCTGGGGGGACTGTTTGACTGGCTTGCTATTTGTTTTTTCCATAGTGAGCGGTAGGATCTCAGCAGAAAATGACTCAGCCCTCGATAAACCCCGTTCCACCCGCTGTTCGCTCCTATCCCCGGATTACAGCTTCAAGTGACTTCGTGTCGGTTTATTCGCATCAGCAGAATCCTACATCAATACACCCCGTGGAGTCCGGGATATGGAGGTTTGTACCTCGATCCCTTCATCAGACGGTTTGTATGCGTCAATCTGCCAAGGTATTGTCTCCATCACCTTAGCAACCCGTTGAAACAAGAGTATGACAAGACAGCGGATGAAAAACTCGACCTTCCGTTTATGTAGACACACATTTTCTAAATACGCCCTTTCACCCCCATTCCTCTAATTATTTTAGGAGCGTGCCACTCACCCCTTTCTATTCCACTTCACAAGGGGTGACTTGCTAACATTCATACTGTGCCGTTTTCCGTAGGGTCCCAAAGCCACTTTCCGTGAGTCCCTAGAACCCTCCTATGGGTCTGATACAGTATGCTCTCTTATTCTTTATTTTGCATATGCTTTCTATTCTTTTTCTTTCTATATTCGTATTACTTCCGGCACACCAGTCAAACTAACGGGAATCCCCCGATCTACTCACCGTGACTCCGTCCACCTGCCTGGAAATGCCCGTCAAGTCGTGCCTCGTATTGGCTAGGAGGAGGTCAGGGACTCCCCACGCAGGAAACGCCCAAGGCAGGCCAGTCCTAACTTTTACCGAAGCTATACCCGATCCAGCCGGAATTGGCTCCACTACGCTCCTCTGGACGATCCTGCTCGAGGAGTCGTCTGCCCATCTCCTGCCCCACGTTTGGGCGCCAAAACACTGTGGACGAAGACTTCAGACAAGACAGCAGGTGTGGTTATAAAGCAGCTTTATTTTGCAGAGTCACAGTGAGAAGAGTTTCAGAAAAGCAGACAATCAAATATACATGACAGCATCAGGGCTCTTCTGAACCCCGTCTGTTGGGTGGGGCAAGATTTTATACCCCTAGAATGCGTGATTTAATATCATTATGAAATGTAACAGTTGACACTTTTATTATACACAATCCTTGAGCCCCTTCAACGCCCATTGTGCAACTTGATTTCTTGGCCCCGTTTGTTATGGCGTTCAGATGTAAGCTAAGGGAAAACGTGATAAGGCAGACTCATGTGTGGAATGCTCAGACCTTGAGTCCTTTGGACAAATATTTTTCTGTTTTGCTCAGCAAAGCATGCTTTTACATAATGTATGGTTTTGTAAAGCTTACTTCTCAGACATCAATTAGTACAAAGGAACGAAGAGAACATTCATTTTCCACAACAGCAAATGAACCACTACAACTTGCCTTTTAAGAGACAGTAATCCAAATTATCAATGTCTGAAAATTACGTCCTGTAGATGGCGTCCTCCTGTACGTAATCATTCTTCCAATCTGCTGTTGAGGTTCTCCATTGATCGCTGCAACATCTCAGCTGGGATACCACGAATTTCATCTTGAATTCTTTGTTTCAATTTATTCAGTGTCCTTGGCCAAGTCGTGTAGACCCGACTCTTAAGGTAGCCCCACAAGAAAAAATCACAAACGGACAAATCTGGTGATTTTGAGGGCCAGGGAATGTCACCGAATCTTAAGATGACACGGTTACTGAACAATTCTCGCACAGCTGCCATTGATTGCCTTGCAATTGATTACTAAATTACTAAACGGCGTGATTGTTTACAGCTCAAGGTCCCTGTTCCACAGTGCTGCCAACTGTACATGGCTGCCACGACGCATTTCAAAAGTTCCCGTTTTTCTGTGTCCCCCTGTACATTGACATATTTAGAGATATCTTTAAACGTTTTCAAGATATCTCTAAATAATAATCTGGTTTGCTGAAAGGTCGTGTCATGGTGTTGTGATTTTTTTTTTTATTTTCAGGGACCCTGACTCTTCCTCCCTCCTTCATCATTTGCAGGGATGTGCGGTTAAGGCAGGCACGTGAGGCGTCATCAAGAAAAAAAAAAAAAAAAAAAAAAAAAAAAAAACTAATAAGGATAACAAAATAAATTTGTCCACTAGTCTGTGCTATAAATTTGTTTTCCAATAATTTTGATCATTTGTATAGTCAAAATTGCTGAACTGGCGCATTTCCTGTTCAAATATAGCTAGAAACGCTCAATAGAGTCCAGCTGCAGTCAGGACAGTTTTAGGCCTCGGACAGATTCAGCGACCTGAGACATTCTGACGCCCCTGTTAGCCATAGACACAGAATTACTAGACGCCACATGACC
Organism: Polypterus bichir lapradei; assembly: GCA_026402145.1. Taxonomy (NCBI): domain Eukaryota; kingdom Metazoa; phylum Chordata; class Cladistia; order Polypteriformes; family Polypteridae; genus Polypterus; species Polypterus bichir. The sequence goes on from JANRMT010062856.1 coordinate 10,756,636, forward strand.
AGCAGCATCGTAAATCAACGTCGCGGCCATTTTGCGAGTGGCACTGCTGTGGAGTGAAGTAATGAATAAAGATGCCTCAGGCATGTGCTGTTTGGCATTGTACAAACCGCTGTACGCTCCAAACCAGATCCCGGGGGATTACATTTCATAGGTAAGGCTGAACACTTGTTTTGGTTATATTTGGCCATTAGAAAATCCTGTTTTATAATCATAACTTTAGCTAAGACAGGCTGAGCTAACAAAGCTATGCATTTATGTGCTCAAGTGAGCCTCCAAACAACGTTTTGGCTAAACGTATTTAGTCACTAACAATGTAGATTGTTGTTAGCTGTTAACATTTCTCAAACTTTGAAGGTTTCCCAAAGAAATCCACCTCAGGAAGCAGTGGGAGGTCAGGTAGCCCTTAGGCGGGATTTTGAGAAAGCTGTCCTGTGATGTGTGCCGTGCTAGTTTGGTATCAGATGTTGTACCGGCATCATATGATCAAAGCTACCACTCGCTCACACTAAAAAACAAAGGAGGTTTGATGATTCCTTCTGAGGATCCAGTCAAGGTGGTCAAAGTAGCTCAGCGTGTTATTCGCCAGTTGACATTAGGGTAAGCTGTCAGTGTATCTTTGATCAATCTGTTTGTGCGGGCTGAGATTGGTTCAGATGATGTGTTTTTTCTCAAGGAGCACATTGAGGAAACAAAGTTTGAAATTGACAACCATCATTTTATGCTCATGTCTTTAGTTGTGTCTATCTTCCAAAAACTAAGGCTGCACCATATTGCCAGACTGAATACTCTCATATTACAGGATCTGAGTGAGTGAAAGGAGTGCAAGTCTGTAGGAGATCAGTGAGGTAGGGGGGAGCTTTAAAAGTTCAGAGCGGTATTTAGTATTGTATTCAGTAGTGAACAGGGAGCCAGTGAAGTTGAGAGAGAATCGCTGTGATATGTTCAGTGGATTTAGCACAGCAGGTAATTATCCTGGCAGCAGAATTTTGACGAAGTTGTAAGCGATGGATACGTTTTTGTGGGATGCCAGATAGAATAGCATTACAATAATCTGTACGTGAGGTGACTCAGGCTTTAATGGATTCAATTAGGTTATCAGAAATAAACTTGATGCATTAGGATTAAAAGTCAGGACGGAAGTAAAAAACTTAGGGGTAACAGTTGACTGTAACCTGAATTTTAAATCGCATATTCATCAGACCACTAGGACAGCATTTTTTCACTTAAGAAATATTGCAAAAGTTAGACCTCTTATATCATTGAAAGATGCTGAGAAATTAATTCACGCTTTTGTTTTCAGTCGACTAGATTACACTAATGCACTCCTCTCAGGACTACCCAAAAAAGACATAAATCACCTGCAACAAGTGCAGAATGCAGCTGCTAGAATCCTAACTAGAAAAAGAAAATCCGAGCACATCTCTCCAGTTTTGATGTCACTACACTGGTTACCTGTGTCATTCAGGATTGACTTTAAAATTCTGCTTATGGTTTATAAAGCCTTAAATAATCTGCTCCATCTTATATATCGGAATGTCTGACACCTTATATTGCAAATCATAACCTTAGATCCTCAAATGAGTGTCTGCTTAGAATTCCAAAAGCTAAACTTAAAAGAAGTGGTGAGGCGGCCTTCTGCTGTTATGCACCTAAAATCTGGAATAGCCTGCCAATAGGAATTCACCAGGCTGATACGGTGGAGCACTTTAAAACACTGCTGAAAACACGTTACTTTAACATGGCCTTCTCATAACCTCACTTTAATTTAATCCTGATACTCTGTATGTTCAATTCATTATAATAACTATTCATGGTGGCTCTAAAATCCGTACTAACCCCTACTCTCTCTTCTGTTTCTTTTTCCAGTTTCTTTGTGGTGGCGGCCTGCGCCACCACCACCTACTCAAAGCATCATGATGCTCCAACATTGATGGACTAAAAGCTAGAAGTCTACGTGACCATCATCAAGTCTTTCCGTGAGAACCCAAAATACAAAGAGGACTGTTTCATTTATGTGAGGTAGAATGCCCAGAGGGGACTGGTCAGGTGGTCTCTTGGTCTGGAATCCCTGCAGATTTTATTTTTTCTCTCCAGCCGTCTGGATTTTTTTTTTTTTTTTCCTGTCCTTCCCGGCCATCGGACCTTACCCTTATTCTATGTTAATTAATGTTGACTTATTTTATCTTCTTACTGTGTCTTTTATTTTTCTATTTTTCATTATGTAAAGCACTTTGAGCTACATTTTTTGTATGCAAATGTGCTATAGAAATAAATGTTGCTGTTGTTAACCGATACTTCAGTACTGTGTTGCGTAAGAACAGGACAAAGTCTAGAAATGTTACGGAGATTGAAGAAGGCAGTCCGAGAAATGTTACTTATATGGGAGAAATTATTATTATTATTATTATTATTATTATTATTATTATTATTATTATTATTATT
>JANRMT010062856.1:10781937-10796800 GCA_026402145.1 Polypterus bichir lapradei
TCTATCTATCTATTATATAGTGCCTTTCACATCTATCTATCTATTTATCTATCATATAGTGCCTTTCACATCTATCTATCTATCTATCTATCTATCTATCTATCATATAGTGCCTTTCACATCTATCTATCTATCTATCTTTTGTATTTATCTATCTATCTATCTATCTATCTATCTATCTATCATATAGTGCATTTCACAGCTATCTATCTCCTTCCTGTTTTGCTGTCGCTGTGCATGCTGGGTGATTGTCTCGAGTGTGAGCGAGTGGAGCTGGTGGTGGACGCTGTGAGGTGAGTCTTTTTTATTCTGATTTTCTACTTTCTTATTTCTATCTTTTCTTTGGTGTAAACAGCTAAACTTGTTTTTGTACTGAGTGGTTTAGGCCACGGCAGCCGCAATTGATGCGAATCTTCAGCGTCTAAGCCGCCGCCATGGGATTAAATTTATATCGGAGGAATTTGTCCCGTTGGAGGCGGGGGAGCTGGCGGTAGGCGAAGTGGTCGGATTTGAGAATATCAAGTCAGCTTCACGAGTGAGCGGGTCCATCGTGGTTTTTTGAGCTCTGTGGATTTAGTTCCCCCAGTGGTTGAGAAGGGGGTCGTTATTAATGGCTCCTTTGTACAGGTTTCCCCTTTAGCCGTGCCGTCCCGTAGAGTAACAATTTCGAATGTGCCGCCCTTTATCAAGAATGAAACTATAGCAAAAGAGTTGGAGCGGCATGGACGATTGGTGTCGAAAATTCGGTATATTCCTTTGGGCTGTAAATCGCCGGTTTTAAAACATGTCTTGTCATTTAGAAGACAAGTTTTTATGGTTTTAAATAGAATGGATGATGAATTAAATGTGGCAATGAAGTTTAGAGTGGACGGTATCGATTATGTGATTTTCGTCACTTCTGACGAAATGAAATGTTTTGGGTGCGGGAGTTATGCACATTTGATTAAACAGTGTCCTGAGAGACAACAAGGGAACAAGAAAACTGGCCATACAGATAAAGAAATAGAGGGTCAGGAAGTGGAAGATCGTCCAGTAGTGGCTGATGGCGCAGAGGCGCTTGTGGAGGCGCAGGGTGATAGGAATAGAAATGCCACTATATCTGAAGGGCAGGAGAATCAAGTGCCTCCCAGAGATGAGCCGAATGAAGGCGGTAGTGAGACTGTAGGTCATTCAGCGGCTGCAGCAGAAAGTGTGTGGGGAGACATTGATATGGACGAGGGAGGCAGCAACGAGACTGAGGAAAAAAGTGAATTTAAACGTCCTGCTCAAAAGAGGCAAGGAGAAAGAGAAGATCGGGCACGTAAGAAACTTGTTTTAAGTCAGGGCTCGGGGGTCATTGGAGAGGATCCTGCCTATGGTCCTTGTCAGGAGGATTTTCCTGTCTTAGCGGAAACGGCCGATGACGTCTCAAATGCGGGGAGTGTCGGGGAAGAGAACGATGACGGCAATATCTCCGATGGGTCTGCTGCCTCGGAGCCCCCAGAGTTAAATGCCGGGGGGAGGGGGGGTTAAAGCGCTCAAAGTGTAAAAGACTTTTTGGCCGCAAAAAAGGGGGTGGACGTGGCCGAATTTTTCCCTGACATTGACCTTTTTCTATCGTCTGTTCAAGGGTTGCGGCGACACAAAGCAGCCTCCGCGATGTTTGATGTTAAAGAACTCGTGAGGCTCAAGAATTTAACCAGTAAACTGAGAAAACAGTCCAATCTAAACACCACCTAATGGCTAAGCCCCCTGTTAGATCCACTCCACAGTCTTTGTGGTGGTCCCTGTGTTTTATTGTGTGTTTATCTATCTATTCTGTTACCATGGCAAGTGTACACATAGGAACCCTAAATATTAACGGGGAGAGAAGTCCAGATAAGAGGGTCGCACTTTTTGATTTTATCAGACAAAAAGATTTGAATGTCACCTTTTTACAAGAAACTCACATTGATGAGCAAAATCAATGGGAGTGGAGCAGGGATTGGAAAGGAGACATTTATTTTAGTAATGGGACAAATGTTAGTGCTGGGGTGGCTGTTTTATTTCTTGGAGGGCTTCAAGTAGAAATCTGTAGTATTGACGAGCTGGTGAAAGGGAGACTCCTGAAAGTGACGGTGAAACTTCAAGGCAGTGTTGTCACGTTCATTATCGTGTACGCCCCTAATGAGGGTGAGGAGAGGCTCCATTTCTTTAACAAGTTAGGAGATCTTTTATCCAAGTGTGACCCTGAGGAAGTGCTGGTGTTAGGAGGGGATTTTAATTGTACACTTGATACCAGAATAGACATAAATAATGGACTGGAACCGCACCCTCGCTCAGCACGAGCTTTAGGTAAAATAATTAAGGACTTTGGGCTGGAAGATGTGTGGAGGGCTAAACATGGGGCCTGTCGGCAATACACCTGGGGGAGGACGAGTGGAAACATGATCTCAATGGCGAGACTCGATCATTTTTACAGTTTTAAACACCTGTTAGGTTTATTTAAGGTGTGCTGTATTGTACCTACTGGATTCTCTGATCACAGTCTGGTGTGTTGTACACTGCTTATTAACACGTACAGACCCTGTAGTCCATACTGACATTTTAACACACTCCTCCTTAAAGATCAGAATTTTAAAGAGTTATTTGTTCATTTCTGGGGAGGCTGGAAGGCTATGAAGAAGGAGTTCACCATCTTACAACAGTGGTGGGAGGTTGGGAAGAGTCACATCCGAGCTTTGTGTCAATAGTATACTAGAAATGTCACCCAAGTATTGCAGTCAGAAATAGCAACTTTAGAAATTAAAATAACTGAATTTCAACAGCTTCTAGAGAAGGGTCCAAACAAGCAGCTTCAGGCGAGCCTGACTTCTGCTAACCTGGGGTTGGCCCACCTGCTTGAAACAAGAGCTCAGGGGGCATTAGTGAGAGCTCGCTTTCAACGCTTGACCGAGATGGACGCGCCAACACAATACTTTTTTGAGTTAGAGAAAAAGAACTCGCAGAGTAAAATCTTACATTGTATAATAACACCCGATGGCAGAGAGACACAAGAGCCCAGTGAAATAAGGCAGGTGGTCCGCAAATTGTATGAACTTCTGTTTGCTGCAGATGGTGATGGTGGCAGTGAAGACCAACAGGCCTTTTTGCAGGACTTACCACAGATTTCCAATGCAGACGTGGCAGAGCTGAATAGTGAGGTGACCTTTGCAGCACTCACCACAGCCCTGGGACAGCTGAAAACAGGGAAGGTCCTGGGAATCGATGGGATACCAGTGGAGTTTTATAAAGAGTTCTGGGATGTCATTGGCCTGGACTTATTGGAAGTGTTCAGGTGGAGTTTTAAGACTGGTTTGTTACCTCAAAGCTGCCGTAGAGCCGTGATCACGCTGCTGCCGATAAAGGGAGACTTGTGTCTCATTAAGAACTAGCGGCCAGTGTCTCTCTTATGCGCAGATTATAAGGTTCTCTCCAAAGCCTTTTAGGGAGAGTGGTGAATCCTGATCAAAATTACTGCGTGGCTTGCAGGTCCATTTTTAATAACATTTTTTTAATTCGGGACATTTTGGCTGCTGCAAAACTGTTTGGTTTTTGGACTGGTCTTATGTTTCTTGACCAGGAAAAAGCTTTTGACAGGGTCAGTCACTCGTTTTTATGGAATACCATGAAGGCTTTTGGGTTTGGGGAGTCTTTTATTAAATATATTCGCTTACTTTATAGTGAAATTTCTGGTATTATAAAGGTCAATGGGGGCTTGTGCGCGCCTTTCGGTGTCAGAAGAGGAGTCGGACAGGGCTGTTCTTTGTCCAGCATGTTATATGCTCTGGTGTTGGAGCCTTTCCTGGTGCACCTGAGGAAGGTGCTGACTGGTCTTTCCATCCCCAACTGCAACATAGACCCAGTGAAAGTCACTGCTTATGCAGATGATCTTGGTGTAGTCATCACAGGCCAGAAGGATTTGGGCGAATTAACAGAAGGTCTACGGAATTACAGCAAAGCGTCTTCGGCTAAAATTACTTGGATTAAAAGCAGTGCAGTGCTGTTTGGGAACTGGACAGGATGTTGTCCTCCTCAACTGGAAGGGGGTCTGCAGTGGACAACTGGGGGCTTCAAGTACTTGGGAGTCCATCTCGGAGATGACCACTACATCCAAAAGAACTGGGAGAGTCTGTTGGACAAGGTTACAGCTCGGCTTGCTAAGTGGAAGTGGATACTCCCTCAGTTATCCTATAGAGGACAGATGCTGGTCATTAATAACCTGGTGACCTCCAGCCAGTGGCACAAGTGTATTTGTCTGCAACCTCCACATTTGCTTGTTCAACAGATACAGGAAGCGATCATGGATTTCTTTTGGAATGGTACCCATTGGATACAGAAGGGCGTTATATTCTTACCATTGGATGAAGGCGGACAAGGACTTATTGACATTACCAGCAGGATTGCTGCTTTCCGCCTTCAGACAATTCAGAAACTGCTGTACCCTGTTGAGCAAAGCCAGTGGATGAACTTGGCCATACTGTTCTTTAAACAGGCCAGGCATATGGGACTTGGGAAAAGTTTACTGCTGTGCCACTTAGATAAGATCATGACTTTACAGGTGCCAGAGTTTTATAAAAGCCTTTTAGCAGCGTGGCAACGACTGGCGATAAAAAAGAACTGTGATGACCTTTCCCCATTTTGGGTCCTTGATGAACCGCTGCTCTACAATCCTACTGTTGGTACTGGTACAGAACTTTCTGGAAACTTTATTCATCACTTCATTATACATGGAATAACCACAATAAAGGATATAATTGACTGGGAAAATTACACTTGGAAAAGTGCACAAGTGGTAGCAGAGGAGACAGGAGTGCACTCAGTGCGCCTAATGGAGAAGTTTCTGTATCAGATAAGATCATCACTGGACAGGGAATCCATGACACTCTTGCAAAGAATTTTCACATCACGACTGAAGCCAACTGACGAAACGCCTTTTCCAACGCTTACTGTGTCTCCAGCTGCTGAACTGAGGGATGGTGAGACTGATGTTGTTTTGGCCTTACATTCTCTTGAGACGTTATCTCTGCCTACAGTGCTGGGGAAGCAGTTGTACAGGATTTGTGTGAAGGTGAACAACCTGGAGCAGCTGAGGACACGAAGACACGACACACCTTGGAGAGACAAGCTTTGAGCACCACAAGGACTGAACCCCGCCTGGAGGTCGTTGTACAAGCTGCCATTGCCCAGTAGGGTGGGAGACCTGCAGTGGAGGTTGGTACATGGGATACTAGCGGTGAACTCCTTCTTATCAATTATATGTCCGGGGGTCTCAGATTGCTGTCCTTTTTGTGGTCTGAGGGAAACTGTTTATCATGCTTTTATGTACTGTGAGAGGCTCCAGACCTTTTTTAGTACAATTGAAAGAATGGTAGAAGGGCTGGGGGTCCCGTATAATGGCACGGTGTTTGTGTTTGGGGAGAGAATTACTAAACACACAAGAGAAAATATGAATTTAATTAATTTTATTATCGGGCAAGCAAAACTGTCAATATGGAAGATCCGTAAAAACAAGATTAGTGGGAGTGGGATTGAAGATGTTGTTGTCCTTTTTAGAAAATTGTGTGAAAGTAGGATATTAGTGGATTTTAATTTCTATAAGTCCACAAATAATTTAGCACAGGTTAAGGAATTGTGGTGTGTGAATAATGTACTTTGTAATTGTGATGATAATAATTTGCAATTTGTGCTCTGAGTTTGGTGTTTTACTTATTTATAAATTGGGTTGATAAATTAAGAATAAGTGGGATTGGAGAGTGGAAACAATGGGAGGGATTAGATAAATATATATTCCAAGAACAATATGAATATGTAATGGTTTAAAAGTGAATATTCATCATTAGGAATGTGTGTACGTGTTTTTTTTTGTAAGACTTAAGATTTGAGTTTACTGTGTTTTTGTATTTATTCCTGTGTTTATTTAATAAAGTTTGGTTTAAAAATAAATAAAAATATCTATCTATCTATCTATCTATCTATCTATCTATCTATCTATCTATCAAGTCACAATGAAGCACAGGGTTGAGGGTTAGGTAAACTTTATTATCCCAGAGGGAAATTTGTTTGTAGCAGTAAAGTATAAAATCAGAAGATACTGTAACAGAGATCCAATAGATACAGCAAAGACGGTGCATTTGACAACTAATGTTGCATAAACACACACTCACAATCAATACAAAGAAGAATACTTACTTTCAACAGTACACAAAATAAGAATGCAGGATTTAACATTTAGCAGCATCCCAACAAATAACAATTTAAAATGTTTATATAGCATTAGAAATAAAAGATTTCTTAAACCTGTTGCTCTGGTTTAGCACTGATACTGGTGGTCCCCTCAGTCACACTCACATGTCTTGCGTCAGGCAGGGCACACCAGATTGCCTTGAATGCCCAGCAGATTGAGTCAGTAGAGTCAAGGATGGCTGTTTTGAGAGGAGGACAGAGTAGCACCCCCTGGGTCCAGATTTGACAGGGACAGGCTGCACAGGTGGAAAGCACTCAGATTTCGCCAGTTTATGTAAGGGTATCGACACAGCAGTGGAGACAGATGTGCTTCTCATTATTTTATTTTACAGAAACTAAAAAAAAAAAAACAACCTCCCCCCTCCCCCCTCCCCCCCACTAATTTAAGAGGCCATTGAACATCTAGGAATACATCAGAAAAAGAGTCAGCTAATGATTCCCAGCTCCTTGTTTGTAGCCATTCTCTGCTAATTTAACCCACTGCAGGGGCGGCTCTATGCTCGTGGCGGCCCTGGGCAGAGAAAGAATCAGTGCCCCCTTCGCCCGCCAATGTCAATATGGTATCTGATGCACGGTGGATGGCCACGTCCGTTGCGGACACTGCATAGCTGCCTCGTGCTCATGAGACAAGCGTTTAACTTTTGCTGAAATTTGCTGCTGCGTTTTACTACATATAGCTTACTGCTCTGACTCTAGTGACATTAGTAAATACAGCGTACTAATTAACAAGAAACACAATGCTTTTCGGCCACATTGCTGTCAGCTGTGTCGTCATTTTCTCTTTCTGTTTTATATTCAATATATATTTGCAATTCAATATATAAGGCTGCCCCTGCCCACTGAACTGCGCTGACCTCGCCAAGTCTGAAGTTTTATCTCAGGCACCTGTCTTTCTGTTCACATTGAACAAGTAACGGATTTCCACAAGCCGTGTGAATAAAATAACAGGCTGAAAAGAATAAGGACCTACAAATAAGTTCAGCTAAAGAAGACGGTGAACTACAGCAGGTGGGTGTGCGCTTTCTCAAGAGGCGTGTTTGTCTGCCCTGTGCCTCTAGACATTTTCTCCTGCGCTCCATTCATTCCTTTCTCCGCAGCCAACAGCACCTGCTAGGTCTGTTCTTGTCTGGCTCAGATATGAATTTCATGCAGCAGCTGAGTGCAAATTATTCCATGGCATCGGGACAGTGGGCAAGGAACGGATCACAGCTGGACCCTGCCAGCACCTACTTCTGGGAAATAGTAGCCTCGGATGCTGCAGTCCATATTCTGATCACCTTCTTTCTGCTCACTTACTGCCTGACGCTGATCCTCAACGGCTCTGTCCTCGTCACGCTCTATAAATCTGAAGAGCTGTCCTGGCAGCCCCAATTCATTCTGGTGAAAAACCTGCTCATCTGCGATCTGCTCCTGGCTTCCACTATAGCGTCTTGCTCCGTGTACGCGCTCTTGAAGTGGCAGACTATGAGATTCGGCTTTGGATGCCTGTTCCAGTATACGGTTGTAACGGTGTGCATATTCTGCATGATATACACGTTAACCCTGATGGCCATGGAGAGGTATATATACATCTGCCATGCCATTCAGTACATCAACATCCTCACATCCAGGCGGATCCGACTCGTCCTCATGTCCGCGTGGCTTATCTCAATCGTGCTGTGCGCTGTGTACCTTCTCCTGCTCACTTCACGCCCCGTTCCCGAAGGGAGGATCACCTCGGGGTTACTCTGTGACCCCGAAATTCTAGAAGTATACTTCGGATATGATCATACTGTGGCCACTTTTCGGAAATCCTGGGGTCTTCTGACTCTGGTCACCTGCCTCTTGACCTTCACGTTCTGCTACTACCACATGTACAAAAAGGCGAGGAGTGCAGTGGAGCCGTTCAACCAGACCAACAAGCGAGCGCGGAACACGGTGATGTTCTACGGGGCCATGATTGTCCTGCAACTCAGCCCGTATCTGTTCAAAAGCGTCACAGACCTTTTATTTGAAACAGGCAGCACAGTCGTCCATGATCACCGGACAGGAAACGCTCTCCATCTTACTCTGCTGATCTTCATCGTCCTGCCGCCTTGCCTCAATCCCCTCATCTATGGCCTATGCGACAAAGAAGTGCGCCATGCCATCTCAAGGATGTCCCGCTGCCCGTGGATCGTCCTGGACTGACTTGCAGGAGCCCCCTGGGCCCAAACCACTCCCAGTAAAACACAAAGGAAGAGGGCGCAGGTGGTGTTAGGAGGCATCAGAATGGTCACAGCTGCCAGCTTCGACTTTGGTGCCTCCCAAGGAAGGCTTGTACTGCCCTCATTTCTTTCATGGCATGGAGAATGGCAGTCCTGCAAAGCTGTCAGTAAAAGCCTGGAGTTGGGTCACTTCTATGATGAGACAAAGGGCTGAGGCTGATCCCATTTTATAAGTAAGGAAACGATTAAGCCTTATCCATCAATCTAGTCAATCAGTCCATTTGTCTATTAATTTATCTGTATATCCTCATATTCTAATGTCATCCATCCATCAGTCCACCCATCCATCCATCTGTTCTCTTATCTATCCACGTGTATATCCACCTGTCTTAATATTAAACTGTCCATCCATTCCATTCATCTGTCTATATATCCACCAATCCCAAAGCCTGCCTATCTATCTATCTGTTCCTTTGCCTCCCTACCTAGTCTAATATACATATATCCATCCCCTCACTCTCCCATCTTTCCATGTGTATCTCCACATATTGCAATGTCAATCCATCCATTTGTCTATCAAGGTATATTCATCTATCACGATGTAAAATTGTCCCTCTGTATATATCTCTGAACCTCTGCTTTCCCATCCATCCATCCATCAATCCATCAATTTCCCTATATATTTACCTAGTATAATGTCCATCCATCCATCTATCCTTCTGTCCTCTCATCTACCCATGTACTTCCACACATTGCAATGCCAATACATCCATCAGCCTGTCCATCTGTCTGTACATTTATTTGCCTATCTATACATGTGTATATTCATCTGTCCTAAAGTAAAAATGTCCATCTGTCCATGTCTTCACACCCTTGTTTTCTTATCCACATGCCCTAATGTCAAACTGTCCATCTCTCTATACCTCCAAATCTCTGCTTTATCATCCACCTGTCCATCCCCTGTTCATGTATCTATTCCTCTGTCCACCTATCCTAATATCAAAACATCCATCTGTCCATCTGTACACATCTCCAAACCTCTGCTTCTCCATTCATTCATCCATCCATCTCTCCATGTATATATCCACCGATCCTAATGTCGAATGATCCATATGTTCTTCTGCCCATGCCTCCAAATCTCAGATTTCCTATCCAACCATCCATCTGTCCATCCTTCTACCTGATTTTAAGAACGCTTAATGCAGTCCTTTATATGGTGTACCTCGTTTTAAAGTTTAATCGATTGTGAAGACTGTTCTACTCTGAGCAGAATACAAGTCTGTACTTCTTCATCATCTCAGATCAAAACCCAATTTTCCTACTCAGTATGAAGGAGATTTTGAGGCAGATGTCCAGCTTATTCTGTTTATAGAGAACAACATTTAAAAATGCCAGGCATGTTCTAAAGAACTTTTGGATGGCTCCTCACAAGATGAATTACGTTTTTCCAATTTGAACTGGACATTCTTTTCCCATTCAATAATTGGAGGAATTTATGGCTTTTACTAGTTTAAGTATCCAGAGTTCAATCATGCACACACACACACACACACACTCCTGCATGGAGTCGATTTAATGTGACCAGTGAACCCAACCCAAACACTTTTGAAATATAAGAGTAGGAGGAGGAGGAAAACCACAGGGATACAAACAACACTGGGGGGCTGGGAATGCTGCCCACCGCAGTGCCTGCTGTTATCTTACCAAATTGGTGCCTTTAATTAAACCAAAAATTAGTAGAAAAAATTCCACCGAGCCAGCAAGATAGATGAGGAAAACTGTTTCCATCTGCCCTGTCAGGTCATGGGCTTGGCAGAGGATGGTCAATGAGTTGATAACAGCAGACAGCTTCTATTCTCACATCTTCACCCGGACTTCAACACTGGTGATTTCTCAATATTATCATTGCCTTTTCTCTTCATCCTCATGGGCCCCTGTGGAAAATTTAATAAGAGCAATGGGCCTGGTCTGAAATCAAATGGACAGAGCAGTCCTCATGTCATTCAGATGACATCAGAGGAGGGTGGAAGATGACGTATAAAGTGGGTGTGGCAAATATTGCATCACTTTCATTATCCAATGGTTGTCTTGCTCCCTTTCTGACGTCACTAAAAGGGTGGGGCTATGCTTGGGATAAGTAACAAAGTGGGTGTGGCTTACATAGTGTCACTGTTATCGTCAGGTGGCTGTCTTAGGGACTTTCTATCAGCAACAGGGTAGGGCTATGCTTGGGGTACATAATAGAGTGGGTGTGGCTTGTATAGTCTCCAAAAAGGTGTGGCTCTCCGATTAACGATCAGGTTGAGTATGGCTTATATAGCGTTAATTATTTTTTCAAACTGTAGTCTTCATGTCATTAAGGTGACATTCAATTTTTATTATTTATACATTTCTTTAAATCTCAGATAAAAAACATTAAGGGAAACGTATCTGTCTATCTATCTATCTATCTAGTGCCTTTTACATCTATCTATCTATCTGTCTATCCTGCCTACTATACTAAAAGTAATATCTATCTATCCATCCCGCTATATCCTAACTACAGGGTCACGGGGGTCTGCTGGAGCCAATCCCAGCCAACAAAGGGTGCAAGGCAGGAAACAAACCCTAGGCAGGGCACCAGCAGGGCGTGCATACACACACACACACGTGACAATTTAGAATCGCCAATGAACCTAACCAGAATGTCTTTGGACTGTGGGAGGAAACCCACGCAGACACGGGGAGAACATACAAACTCCAGGAAGCGAACCCAGGTCTGCTAACTACGAGGCAGCAACACTACCCACTGCGCCACCGTGCCACCTCTTCTATCTATCTATCTATCTATCTATCTATCTATCTATCAGACAAAAAGGATTCTCTGAGGTCCCTGCTGGACGAACAGGTGAAGGGCGCCATTGTCCGGGGGAGATTCCAAAATATTTCTCAAATTATCGCCCCTATGCAGTTTTTCTTTTCATTGGAGAAAAAGGTTCCTCCTGCAAAAATCATTCACTGTCTGAAAACTGCTGATGGGACTGAAATGACGGAGACCGAGGACATCTGGGAATTTGCCTTAAAATTTTACAAAGACTTATTCTCTGCAGAAACAGTGGACTTGTCTTCAAACACAAAATGTTTCTTTAATGACTTACCACAGTTGACTCCATCCACTAAGGAAGTGCTCGACCAGCTACTATTGCTGGAGGAGCTCACAAGTGCTCTTGGGAGTTTAAATCAGAACAAAGCCCCTGGGATCGATGGACTTCCCGTTGAATTCTACAAGTCCTTTTGAGATATCATAGGTAAGGACTTCCTGACTGTGTTCATGGAGAGCATCAGGGATAATGAACATCCTGTGAGTTGTCGGAGAGCTGTTTTGACTCTCCAAAAATGGGATCTTTGCAACATTGAAAACTGACAACCGGTCAGCCTGCTTTGCTCGGACTATAAAATTGTTTCCAAAGTGTTGGCTCTTCATCTGAGGACTGTCATGAACTGCTTAGTGGCTGTTTATCAGTCATACTGTGTCCCTGAATGATGCAGTTTTGATAAAATTTTCTTTGTGCGGGATTTGGTATCTGCCTCTGAGATTCTTGGGTTTAAGGCGGGTCTCATCTCATTTAATCAAGAGAAAGCCTTTGACCGTGTAGACAACCAGTATTTATTTAAAGTTCTAAAGGGGTTTGGTTTTGGTGAGACCTTCCTAGGATATATTAAATTAATGTATACAAATGTGTTTAGTGTTTTAAAAATTAATGGAGAATTGGGAGCCCCATTTTCTGCTACAAGGGGCATTCGTCAGGGGTGTGCACTCTCTGGTATGTTATACTCGCTGTCCATAGAGCCCCTGCTCCACAGACTTCGCCAATTACTTCATGGCCTGTCATTTCCTATGTGTCCCACTGCATCCTTTAAGGTGGTGGCATATGCTGACGATGTCACAGTTGTTATTACTGAACCTGATGATGTTGTCCTGCTGCAGGACTGTTTGTAGGTGTTTCAAACGGTGTCATCTGCCAGGGTCAACTGGTCCAAATGTAATGCCTTTCTGATGGGCAACTGGGACTGTCCTCCCCCAAGCCTCCCAAGTGGTTTAACATGGAACTCTAATGTATTTAAACAATTGGGAATTTACACTGGGAAGTCTGGAGCCACAGCTGATAACTGGGAGGGCTTAATTGATCAAATTCAGGGGAGACTGAAGAAATGGAAATGGGTGGTCACCAAACTCTCTTTTCGGGGTGTGATTGTTAATAATTTAATCGCTTCAATGCTTTGGCATAAATTTAGGTGTGCAGATCCTCCACTTTTGGCTATTAAAAGAAATTCAGAGGATATTCCTGGATTTTTTTTTGGGACAAAATTCATTGGGTTAAACACAGTGTGGTTTTTGTATCAGTATACTGCTGCTGGATTATTTGAATTTCCCCTTGGGATTAATAAAGTATCTATCTATCTATCTGTATGTGAAGGTGGTCAGGGCTTGGTGGACATTCTGTGCAGAATTGAAGCTTTTAGGCTGACAGATTTACAGCGTCTCTTGTATGCCCCTCAGGCTTAAATGTGGAGTCGTTTGGCTTTCGCTTTTTTCATAGGGTTGCAACTCCTTTTCATTGGCATCAAGCGATTGGCGCTATTTGTGCTGCCCACTTTTTACAGCAATATGTTATTAATTTGGCACACTAAAGCAAACAGAGTGGGAATTAATCTGGAATCTGTCTTCTGGTTACATGAAAAACCAGTAGTATGGAACCCAATCTTGGAGTTTGACTCGGTCAGTTTAAACTCCCTGCTTATAATAATAATAATTCATTACATTTATATAGCACTTTTCTCAGTACTCTAAGTGCTATCCACGCAGGAAGGAACCAGGAAGTGAACCCACAATCTTCCATGGTCTCCTTACTGCAAAGCAGCAGCACTACCACTGCGCCACCTGTGAGGACAGAATGATGATGAATTATGAACAAAGGCTTTACCAAAGTAGTTGAATTTATTGATCCAATCAGGAACCAGTGATAGTCTGGGGCAGCTGTGGCACGTGGGCTCGGGATTAGGTCTGTCCGTCTTGGGGAATCGATTAGTAACAAACTAAAAGTCTCTTTAGTACAATTGGGTGCAGGTCCCCTGTGTTAGGATTTTTTCTCTGGAGATCTCATAAAAGAGGCAGAACCTCCTGAATGTGATATTACAATTAAACCGAATATTAAAGATTTTATCAGTCTTAAAAACTCAATTTTAAAAATTAATCACATAAATGGAATTTTCTTCCAAGATTTATCAAAAAAAGATTTGTATGACTGGTGTCTTAAAGTATCCCATTTTATGCATATGCAAGGAGATGACTGATACCCTCTGGAGGAACACTCTGTGTCTGCATGACACGACATCTCCAGCATGGAGGACTTTATATAAACCGTTCATTGAAAAAAGAGTTGGGGACCTGCAACGGAGGATTCTACATGTAGCAGTAGCCCCCAATTCATTCTTAAAAACCATTGGCGCCAGTGCAACAGATCAGTGGCCATTTTGTCTTCAGAAAGAAACAGTTTATCACTTATTTCTATATTGTACCAGATTACAACCACTGCTGCATTTCCTTGATTTATTGTTGATGGATTTGGGAATTGTATTTACAAACTCATTTATATTTTTGGAATGTCTGTGTCAAGAATTTGTAAAAGGGAATGTTTACTTTGAAATTTTTTGTTAGGCCAGGCCAAGATGGCAACTTTAAAAACAAGAAGAAATAGAGATAAAGATCTGAAAACCACCGACGCTTCATTAATGTTTAAGGTCCTCCTTAAAAGGAGATTGAAGATTCAATTTGCATATTTTAAACTAATTAATCAATTAGATATATTTAGAGAAATCTGGGCTGTAAATGATGTTTTATGTTCCATAGAAAATGAATGTCTAGTACTAAAGTATGAGTAGGAAAACGTTGTTATTAAATGTTGTTGAATTTTGGCTGTTAATTTGACTGTAATTATGTTATAATTGTTAATAAAGGTCTGTTTAAAATTTAATTTCTATCTGTATATCTATCTATCTATCATATAGTGCCTTTCATATCTATCTATCTATTATATAGTGCCTTTCACATCCATCTATCTATCTATCTATCTATCATATAGTGCCTTTCACATCTATCTATCTATCTTTCTATCTATCTATCATATAGTGCCTTTCACATCTATCTATCTATCTATCTATATCTATCTATCTATCTATCATATAGTGCCTTTCACATCTATCTATCTATATCTATCTATCTATCTATCATATAGTGCCTTTCACATCTATCTATCTATCTATATCTATCTATCTATCTATCATATAGTGCCTTTCACATCTATCTATCTATCTATATCTATCTATCTATTATATAGTGCCTTTCACATCTATCTATCTATCTATCTATATCTATCTATCATATAGTGCCTTTC
>JANRMT010062856.1:10832227-10849948 GCA_026402145.1 Polypterus bichir lapradei
TATATATATATATATATATATATATATATAGCAAAATACTTGCGCTTTGCAGCGGAGAAGTAAAAAGAAAAGGAAACATTTTAATAATAACATAACATGATTGACGATGTAATTGTTTTGTCATTGTCATGAGTGTTGCTGATATATATATATATAAAGTCAAAAGTTGAATATATAAAGTCAGCGTCGGTATATATAAAGTCAAAACTTTTTTCTGAATATATAAAGTCAAAACCTGAATATATAAAGTCAGCGTCGGAATATATAAAGTCAGCGCTGGAATATATAAAGTCAGCGCTGGAATATATAAAGTCAAAACCTGAATATATAAAGTCAGCGTCGGAATTTATAAAGTCATTCCTGATTATATAAAGTCAACATCGGAGTATATAAACTCATTCCTGAATATATAAAGTCAAAGTCAAAATATATTGATTGAAATGACTCTGAACTGAACTAAGTTAACAAAAACGTATTTAGAAAAATAAATTAAAAAACACTGTTCGGTTAATGTTTTGAAAATGATGCATGTGCCCTGCCCAGGATTTTTTCCTGCCTTGCGTCCAGTGTTGGCTGGGATTGGCTCCAGCAGACCCCCGTGACCCTGTGGTCGGATTCAACGGGTTGGGAAATGGATGGATATTCCAGCGCTGACTTTGTATATTCCGACGCTGACTTTATATATTCAAGTTTTAACTTTAAATATTCCAACGCCGTCTTTATATACTCGGGTTTTGACTTTATATATGTGGGAATGACTTTATATATTCAAGTTTTGACTTTATATATTCCAGCGCTGACTTTATATATTCAAGTTTTTACTATATATATTCAGAAACAAGTTTTGACTTTATATATACCGACGCTGACTTTATATATTCAAGTTTTGACTTTATTTATTCCGACAGTGACTTTATATAATCAAGTTTTGACTTTATATAGTTAAATTTAGTCATCATTGCATAAATTTTTCTTCACCATACAAATGTAAAGAGTAAATTCGCCTTACATTCCAACCAAAGATATTTGTGTCGACTAAATAGAACTTGAAAAGTTATATTTTTTCGAATGTGATCGCACAATTCAGATCGAGTTGACGCGCACCGACGCATCGAGCCCGCGTGCTATTGTGGTTTCGCCTACGTGCCTCAATAAGTGACCCTCCCCTCGCTCTTACTTTTTCACCGTTCATCTAATGAATACACTGAGTATGGCTTTACCAAAACAATCATAGATTGCGAATAAGGTATCCATTATTCATAAAGCTTCAATTGGTGATCTGTCTTTCTGCGTTAACCACACATTTTTTCATACGTCTCAAACCAAGGGGATGCGAGGGTAAAATGAATTGGGAAGCGCGCGTACATAATCAGTGTAACCCCTCTCGGGAATCAAACCTCGGTCGTCGGCGTTAGAGGCGAAGTCTCTACCATTGCGCCACGGCATGTGGTTTGTCTATTTGAGAGTATGTAGATCGGGATATATATATATATATATATATATACCCGCACTTCGCAGTACTGTGTGAAAGAAGTTATGAAAAAGAAAAGGGAACATTTTAAAAATAACGTAACATGACTGTCAATATACAGTAATTGTTTTGTGAGTGTTATTGAGTGTTGCTGTCATCAAGGATTTGATTATCATTATTTCTTTCAATCAGGTTCGTATTTGTAGGATGTGTTGTGTTCAAGTTACATTCCGTGTTTGTCAATCGTTGTAAAGATGACAGGTTTCATTCATCGATTCGTTTCTTACTGCATCAATAAACAGCTCGTCTTCTTCTTTATCTGAGACCTGACACACTGCATGCACAGGTTTTTTTTTATACTGTCTTCCTTTAGCGGGACATTGACTTTTTCCACCCTGTGCTTTGTTTCCGCAGTAGCTGCACTTATGAATATGCTTGTATGTATCACACGCTTCATATTTTTTGCTGCCTTCTCAATTGTGTAATTCGTTTTTTGTTCAGCACTCTTTGGAACTGTTGCTTTTTGTCTGTGCACTGCGTCAGTTCACGTGAGCCGCTCAGTGTACATGCATCGAAGCTTCTTAGCTGTGCTGGTGCCATCTCGTGCGATGTCCACGGCTGTATTATGTTAGCTAAGACCCGGCACTTAAAAGTTTCTCTCGCAGTTTCGCCGAGTTTGTGCCAAACACCACCCTGACCATCTCATCTTCCTCTGCATAAGCACAGTCCTTCACCCGTGAATATTTAGCGGCAGTGTTTCTATTGGATTGCCGCTGACGGACGGCCTTATATGGGCAGGCACTAAATTACGTGAGAGGCGTAACTCTGCCTCCCACGGCCATCGAGCTGCAGTCTATTACAGTATATAGACGAAAATAGGTTCCAGTTATGACCATTACGCGTAGAATTTCGAAATGAAACCTGCCCAACTTTTGTAAGTAAGCTGTAAGGAATGAGCCTGCCAAATTTCAGCCTTCTACCTACACGGGAATTTGGAGAATTAGTGATGAGTGAGTGAGTGAGTGAGTGAGTGAGTGAGTGAGTCAGTGAGGGCTTTGCCTTTTATTAGTATAGATAAGGTAGTCCTAAATTAACCGTATCCAACGAACCACAAAATACAGGCTAACATGACCTTCACACCCACACTGTTTGTTAGAATTGCCAAGTCGACTTACTGAGACTTCTTTCCATTTGTCCTTAAATGTTAGTGATATCCTCCAGGGTATGGATGGAAAAGTTTCTTGGTTTCCTGTTATTGCTCCTAGAACTAACCCCACGCCAATTGTTTGCACCAATTACTTAGTGATGTGCTTCACAGATGCACGAGCGAGGGAATACTGCTCCACAAATCAGCCTTGAGTCAATTTAAAGGAGCCCCATATAAACATATTTGAAACACTTTTATATTCTTGGCATAGGTTGACCACCCATGAAATCAGGACCAGAACACTCGAGGAAGGTTATAAACTCTATATGTAATATATGGATTATGTGAGAAGGGTCTGGAGAGACCTTACGTTAAAATCAGTCACAAAGGTGAGAAGAGGACTGCAGATGAAGGCTGTGAAGGAGACGCGGCACTCTGTCTAGTCTGGTTTTAGTTTTTGTGTTTTCATGGGCTTTCTCCCATATCTGAAAGATTTGCATATAAGAGGGATCGGTGATCAAATTGTGAAGTCAGTATGCCATGTGATGGAACAGCATGCCACCTTTTATTGATTCCTGCCTTCCGCTTAATGAAGCTCAGAGCCGCTATTGTTCACTATGGCCCTGTAATGGAGTCAGTAAGATTGGAAAGTGGATTGATGGGTCCTAAGCAGTGCCTGCAGTGGAAACGGTGACAGCCTTCTTTGAGTAGTTTATTACAGCATATGACGTGGTTGAGCATTGCAGAAGTTTTTCAGAGTTGTCCTTATATATTATACCGCATTTAACAGCTAAACAGAACAGATGGTGTAAACAGAAGCTGAAGCCTCCAGAGCATTTCAGGTTCATTTTAAAGACCAGATTTACGGTAGTATTAAAATATAACTGATGTTTTCAAAACTTTAGTTATGGCCCAAATCATTTAATTATATCAGAGATTATTGATATAGTAATGGGTGCAGGAGGATGCCAGGAGAAAGGGCATCAGCAAGGTGGCAAACAGAAACATAAATTCCTTGGGAAAACCTCCAAACAGTAAAATTTACACTGGCAAAGGTGGTGGCTCTATACATGTCGGGTGGGTAGACAGAGTCTGCTAGGTGGTGGCAGACCACCCTTGTTGATAGTGGTGTCCTAGAAGTGAAAACCCTAGTGGCCACAGAGTAAAAGTGTTAAAGTGCCTTTCATAATGTTTGGGACAAAGACCCACTTTTCCTTGATTTCCCCCATCTGCTTCACAATTTAAAATTACAAATCAAACAATTCAGACATTGTGATTAAAGTGCAAATGGGAGATTTTAATTTATTTGCAGACATTTTGGTCACACCATGTAGAAATGACGACACTTTTTTATACATGGTTCCCTCATTTCAGGGCACCATAATGTTTGGGACGATTGGCGTCGGTGGTGTTTGTGATTCCTCAGGTGGGTTCCATGGCTTCATAAGATACCTCAGCTTACTTCTACCCTTTGGAGTCTGTAGTTGCCATTGTTCAACTTGAGGACAAGAGCTGTGCTAATGAAATTCAAAGAAGCCATTATGAGGCTGAAACACAAGAAAAAACCACTGGAAACATCAAGAAAAGCATTAGGATGACCAAAATTAACTGTCTGGAATATTATAAAGAAGAAAGAACACACGGGTGGGCTCAGTAATCACAAAGGGACTGGTAGGCCAAGGAATACCTCCACTGCTGATGACAGAAGAATCCTCACTATGGTCAAGAAAAAGTCCCAAACGCCTGTCTGACAGACCAGAAACAGTCTTCAGGGGGCCGATGTGTGTGTGTCAGAGACGACTATCAGCAGAAGACTTCATGAACAGAAACCCAGAGGACACACTGCAAGATGAAAACCACAAACACAGGATGGCCAGATTATGGTTTGTGAAAAAGGACTTCAAAGAGCCTGCAAACTTCTGGAAAACGGTCTTGTGGACAGACGAGACAAAGATGAACCTCATCAGAGTGATGGCGAGAGCAAAGTGTGGAGATGAGAAGGAAATGCCTGAGATCCAAAGCAGACCACCTCGTCTGGTGCTGGGGGTGTTATGACTTGGGCATCTTGGGCTCTTTTGCCAAGAGGCACATGGTAGCAGCAGCAGCAGTACTCTTAATGCCTTGATCAGCCTTTATTGAACCTACTGTCTTTGGTTTGTGTTGAAATATCTTTGAACAAGACTTAAACTGATGTCACATCATGCGATATTTTATTGTGGGGATCATCAGATTTTTACCATCGCAGTCACTGATTTCGTTACTACACCGTATCAGATCACACAGCTGAAAATCATAGTCCATGTGACATTAACCAACTGAGTGCCGTTGTGTGTGACATTAACCAACTGAGTGCCGTTGTGTGGGCCTTTTTCTCTGACAGCCAATAGCGTGCTGCTGACACAGCCGGCGATGATTGAAGTGTTAACAGCTGCGGCGAGTTCAGCAGCAATCTCTCCTTTTAGCTCTTCTTTTCCATTCTATTACAGTATCTTATATATAAACGTCTACGCATGGAAGTGTGTGTGTCTGTCCGGCCTGGAAGTGAGAGGTGGAGTCAGGCTAAGGGCTCCATCTCCAAGGATACACAAGCGAGGTCAGCACGTCGGCAAAACGAAACATCTGAAGAGAGAGTCCCTCGCTTATCCGCTATTACAGAAGCGTGGCGAGCACATCAGCAAAACGGTATCCCTTTTACTTTTCCTCCCGCCGCTAATACACAAACGAGGTCAGCACATCGGCAAAACGAAACCACCGAAGAAAGACGGTCGCTTAGCCGCTAATGCAAAAATGATACGAGCATGTCAGCAAAACGAAACCTCCTAGGAGGGAGACACCCAGAGTAGTTCCTTTCAATTACGTGACATCTCTACATTTCAATTTATTTCATTCTGAAGATTTCAATAGTTTCTAGGACCCTGTGCTGTAAAAAGCTTGTATATATAAGATAACAGACAGACAAGCTTCTCTTTTGTTTGTGCGGACCAAAGCACCGGTCCTGCCAAGAGGAGCTGGCACCGTACTGGTGCTGTGCGAAGGGTTAAGAGCTCTGATGTGTTCAGACGCTGCCCTTTTTTTTTTTTTACTTTTTTCCATTCTGTTTTAGTATATAAAACACGAGACACTGGCCAGATGAACTCTTCTTGTGTTTGTGAGGTTCCTTATACCTCATCGCTACATTCTGTGCATTGTACTTTTCGGATGAGCATTCACTGGGTGTCAGTTCCCCTGTGTTTTCAACACCCGTCCCCGACTACTGAGAAAATCAAGCAGGTTTAATTTTATCGTCGCCAGTTGCAGACTCGTTGGTTTCAGTCATTAAGTATGTCACATTGAGGAGATCGACTTCACGTGAGTGTGCCGCTGACCGTCTCCGATTGGCTAAGATTATGTAAATGAAAATCTCTGGAAAAGTCGTCTAATGTGACATGAGCATTAAAATAATGAAAAGACAGACTGCTCTTTCCACAGAGAGCCTAGTAAGGGCCAAATCTGGCAGATTATGGAGTTTTTAAATAAATTCAAACCTGCCTGTACAGAACCTTAAGGATTTTTAGCTACTGAATTAAAGAATGGCAGCATTTAAGTAACTGGAGCAAACAAACAAGCAAGCAATGGAAGTTGCCATCTAGCTTAAAAAAACGAGCTGTCATTTGTCAAACTTGGCTGGTAGAACATTACTTGACGCAACGCCAAGGCATCTGGGCCTCCCAGTACGTGTGTACACCACGAGTTGGAAGACAAGAAAAAAATTATTATTATTTTTTTTTTTGTGAGCCTAGAAAACTGATCAAACATCCGACACGTCAGTTATAAAAAATGATATGCAGGGTCCAAATGCACTGCTCTCAATGACAAAAATACAGGAATTGAAGCCGCGTATTCCATTGGTTATTTGCTCTTTTAATATTTGTTGTCCTAATTAGTTTCTTTTATTCTGTGGTAATATTTTAACACTACAGTCTGTTAGTGATGCTTTAAAAAATACAGTCTGATTGATTTATTCTGCAACCGTATGAAGTATTAGTGTATATTACTGGTCATTTTTGAATGAATGAAGGTATGATTTATTGATTGTTTTTGCTGCTGTTTTATAATGTGGCCTGTTTAAGTGTGCTATATAAAATGTAATTTTACTGGACGAGCCCACAATAAAACAAAGTGCAATATAACAACCTAATATATGTTAATCCAATACAATGCATTATTAATACAAATAATACAAAAGATTTTTGCATGAATGAATGTATGAATGAATGAATGATTAATTTGCCATTGTCGTGCTGCATTGTAATCTTATATCCTTTTTAAATCACCTTGTGATGATACATACAAATTGTGCTGTTTAAAGACTCATTGTTTCTATATTAATATAAAATCTTTATATATTGTAATGTCCAACAGGACGGCAATAACCACACACACAGCAATCTGAGCAGGGCCTGATATAGACCTTTAGAGGCTCTAAGCACTTTAAAGATTTTGGCGCCCCCATATACATCTAATTCAAAATATAAATAATAATAAACCATAAAATAAAAGTTTAGTTTTCAAAACGAAACAAAACTTACAGTGTTATGAAAAAAAAAATGTTAATTTTTGTATACTTACACTTTGTTTATGTTTGAAAAGCTTTCTCTCACTTGTTCTAATTGCAAAGTCTTAGATCAGATCCTCAAAAGTGATCTTACGTAACACATCTGCTTCTATATTTAGTACAGACTAGCTGACCCCCGCGGCTCCGGCCACATAGTAGTGAAACAGGACAAACTTTAAAAATCAATAAAAAAAAATGTCATTCTGGCCAAGTTGAAGGTAGGTACGCTCCAATGTCAGACGTTGACACTGTATCTGATCGTGTTCAGCTCTGACGGGAGAGCATGTGGCCGTGATATCTCTGGCAATCAGCAGCTACACTCTGACACACACGTAGCTCTGATCTCTCTCTCAAAAACATCAAACGTTACTCCATAACAATCTCTAGATGATAATCCCTAACCCTAACCCTAATGTTGAACAAACAGGTATCGCTAGGTAAGCAGAGGCAAGGTGCGCTCCAACATCAGGCGAGAGGTTGACTGAGTCAAACGGAGGCTGGCAAGTGAGTGAGGAGGGTCCCGTCCCCCTCTCCTCAGCCCGCAGCCTCTCTCTCAGATTCATGCAAATACATCGGTACTGCAAGCAAACTATGATACTTAATGCGATGAGAGAAGTCGCAAAATCAACCATAACGTTCAGTCAAATTATAGAAAAAAACCCGATCTAAATCCGTTAAGTAGTTATCTTGTGAAAAGTGGACAGACATACAGACAGACATACAGACGTTGGATTTTATATACAGTATATATAGCCATCCAGCCTGCCCCTGTTATTACTATTTTATTTTTATTATTATATATACTTGTATGTAATCTTTTCCTTTATTGTGGAAGGACCTTTACGTGTAACCTGGTTCAGCTTCACCACTTGCAGTTTTCCACCATACAGTCCACGGTAAATCCGGCAATGGAAAATTTCTGTGGTGCTCCACTTCCCTTGATGCCCTAAGCAAATGTTTATTTTGTTTAATGGTTAATCCAACCCTGAGCTTGAGGAAACCTGAACTGAGCGTTTAATTTCAAATCAACAAAACAACACTCCAGATACGACCAAAACCTCCGTGTTGTTTTTGGTCCTGATAAACGGCTTAACTGATCTCGTCCTCCTCCACACCTCACTCCTTCAGAAGAAGAGCCTCCTTCCTTGTGCAGGCTCCTATTTAACTCCTGCTGCACTCAGACTTCACCCACCTTCCTTCATCTTCCTGAAGGTTCCTCGAAGAGCGTTCCTTTAGCTCGTACGTCTCACCACTCTCAATCTTGTCCCTGGTCCTGCCTACCCACCTCAGCAGCCAACCAGGCGTTACCATACGCTGAAGAGATTTTTTTAAAATAAATGACTGATTAGTTAGCACATTTGATTCTGTGATGTAATTTTACTTGTTCTGTATAGCACCTTGTAAACGGGCCTGCTATTTATGACGCAATTAAGATAAAAATATGAAGTCAGTGATGTAGTGATTAGCTTCAGAGTTCTGGGGTCAAATCCTGGCCTGGGTGCCCTTTATGTGGCATGTACTCAGCCATCCCTAGTGAGTTCTGTGGCTGTTTCTGTTTCCTTCACATCCACATAATGGATTTATGTGTGAATGTGTTATGATGAGCTGCCGCCCAGTCCAGATTTGTGCCTGACGCTACTTCTGGTGTGGGCTCTGGCTTCCCACCATAACATAATCCCAAGATGCTTTGAAGACAAAATAAAATGTCTCAAATAAGTCTCAAATATACAATCTAATCATTCACTCATTGTTTTAATATTGTAAATCATTTCTCTGTCCATCCAGTTTCAAACCTGCTTAATCCATTTCGGCGCTAGCAGGCAGGAACCGCCATTGGTTGGTCAACTGCAAGCCACACTCACTGTTTTATTGTGTAATCACATCACCCAGCGCGAGCGGAACCAACTAACCTCTTATGTTGTTTTCTTAATTGCAGATAGGAAGAAACATCAAAACCAGTTTTGTAACTGTTAGCCTTCAACCTCCTCCCTGCCATGCTGTCCATATTGTACCCCACGTATTCAAACCCTACAAACCTCTAATGGCAGAATTCACTGACTGGGACTGTAATTAGTTACAAAATGTAGTTCAGCTCAGTTTACCACCAGTAGAGTGCATCACAGAAGTGTGACAGTCTGGGTTGGCTGCAGCTGCCATAACCTTCTTCAGCCCGGATTTGCCAATACTCCTGCCTGACTAATAATAATTGTCACATAATTGGTAAGAGGTTAGAAGCAATTTTATTGCCTTTTTATTCCGACAAACAGTGTTCCAAACGAAAGTGCGGGTTTCTTCCTTTATAAATAAATGAATTAATAATCCATAAAAACAAGCATCTGTCTAGAGGTTAGAAATCAACAAACAGAATGATAAATAATCCTTAAAACGCGGTTAAAAATCCCACAGGCAGAATCTAAATTTCCATTAAAGCCTCAGTGCTTCTCCTCAGCTCACCATTTTCAGGAGATGTCCACCGATAGACGCAGTCATCCATCAAATCAGGCTCGGGTCCCTGCCGCCAGCCCCTTGGTGTCTGTGGGGCACCGTACCAAGCCTGGCACCTTTCTCCCATAAGTTTCAGTCCCTCTCTGCCCCTTTGAGCATCTGCCACACACTCCTCTCGGGGGCACCCTTGCCCAACCGCCTGCCTTCTCTCCACATGTGGACTGGCTCTCTCTTCTGATTCTGCCCTTTCTCCTTTTTCCTTTTCCCTTCACTTTCATTTTTTGTTTGTAACCTCTGATTTGTCTCTCCTTCTTTCTTTTCCCCCCATTCTCGGCTGAGGCCACACTTTTATACTTGCATTGTGCTGCAGAGTACTAATTAGGAAATATGGCTCTGCGCGTGAATAAGGGTCTCGCAGAAATCCTAATCAACACTTCGGAGCCACTCTGCCATGCGACCATGTGCACCGGTGTCTGTCTGGATCCTGAGTGCTCCAAAACCACAGATCTCATCACTCCCTGTACCACAATGTGCCCTCTAAGGGATCGCAGTTTGACAAGGAATGAAAAATCCAGCATCTCAGTTTCATTAGTAATAACGAAGGCCATGTCACATTAGACAACTCTTCCAGTGATTTTTCAGTTGTAGCCTTTATTGACTTAATCTTAGGGCTCGTTTATACTTCACGCTCAGAAAGCGTACGCGCCCGCATCATGGCTGCCACGAATTCCCAGCGTTCATGTGATGCGTCTTCTGAGCATGTCCTCAGAAATGTACGTGACGTGTGTGCGAGTCGCAGTACCAGCAAAAAGTCGGGGGGCACAGTGTGATAAAAGTTGGAATGTGACTTCAGAGTCTCTGTTTTAGTCGCTTTGCGGATCCTACGAGATCGGTGTGATGCGCTTCGATGTTTGATGAATGGTTCGATGTGGTGAGGCAAAATGCCGACATACAGATGTATTCGTGGTCCTTTTATATTCAAAAATCGCATATTCCCGATCATAATGACACGATACATTTTAAAAGTCTCACATACCGTCTTCTGGGCCGTCTTTTTTCTGGGGCTTCCTCCGGTCCTGACAGCAGCGGATCGCCAGCAATAGATCACCACACTGAGCACATTAAATTTATGATATTCCAACTCTCTGCACATTTAGAATCCTTAGATTTACACTTGATATCACTTTTATGATGAAATGCATCAAAGTATGTATGTTACATTTTACAGATAAATCGGTAATTTCGTTTAAATAATGTTAATAATTACACACATGGGGGTGACACGGTGGCGTAGCGGTAGCGCTGCTGTCTCGCAGGGAGTCACATTGCTGATATTCCCTGCCTGGAGTTTACATGTTTTCCTGCTGGGTTTCCTCAGTGTACTCCGGCTTCCTTCCAAAGATATGCAGATTTGGTTACACTAAAATGACGCCAGTGTATGTGAGTGGTTGTATTTACCTTGCGATGAGCTGATGCCTCGTCCAGGGATTGTTTCTGCCTCGTGCCCAATGCCAGCTAGAATGGACAAATCCCTGGTCTGATGGATTTAATCATTAAACATCCTTTTCAGAGATATTGCGGTAAGGTGTCATCGGAATTTAATGGGTGTTCCAGGCAATTCACAACACAGCAAAGCCGAACCTGTTCTCACCGTGATGATATCTCGCACTGCCACCTGGTGGATTCCTCCAGATTTATGTAAAGTACGCGTACAAGTATAAACAGTACAACGCTTGCGTAGCAGGAGCGTCCGCTGCAGCATGTGTCGTGTCGTGTGAAGTATAAGCCCGGCCTTAGTCGTCAGAGGCTTGATGGGGACGGTGAAGGCCACTCACCTAGTCTGACATGCCCAGCGACTCAGTCTAACTAGTCCACGACTAGACCCAACATAATAGACATCACTCGGTCAGTCAGTCAGTCATTTTCCAACCAGCTATATCCCAACACAGGATCACAGGGGTCTTTTGGAAACAATCCCAGTCAGCACAGGGCACAAGGCAGGAACAAACCCCGGGCAGGGCGCCATGTCACTCGGTGCAAAAGCTAAATATCCATTTGCAGCCCTGAAATACGCAGAAGGTTTCATTACCCTTGATATTTGCACAGGGCAGTGAAGTAAGGAAGATGTAAAACTCCTGTGTCCGTCCTCATTTACATTTTCTAGGAGACTTGCTTTTGTATGTCTTCAGTAAAGCAATCCAAATCAGCTCTAAATCTTGAAATTTCACTTTTGGAAAATTGACTAGCATCTGTTAGGCTTAGCAAGTTATGCTGCTGCATTTTATGACTTTTCAAAGAGCGAAAAAGAAATTAAGAGTCTTGCAAGCATGAAATTTCTTTTATCTTACAATCAGGGTTTAAAAAAGGAAATATTTCAAAAGGGAGCATACGGTATGAAAATAAAAGCCATTACAATTCTAGTACAGCATCTAACAGTAGAACCCATAACTAATAATTTATTCTGTGGTGGTGAAATGCGCTAAGAAGCAGTCGATGAGAAGGAGAAATCAGAGTCAAAAACAAACATGGATCTGAGCCACTGCTAGGGGCATCCCATCAGGCCAGTTTGAAACGCGAATCTAACAATACACTTGTATTAAAAATGTTACATCCATCTTATTACAAGTTGGTACTTTTACAAGTTTCTTTTAATATTTATTTTACTTTTTTCTTGACCACAATGACAGTCATAATCAAAGGTGAAAGTAGGATGTTGAAAGGCCAGTGTCACAAAAGGTCCGAGAGTCCGAGAGGAACATCTGCCTGCAGACTGCTGAGGGGGACAAGAGAATGAATTGATGAGCCGAGCCAAGTGGTGCTGGTGCATTCAGTGACATCGGGCATATGGCAGCAGAAACACCGCAGGCCAGTGTTATAATGGATAGCAGGTGTTGGCAGTAATTGTTTGAGATAGTCGATCAATCTAAAGCAGACAAGCCTGCTCATACAGCGCTGCTCTAACTGGTGGTCATGTTATGCTGTGTGGTCCGGCCAAACACCTCATAGCCTTTGCCAGAGTTTTCAGGGTACGTAAGCCTTATGATTTCCTCTTAATCCATCAGTGTATTCTTGTGATGGTGTGGGTCGCCCCACACTACAGGGTCCTTCCAGGGGACCTCTGGAACCCGCTACCACTGATAACGTACCAGCAGGTGAGGACACTCACACAGAGCAAGGGGTAGGTGCATAAAAGTGCAAAAGTGTTTTTATTAAAAAAGTATCAAAAACAAATAGTGTCCAAAAGTAAAGTGCAAATCTTCAATAAATAAAGAATCCAATAAATAAAGGCATGGTGTCCAAGTCGAGATCAAAAACAGTTCAATAAACATTTTCGTAAAACCCAAGGTTAAAATCCGAGAGACTGTCCACTGTTTCTTAAAACTCACATACCCAATGCTGCCTTCTAAAAGTCGATGTCTCTTCAGCTTATCCCGTACGGGATTTGGCAACCAAAGATACGTCCACCGACAGGTGCAATCAATTAGGCTCGGGTCCCCATTGCTGGGCCCTTGGCAACCGTGGGGTGCCGTGCCGAGCCGCATACATTTCCTGCTGCCTGTCCCTCGGCACCCACGGGAAACACCGCATGTCAGGCCACTTCTACTCCCTGGCGATCGTTCGGTCTTCGGCCTCAGACTCTTCGCCCTGAAGCTCCGCTCCCAACCACCTGCCTCCATTCTATCCCGCATGGGCTCTCGCTCTTTCTCTCTCCTGTCCCTCTTCCCAGTTTTCTTTTCCATTTCCTTTAACCCCTGTCCTTCCTTTCTCCTCTCACTCACTCGGTAGCCAGTCTGTGTTCTTCCTTTTCCCTCTCATCTGTTTTCGCTCCTTTTTTTCGTGCTGGCTCTCCCTTATATGCCTCCATGGGTACAGCATCTCAGTTGTGCACTGCAGAAAGACGATGAAGCAACTGACACAGACTACACCTTCACATGCAGGTACATCTCGCCCCAATTACTTCATCAACCTCCCGCAGCAATGTGAGCGCGCACACCCACGGAGAACAAGCCAGACAATTAAGTATTTCTCTCTATTATAAAAAAAAAATCCTGGAAAGGAAAAGCAGGGCAACGATACGTGATCTTCTCAGAAGTTCTCGGAAGACATTTAAAAGACTTGAAAGACAAAAGAGACTGGCCACAGAGCATCTCGCAGGGACCGTAAACATGAGACTTGGTGCCAAAAGACTGTCCCAGGGCCGTCTCGCGGGGACGTGGGACATGAGATTCTTCCAAGACATGCCCTACTTACAAAAGATATCATATAAGAGCACACCCATCAAAAAACACTCAGTAATTTAAAAGCACGCAGTACACACAGATCCTGAGCTCTCAGTACATATAAAGCATATAAAACAATATGGAGAATAGAGACCCAAAGGTGTTGGAGAGAAAAAAAGGCAGATAAGAGATTATGAAAGCAGTGGAATTCAAAAGGCTCAAACAAACGATGGCGCGATACACATGCAGAGAAAGGTACAGAATATGAAAGCAGTAAAATTCGAAGTATTGTAGCGTCCCAGCCAGGTTGAGGCCTTTTTGGTTTTAAGTGACTGTTAGGTCCGATTGAGGGAGGGTGGAGTACAACACGGAAGACTTGATAGCGGGGTATTGATTGATGCGGTAAGGGAGGGGCGAGACCCGCGGGAGCAGAGGGTGCTAGAAAGTTGTGTTTGGGGTTAGGAAGTCGGCGATTGTTCAAGTAAAACTTTTGTGACACTTTATCATGTCAGTTGGTACAATATCAAAGAAAAGATAGTAAAGATCGCATTACCGCAAACAAAAGGTGATTAGTCATCGGAACCTGGTGTAACTGAAAAAAATAGCAGGACAAATCGAGGTCAGAAATTAAAGGCAAAGAGCAGAAAACAAAGTCTTTTCGCCTTCACATCATTCAATGAACAAAACGTGGATTTACACAATAATAGACCATACGCTATGAGAATCTGTGGTCCCGGAACAGTTAAAGCAACGACAAGTTGAATTTCAAAGAATACACAATTCGGTCAGGTGTATATTTATGATCACGGAGAAGCGATGCAAATTATAACAGGCAAAAAGAAAGGTAATGTATATATTCCATGAATAACATTACACACCAAAGGAGATCATGATATGCCATTCGTATTAAAATGTTTACAGTTTACCGTGAGAATAGCTTTTGCTATGACAATTAACAAATCACAGGGACAAACATTAGAAAAAGTCGGATTATTTATTAGAGAAACAGAAACAATATTCACTCACAGGCAGTTATATGTTGCGTCGTTACAATGTGTCTCCAAAAAATATTGTTTTTAATGAAGCTTTAAAGTAAAAGTGCAAATGATGAAATTAAAACATTCTAAAGAAAAAAAAATTAAAAATTTTATATCCGATTAACCAAACACAGGGGTTGGCGAGCGAAGCGAGCAGGGGGCGAAGCCCCCTAGTATTCATTAAAACGGACTCCTACATGTACTTTAAACTGCGGACCTGCTATACCACAATTCTAGGCGATAGACTTTAGGTTTAGGTTTAGGTTTAGGTAGACTTTATTATCCCTGAGGAAATTTGTTTGCAGCAGGAAAGTACAAAACCAGAAGACGTTGTTACAGAGATCAATAGATACAACAAAGACGCTACATTTGTCAACCAATGCCATTGCATAAACACACACGCTCAAAATCAATACAAAAAAAAAACACAAAATACACAAAATAAGAATGCAGGATTTAATATTTAGCAGCATCCCTGCTTATAGCTCTTGGAATAAAAGAGTTCTTAAACCTGCAGCTTATTACCTTTGGAAACCTCAATCTGCATCCTGACAGCTGGAAATTTCGAGCAAAGAGGATGGCTGCTGTCTGACAGGATTGAGTTGGCTTTCTCTATAACCTGTTTGCAATACGTGAACCAATAATTTTGCTGCACATTTTTAAAATGATGTTAAGATGATTTATATTCTTGTTGCTGAGGTTTCCAAATGTAACACTGGATTCAATAAAGGACTTATTAAAAGGTGTCATTATGGTTTTGTCCAGTTTAAAACAGATTTGCCACCATTGTGACTGCCACACAGTAATGTCCGATATTAATTATGATTACATTTCTCCACTTTACAGATCCTGAAACTTGCTTTTGATTTTTTAGCTTAGGCTGTCCTGTGGAGTTTGTATATTCTCCACTGTGATCCCAGGCAGGGGTCTTTCCACAGTCTGATGACTAACAGTTCAGTTGGTACAGTGTGTGTGCCTTGGCCCAGGTTATCCATGATAAGTGTTGGCTTCCATATTTGCATGTGGGATAAGCAGATATATTCTGTATGTATATATGTTGTACTAGTGTGTTGTACCGTGTTAGCCATTATGGTGTGACAAAAGGTGCTATACCAGCGCCTGACCTGACACAGACAGACAAGGTAGGCACACTTATAAAACACATAAATGTTTTTATTTTCTTTTCTTCTGTCTGTGTGCAATTCCTTCCCCGTTCCCACAGGCACAACACAGTCCCAATAAGCACAATAGCACAATCACCACAATACTTCTTCTCTTTATCTCCTCCACTCCTCTCCAGCAAGCTTTGTCTCCCTCCTCCAGACTCTGGCTCTCGGAATGGTGGCTGCTGGCTCTTTTTATAGCCCACCTGGAAGTGCTCCAGGTGTTTGATGATGTATTTCCTGCTGGAAGAACTGCCCATACGGGCTCAGGAACAACTGCAGCACCCCCTGGCGGCACCAACAGGGTTGTAGAGAACTTCATCTCCCATGGAGCCCTGCTGGAATCCCAGGCACCACTGCCACCAAGGGAGGGCTGCCATCAAGCATCCCGGGGTAGGTACTGTTCTGACCAGGCTTGCTCCCCCGGTCAATACAGTGAAGAAGCGTCCCGGCCGGACAAAGACCCTGGCCGTCTTTGACAGTGGATAAAGCAAGAAGTTAAGCAAAATGATACCTTTTATTGGCTAACTAGAAAGATTACAATATGTAAGCTTCTGAGGCAACTCAGGCCCCTACTTCAGGCCAGATGTAATTATTAGAATCCTAAAGAAGGGGCCTGAGTTGCCCTGAAAGCTTGTATTTTTAGTTAATAAAAATACATATATATAAAATATGTAAAAAAAAATCTGTCTAACTACAGGCTATAAAAACTGAATCTGCCTGTATATATATTTAAATATTTATTTATACAAAGAGATAGAGAAGCAGTGTGTAACACACATACATATTTTTGGCAATGTGACCAGATGGCCCCCCATTTGCTGTCTTTGCTGGCACTGTTTGCCATTAACAGGGGCCTTTTAGAACTACTTTAGGGATTTCACTTCCCAGAACTCATATATGTTTAGCGGCCGCAGTTAAACCACTTTAAGGAACGCCGTGCTTGCAGCTGCCGCTTTTTTCCACAGTTAAATGCTGCTTTTCTTTTCTTTTCTCTTATCAGTTTCTGTCTGTCTTTTGATCATCAGTGTGGGGGCTACACTTTATTTTATCATGAATCATGATAAGACCGCCACCAGAAATTGCACTGCCTCCTAGGTACTGGTATTTACACAATGATTACAGTCTAACAAGCACCTACAAAACAGACATAAATAAACATCCATCAAAGCCCAGTGAGAAAAGACTTTTTATTGAAATAATTTGTATTTGTTTCTTTGTTGTTGATCTTATCACCTTTTTGATCCCCATTGGGTCCATTTTGAGCACTTTATTTATCGTTTGCATAGATTAAACTTTTGCTGCGTCCACTTGTGACGTCTCACTTTTCCACTTTGCTGTTTTTACAGAAGATTCTGCTAGGATTTTTGGTAGAACGAAAAGGTTGCTTTCAATACTTAGCACAAAAAACAATTAAATATAAGCTCTATTTATTTTCATCAAAATATGAGTCAAGCAAAAGTTAGAAAATGGGATTTATTAGAAAACTAGCAGAATACCCGCGCTTCGCAGCGGAGAAGTAGTGTGTTGAAGGTATGAAAAAGAAAAGGAAAAATTAAAAAAATAAAGTAACATGATTGTTAATGTAATTGTTTTGTCATTGATATGAGTGTTGTTCCCATATCTATATCTATCTATATCTAT
>JANRMT010062856.1:10850048-10860048 GCA_026402145.1 Polypterus bichir lapradei
AAATGTCACTGACCACACTGACAGGCCTGGACACCTTCTCAAGATTGGTACTCTGGTTGAGAAAGACTTTGAACTGTTTGATAAAAAAGAGCTGTATAAACTGTGTGTCAAAGTGACATTTTATAATCAGTTAAAAGAGTTGACGGATACACAGTGGAGGACAGAACTGCAGGTCTCCGAGAACGTCACACCATCATGGAGGGCTTTCTATAAACTCCCATTGCGGAAAAGACTTGGGAATCTGCAGTGGAGGATAACACACTCGGCCTTAGCCACAAACTCAATTCTTTATACAATTAAAGCTTCAGAGACTGACCGGTGCCCGTTCTGTTACACGAGAGAAACCATCTTTCACCTCTTCATTTACTGTGAACGTCTAAGGCTGTTGTTCATGTTCTTAGAAGTTCTTCTTAGTGGTTCTGGGTTTGAGTTCTCAAAAATGTGCTTTGTCTTTGGTATTAAATATAATCAAAAAAATAGGAATAAATGTGTTATTGGGAATTTCCTCTTAGGACAGGCCAAGTTGGCAATCTTAAAAACGAGGAGAAATAAAGAGAAAAACCTCATGGGGACTGATGCACTGCTGCTCTTTCGACTGAAACTCAAATTTATGTACCACAAGCTAACAAATAATTTAGAAATGTTCAATGACATGTGGGAAACAGGACTGGTACTGTGTGCTGTGGAGGGGGGCAAACTGGTGCTCAACTGGGAATGAAAAGTATTGGTGGGCATCAACAACATGTTCTTATTAATGTGCGGAGTAGGAGGAGTGTAAAGGGAAAGTAGTGGTAGTCTGATATATGGCTCCTTTGTTTTAATTCTGAATGTTGGGCTTGTTTGTCATTTGACTGTGTATATTGTTAATATTTTTATTTTTATGTTCACAATAAAGGTCATTTTAAAAATAAAAAAATCTATCTATCTGTCTGTCATATAGTGCCTTTCACATATCTATTTATCTATCAATCTCTCTATCTATCATATATTGCCTTTCACATCTACCTGTCTTAATTTGGTAGTGTATTTTATTATCTATAAATCTGTTGTGTAAAGCCTTGCATATTTTTCTGTCTACAGACACATTTTAATAACAGCATGTTCATTTTCAATGTAAAGCTCTTTCATTTATATATGTATATTCAATCTGCAAGCACTATTTCAGAGAACTGCATGGATGCCTCTGAATAACACATACAGTATTAATGAATGAATGAATCAATAAATGCACAAAAACTGATCCCGTTGATTTTTCCTTCCTTGCCAGCTTACCACCACTTTTGGTTTATAGACCATAAAGAAAATGGTTGGTGGCTTATGAAATAATAATTAAACATTTGACATTCAGCCTAACACTGGTGCATTAATGAACAGTGAAATTATAGTCATATTTACATAATGCATTGTCAGGGATGCCAGGGGCCATGACCCGGCCGGGACGTCATGAGGGACCGGATGTGGGTTTGTGCCCACCCTGGATCACGTGGGGGTTGCCTTCCGGGTTGCTTTGGGGGCCACGGGTACAGGGCATGGAAGCTCCACCCTGTAGGGGCCCGTGGTCACCGCCAGGAGGCACCCCAATGCCTTGCGGACCTGTTACCCCAGCACTTCCGCCACACCAGGAAGTGCTGGGGGGAAGATTTATGACGGCACCAGGAGAGCAGCTGGGAGGACAGCTGGCACTTCTGCCACGTTGGGGCGTGGCCAGAGGAGGAATGCCGGGAACACCTGGTACTCATCCGGGAACCCTATAAAAGGGGCCGTCTCCATTCATTCGAGGCTAGAGTCGGGTGGAAGCAGGACGAGGCAAGAAGAGAGTGTGGAGGCGGCCCGAAGACAAGGCATTGCGTGGCCAGGACTGTGTTTGGGGTTTGTGTGCACTTTGGACTGGGTCTGAGTGACCATATCCTTTGTATATAGTTGTAAATAAACGTGTGGTGGTGTTATAACAACATGTCCGCCTGTCTGTGTCCGGGTCGGCTCCACAGCATAAAGGAAGAGAAATAACTTCAAACAATTAATGCACTTCTTATAGTATCAGCATTAGTAAAGCTTATCTGGTGACTCAACAAGCTGATGTCATCTTGCTCATGCCAGATGAAGGTCCACCTTTAAACTATTTCATATTTTGCTTTGCTCTAGTCAGATGCATGTATAATGATATGAGTTTATTTTAAATGTCCAATGAATATTCTGATGGTTGGACGGTGCTGATAATGACCAGCATTACTTTTTGCTTTGCCTTAGTAATCACAGAGAGCGGCTCAAGTGGCCGTTTCAGCCCGTGACATGTCTACATCAGTCACTCTGTGTGTGTGTGTGTGTGTGTGTATTGTCTCACCAGTCTTCCATTTTTCTTTCCTGTGTCCCTTTACAGGTTCATTTTGCTCTTTCTAAGAAGTCGTTTTTTCCTGTGTAGACCTCGCTCTCTCGACGTGCTGAGGGATATAAAAAATAGAGAAGTGGCTGCCAACAAAATGGCTTGCCAAGTCCTTATAATCCCCAAGGAACAAGTAAAAATGCAAATATTGCATTTAAAGCTATAATTGTATAATAATACACTTAAATGGCAAGGAGAAGCTCCAAGAAACTCGGGGGCAGTACCTAGAAAAGCTGCCAAAGAGGTTTATCGACAGTATAACGCAAAGAAAGCAAAGCTGCCAGGCGGTCGAGTAAATGGTGCTGTGTAAGACTGCAATATGATACAACAGAATGTGAACGTTCTGGAATTTTTGTTTTACAACCAGAAATAGACTGGATTGATTTAATGTTGGAAAGTAGCAAAATGTTCATTCTAACATCACAGACAGAGCAGTAAAGGTCTAGGTGTTCTCACAATGGTCTTCCTTGATGTGTGTCACCACTATTAAATGTGGCCATGTCGTGTACTCTGAATGTTTCCCCCTCTGATCTACTATGATCTACTAGTTAAACAAGTAACCACAGTAGTCTCTCACTCCAGCCTAATACCTTATTATGGCGACTGCGAACCTGAATATGGAACAGTCAACCTCACGTCTGTATGAGACCTGGATTCGAATGCCAAGCTTGCTCGGTGCTTGTTTGGACTTTTCATGTTGTCCTCAAGTCTGTTTGGGGTTTCCTTCAATATCCCAAACACATATCTGTTAAATTAATTTGGCGAACTTCAAATGAAGCATACCCTACAACAAGCTGCCCAAACTATGTTGACCTCGTGATACTTATGTGGCACTTGGAATTAGTGAGAAGTTACAAGGGATTCATATAATTCATCATGGCCCTGCAATTCCTAAGCATGTAACCAACAGGATCCAGGAACTTCATCCATCAGATGTGACATGCTTTCCTACCTGAAGTCACGTAGTGTGACACCAGTAGACAACTCAGAGAGGGTGGTCTCCAATAACTGCTTCTATTAGTATTATGCTAGGAGCTAGCACAAACAGCAAAGCAGCAATCAGAAGATGAGACACAGTGAGAATATGAAAGCAAATATTTAAACATACCAATTAAAAATCCTGTTCCTAAAACCACAATCATAACCAAAAATTGTGGTCTAGAAAAACTAGAGATCTTTTAAACAGGAGTATTTTCATTAGCAATCTCTCACAGAGTCAAGGTTTTATCCACAATCTCTGATGGGGAAGAGACATTGATGATGACCTTTGAACCTGACGTTCATGCTGCCATGCTGTTCCAACTTATTTTTGAAGCAACAGTCAAACAAATGCACCGAAATGAAGGTGTGTCAAACCCCCTACAGGGCGCAAACCATAATGGCTTAACATGACTGAAGTCTACAACAAATAAAAACATAAACATTTAATGAACATTAGAATGGCTGTCTTTAACCTTTTAACATTGCTGGCCCTGTCTAGACTGTCATCGACTGTGCTGAACACACACATTATGGGAGCCTCTTCAGAGCTATAAGCAGGTAGGCATCAGGATAATGGAGAGAGTGAACAAACAGCTATTGTCCAATTTTCCTTTTCCCCTTCACAGAGAGGAAGGAAATTTCAAGGAGGACATTTGACGTTACTTCCAGCCCCATTATGGAAGTTCTGCCCTGTCCTCCGAACTAGCCATTTAAACAGCAGAGATCCTTGAAGTTGGCATCCATTGCTGAACCAGTGACTAAAGATGATGGATCTTATACTACAGAAGCAAATTAGAACAAGTTATACCTGGATCACATCAGTAGTAATCTTCATTTGTTTTTTGTTTTTAATTTCAAGAAAGTAACATAGTACAGTAATCCCTCGCTATATCACGCTTCGACTTTCGTGGCTTCACTCTATCGCGGATTTTATATGAAAGCATAACAAAATATATAACGCAGATTTTTCGCTGCTTCGCGGGTTCTGCGGACAATGTGTCTTTTTACTTCCTGTATATGCTTCCTCAGTTGGTTTGCCCAGTTGATTTCATACAAGGGACGCTATTGGCGGATGGCTGAGAAGCTAACCAATCAGAGCACGCAGTTAAGTTCTCCTGACTGAGAAGCTAACCAATCAGAGCACGCAGGAGCTATGCAGTGTTAACCAGGAAGTCTCATCTCGCTCATTCAGCATCAACGTGCTTCGCTGTGTAAAGAGTTGTGCTCTTTAGTGTTTATCTTTGTGCATAGTCAAGCCCTTCATTATGGCTCCAAAACAATCTGCTACTGCTTCAGGGGCCGTGCCCAAGCGCAAGAAGAAGATGTTAACGATTGCCGAAAAGGTAAACGTTTTGGATTTGTTGAAGGCTACGATTCTTTTTATTTAAAAAGTAGGAAAGGAATATAAGATCTACGGCCGCAGTGTCCTTTTAACCAGGGTGCAAAACGAGTTGTAAGTGGATGTAATAAGGCAGTAGTCTGGATGGAATCTGC
Source organism: Polypterus bichir lapradei (assembly GCA_026402145.1). Classification (NCBI taxonomy): domain Eukaryota; kingdom Metazoa; phylum Chordata; class Cladistia; order Polypteriformes; family Polypteridae; genus Polypterus; species Polypterus bichir. The sequence goes on from JANRMT010062856.1 coordinate 10,854,904, forward strand.
TTTAGGGATTTGGATTGAAGACTGCCAGAAGAAGAACAACGGCAGTGCTACACAATCGCCTGAAGTGGCTCCTTTACAAGGGCTGTAACGCTCTCCTTTGTTGTGCAGTAAAATTAAACTCATTGTTATCGGACAAGTCATCGTGTCATTGTTGGTGAGTAACCATAATTAATTTTCTTCTTACAGTGCTTAGTACATGTATGTACGTTTAGTGTCACTGTACACACATTTACTGTATACTATTTTTCTTGCATTGTACGTATTTATTGCTGGTGACCTGTCTACCGTAATGGCTGTAACATATGTGATATCGGAGACACTCAATATCTTTAAAATACTATTTAGGTTTTACTGTATATAAACAGTGTGTTTATATACAGAATTTCAATGAATCTTACCTAATATCTAAGAGAATACAAAGGGATTATGCTGTATAACTCTGCGGGGAATATTTATAAACAGTGTGGGAGAGTTTATAAGGGCTTAAAATATATAAAAATAACCATACAAACATATGGTTTCTACTTCGCGGATTTTCACCTATCGCGGGGGGTCTGGAACGCAACCCCCGCGATCGAGGAGGGATTACTGTATATATATATATATAGTGATAAGAATGAGTCGGAGACATCATAAAGATTTGGGGCAGCCACCCGTATAATTGAATCGGCTGCAAAAGTAGTTTTAAATAGCACAATGTGCTTAGTTCAGAGTCCAGAACAGAACTGCCTGTACTGAGGCAAGATGGCAGCTTTAAAGGGCTGGAAGGGAAATGACGTCATCTATGCCGGAACTGGGAGTGGTGTCCTTGTGCCCGGAAGTGACGTCATTCTTGGGGCCGGCAACAGGTAGGATTTCCCGGAAAAGGTCTGCAAAGGACTGAGAGAGATAGTCAGTACACTCCGCCACCCACTGGCCTGGCGTAGAATTACTAGTGTTTAGGCCCTTCAGCTGATTCCCATGCGCATGTGTGTGACAATATATATATATATATATATGGTCAGAATCCCATAGTCCCATAATGAGACAAAATGAACGGACGGGCATTCCAGTCCTGTTGAATGTTAATGCGTTTCCAGGTTGGGAGGCCATAGCGGAAGGACAGAAAATGTCGACTTCCCATGGTCATATATTCCCACAATACACTGAGTGGCAGCATCCCTTGGTGAAGCTCCCATTTCTACACCTGCAGGACAGTAGGGGTCGTAGTCCTGATGATCAGCCCTGTTGAAGTACTTGGGTGCCACCAGGGGGAGCTGCAGGGGAGCAATGTCCCTACTTTGGGGGCTTTCCACTTGACCCTGAAGTGGCACCATAAATACTCCTGGGTCCAACATGAAAGAAGCCAACTCGTCTTCATTAAGTAGATGGTGGACAACATAGAGGTGGTGACAAAAGAAAGGAAATTGTGACAAGGACTGTGTTTGCTCTAGAACCTATTAAAGGTGTTCTAAAAAATAAAAACACTCTGTATTTCAACCCTTGGCTGTGTAGTTTAGTTGTGTCTGGGGGCTTCAGGCTCAGTGGTACCCCCTACACCAATATATATATGCACATTATTTGTATATATATATATATTTATGTACATCTCATATATACAAACACACAAAGTCTGAAGGGACAGATTGATAAAAACTAATAAACACTTTCAAAATAACTTTCATGTCAGAATTTCTACAGTAGAAACCAATTCCATGGAGAACACGGAGAAAATACAGCATTGCATATTGACTTTAGAATAAGCATTTTTAACCTTTGTATTTTATTGTTCAGCAAAGAGGTGAGGTTTAAAATGATGGTTTAGCTGCAAGCAGTGTAATCTACTGAAGCAAGATGTGTACTGCTTTACTCATCTCATGAAATCTTAAGTGCTGACAGTAAAAGGAGAATTCAAGAAGATCATTTTTTGCTCTGATTGGACTAAGATTGCAGCAGGCAGCTTTCTAAAATACAATTCTTGGAAAAGGGCGGCTAAGCTAACCTTAGTTTTATTAATAGGTTATCTACCTGAGTGCTACTTCTGAGAATGGTTTTCAAAATGAAAATAAACAAAATGGGCAGAGGGTGGGCTCTATTGTTCACTGGTGGTCCATGAGGATGAGATTTTATGCAGTCTGATATAGAGTTTTAAAGCTTGCATACATTAACAACCTTACAGGGCACTGTATTGGGGGATGTGGGGTTTATGTTGATTGTTTGACCACAGACTGCCCAGTGGTGCTATTATTAGAAGTATAGGGCGGAGTGGTGGCTCTGAGGCTAAGGATCTTTGCTGGTATCCCGAAGGTTGCCGGTTCGAATCCCCGTCATTGCCAAAAGAGATCCTACTCTGCTGGGCCCTTGAGCAAGGCCCTTAACCTTCAATTGCTCCAAGGGCGCTGTACAATGGCTGACCCTGCACTCTGACCCCAAGGGGTATGCGAAAAACCAAGTAATTTCCCTCGGGATTAATAAAGTATAATAACATAAAAAAAATAAAAAATTAGATAATGGCGAAAAAATAGGCCTCTTTCCTAACACTTGGGTGATTTGAGGCAGTCTTAGTAATTGGGCCTTACAATTGGTTTTTCATGTCACATTAGATGACTTTTCCAGTGGTTTTCAGTTATACAATCTTATCGAGTTGGATGCAGTTGGTCAATCACCTAATGTGACATACCCAACGACTCACTCCAACTCATACAGGACTGAGGGGTGGGCTCTGTGCACATTAGTGCTGACAACCAATAAATGTTCATCTGGAAGTTCAATGCTGAGAATGCAATGATGAAGAATAACAAACACAGCTGTTTTGGACCTCCACAAATAGAAAACATTGCGGCATGTTACGTAACCTGAATCTATATAGATATAAAAAGACGATACCTCTCCCTTAGTGATACGGAGGTAAGAAATCACATAGGAAAAATAACTTTGTTTAATGATGGCTTATGATGAATAACAGACGAGGGAAGCCAATGGCAAGAACCCAGTTTGGTAGTGGGGGATCGAGTACCTTTTGGTTTGTGGACAAGACCCTCAGGAATTGTATTTGTGACAAAGTGACAAAGGGTGGACTGTAATAAGTGTTTAAGTTTAATATGTCACTGTGCTCTGTGCAAATGTATTTTATAAATCGTCCTTTTTCTATTCATGTGCACAGTTGACACAGAGCCAGATTTAGCACAGGGGGTCACCATATAAGAACTGCCAGGCAAGCATTATAAGACAAGACAGGGACAACTGCAAAATAGGCAGTCACACTGAGGACCATTATATACTATTTTTGTGTGTCAAAGTCAGCATTACACTGTATCCTCTTTTGCCTTCTTTGGAATGGCATGATTCACCTAAGAGGGAGCCTGCACATGAAGAAAGAGTATAAAGCCTTGGAACATTGTCTGGCATACCTCTAAAGCTGATGGACAGATGGGAAATAACGTCATCTAATCCTTCCACTGTATGGCAAAAATCGGGCCCCCTACTCCCAAACTGGGTTCTTGCCATTAGCTTCCTTCGTCTGTTATGCAGCATAAGCCATCATTAAAGAAAGCTAAGTTATTTCTCCAATGTGATTTCTTACTGCTGTATCACTAAGGGAGGGGTATCACCTTTTTTTATAGTATATCTATATAGATTCGGGTTATGTAACATGCTGCAATTATAAAATAACTTATTCCCAGGGAGCTAACACTCTTTGCAGGATACATCTACATTGCTAAAACCCCATCCTATTTTGCTACACTGGAAGAGTCCTGACAAACCTACTGTAACACAATGGAAAAAGCATATGCCATTTTATTTAAAAATTAGCAAACATTTAACATTAGACATGGAACAGTTATAAGTTTGTTAGAACTGGGCAGGCCTTCGTCAATATTGTCCTCAGTCAATTGAGCATTCTGGGCCATTGATATCCTTTTGTATATCTCAGTATTGCTCTTACTAAATCTTTCTCTTGCTTTGCTATCTTGATCGATAGGGTGATTTGTGTCTGATCTAAATATGATGCAGTATTGTTTGACTTATTGATCTACAGTCTTACATTGTGCTGAAACCATACTCAATTTAATGAAGAAAATAAGACGAGATGATGGGATGTGTCAGACATAATGCACCATATGCAGTCGAGCAAGGATGGGTGAACCCCAAGAGAGCACCAGCTACGTGACTTTTTATTGTATTTTGAACTGCATGATAAAGCAAATGGGAGGTGATGGCAGGGAAGCCTGGTTATGTTAAGCACATGAACCTAGAGTAAGAATGTTTTCTAAACATATAAAATAAAATGTATTTTCTGATAACTGTGTGGAAAAAACACATCACAAGAGAAGTAATGACCACCTGAAACTTAAAGACCCTTATCAAAATAGGCAGGAAACAGCGAACCAACAAATGATAAAGTGAAACCCACAGCAAACTGACAGTGGAGGACCCGAACTGAACATGGCTGCCAACCAACCTTAAGGTGTTGTAAGTGTAGCCCAGGTAGAAATGTGCTTAACTAACTGATTTATGTAAATAAGTTACCGATATAAAAATGTAAATGTTTGTGTTTTAAACTGTTCATTTTAGTATAGTAGTTCGTTTATGTGGTTATGCAGACTTTTATTTTGATAACTGGATGTGGTAGAGAAAACGGAAGGGGGTGGAAGAACCGGCTGTAGAGGAGAACTGGCGAGCGAAGAAGAAAAGAGAGAGCGTGACACTGAGGTGGTGTAGTGGACAGTTTTGGGAAACATACGACAAATTATCAGCAAGATAATTTAACGGAATACGAACTGCTGAGATAGACGGAGAATTTTGATTAGATGTTCGCAGTGTCTATCCGGTGAAGAACCGCTCGATAATTCAGCGAGGGGAAGTAGCAGCGTGAACTGATAGAGGCAGCAGCTAACTCAGCTCAACGCGCTTCTGGTGGACGTTTGCTTATTTGGGGACGGAGACGCTTTTGGATTAGCTCAGCAGCGGTTCCCTGCTCACGGACAGAGGCAGAGGGGTCAGAAGGATTTGTTGGATTGGAGTGAATTGACCACTAAGTTTTTAGTCTCAAAGCTCACAAGCACCGAATCAGGCCTGCGATGTTTTGTTTCAATACGAGTTTGATAAGACTGAATGTGTTTTTATTTTATTATTAACGGTGTAATATAGTTTATGATTATTCGT
>JANRMT010062856.1:10862548-10866731 GCA_026402145.1 Polypterus bichir lapradei
AAGAGCAGTTCTTCATTTCGCTCATACTGTACACAGCTGCTTCTGAAGGCCTTTGTTACCAAGACTTTGCGGTTCATGGCTGACCACCAGCACTAAGCCCAATGCAAACTGAACAACCTGGGCTGGATCGAGAGGTGATTCCACAACAAAACATTGAATGTTTTGGCTTCTGTGCATTTGTGGGTCAGCTTAGCTGGCTACTCTTAAGTAGCCTGTGTGTGGCCTGTAATAGGCTCCTGCTGTGCACCAACATGGCCAGGATAAGTCCAAACTTATATAATCCTGTATTAGATTAATCAATAATAAACAATTTAATGATCTTTAGCATTGAAAAAGCAACATTTGAACTGAATCCAACCATTGGTGAACTTTAATGTTGATTGTAAAAATGGTTTAATTGTTCCTTTGCTTTGCTAATGCCAAGTAACCAATGTGCCAACTCTGCCTTGAAACGATCGCCATTTCGAAACAATTTATTTTCAGTGCAATTCTAATACAAGACACAAAAGTCAGAATGCTTTATTTTCAGTCAGCAAATGTAAAAAGTGAAGCATCATCTAATAGCAATGATTAACAGCTAAATTCTTGTCCATAGTTCAAAGTAACGGCAGAAGTTAGGGGTCATATCATTGAACGATAACATAAAACACACTCAGTCAAGTGACAAATTCACACTGAGGTGTGCAGGTTGAAAGTGAAGAGCATCGGTTTCTGAACCCAGATGGCTTTTCGGTAGCCCTAACATTACGAGAGGAAAACACACACATTTCACTTTTATATATAAAACAGAAGGATGATCGACAATATCACAATATATTATTGCATGAGGAAAATGAATTTTACTACAAAAAATAATGATGTGTGGAAAACCCGAAGAGAAATAACCAAGAGCAAGTGTAATGGTTGCAATCACGGCTCTTGCTTTTCTGACTGATGGACTTCAACACCAGTGACCTTAAACTGGAGAAATAAATGGATTGATTTTAAAGAAAAGGGGGAACGAACAAATGTGAAAAATCACAAAGGGAAAAAAGAGACCCCCAACCTGCTAACACCCTCGGAATCCAACTTGGAGAGTAGCGAGGGACAGAAACCAAGAAAACAAAAGAGGCACATCCTGATTAAAGCAAAATGAACGCCTTTTAATAAGAGCAACTCCTTTATCAAGAGATGATATGGTGAGTGAAGGGGAGAGATTAATGTGAGCAGCTGAAAGTTCCAACAGAATTAAGTTAAGAAATAAATTCCTCCAGGCGTCTATTGTGAATTAAGATACCAGGTGTATCTTAGCAGCTAGAGAGCTTATGGAAATCAGCGTGTTATTAATGGAGTACAATGAACAATCTAGAAGTTGATAAAGCCGTGGAGAACAGGGGTTAGAAAAGTCCAATGTGAACGAAAGAGAGGAGGAAATGGAGGACTCCAAAGATGCAGCAGGAAGGCAGGGCCAGAACGTAAGAAAAAAGGAAAGTACAAATTAAATCGGAGGTTAAACTCTTTAAACACTCTTTCATGGGGTTATGTAACTATTTTATCTCTTTATATATAAAATCCAACGTCTGTCTGTCTGCATGTCTGTCCGCTTTTCTCGAGAGATTTAGGATTTAGATCGGGTGTTTCTATAATTTGCTTGAACATTCCAGTTGATTTTGCCACCTCTCTCATTGCGCTTAGAATCAGAGTCCACTTGCGGTGCTAATTTATTTAAGAGAGACACAGCAGGCCGAGGGGAGAGGGACGGGGTCGTCCTCACTCACGTGCCAGCCTTGGGGTGTAACCTTAACTCCGCTTAGCTAACGAATGAGAGAACTGCTTAACGGATTTAGATTGGGTTTTCTTTCTATAATTTGCTTGAACATTCCGGTTGATTTTTCGACTTCTCTCATCGCTCTAAGACTCATACTTTGCTTGTAGAAGCGATTTATTTCCGAGATAGAGGCTGCAGACTGAGGGGAGGGGGAAACGTGACGTCAGGAGTGGGGAGCCAGGCAGGGCCCTCCTCATTGTCCTGTCTCACTACTACGCGGGTGGAGCCGCAGGGGGCGGCTAGTATTGAATAAATTGAAGGTTGGGGTTTTTGGCAGAATTTTGACTGCATACAAAATTGAATCCCAACTCAAGGGGAATAAGGCCTGAATTCTCCTCTAGCAAGACAAAGAGCGAGGTTTCTTAACTGCACCATGGATACAAGCATACAACATAGGAGCAGTCTGGATTGAAACCTGAATGTAGAAACAAAATACAAAAAAAAGATGAGATGAGAAAGGGGCAGATAAAGAGATGCCACATGATTTGAGGTAGGTGAAGGAAAAACGTAGAGGAAGACACTTAAAATGTAGAAGAAATGTTGCAAAAGGAACAGAGCATGTGGTCCACAAAAAATGTGCGAATGCTGAGACGGGCGGCCACGACAATTACCTGGCCGGGACGGCAACTGTATGGAAGGATCGGTGGAAAAGGAATCGGCAGGAACGCTAGAGGGCAGCTCTTCTGGGCGGCTGTGGCACCATGGATTCCCGCATGGTATGCTGGGAGTTGGAGTTTGGCACAGCCCTGTTGGGTTCCAAGGGGGAGCTGCAGAGACCCTACATTGGGCTCTCACCACACTTGGGAGTGATTTCAGGTCCAATTAATGAGCCACCTGGAACAATCCCAGGGCCATCATAAAAGGAGTTCGGGGAGCCAGACTTGGGACGAGGTGGACGAATCTTGCTTGGAGGAGTGGAAGAGAAAGACAAAAAAAGGAAGAGAAAGAAGGGAGAAGAAGTGTGCTATGCTTTATGTACTGTGCTGTGGGGAGCAGAAAATAGCGCTCCCCAGCTGTAAATAAAACGTGTGTGCTGGTCTACAACTTGTGTCTGCCTGTCTGTGTCAGGTTAGGGCAGCTGTACGTGCCCTGGTGGTCCACAATGCCTAGTGGACACGTGCAGGAAAGAAATGCCCACTGAGATTATGGGCACCATTCTAAAAGAGAGGAGTCTGCGTACACCATTTTTGGGGTGGATTTATAGTTCACTTTCAAGATTTTGCCCTTTAGCTCCGAAACCAGTCGAACCAATCCAATACCCACCCCTCTATTTTCTAACCCATGTTTCCATTGTAGGGTTAAAGCAAGAACCAACCCTGGACAAGGTGCCACTCCATCACAGGGTACACTCACACACTTCCTTAGTCTCTCACAATAGCAACCTAACCAGTGCGACTTTGGGATGTAGGAAAAAGAGAAACAAAGTACCCAGAGAGAAACCCATATGGACTCAATGAGAACGTGTAAATCCTCTGGAAAACTAGGACCTATAAAACAAGCACAGAACGGTGTTCAGAGGATTCGGTGTCACCAAGCACCTGCTAAAGAAGACAACCGACTAGTAGATTGGGAGTGGGACCGACCAGGAAGAAGTAAGAATGATGTTAAGTCAAGAACGATGGCCGTGTGGTGAAGGGTGTACGGGTGGTGGTATCTTTTTTTAAATAAGAATCAGTGCGGCTCAGACTCCACGGGTTTAGGTGCATGTGGCTGCAAAGCTGTGCGGCCCCAGAGTGATTAATGAGGAAACTGGCTAATCATGTTTGCAGGTGAAGGCATGATCAGTTAAGCCAGAATCCTCTTTGAGGCCCTGTCGATCATCTGGTGCACCTGCACTCACTGGGGAAAAAAAAGGTCTGAGTGAGAGATCAGGGTAGAGAGAGGAAGGAAGAGACACTGAGGGAAAAGTTCAGGATCAGGTTGTCGGACCAAAGTTACGGTGAAGTGGAAGTTCAGTCGGGAATGTCCTGCGGGTCAACAAGAGGAATGGTGCTCAGGGGAAGTTTAACTGTGCAGAAGAGTCAGAACATATGGGAGATTGTGGGCTCCTGGGTGCCTGCAGATGTTCAAGGTAGGTGGAGGGATACAGGAGCCTGACTCTGTGTTGGATGGTGGTCAGGATGGGAGACAACAGAAAGTTGACTGTGAGTACCAGGAGTCTCAGCCCTGCTGAGTAGACCCGTGTGAATGAGCAGAGGTGACAAGTGATGGAGCATTGGGATGTAATGAGTAAAACATTTTTTGTAAAGACAGATTATTTATTGCTGCTTTTATCTTCTACACTTCACTGTTTTTGTCGGATTATTTATTGACAAAATTACACTGCACTTAGATAGATAGATAGATAGATAGATAGATAGATAGATAGATAGATAG
>JANRMT010062856.1:10876249-10888059 GCA_026402145.1 Polypterus bichir lapradei
ATGTGAAAAAAAGCAGTGTCAGATGGGGGGGGGATCATGGACGCGACTGAGAGAATGGAACTGAATTAAAAAAAAAAAAAAAAGCTAACCTTTATAATTATCATGCATTTACACTGGCTCTTACAGACTGACTGAAATCAAATGTATGTTTTTATTCTAAAATAGTTCAATACATGCAATATTATTTGAAAAAGAAGAGCGTCAGATCGGGTTTGAATACACGCTGACGCTGTTACAGAAGGAGTCTGCTTATTCAGTGCAGCAGTTTCAACGCAGAGTACATGCAATATTATTTGAAAACGAACAGCGTCAGATCAGGCGCATATTCAAACCCGATCTGACGCTGTTTGTTTTCAAATAATATTGCATTAGTGCGATGATGTTTTTACATATATTGTCTCTTTCATTCATCTTGCGGTTTGTAATCAGTGACCGCGTGTTTTTTCCCCGATCTTACCAGTTCGCACATGTTGCTGTATGGTGGTGTTTCTTTTGTACTCCAGGACATGCAGAGGAGAGAATAGTACAGAGCAGTAAGTTCAGCGCTATATGCAATCAGACAGACAGACAGGCAGAGAAGGCACTAGATATATAAATAAACAGGGAAGGCATTGTATAATATATAAAAAACAGCTAAGGGGATAGATATATAGATAGGTAGGAAGGAAAGGCACTATATGACAGGCAGACAGGTAAGCTCCTATATAATAATAAAATTACTGTTATTACTATTTAGATAGACAGGGAGTTCAGGCAGGCAGAACGGCGAAGGTTAAAAATAAATAAATTTTCTCCCTAGCGGAGATTCAAACTCTGATTTCTTGAGGTACAGTAAGTCTGCTGCGCTCTAAGTGACGAAATCTTACCAGTACACCACGGAAGCTGTTGTAAAAGTTCTGAACCTTTTATGAAAGTGTATTTGCTCTTTGGCTGTCAGGCTTCACACATTTTATAGTTTATGTCTACATTTTGTGACATTTATTACTAAAATATGAAAAAGTTTCTGTTTTAACATTGTGTTTACACAGATTACTGTAGAAACGGAACACACATGAAATGCGTGTGTTCCAAATAACAATCTATTATTTCCACTCTAAAACTCCACTTTACTCCCAGATAATCGAGGCATGAGCTCGGAGAAGTTCGTGCACGTTCTGAGTCGGTGGGGGGATGGAATAGCCGGCTGCTTGCAGTTTGTTTTTATCGGCACATTTACAGGACAAAGGAGGCTGGCGGAGAGGTGAGAGCGGTTTTAAGAAGCGATTTAAGGTGGGACGGATCTACGAGTTTTTTCGTAGGCTCTGGTATTTCTAGTGTTAAATACAGTAATTGGAGCGTACGAAGCGGAAGGGAAATGGAATAGAGCACAAAGTGTTCACAGAGAAAGCATGCACGTCTGACCGAGAACAATGCAACACGTGCAGAAATCATTGGCGCACAAAAACCAAAAGGGAAACTGGCTTGTTCGTATACCGAATGTGTGGTCGTGAACCGAGGCAAAAGTTTGGCGAACTTTTTGGTCGTAAACCGATTTGTACGTGTACCGAGACGTTCGTGAACCGAGGTTCCACTGTACTTTTGTAGCGTATGTCGCAAATGTCCATTTAACTAAACAGATGTTACCCCATCCTAATGATTTTTGTGTGCCTTATCAGGTTGAGTGATTGTACTAAGTCTAGCTTACTTATATTCGTTCTGATCTGGGCTCATGTTTTTCCCCCCCCTTTTTAATTAACTCCAGGCGACCATCTCCTCCTGTTAGTGCTGGGACATCTCTCCGTGAACCCTTCTGCACATCCTCCTTAAGTAGCAGCAGTAATTCTGGCTCTTGTAAAGGTAGTGATGGAAGTCCAACCCCCAGGTAAAATAAAACACTAATATTGATCTTGGTTCTAAGTAATTAATTTTTAATCTTATATGAGAAAATTCCTCCAGATAGTATGTTCTTAGAAAAATTTGTAACTAGTGAACAGTGACTTGGACTTCACCCGTGAACCAGTTGACATTGTATCTTCTTTCAAATTTCACTTGGTACGTACGCAGTCCTTTCTATGTTAAATTTTATTAAGGAACAGTCAAAGTAAATATAAACTTATGTGGTTAATGCTTAGCATTGCATTTGCATTAATTATAACTTGGTGATTGGTCAGACTATTGTACATGGAAATAATATTTATTTTAGGAATATTCATCATCCTTTTCTTTCCATTTTTCCTGGTGACAGTGGTAATAGCCAGCAGCTTATCTGGTTTGACCAGGGGCCTCCCTATCCCCAACTAAAAGACAGTTGCTTCCAGTACAGCAGAGAACGAAAATCCATTCAGCATATCTTGAGTGTGCTTGTTGATCTTCTCCCAATAGCATGTGGTTTGTACACCTTCCGAGAGGGGTACATGGGAGAAACCAAACTACATACTTGAACCACCTAAGGTTACTCCTTTCCATCAGGACTGTTCTTGGAGGTGATCTCAGATTGTTGAGCATCTCACCTTGTCAAAGAGAGTGAGCACAGCAATCCAATGTTGCAAAGTCTTTTTGGCTATTTGTGCTTACAATCTCATTCTTTTAGTCACTTCCTGGAGCTTGTATTCATAAAAGATAGGGATCTAGATCAACTGGTAACTCAACAACTTTTTCCAGAAACCTAATTTCCTTTAGCTCTCCTTAAAAGGACCAGTACAATTGTGAACTTTTTGCCACATTAACTTAATGATCACCTCTACTTTCACTTTTGAATAAGACCCTGAAGTACTTGAACTACTCCACTTCAGGCAACTGCTCACCCAGTACCTGTATATAACAAGCGTAGAGTTTCTAAAAAGTTTCCATGACCTCTCAATATACAGTGGTAATTTTCATCCCAAATATATTAAACCCTGCTATGAACCAATCCAGTGTGGACTGAGATCACAGTCTAATGAGGTCTATGAGATAACATCAACTTCAAACACCAGAGATATGTCCCTTAGGTTCCTAAACTAGATATTTCATAACCTCAATTGGGCCACAAAATATTGTCCTTGAAAAGTCATGTGAACACAACTCAGAATCTGTAAATATGGGGATCAGATGGCACAAAGCAGCAGCCCTGGGACCCCATACTCTTGCAGTAACTTCCACAAGATACTCCGGGCTTACAAGGTCAAAAGCTTTTCAAATCTGAAAAGCACATATTGAGAGGGTTGGCAAATTCCCATGACTTTGCAAATATCTGTGTTAGGATAAAAAGTGGACAGCAGCTGAGCAGCCAGGATAGCATTCACATAACCTCTCCTGAATATGCGAGACATCAGTTGGGTAGAGTCTCCAGTACAGTATACTGGGTTAGACTTTACACCCAGCCTGCCAATCCCATGGCTCTGTCCCTGCCTTCCATGAAGAGGTACTTTAGCAAAAACATATTCACAACATACAGATGGAATCCCGTTTATAACGAAACTCACGGGATCATAAAAATATTTTCTTATAAACAGAAATTTTGTTATAACGAATATGGCAAAAATACATATAGTATTGTGACTGGGACTGCCAGCAACTCAACCATGTCTAACAGCAGTGGGGCAAGGACAGCTCCATAGTTGCTCTGCTACGTCTCCTCTGCAGGATCAAGGATATAGTGGATTGTGCTTGTTGCGCAACGTTTAATATTTAACACCAGGCTTTGATCTGCTCTTCCTCATACATTCCTGGTCTCTCTCTTCTCCAGACCGTGTCTGCCACAGCAGTGATTCCGAGCTGCTGGTGTTCTTCTAATCTGAAGATGGATCGCCCATGCCATGGCTCCTAACAACTCCTATTTTGAATGAAGTCATGAGACTACCTCCCTTCTCTATACAGTAATAAAGTACCTGTATTTTCCTTGAAAACCTGGACTCCTCTTCCTGTGTCTCGTGCAACTCTGTGACCCAAGCTTGACAATACTTGTATAAAAAAAAAAACACAGCCTTCTCAAACTACCAAAAATATTTTATTTGAAAATGAGGCATTAAATGTTATTTTATTTTTTTAATAGAAATGCAGGTATGAAAATACAGAATGAAAATGAGTCATTAGATGAAGATTAAGGCGCGGTTTTAAAATGCTTTTGACATATCAATTTTTTTCTTCATTCCAGAATCAACTTTTTTCAGGATTGTTAATTTTTCTTTCATGTAAACTGATGCTGTTTTTCACTTTTTTTTTGTTCATCTCAAAGAAAACTTTTTGAGAAGCTCTATATTAAACTCGATCAGTACGGTATCTTCACACAACACAACTACCCACACAGATGGGGCACTGACTCAGAATTCTGCTGTATGATGTCATGCCTACATGATCACTTCATCTGCCCGAGGCTGCCTGAGACCAGAAATTTTGCAACAGACTGTCTCTCTTGTTGACACTACCTGTTGCAGGGTTTCCAAGACTCTCTGCGGAAAGTGTAGGAGCAGCTTTAAGTATTTTGCATCACATTATTATCTCTGGTGGATATTTTTAGTAAAAAAAAAAAGTTATTCCAAGATTTATATTTTGTTAAAAGAGAGATTCATTTCAATTCAGCCACAGAGATTGTCCCTGCCTCGTCCAAGGAAGGCCTATCCTCTGTATTTAAGAGTTCCTCAGAGTGCTCCTTCCACCGCTCAACCAAATCCCCAGTTAAGGGAGTTTCTCCCTTCCTTCCTGAAGCAGCCTATGCTATGTGCAGCTTAGACTTACTCGGAGAGCCTTGTCAGTCTATTCAAAAGTAATTATCCATGGCTTTAATGCATGTGTTTTTGCTTTGGTCGTTGCCTTTTTACCATGCCATGACTTCTCAGACAAATCTGGACAAGCTTTTGCTAATACTGTACAAAAGGATTCTTTCTTCAACTTGAGAGCTTCCCTTACTTCTGGTGTTTACCTGCCTATCCTAGGATTGCTGCTGTAACGGGTACTAATAACCTTTTGTTAAGGTGTTGGACACTGCTCCCTTCAGGTTCTGTGCCCAAACATCTTAGATTCAGGAGAAGCTCTTGCGGGTGGACATTAAACTTATTCTAAACAATGGTATCGGCTAGTCTTTTCTAGCCCCTCACCACCTCTTTGGGTTTTCCAGCTCTATTTGAAAGCCCAGTGCAACTACATCCAGGTATCTGGAACAAATGGCCCTTTATCTACACAACTACAAAATCAATCACTTACCTTTTGTCCCAAGGTACTATAGTTTTAGGCACATTTGAGTATCCTAGCATTCGAACATGGTGCTTGCTCAAAGCATGTTGAGTTGCGGTATAGCTCTTCAAAGATGTTGATGGAATGGCATAATGTCATAGAATTTCCCATAAGGATTTTCAGTGCACACTGTCAAATGCTTTCACAAAGTTGTAGAAATTCGGCAGGAGTGATTTCTATTCAGTAACATTTCGCAGAATAATCTTTTTGCAGCATGGACATCCCTGTTGAAAGCTAGCCTGTTCATTTTGCAGTAAGGGACTGACTGCATCACATGTTCTGCACAACAATATGAGGAAGTAGCCTTTTCCCAGGACAGAGAGTAGTGTGATTGTGGTGTCTATGATATCTCCTTTCTTTGGTACCTTGACATACATGCTTTTTCGCCACTCCCTCTGTATCATTGTTGTTTGCCAACATGTGTTGCATAGTGTTGCTAAAGCGTCTTTCAGGCTGGCTCTGCTATACTTCAGAATTTCTGCTTTGATTTGTTTTGTTCCAGGGCTTTGTTGTTCAGGTCTTTCACTGCCTGTATTACAGCAGAAGCAATGAAGGGAAGAATGTATGAAGGAGCGAGGTTCAAAATGAGAGAAAAGTGCTGATTTGTACAGAAGAAAATAAAAAAACATAATCTGGTGAACCACAGGATATGTAGAGTTGTCTGCTCCTCCGTTTTGGTCATGTGGGACTTGTTAACTGAGCTGTGCTAGTATTTAAACTAATGCAGCCAGTAACTGCTTGTGTTGAACAATAGGAATCCACTTTTCTTGTATTTCTCCCTCCATCCCTGACAACTCAACTCGAGCTTTATTGCTAATCACATCTTATTTGAGCTTTACCAAACCTACCTACCTTCCTTCCTTCCACATTACAGCTAAATACCACATATCCCATTCTGTGGTTAAAGTGAAACGATATAGTAGGTGCTCTGTTGTTGATTTCTTGTTCCCCATCACAATACATTTATACATTTTTATGTGATGTTTTAGTCTAGCAGATCCCCTTGGAGATCAGAGTCTTTTTTTTTTTTGTATTTGATATTGAGGAGTTGGAGGAGCAGCATACAGGGGCGACATGTCATGATTGGAGATCGGAACTGGTTTATTTTAGTATATCGAGAAGCCTGAAATTGGAGCATATTGATGTTGTTATATGAAATCAAACAGCCCTTTAAGCCCTGATCACCAAACTTTTTCCAGTGCAGAACATTTCATCTTCTTCACTTCTTCTATCCTGTTGCTAGTGCCACTGTTTGACTGACAGCCCTCATTTACATACACAGTAGTCCCCATAACTCTGCATGATCACTTCACAGCACTGTACTGAGAAAAGGACACAGTGTGTTAGAAAAGCCCCCTCACTACAACACTATTATTGACATATTTCAATAACAAAAAAAAAAAAAAACCTATGTCAACAGGATTTAGTTTTTCTATAGCATAAGGGTTTGTTACCCCTAAATATTGAAATCCAAACATCCTTTCTTAGCTGTCAGAAAGATGAAGTGGGTAATACCTCTACCTGAAAATGCTTGGGAAGGCTGTGATGCTTTTTTTTTATCAAGTTTAGGAAAATAAAATACAAAACATTTTGCTTTTATTTAGGTAGGTCTTGGAAAACCTCTTTCCTAATTGACAATAAATGGTTGATTAAAGCAGGAATAATGAGGTATAAGCAATTTTAAGACTGGTCTTCATGTACTGTGGTTTTTAGGCATCAGTGATAAATGCAGTGGTGTAACAGATCTATCTGTTGTGCCAGGTGTGTGGTTGTAAGACGCTGTACATTGAAAACAGACAACTGTCCATTTTTGTTCAATAAGCCAAACTTTAATAATTTGACAGACTGACAAGCCCAGCAGAAGTAATGGCCTGTGCATGGAAACCATTCATTTACTGTAGACTGCATTGCTGCTGAATTCTGCATTAAACATGTTGAGATCTTGCCATGAGCATTACATGGCAGCTTCTATGAGAAACAACACAGTAATGAATATTGTAGATAATAACAAAACTAATGTCTAGAAGCAAATAAAAACATTGATTTGAATGGTTGCATTTTAGAAAGTGACAATTTAGTTAACATAATTCAGAGGTTGTTCAGACTAACTGGACATTTAGCAGCAGGTTTAGCACCTTTGCTAAATTTATACAACTGAAACCATACATCAAAGAGAAAAGTATCATTTGACAGTTTGTACCTCTAAACAATAAACACAATGTAACGGGTGCTTAGAACGTGAATTGCTTTTATGACGTTATTGTTCAATAAAAACATATTTTAGGAGTAATTTGATCATGTTTTATGTTTCTGTGTAATTAATATCACATTATTATATTAGTACATAACCTTGAATTTCAATATATCATGCTTAAGGATCCCTTCACCAGTATTTGAAATAAATGAAAATGTTTCAAAGCATTCTGTTACAGGTTCACATTCCATGCAGGCCTGATTCTTGTCAAGATGTACAGATGGGCTGTGTTATTTCAACATTTATTTATACATGTACAAGGATACTTTGTGTGTCAGTTTTTGCCATCTTTCTTTTCTTTAGACGGCACATGAAGTACTCCTCCTGCAGTGATAACCATGGCATTAAGCCACCAAACCCTGAGCAGTACTTGACTCCATTGCAGCAGAAGGAAGTCTGTATCCGTCACCTGCGAGCCAGACTAAAGGAAACCATAGACAGACTGCAGGAGAGGTAGATGTTGTTGATGTTTTTAATTGCTTACAGTATTGTGTTGTATATAAAGACAGCTTATTTTAATCTTAAAATATTCTTTTTTTGCATTTTTTTTTCATTAAATACACATGGATAATTTAATTGTTCAAGTCTTCTGTATGGGATGGGAGGGTGTCTTATCAGGGTTTTATACTGTAGTAATTGTGTGATTCTGTTCCTGTGATCTTGTCTTGCATATGAAGTATCTGAGCAAATGCACTTTTACACATTCAATTGAAAAGTAGCAGTACTAATGTACAGTGAGTATTTGTTTAGGCCTGGCCTTTGAATGAAATAATGCCCATAGTCTTAAAACCCCCAAGGGTTTTTAATGATTTCTCTGGAAGATTATTCATGAAGTCTGGTAAATCTCTACTGATAGGGTGAATTGTTTGCGTTCTTTATATGGATGACTAACCTTTACTTTGTATATGACTCTTCTCCTCTAATATTATCAACCAATAATTTTAGATAATTTTTATACTATTTACATATTCATCCTTCATTTCACTAAGGATGATTTTGTTTTGCAATTGTGTACCACTCCTCAAGATCCTTTTCTTGATGGAAGAATTATAATGTGTACTACCAGTCCCTAGTGTGGCAGCAAAAAAAAAAAAAATTCAGAGCTCAAATAACAAATACTATTTTCTACCAGCCACACCACAAGTACAGATCACATTAACAGAAGCAAATGTAAGAGTGGAATGAAGATTTGTCATTATAAATACTGAAAAAACACACACCAATTTAATAAATTGTTTACAAAATCCTAAACTGCAGTGCATAACTCCTCACCCACGAATTACAAAATACTCAATGAATAAACCACTGATACACAAATAATAATTTATAGTAATGAATAAACAGTGAATAAGTACATTCCTTTAAATGTCCATTAAAAGTAGTAATGATTTCCTTAATGTTTATTCTAATTCTGCAGAAACACTGTCTCCTGACACGATGGCCAGGCACTCCCTTAAAAGAATTAGAGGATAAAATTCTGTTTTGATTCTGACTTTAAGTCATTTTGCCATCTGCAGATATTAATACAGATTCACCTGATGAGTCCCATACGAGGTGTGGCAGAAAAGTAATGAGACTGATTTTTTATTTACCAAAGTTTTTATTTTTTTCAAACATCAATGTTCTCCCCTTCAAAGTAGTTCCCTTGGGCAGCTACACACCGATGGAGACATTGTTCCCACTGTTGGTAGCAGCGCTGGAAGTCTTCAACCGGTATGGTCTTCAGCATGTCCGTTACACTCTTTTGGATGTTTTCTAAAGTCCTGAAATGATGTCCTTAGAGGACATTTTTCAGTTTAGGAAAAAGGAAAAAGTCACACGGACTGAGGTCAGGTGAATAAGGGGGCTGGGGAACCACAGGAATGCCTTTTGAGGTGAAAAATTCTGTTATGGAGAGGGCAGTGTGACATGGGGCGTTGTCATGATGGAGCATCCATTTGTCTGCAATGTCTGGTCTCACGCGAATGACCCTTTTTCTGAGCCTTTCAAGGACGTCTTTATAAAAAACTTGGTTGACAGTTTGTCCTGGAGGATCAAATTTTTGTGGACGATTCCCCTTTTGTCAAAAAAACAAATCAGCATTGATTTGATCTTTGATTTGCTCATTTGAGCTTTCTTTGGTCGAGGAGAGTTTGCAGTGTGCCACTCCTGACTTTGCCTCTTGGTCTCAGGATCGTATTCAAAAATCCATGATTCATCACCTGTGATCACACGACTAAAGAAATCTTGCTCATTAGCGATTCTGTCAAGAAGATCAAGACACTTGTTTTTTCGATTATCCTTCTGCTCAATTGTGAGGTTTTTTGGCACCATTTTGGCACAGACCTTTCGCATGTGCAAATGTTCAGTCAAAATTTGATGAATGGTAAATCTGTTCAAATTTAATTGTTCACTCAACATTCTTAAACGACGGTCTGATCTCACAAGAGTGTTCACACGTTCGATGTTTTCATTGGTTTTCGAAGTTGAAGGCCTCCCTGAAAACTTGATAAAGAATGTTCCCCATAGGCCTGTTTTAACTTTTCAAACGTCACACTTGCCGATTCTCCAAGCTTAACACAAAATTTAATGGCACAACGTTGCTCCAAATTCCGCTGTTCCATTTTGCGTGACGCACAACCAAAAACACAACTTCGCTAATAGCAGTCACAAAAATCACGTAGTTAACGGAAGGAGTTGAAACTCGCACTGAGCTATGGGAGGGTACTGATACATGTGCTCTATCAAGGACAACAGCACAGCGTTGCCAGATCGCTTGCAGTGTTGCCAGTCTCATTACTTTTCTGCCACACTGCGTAGATCAGGCATGTCAAACACGCGCCCCCTGGGCCGCATGTGGCCCGCAACAGAAATCTGTGCAGCCCACTTAACAGATCCTAGTTAGCACTGAACTTTGTACAAAATGATTATTATCATTTGTGATTGAATCATTCCGCCTCTTCAGCGTTACATATTGACTTTTCTTTCTTCTGCCTTCTTACAAAAGCGCATTTTCTCATGGCATTATGGTACCGGAAACGTCATCTGCTAGTATAGCCATGACCAAAGTTAATGAGCCGCAACGTCCCAACTGAAGTGCTAGGCTGCAGCAGCCTGGCAGCAGGGGCGGTCTTAGGCATGTACAAACTGTGTGCCTGCACAGGGCCGCCAAATCCCAGGAGCCGCCACGCAAATATATATTGAATAATAAACAGAAAGAGAAAATAACGACACAGCTGACGGCAATGTGGCTGAAAAACATTGTGTGTGTTGTTAATTAGTACGCTATATTTACTAAAGTCGCTCGAGTTGGAGCAGTTGGACTACTATATGTAGTATTATAACGTTCTGCCGTAATGAGAATATCATGAGCCGCCACTTGGTTTTCAAGTTACGGACACACGCATATAGTAGCGTGTCATGAGCACGAGGCGGCTATGCAGTGTCTGCAACAGACGTGGCCATCTGCCGTGCATAAGTCTGTATTGACGTTGGCGGGCGAAGGAGCCACCGATTCTTTCTCTGCCCAGGGCCGCCACGAGCCTAGAGCCGCTCCTGCTAGGCTACACTACTGGTTGGCCAGTGGGCAGAACTGACCCTCACGAGTAGTAATAACTCATATTTTCATGTTTTTTTGCTCTAGTTTTATGTAATTTTGTGCTAGTATTGTAACGAACAGTTAGTGCAGACTACAGCTGAAGATCTGAAGTGGGCATGAGAAGTTGGTGAGTTGTTTAACAAATTTTTATGATTTTAAAATTAGTGTAGGTCGTTGCTTTTTGCATATCGGCTTATTTTACAATATAAACTTTGAAGTAAACTTAGTAAAGTAAAATTTGATTTTTGGAGGATTTGTTTTCCAACTTGAATTACTGAGCAATGAATTCAGTGAGCGTTTTTGTAATTTCAGTTCACACGAACAGGACTTTGTGCTGTTTACGTCACCATACTCTTACAACGTTGAATGCGCCTGAGAATATCCAAATGGATGATTGAACTGCAGTCAGATTCTATTCTGAAGGCAAAATACAACGAAGTTGGTGTGCCAGGCTTGTATGCTTACCTGTCACCCTCGTATGTGCAGATCCGCAAGTTGGCATCGAGAGTACTGTCTATGTTCGGAAGCACTTACCTTTATGAGCAATTGTTTTAATTAATGAAAGCTACCAAAACCCCACATCGCTCAAGACTTACCGTCGAGCACTTTTCATTTCAAGCTTGATATTGGCAAACTGGTTACTAACAAGAGATGCCAAGCGTCGGGACAAAAGAAATAAATCTCACACTGTAAGACTCCTATATAAGGACCTAGCTAAGAGGCTAAGACTCTAATTGTACGCTGTTGTATGGAGATTGTATGGAAATAAATTGCTTTTCTTTAAACTTT
>JANRMT010062856.1:10941046-10986219 GCA_026402145.1 Polypterus bichir lapradei
TATAAAACTCGTTGGATACATTAGGTTTTGTAAACCTGATGCCTTAAAAATGGCAATTTTATTAATAATAATTGCTGTATAAAGATATATTTAAACAAACACAATTTGCTCATAAGAGGGAAATTGCAACAATAGATCAAAACTGAAAGGAAACTTTATATGATTTATTACGTGAGTGGGAAAATAAAAACACTACACACTTTATATAACATACTAGCAGAAACATTTTAATAATAACATAACATGATTGACATTGTCATGAGTGTTGCTGTCATATATATATATATATATATATACATACATACATATACGCACACACATAAACATATACCTGTATATACATATACACACATATATACAGTATATATACATATACATCTACATATATATATATATATATATTATATATATATATATATATATATATATATATATATATATACACTCACCTAAAGGATTATTAGAAACACCATACTAATACGGTGTTTGACCCCCTTTCGCCTTCAGAACTGCCTTAATTCTACGTGGCATTGATTCAACAAGGTGCTGAAAGCATTCTTTAGAAATGTTGGCCCATATTGATAGGATAGCATCTTGCAGTTGATGGAGATTTGTGGGATGCACATCCAGGGCACAAAGTTCCCGTTCCACCACATCCCAAAGATGCTCTATTGGGTTGAGATCTGGTGACTGTGGGGGCCATTTTAGTACAGTGAACTCATTGTCATGTTCAAGAAACCAATTTGAAATGATTCGAGCTTTGTGACATGGTGCATTATCCTGCTGGAAGTAGCCATCAGAGGATGGGTACATGGTGGTCATGAAGGGATGGACATGGTCAGAAACAATGCTCAGGTAGCCCATGGCATTTAAACGATGCCCAATTGGCACTAAGGGGCCTAAAGTGTGCCAAAAAACATCCCCCACACCATTACACCACCACCACCAGCCTGCACAGTGGTAACAAGGCATGATGGATCCATGTTCTCATTCTGTTTACGCCAAATTCTGACTCTTCCATTTGAATGCCTCAACAGAAATCGAGACTCATCAGACCAGGCAACATTTTTCCAGTCTTCAACTGTCCAATTTTGGTGAGCTCGTGCAAATTGTAGCCTCTTTTTTCCTATTTGTAGTGGAAATGAGTGGTACCCGGTGGGGTCTTCTGCTGTTGTAGTCCATCCGCCTCAAGGTTGTGTGTGTTGTGGCTTCACAAATGCTTTGCTGCATACCTCGGTTGTAACGAGTGGTTATTTCAGTCAAAGTTGCTCTTCTGTCAGCTTGAATCAGTCGGCCCATTCTCCTCTGACCTCTAGCATCAACAAGGCATTTTCGCCCACAGGACTGCCGCATACTGGATGTTTTTCCCTTTTCACACCATTCTTTGTAAACCCTAGAAATGACTGTGCGTGAAAATCCCAGTAACTGAGCAGATTGTGAAATACTCAGACCGGCCCGTCTGGCACCAACAACCATGCCACACTCAAAATTGCTTAAATCACCTTTCTTTCCCATTCTGACATTCAGTTTGGAGTTCAGGAGATTGTCTTGACCAGGACCACACCCCTAAATGCATTGAAGCAACTGCCATGTGATTGGTTGATTAGATAATTGCATTAATGAGAAATTGAACAGGTGTTCCTAATAATCCTTTAGGTGAGTGTGTATATATATATATAATGTGTGTGTGAGTGCAGAAAACCACGCTTTTATCAAGGCTTCCGTCGGGTAGTCTTTTGAAATGAAATTTTCCTCCAATCAGTCGTAGCAACGCGCTTTCTTCCGACTGTTACATTTTTGTAGCTCTGATGTGTGCATCAATGTAATCAGTATACCACGAAATCATGCATTGACAGAAGCTTCCCTTTGCTTGGAATGGAAAGTGTGATTAAATACGTTATTTTTTAACGCGTTATGGAGCACATGCATCGAAGCTTCTCAGCTGTGCTTGTGCTAAGAAAAGGAAACATTTTAAAAATAACGTAACACGATTGTCAATGTAACCTTTTGTAAGTAGTGCCTGGAGAATTCAGAGTGTGGAGAAACTGTAGAGACAGCGTGTGTATGAACTTGTGGATTTTTCTGTGAGTATTTGGTGGCAGCGTCACATATTTGGTTCCGCAAGACTGAGTTGCAGAGCTCAGCTCACAGCGAAATGAGGTGAATGGGAGGGGAGATGATGACGTGACTCTCCCACCCGCCTTAACTGTCAATCCCCCCACAAAGACAGTCTCTCGGAATTTGCATAAGCACAGCCCTTCACCAGTAATTTTAACTTACTTACAAAGTGATCAAAACTCTCGTTTATATCCTGCGTCCTCTCATTAAACTTGTATCCCGCATTAGCTGTGGGCATGACAAATGCCAGCGGCAGCCTGTCTATGAACTTAATTTAAACTTTAGGTTTACACCGTGCTTTGTTTCCGAAGTAGCTGTACTCATGAATATGGTTCTATGTGTGACTCGCTCGCTTCTTATTGTTTCGCTGCCTTCTTAATTGTATAATGCATGTTTTCTTCAGCGCTTTTTGAAGCTCTTCCTTGTTTTCTAGGTACTGCGTGGACAGTCAGTTCACGTGATTACATGGAAGGCATGATGATGTCACACGAAACTCCGCCCCCCACGGCCATCGAACTCAACTTCATTACATTATATGGAGAAAAATAGGTTCCAGATATGACCATTACGTGTAGAATTTCGAAATGAAACCTGCCCAACTTTTGTAAGTAAGCTGTAAGGAATGAGCCTGCCAAATTTCAGTCTTCCAACTACACGGGAAGTTGGAGAATTAGTGATGAGTCAGTGAGTGAGTGAGTCAGTGAGTGAGTGAGTGAGTGAGTCAGTGAGGGCTTTGCCTTTTATTAGTATATATATATATATTGTGAACTTGAACCCGGACACAGGCAGACGGACAACATAGTTTCACCACACACTGTTTATTTACAATATATACAAGTTTTTGTGCACTCACAAACCCCAGTGCCTCCAGCACCGATTCCCCCAATGTCCAGGCCTCTCAGTCACTGTGCCTTTCTCCTGGCCACCTCCCGTCCTCTCTCCAGCTCTGTCCTCTTCCACCCGACATCCACTGCTGACTGGAGGGAGGCGGCCCCTCTTATGGGAACCCGGATGGGCTCCAGCTGCTCCCCGGCAATTAATGTTAGCCACACCCCTGTGTGGCAGAAGTGCCGACTGCGCACCCGGAAGCCGTCCGTGTAGCCCCTGTCGTCTTCCCCCCGGCACTTCCAGGTGTGGCGGAAGTGCCGGGCTCCCGGGATAAATGGGCACTGGGGCGCCGCCTCGCGGTGGCCACGGGTCCCTACAGGGCTGGGCTTCTAAGCCCCCTACCCGAGGCCTCCTGCATAACCAGGACGGACGCCCCCGCTCGGTCTGGAGGAGGTACACGCCCTCCTCTGGTCCTCCTAGGCGTCCCGGCCGGACCACACGGGATAAACCGGCATCGGGGCGCCGCCTGGCGGTGGCCACGGGTCCCTACAGGGCTGGGCTTCCAAGCCCTTCACCCGCGGCCCCCAACAGAACCAGGACGGACGCCCCCTCGCGGTCTGGAGGAGGCACAAGCCCTCCTCACGTCCTCCTGGGCGTCCCGGCCGGGCTCCAGCCCGGCCGGGGACCACAATATATATATATATAGTACCTTCCACATAATATAAAGAGTACACAGTATGTGTTTCGCCCTAATTGGGGCTTATCAGGTGTGCACACCTAAGCTTCCTCTTATGGCTATCGAACATTGGACATCAACGTTATGCCACAAGGGCTGCTTCGTTTATTTTGCAGGAACAATATTTTCATTATTATCAACTAATGCGGAACTAAAATGAATATACCGTAAAATCAAGTTGTACTACATGCACAGTTCCGATCGGGCCGTGCTGTAAAGTGGATTTTTTTGTTTTTAAAGTTTTTTTCATTAAGCGCATGTGGTGTGTGTCACTACCTGGTTCCTGTTGCTGGGCCAATCTGCGTGCGCGTGCATATTAAAAGGCTACGTCATCATACACTTTACGGTGCTGCCTAATCAGTTTAACGCATGCACGAACACTTTATGGCATATTAAGCTTTCAATACACCTGCGCACGCAAATCAAGCGTGTGCGCAAGACAAATTGGATGGGGACTCGTGTTGCAAAGTAAAAAAACACAGATCAGGCAGGGTCGTAATAGTAAAGCTCTGCACAAGCGTGTGCATGCGCGGCGGCTCGAGTTGTCTTTGTGCGCATGCACGCACAAATCAGGTAGGCGCCGCAGATCGGGTAGCGACAGGGGCTCTGTGAGTATCTTTTTATTTTCTTTTTCTATCTTTTTACCTATAAGTTTAATGTATAAATAGTTTCTTTTACTGATTTGCCATTTACAGTGGCTTGCAAAAGTATTCGGCCCCCTTGAACTTTTCCACATTTTGTCACATTACAGCCACAAACATGAATCAATTTCATTGGAATTCCACGTGAAAGACCAATACAAAGTGGTGTACATGTGAGAAGTGGAACGAAAATCATACATGATTCCAAACATTTTTACAAATAAATAACTGAAAAGTGGGGTGTGTGTAATTATTCAGCCCCCTTTGGTCTGAGTGCAGTCAGTTGCCCATAGACATTGCCTGATGAGTGCTAATGACTAAATAGAGTGCACCTGTGTGTAATCTAATGTCAGTACAAATACAGCTGCTCTGTGACGGCCTCAGAGGTTGTCTAAGAGAATATTGGGAGCAACAACACCATGAAGTCCAAAGAACACACCAGACAGGTCAGGGATAAAGTTATTGAGAAATTTAAAGCAGGCTTAGGCTACAAAAAGATTTCCAAAGCCTTGAACATCCCACGGAGCACTGTTCAAGCGATCATTCAGAAATGGAAGGAGTATGGCACAACTGTCAACCTACCAAGACAAGGCCGTCCACCTAAACTCACAGGCCAAACAAGGAGAGCGCTGATCAGAAATGCAGCCAAGAGGCCCATGGTGACTCTGGACGAGCTGCAGAGATCTACAGCTCAGGTGGGGGAATCTATCCATAGGACAGCTATTAGTCGTGCACTGCACAAAGTTGGCCTTTATGGAAGAGTGGCAAGAAGAAAGCCATTGTTAACAGAAAACCATAAGAAGTCCCGTTTGCAGTTTGCCACAAGCCATGTGGGGGACACAGCAAACATGTGGAAGAAGGTGCTCTGGTCAGATGAGACCAAAATGGAACTTTTTGGCCAAAATGCAAAATGCTATGTGTGGCGGAAAACTAACACTGCACATCACTCTGAACACACCATCCCCACTGTCAAATATGGTGGTGGCAGCATCATGCTCTGGGGGTGCTTCTCTTCAGCAGGGACAGGGAAGCTGGTCAGAGTTGATGGGAAGATGGATGGAGCCAAGTACAGGGCAATCTTGGAAGAAAACCTCTTGGAGTCTGCAAAAGACTTGAGACTGGGGCGGAGGTTCACCTTCCAGCAAGACAACGACCCTAAACATAAAGCCAGGGCAACAATGGAATGGTTTAAAACAAAACATATCCATGTGTTAGAATGGCCCAGTCAAAGTCCAGATCTAAATCCAATCGAGAATCTGTGGCAAGATCTGAAAACTGCTGTTCACAAACGCTGTCCATCTAATCTGACTGAGCTGGAGCTGTTTTGCAAAGAAGAATGGGCAAGGATTTTAGTCTTTAGATGTGCAAAGCTGGTAGAGACATACCCTAAAAGACTGGCAGCTGTAATTGCAGCAAAAGGTGGTTCTACAAAGTATTGACTCAGGGGGCTGAATAATTACGCACACCCCACTTTTCAGTTATTTATTTGTAAAAAATGTTTGGAATCATGTATGATTTTTGTTCCACTTCTCACGTGTACACCACTTTGTATTGGTCTTTCACGTGGAATTCCAATAAAATTGATTCATGTTTGTGGCTGTAATGTGACAAAATGTGAAAAAGTTCAAGGGGGCCGAATGCTTTTGCAAGCCACTGTATTTAAAAGTCATTTGTTTATTCTCAGTGGTTGTTGCAATAGTTGGACGCGACTGCAGAACCACCACCATGGCTGTGTCCCGAGCAAAGCCTCCAGGGCTTAACCCGCGAAATTTTGAACAGTGTGGACTGTGTGTTTTCCTTTTAAAAAAAGGAATTTCATTCTTGATATTTTTAGATTTTGTTATGTTAGTTTATGTTTTTATTGTACTTTATATTGTCATGTGTAATAAAAGATAGTGTTGCATTTCCTGAAATTACTGTAATGTCTTTCATTGTGTGCTTACTCATCGCCCAATTTAAAGAAAGCTGTGTGCTATTATCAGTAAATTTCAAGAGTTCCCAGTTTCTTAATAAAACTTGGTGGCGTAGTTGGATATTTTAACGGTGTCTAGGTTAGATTACCTGTAAGTGTGACCAGACACCTGTCACATACATGCTACTGAATAACTCGCACAAAGAGCTTGATGTGGCCTTGAAATTTAAAGTAGAGGGTTACAAGTATATAGTATTTATCTCTACAGAATAATAAAATGTTTTAAGTGTTGTCAGACATGGCATAAAACAAATCGGTGTAAGCTCGGATATGCCGGGACCGTCCGGTGAGCACAAAGAGCTCCATGATAGAACATTGGCAATTAAGAGAATGATTCTATGATTAGTGATTCAGAAACGGAAGATATGAGTTATGATTCTGATGAGGCGGAAGGGGATCAGGGTGAAATAACAATACTGTAGTAGAAAGTATCACAGTAGGCCCGGGACATGAAGCAGGGGAACCGGCAGTGTCCTCCGGAGAGCCTGCAATGGAAAAAAACAGAGGGTTGAAATGGTTATGAGCGCAGCGGCAAATGCCGGGGTAATTTGTGAATTTAATGGCAAAAAGAATGCTGAAGTTGGCCATGAAGAGGAGGAGGAGGTGTCTAAAGTAGCACCAGGGGTCGAATGTTATAAAGATGACTTTGCTGCGCATCTCCAAAACACACCGACCAAGAGTGCCGCCGCTCCAGAGATGAGCCCAAGCGCCGCGTCTTCTCAATGGGGGTGGGCGGAGGAGAGCGCGCTGGCTGTGCAGTTGTTGAATGATGAAATGACACAAGAGACGGGGGCCGACGGAGAAATGCTCACTGTGGAAGGAAAAGGTGAACACAGCTTAGTAAAGCCAGTAACCACAAAAAGAAAAGAGCAATCAACTAGTGGTGGACGCGAAGAAGAGCACGAAAACTGAAAGTGTAGACAGACGGCACTGACATCACAGTGAGAGATTAAGAAGGGGAGGACGGTAATGAATTTGACCCGTCGATCAGAGTAGATCTGTCATTTCACTCGAGCTTACGCGAAGCCTACAGCACAGAAAGCATTTTGTGTTTTCTAGAGTTCTAGAGTTTTTAGAAGGGAAGCCTGGGGTCAGCATTGTCGAACACTTTCCTGATCTTCATCTATTTCTGAGCTTTGCGAAGCAATTGCAGCACCGGGCTGCAGAACTAGGATTGACCTCCAAAGAGAGAGTCCGCTTAAAGAACATTATCAGAAAAGTGAAACATTCTTTAGAAGCGCAATCATGACGGCAGGTTTAATGCGATTCCCCGTTTCTTGGGTTAATTTAATGTTGTTGACCGCCACCCTATTTTCTTGTACAATGCCTGTTTATTCCTTGGACTCTTTAAATGTGAACGGCTGCAGAGATTTAGTGAAAAGAACAGCGCTATTTGAGCACTTAGTGCAAAAAAGGATTAACGTGGCCTTCCTTCAAGAAACACACACTGATGCTGCTAATCAGTCTGAATGGCACAGAGAGTGGCAGAGGGTGGCACATCTAAGTCATGGCTCCAGTTTTAGTGCGGGGGTCGCTGCCTGTTTTCTGAAAGTTTTGTACCAGACAGGGCGGTTTGTACGGAGTTAATCCAGGGGAGGCTGCTGATGGTAGAAGCACATCTGGGGGAGAAGAAGTGGGTGTTTATTAACGTGTACGCCCCAAATGCAGGGACAGAGAGAACTCACTACTTCTCTGTTTTAAATGATGTCCTGGGGACATGTGACGATGATGAGCTGGTGTTTGTGGGGGGCGACTTTAATTGCACAGAGAATGCGCAGCTGGACAGGAATGGGCTAGAACTGCACCCGGGACCGTCGAAGCACTGGTGTCTGTGGTCACCAGCAATAATCTTATTGATATTTGGAGAGAATTTCATCCGGGGGTCCGGCAGTATATGTGGGTGAAGGGCTCAGCTGGGCTTCTTTCTATGGCTAGACTTGACAGATTCTACATCCAAAAACATCTCAGGAATCTCATAGCTAACTGCTCCATTCTTCCAACTGGTTTATCTGATCATTGTCTTGTTTTCCTTCAAATCTCTTTTCTCTCTGCACATTCTGTCAAGTCTTACTGGCACTTTAATAGCAATGTATTGAAAGACATCCACTTCATTAAATGTTTCATATATTTCTGGAATCAATGCAGATGCAAAAAGAAGAACTTCTCTTCACTGAGGCAATGGTGGGATTGCTCTAAAACCGAGATACACATATTGTGCCACCAATACACCGAGCAGACCACCAGGGATGTGAATGTTGCCATTTCTAAACTGGAGAAGGAAATCGAAGAACTTCATTCAGTTTTATGTACAAACTTTGACGGCAGCACTTTTGAGTCCCTTAGAACTAAACAACAATTGTTGATGGGCCTAATGGACAAGAGAGTCAACGGCGCACTCGTCCACTCGAGAATACAGTCACTCACTCAGATGGACGCTCCCACGCAATTTTTTTTTAATTTGGAAAAAACAATTGGCCAAAGTAAAGTGTGAGACATGACTGAACACCATCAGACAGACACCACATCTTTATACAAAAAGCACGTTTATTCATAGTTCTCCAATTTGTACAGCACAACAGTCCCGCACAGCACACTGGGGTCATCGCCCCAATCACCTTTCCTCCGGGCTTCTCTCTTTAATGTCCATGGACCGCCTTTCCTCTCTTCACGGGAGCCTCGTCCTGCTCCCACTCCCAACTCTAGCTCCCAGACTGTAGGAGGTCGGGCCCTTTTATTCTCACCCGGATGTGCTCCAGATGCTCCCACTGACAACACTTCCTGGTGTGGCGGAAGTGTCGGGAGAGCACTCGGAAGCACTCCGGGTTTCCCTGGTGGGATCCTCCTTCATCTTTCTGGGTGTGGCGGAAGTAGACAATTCCTGGCCCTCTGAGACTCTGGGCGCCCCCTGGTGGTGGTCACGGGCCCCAATGGGCTTGAGCCTCCTTGCTCTTCTCCTGTGGTCCTCCTCTGATCCAGGGCGGCTGCCCTCTTGTGACCCAGAGGATGTACATGCCACCTCCCGGTCTTCCTGGGCGTCCCAGCTGGGTAGCAGCACCAGCCATTCACCACAAAAGCCATTAACTGTTTAAAGAATGACAAAGGTCAGGACCTGCTGGAGGCTGAAGCCCTTCGAGCCTGGGCACACCAGTATTACCAATGTCTGTTTTCTGTAGACATTGCAGAGGTATCTTTGGAGTCGTCATGCTTTCTCCAGGACATACCTCAGGTTCCAGACGGGGAGAAGGACATCTTGGAAACGAAGATCTCTTTGGATGACTTGACCACAGCTTTGAATGAGCTGAACGTTGGAAAATCCCCAGGAATTAATTGGTTGCCTGTTGAGTTTATTAAAGCCTTTTGGTCTCACCTTGGCGCTGATCAGGCAGAAGTTTTCTGTGAAAGTCTGCAAGTTGGTGAACTGTCGCTGGGTGGTAATCGCACTAATCCCAAAGAAAGGAGACCTGACAGAGCTAAAGAACTGGTGTCCAGTGAGCCTGCTATGTGCTGATTATAAAATCTTCTCCAAGGCCCTGGCTAACCGGTTCGGAAGAGTCATGGCGAATATCGAAAACCCGGAGCAGACATATTGTTTCCCCAACAGGTGCAGTCTTGACAACATCTTCTTAGTTCGGGATGTGATTGATGCTGCCAGAATCTTTGGGTTTGACGCAGGTCTTTCATCACTGGATCAGGAGAAGGCGTTTGACAGAGTGGACCACAATTATCTTTTAGCAGTGCTGAAGGCCTTTGGCTTTGGACCTTTGTTCATTTGGCACATTGAACTCTTATAATCACAATGTGTTTAGTATTGTGAAAATTAATGGAATATTAACAGCCCCTTTTCAAGGTAACCAGAGGGATACGTCAGGGCTGCTCTCTGTCTGGTATGCTCTTTTCACTCTCCATCGAGCTGCTACTGCAACAGCTTCGAATTCATCTTCAAGGTCTGAACATCCCTCAGTGCCTGAATTTACAACTCAAGGTGGTCGCATATGCAGATGACTTGACCTTGTTTATCTGCCATCCTGGAGACATCAAGGCACTGAAACGTTGCCAAGATGAACTTGAGAAACTGTCATCTGCAAAAATTAACAGGGATAAAAGAAACACATTTTTAATTGGCAACTGGAGGATGGGGACCCACCGGGTCTGCTTGGTGGCCTTAAGTGGAACAGGAGAGTTTTCAGATAGAAGAGGGTGTTTTAGGACAGGGAGATATAGCTGAAAAAACTGGGCAGACTGAGTGGAAAAAGTTCAAATCAAACTGAAGAAATTGAAATACATCCAAAAGGAGATCTCCTGTCGAGGAAGGGTGCTCATTATTAATAACTTGTGTAAAAATGAAGAGACTCGACACACGTAAAAAGGTTTGGGGCAGCCACCCATATAATATTCCTAGCTGCAAAGGTTTGTTTTTTCATTCAACAGAGTAGTTGATTGTAGAGAGTCCAAGACAGAACTGATGAAGGTTGGAAAAGATGGCTTTTTAAATGGTCAGACATGAAGTGATGTATGTTAACTGGAAGTGATGTAGGTTTACCGGAAGTGATGTTTCTCTGACATCAGCCTGGGAGCCGGGACCGGAAGTGACGTTCTTCTGGGCGCCGGAACTGGAAGTGACGTTCTTCTGGGCGCCGGAACCGGAAGTGACGTTCTTGATTCAGATAGGTTTTCCCGTGGCTAGTCTGTAGAGACAGCAGGAGAAGGCTTAATGCACCCCGCCCTCCCCTGGCCTGGCGTGGAATTACCTTTACTTGGTCCACACAACGTCCCCCTATTCGCACGTGTGTGACATGGCCCCCCCCTTAGCCCAGACCCGTTGGGTCGGACGTACTGGTCTGAGAAGTCGTGGCATCTAGAAAGGGCATCAGCATTGGCTTGCAGAACACCCCGGCGATAAACGACCGAATACTTATACGGCTGTAGATCCAAAAACACCTCGTGACCCGTGGATTGGACTCCCTGTGCAAGGCCATCCACTGCAAAGGTGCATGGGCCGTCACAAGAGTGAATTCACGTCCCAAGAGGTAATATCTCAGCTGAGTAATCGACCATTTAATAGCCAAAGCCTCCCGCCCCACTGCCGCATACCTAGTTTCCCGATCCAACAATTTCCGGCTCAGGTACATAATGGGGTGTTCAACTCCATCGACGCTTTGGCTCAGCACGGCTCCAAGATCTGTGTCCGAAGCGTCCGTCTGGAGAATGAAAGGTAAAGAAAAGTGGGTGCCTTTAATATAGGAGCTGACGTAAGGGCCATATTCAAGTCACTGAATACAGCCTCTGATATATCATCCCATACCACTCGCTTAGGTCGACCCTTCTTTGTGAGGTTTGTCAAGGGCGTAGCTCTCTTGGAAAACCGGTGTACAAACCGGCGATAGTAACCCGCTAAGGCGAGAAAGGCCTGAACTTGCCTCTTTGTTATCGAACGAGGCCAATTCACAATGGCATCTATTTTAGAACACTGTGGTCTCACCATACCCCGGCCCACTAGATAGCCTAAATATTTGGCCTCGACCAACCCAAAGTAACACTTTTTCGGGTTGATACGAAGCCCAGCTTTTGCCAGTGTCCGCAATATAGCTCCAACCTGCTGTATGTGTTCCTCTTAGGTGTTGGAATAGATGACAACGTCATACAAGTAGGCAGCACTATATAAATTATGAGGACGGAGCACTTTATCCACCAGATGTTGGAAGGTCGCAGGTGCCTCATGTAATCCAAGTGGGAGGACACGATGCTGCCAGTGACCGCTAGGGGTGCTGAACGCTGTCTTTTCCTTAGCGGAGTCCGTTAAGGGAATATGCCAGTACCCCTTAGTCATATCTAAAGTAGTCAAAAATTTGGTATGTCCTAGCCGCTCAAGGAGGTCATCCACTCGCGGCATCGGATAGGCGTCAAATTGGGAGACTTGGTTAAGCCGACGGAAGTCATTGCAAAACCTCCAACATCCATCGGGCTTACTGACCATAACAATAGGACTGGACCAGGGACTATAACTTTCCTCAATCACACCTAGTTCCAACATTCATCTGATCTCCAACTCCTCTTCAGCCTTTTTTGCCTCGGGAATTCTGTATGGTCGTTCCAAGACTATAACCCCAGGTTTCGTCACAATGTCATGCGCAACCAAGGAGGTCTGACCTGGCTTTTCACTGACTACCTCAGGGACAGACAGGATAACTGCTTCGAGCTCCTGACGTTGCTGGTGAGTCAAACTGTCTCTAAAATTAAGATGTAATTGATGAGCGAAGAGAGAGCGGAGCTGTCTAGAGGAAGGTTCAGAATCCCTGTCCTTCCACGGTTTCAGCAGATTGATATGATAAATCCGCTCGCTGGGCCGACGATTCGGTTCTTTCACCAAATAGTCGACCAGCCCCTTCCTCTCCTTAATTTCATAAGGACCTTGCCAATGAGTCAGTAATTTGGAATGAGAGGTAGGAACTAAAACCATGACAC
Source organism: Polypterus bichir lapradei (assembly GCA_026402145.1). Classification (NCBI taxonomy): domain Eukaryota; kingdom Metazoa; phylum Chordata; class Cladistia; order Polypteriformes; family Polypteridae; genus Polypterus; species Polypterus bichir. The sequence continues at coordinate 10,953,804 of JANRMT010062856.1, forward strand.
GGTCTCCCGGGCGGAACACCTGCAGAGACGTACCCCAGTTATAGCATTGGGCCTGAGCTGCTTGCGCCTTTTCCATATGTGTATTTAATAAGGGTCTAATTTTCTCAAATCTATCGCGTAACTGCACGATAAACTCTAATATATTTGTTGACGGGAGGGCCTCTTCCTCTCATCCTTCTTTTAAAACATCTAATATGCTCCGGGGTTGTCGTCCATATAGCAGTTCAAAAGGTGAGAACCCTGTGGAGGCTTGTGGGACTTCCCGATATGCAAAAAGGACGGGGGGGGGGGAGCTGATCCTAGTTCCTTCCGTCCTCATTTACTACCTTACGCAACATCTGTTTGAGAGTTTGATTAAACCTCTCCACAAGACCGTTGGTTTGAGGATGATATACCGCGGTCTTTAAGTGTTTAATTTGAAGTACTTGGCAGTCTCCCTGAATGTCTGCTAGGAGAAAGGAGTCCCTTGATCCGTCAGGATTTCTTTAGGGATTCCGACACGTGCAAATACCCCAACTAATTCCTGTGCGATAGCTTCTGAAGTAGCTGAGTGCAGCGGAACAGCCTCTGGAAACCAGGTAGTATAATCTACCAGGACCATTATATATATATGACCTCTGGCTGAGGGTTCTAGGGGTCCCACCAGGTCGACCCCAATACATTCAAACAGTATATCTATTAAGGGTAAGGGAACTAGAGGAGCACGGTCCCTCCTAAGAATTTGCCTCAATTGACATTCTGGACAGGATGTGCAAAAGCGGCGAACCTCCTCATTAATTCCGGGCCAAACAAATCGGAGCTTAATTCTCTCAAGTGTTTTTTCAGGGCCCAAATGGGCTCCCAGTAGATGGATATGCGCTAGTTCACAGACCTGTCGCCGGTAAGTCCGTGGTACTAACAACAGCGACCTTATCTGTCCCTCATTCTCCGCCACCCGATGTAACAGATCATTATTAAGCACAAAGTGAGGACCCTGTGGCATTGGATGTGAGGTGCGTTGGCCGTCCATTAGAACGACTGCATTCTTTGCAAATTTAAGGGAGTCGTCATTCCATTGCTACCTTTTAAATGAATTGAAACTGCAGACGTGAGAGAGGATCGGATTCGACCTCAAGGGGCGGGGCTTCGTCCCGAGCCGTCGGAGCGCTTGCTGATGATGTCTCGGGTTGCGACGTCCCGGGTGTTTCTTCGTCATCACCAGAGGCCGAAGTCCGCTCCTCAGCCGGCTGTAAACACGGCGTGGAGGAAGTTGAGGGCGCAGAATCCGCGTCCGTGACTAGACCTAGTGATCGAGGAGAAGAAGTGCCTGTATCACCGCTATTTATGTTGACCAAATCTCTTCCTAGTATCACAGGGAAGGGAGGATTATCCATCACAGCCACCATTAACTTTTTAACTATGCCGTCCTGACATATAAAACAGTTGGCGGATCGATAATACCGGACATCCCCGTGAATACAGATAATGCAGGTCTTATTCTTACACCATTGTCGCGGTAATATCAAATGGCAAACAACAATGGAAATGTTACTGCCGGAATCAAATAAAGTGATTACTTTAATTCCATTGACTAGCACTTCTCCCGTATGTGAACAGGCCAGTGGATTAGCGAAAGCGCACCGTGCCTCTTCCCACATCACCCCGCAGACCCCTTTGCTGCTTCGCAGGGCCTGCCGGCGCGTCCTAGGGTCGACTCGAACATGCTTTGCATTATAACCGCAGGTCTCTGTATTAGGGACACAAGTACGCCTGGGTTCACACGAGTCCCGTTCTGACACTCCCAAGCCGGTTTCTGCCCTGAGGTGATCTATTGTCTCAGCTAGCACGACAATATCTGTATATCCCCAGACCAACTGTGCGATTTTTTCAGGTAGGCTTTGAGGAGTAAGGCTCAGGCCACCTAGTCCGCTATTTGGTGGCTGGATTTTTTATGAGGTTGTAACCAAGCAACCACCTTAGCCCATAAAGCCACGGCCTGTTTCTTAGTTGCCTTAGCTGGATTAATTTTCCAGGCCATTATGTTTTTCACCTGCCAGCCTGGGTTTCTTCCACCTTTATTAAAGGGCTTGCCCTTCATGGGGTAAGTAGGGGCAGTCCCCACACCTGGGAGGCCATAATAAGCACTCAATGCGTTCCCTGACGCACTTGGCTCTAGTCTGTGGGTCCCGGGGCCTATTTTTTTCCCAGAACTTTAACAGAATGATGTGTCGAAGCATATTCAAGCTTTCCCCAGCACGCCCCGACTGATGCCCACTCGGCAACTCGGGAGCGGTACTTACCCATCTGATGTTTCGTTGGATTATAAGCGTGTGTCAAGCCTAGGTTTAGGTTTGCCTTCCGTTCTCTCCAGGAGGCCATCATCCTGCCGACTACGCCACTGTAAAAAGGAAGAGACTTGACACATGTAAAAAGGTTTGGGGCAGCGACCCGTATAATATTCCTAGTTGCAAAGGTTTGTTTTTTCATTGAACAGAGTAGTTGATTGTAGAGAGTACAAGACAGAACTGATGAAGGTTGGAAAAGATGGCGGTTTTAAATGGTCAGACAGGAAGTGATGCATGTTAACTGGAAGTGATGTAGGTTGACCGGAAGTGATGTATCTCTGACATCAGCCTAGGAGCCGGGACCGGAAGTGACGTTCTTCTGGGCGTCGGAATTGGAAGTGACGTTCTTCTGGCCACCAGAACTGGAAGTAACAGTCTTCTGGGTGCCAGAACCGGAAGTGACATTCTTCTGGGTGCCGGAACCGGAAGTGACGTTCTTGATTCAGATAGGTTTTCCCGCGGCTGGTCTGTAGAGATAGCAGGTGAAGGTTTAATGCACCCGGCCCCCCCCCGGCCTGGTGTGGAATTACCTTTACTTGGTCCACACAACGTGCCCCTATTCGCACATGTGTGACAGTTGATAGCCTCCATGTTCTGGCATAAGTTGCAATGTGTTGACCCCCCAATATCTGTCATCAGAACCATCCAGGGCATTATTTTAGATTTTTTTTGGGATGGGATACATTGGGTGAAGCGAAGTGTCCTGTATCTTCCTGTAGAGGAAGGCGGTCAGGGACTCATTGACTTGTTGAGCAAGGTGGAGGCCTTTAACTTGCAGGCGTGAGATTGGCTCTTATACGGCCCCAAGCACCTGCCGTGGAGACAGCTGGCCTTTGCCTTATTTTATGGGGTAAGAGGTTTAAATTTTGCTGAACATTTTTTCTTTTTACACTCTGCCAACTTTGTTAGGTCTGACCTGCCTGAGTTTTATCAATCCACACTTCAGGTGAGGCACAGAAAATTCAGGAGAACCAAACTAAATCTGCAAACCTTTAGTCTGGAATACTCTTTTAGTCTGTCCGTTATTGCTTTCTGAATCTTTTGCATCAATTCTTTTAAACAAAGGAATTTTGAAAATAATACAATTAATTGATACAAACATGAGGTGCTATACACAATACCGTCTCTAACCGAAAAAAGCGTTCAACCCAAATTAAAAAAACGCAAGTGAGTTGAAAAGTTTCACTTGCACCCACAGTTAAGGAGGAGTAGAAAACAGCGGCCCGAGGGTGGAGTTGGCCTGCACGACATACACAGACATGGATGCAGTCGACTGCAGGGTGACATTGTTGGGCTGAATGTTGGCAGATGGCTGTTGGGTAGCTCTCACATTCAGGATCACAGGCATGTTCGGATAACGCCGAGCCACCTGTAAGTCAAACGAGAAAACGTCAGAGAAGTACAAAGGATCTTTGGTTTCTAAACCTTATTTTTCTCTGCAGCTTTGGCAGTGAGTGGAGTTCTGCTGACTGTCACTCCTGTGGGGTTACTTCATACTTGAAAGTAGTCAGGAGTCGCCAGAATCTCTTTATTCCACATTCTCGCGGATGCTTAAGTGTGTTCTCGTTTCCATTTGGATGGGCGTTCCTGTAATTTACCTCTTGTTTTCTCTAGAATTTAATTCGCAGTTAACTGAGAATATCTTTATCGAAGAGACTGCTAAACTCCTGCATGAGCTCCTGCAACAGCCGCGTGGTAGCCACTTTCCCTGCTCCTGCTTGGGCCACATGAATAAGGTTTATAATTGTAATGCTAATGACTGATAACTTCACATGGTGAGCAATGGATGAGTGAAAATAAACATAAATCCATGGCACACGTTGGGAAACTAAAGCCCCAACATGACAAGGCTGCAGTCTCCAAGCCAGGCCAAAGCAGTAGCAACCTCTGCTGTATTTTCTCAACAAAACACTTTTAGCTACAGGAGTGGTCAGTTTGATGAGTGATACTGGGAGGAAAATGCAAAACTGTAAGGGAAATGAATTGGGTGCGTCTTCTTATACCAGACCAAATTGACAACCTTAGTGTCAAATGAAAAACATGAGGCCTACCTTCATTATTTAGATTTCTATCCATCTTGGATACTGTATATACTCGTGTATAAGTCGGGCGTTGAAACCCAAAAAATCGGTCATAAAATCAGACCCCGACTTATACGCCCGTTCAAAAATACAGTAATTTAAATTTTTTTTTACATCTTCTTGCTTCCTCCAATCTCGCATCAGTTTCTCAGACTCATTGAATTTTGTTGCAGCAGCTCAGTTACCAATTTCTTTCGCCACTTCAACGACTTTTAATTGAAAATTAGCTTCATATTTTCTTCTGATCAAACGCTCCATCGTAGATAAGGTACACCTTACAATAAAGGTGTATGAGGGTGTGAGATACAAAAAACACAAAACAGTGCAAACGCTGCTTCAGAATAGTTTGGGTATTACCGTGTGGTCACGTAGGCACAATATATAGAAAAAAAAGGCCATGTGCTCCGTGGTTACTCTCTCAGGTGGGTGTTAGCATATTATAATCTCTTGGACCAATAGGCATGAGTTTTCCACATTCAACTTATAAGAGCGACATTATAAAATGCTGGAAATTATACGGTAAAATCAAGCCCTGACTTTTCTGAAGGAGAAGTTAAATGCGAGCATATACGGTAGATGGGTAGCCGAGACTTCTTTCAAACGCATTTCCTAATTTTTGCAGTTCTCTGTTTTTTTTAATTTTGCTTATTGCGATTGGGCCAAGGCACAGTAATAAGAGCACCTTGCATGGGTGACTGGCAAATTCACAAGCGGCTGAGATGAGACGCCCTCGATAGAAAGCAGTGTGGTGAGCGGGCACCTTCTTTGTGAATGACACAAGTATTGAGTGACACTCTGGTCTGGAAACAATAATTTCCGACTGCATATGCCAGGCTGGCAAGTCACTCGGAGGAGAAATAATCTTCCGACAGGACAGTAACCCAAAATGCAGCAAAAGCCACACTCTATTGACTTAAAACCAAAAAGAGCACAGCCCTGGCAGCTTTAATGGGATCCCGAAAGATTAGTCAGGATCACAGGACACCCTTCCTTATAATGGACACGTATTTCTTAAAGGAAATTTCAAGTACTCAAAGGAAATATGAGAAGATCAGGCAAAGTTCAAAGAGGAGCCATGCCAGGATTCAAATCCAACTTCTTGCAGCTGGGAGTCAGGCATGTCAGCCATCGTGTCCCTTTGTACATCTAATTCCTCATCCACTCAATTGCTAATGTCTCCCTTAAGAACAATGGAAACACGTGATGGACATTCTTGAAGTAAAGAAATAAAAGAAACAGTTTACCTCTGGAACAAATACCCCCAGCGTTTTGGTGTTCAAGTGTACAGGAGATGATTGATTTAGGAATCTGAAAAGAAGAAAAAAGTGTAACGAAGAAGGAGGTTGTACGTGTTCTTCTAGATTAATAATCATACATAGCATGAGAACACAGGTGGCCAATGTGAGGAACAGAAATGACACCTTATGAAAACACTTGTCACTGGTTAGCCTGCTCGGCTGACAGATCTTAGCCTGAAAGTCTCGTATAGCTGAAAGGGAGAGCAGTGGATTCTGGGAAAGCTGAAAGGCAAAGTGGGATTCAGAGTACAGACAGTTATCCCTTGAGATTCGCTGGAGTTAGGATCACGTCACCTCTGTGAATGTGAAAATCCATAAATACATTTTGGGGCTATGATTACTCAATATTCTAAGTTCGATACACTAAATAAGATGAAAATGTTGAGAGAAACATGAGCTCAAACAATCACTGAGCAAGCAAATCACGTGTGTGAGGCTGGATGCAAGATTTGTGATGTCTCCCGAGACAAAGTGTGTAGTTCCACTGTTCTTTAGTAAACTGTAACTTTTTACAAAATTTAACTTGTGTGTATATTTATGGTAGTAAATGATAAAAATAATTCCAAATAAAAAAGTAATCAAACAAAGTACTAAGCAGAAAACGATAAACACTCACTACACAGTCCAATTTCGCACAAGCAGATGATGTTGGTATTATTGTGACAGAAAATCCCACCCCTGACCAGCCTCCTGAAAAACCTAAAGTGAAGATTTGTAGAAGTTGAGAGTGCTGCCCAGACGAAGACATTCTTGCAACCCAGACAAAACCTCATGAACAAGTGCGCACAGGGTACAATTTAAATCCACAGAAAACTGTAATCCGGTGGGTATTCTTATGATCTAATTGTGTAGTAAAACATTGAAACAGAAAGACACCCAACAATGTGTTGGCTCCCTTTACAAAGTTTCACTTCTTCTTGGCTGCTGGGATTTGCAGTTCATTTAAATAGTGTTGCTGCAGTGTTGTCTGTAGTTTTTCTCAATAGGTTCCCAAACTCACAAAATAATTTCTATTTTATCATTTGTGACAAACCCGCGTGTGGGCAGGTCTGCAAATTAGAAACATGCAGATTGCAAAGGCCGGCCTGTATTTTGCTCAGTGCGACAGTGCAGCTTTCAATTTCCACAGGAAACTACCTTGAGCTTGTATGATAATGATTTAATGCCATTTTTTTGTGTTTTGAGAAACAGAAACTGCAAAATGCAGGGTGTCCTCAAGAATGTTATTTTGTATTATTATACTTTTTGTGAGCAAATGTTTTTTGGATGTTTAAATAACAATGATAAGAAATAGAAATAATAACACCAATAGGTTTCTTAAAAAATAAACTGTCAAAATATAAAAACTGTAAAGACAATAATAACAGATATAGCACACATCCACAAAATTTGAACAAATCCTTGGTGGTGCAAGGGGGTTAATGCTGCCAATCCACCAGAACGCAGAGAGACATGATTTAAGATGCAGGAAGAGGAGAACAACATCAGCCCCTGGCCAGATAGAGCACGCCATTTTATAATACTTGAAGCAGATGACCTATTGATCACCGTGTAATATGTGTATAAGTTTAATATGTCACTGTGCTCTGTGCAAATAAATTTTATAAATCTGCCTTTTTCTACTCACATGCGCAGTTGACACAGAGTCAGATTTAGCACAGGGGTTCACCATATAGAACTGCTAGCCAAGCATTATATTATAAGACAAAACAGTTAGGGACAACTGCGAAATGGGAAGTCAGACGGAAGACTGTTGTATACTATTTCTATGTGTCAGAGTCAGCATGACATTGGATCTTCTTTTCCTTGTTTGGAATGGCACAATTCACCAAAGTGGGGGCCTGCACATGAAGAAAGAGTATAAAGCCTTGGAACATTGCCCGGCACACCTTTGAAGCCAACGGACGGATGGAAGATAACGTTATCCGATCCTGAAAATCCTTCCACTGCAATGGTGAAAATGGCAGACTCTATACATCGGGCTCCCACTCCCGAACTGGGTTCTTGCAATTATGTTTCCTTTGTCTGTTATGCAATGTAAGCCGTCATTAAACAAAGCTAAGTTATTTCTCCTATGTGATTTCTTACTACCGTATCACTAAGGGAGGGGTATTGCCATTTTATATCACATCTATATTGATTCGGGTTATGTAACACGCTGCAGTTACAAAAGAACTCACACCCCCTGCTGGATACACACCACCACTGAGAGTTCTTACCAAAATGCAAAGGCAGAGCCGGTCAAGCCATTTGGTGACTAATGTTTTACTAACATGCTGGAATTCTACGAGGAGGCAACAAAAGGAAACAATCAAAGTGGAGCAGATGATATTATTTATCTGGACTTTCAGAAAGCATTTGATAAGGTGCCACATGAGAGGCTGGGCATCAGACTAGAAGAAGTGGGAGTTCAGAGTGATGTTCTTAGATGGGTGCAGAATTGGCTCAGACACAGGAAGCAGAAGGTGATGGTGCGAGGAACCTCGTCAGAACTGGTCAATGTTAAGAGTGGTGTACCACAGGGGTCAGTGCCAGGGCCGCTGCTACTTTTAATAAATATAAATGATTTAGATAGGAATATAAGTAACAAGCTGGTTAAGTTTGAAGATGATACCAAGATAGGTGGACTAGCAGATAATTTGGAATCCGTTATATCATTACAGAAGGACTTGGATAGCATACAGGCTTGGGTAGATTTGTGGCAGATGAAATTTAATGTCAGTAAATTTAAAGAATTACACATAGGAAGTAAAAATGTTAGGTTTGAATACACAATGGGAAGTCTAGAGCACACTTTATGAGAAGGATTTAGGAGTCATAGTGGACGCTAAGCTATCGACTTCCAGGCAGTGTTCAGAAGCCATTAAGAAGGCTAACAGAATGTCAGGTTATATAGCGCCTTGACATGTGGTGTACAAGTCCAAGGAGGTTCTGCTCAACCTTTATAATTCACTGGTGAGGCCTCATCTGGAGTCCTGTGTGCAGTTTTGGTCTTCCGGCTACATAAAGCACATAGCAGCGCTAGAAAAGGTCCAGAGAAGAGTGACTTAGGCTGATTCCAGGTCTACAGGGGTTGAATTATGAGGAAAGATTAAAAGAGCTGAACCTATGCTGTTTAAGCAAAAGAAGATTAAGAGGTGACATCATTAAAGGGTTTAAAATTATGATGGGAATTAGTCCAGTGGATCGAGACTGTTATTTTAAAATGAGTTCATTAAGAACAAGGGGACACTGTTGGAAACTTCTTAAGGGTAAATTTTGCACAAATATTAGGAAGTTTTTCTTTACACAAAGAACGATAGACACTTGGAATAAGCGACCAAGTAGTGCGGTAGACAGTAAGACGTTAGGGACTTTCAAAACTCGACTTGATGTTTTTTTGGAAGAAATAAGTGGATAGGACTGTTGGGCTGAATGGCCTGTTCTCGTCGAGAGTGTTCTAATGTGACACATGTGGCCACCTAGGGTGTCGTCATCCAAGGGGTGCCATTTATGAATTGTGCAATAAAAATTAGATTTAAGGCTCACATAGTAAGTTAGGATAAAGTGTTTTGATATGCTAAGTATAAAAAGGTTAGTAAATGTTAGAAACATATTTAGGCATATCAGGAAACCAGACAAAGGTCAAGTGAACAGCAAAGACAAGAATATACCAGAAGCAGGCTGATGTAATACACCAAATATATGATTATGAGATCAACAGATGTCCTATAAATACAATAAAACTGGACAGTTGTCACATACACAGAGATTTCAAGGGTAATATCTAAACTAAGAGATATTGAAGAACAAGGACATAATGGAGAAAGACTTTTACTTAGGCTGGTTCTGCTCTATGCTAAACACCTCATGTCATTTAACCAATCAAAGTATGTTATGTAAGCATTAATCAGCACTGTTATGTAAATTCAGTCATCAATAAATGTGAGCTTCCTCTGTGGCCACTCTCATCACGCTGTAACAGACTGATGTAAGAGATGCTCGCTCCTCAGCTCTGTGCTGCAGGAGTAATAACTGACGCAGCCAGACAAGCTTTTCTCCTGCCTGATTACAGACTAAAAGGTTTTATTAGATTTGTCCTGTTAGAGGATAAGTTTCTTTCTTTAATTAAGATGTTGATTTTAACCTCAGAAGCTCAAGAGTCGTGTGTTCTGGACACCAAGGGTTGCTGTTTTAGTAACTTGAGGGGCACGTGCTCTAGACACCGAGGGGGCACCCTTTCTCAAAGCCTAGAATTCTGAATGCATGCTTTGGACACCAAGTGGTGCCATTCATGAAATTTAAGGGGGATTTGAACCAGCATTGTGCAAAGAAGACAGAAACGTCAGATTTCCTGTGAGAAGCTAAGGACGCCTTTGCAGGTGTTGTGCCTCTGCTGAATGCCTCGTGTGTAATGAGTGCTTAATTGAGTTACTGTTGCTTTTCTATCAGCTTGAACCAGTCTGGCCGTTTTCCTCTGACCTCTGGCATCAACAAGGCATTTTCACCTTTTAAGCTGCATTGTTTAATTTAATTTTTTTTAATGACTTAATTCCTTAACTGCTGCCATGAGTTAAATGACAAAGTTAAGTGACCTTTCATATTATGCTTTCCTAAATGACGACATCCTCACGCCACACCACAACAAAGTCTCTCTCAGCCTTACTAAAGCTTACACTAAGCATTTCCACACATGGAAATCCATTCCTGTTTTGAATGATAAGAGCGATTTTAGGTTTAAGCCCCCAGTGCATGTTCTCCCCGTGTCTGTCCGGGTTTCCCCCTGGTGCCCCAGTTTCCCTGCACAGTCCAAAGCCATGCAGGTTAGGTGAACTGGTGGCACTACATTGTCCATGGTGGGGGTGTGTCGGGGTGCGTTCACCCTGTGATGGGATGCCATCTTGTCCAGCGATTCTTCCTGCCTCGCACCCTATGGTTGCTGGGATAGGCTCCAGCTGCCCCCGACCCTGCTCTGAATAAACAGATTTGGAATATGGATACATAGACTATTATTTCTTAACAATACATTAATCTTCCACTTTTCTCCTTTAGTAATATTCATGTGAGAAAATATGTTTGAAATGAAGCAAAAACAGTTACTTTTTTATTATATGGCCATCGTTATTGGTCCCTTTATACCTCTGTTGTGACTGTGATAGTAATCCACTTCTTGGGTCTCAGGACCATACCGGATTTCTAATTTGAGTCCTCAGATTGAAAGGTTTAAGAACCCCTGCCATAGGAGAAACTTTTTGGTTCCCAGAAGAACCATCCACTTGAAGAATCTAGAAACAGCCTTTATTTATGTATTTAGTTCTGTGTATGCTCCATAAATATGAATAGATGATTACAGGTTTTTAAAATGCCAGTTGCTGCACACAGTAACTCAGTGATTAAAGTATAAACTATCATTTAAGGGGTGTCACACTCGTGCGATTGGGAGGCAGCTAAAGGGTCTGAATAATAGAAGTTCCATGCCAGACCAGGGGATGGCGAGCTGCACTGACTTTCTCTCTCAATCCTTGCAGACCATCCACTGGAAATCCTACACGTTTCTGGCGCCACTGATGACATCACTTCTGGTTCCGCCCCATACTGATGACATCACTTCTGGTTCAGCCCCCACTGATGACATCACTTCCGGTTCCAACCCCACTGATGACAGCACTTCCGGTCCCAGTCCCACTGATGAAATCACTTCCTGTCAAGGCCTTTAAAGGCACCAACTTTACAATCCTAAGATCAGTTCTGTTTTGGACCTGTGAACATCTCATAACCTAATAACCCATTTGCAGCAGGGGTACAATATACGGATGGCTGCCCCAAACCTTTTTGATGTCTTTCGACAGGTGATTTGCACACACTTTTTCTACATGTCCATAGCATGTCCATAGGGCACCATAATGTTTGAGAGAACAGGTGTCTGTGATTCCTCAGGTGGATTTTGTTGCTTCATAAGATACCTCGCCTTGCTTCTACCCTTTGGGGTCTGTAGTTTTCGTTGTTCAACATGGGCATAGGAGCGGTGCCAGTGAAAGTCAAAGAAGTCATTATGAACCAGAAAAACAAGGATTAAACCATTAGAGACACTGAGAAAAACTTAGGATGAGCAAAATCAACTGTCTGGAATGCCATGAAGAAGAAAGAACACACTGGTCAGCTCAGTCATCACAAAGGGACTGGTAAGCCAAGGACGACCTCCACTGGTGATGAAAGAAGAATCCTCACTGTGCTAAAGAAAAAGCCCCAAACTCCTGTGTGACAGATCAGAATCAGTCTTCAGGGGGCCGATGTGTGTGTGTAAGAGACAACTATCAGCAGAAGACTTCATGGACAGAAACACAGGAGCCACACTGCAAGATGAACACCACAGAAACAGGATGGGCAGATTACAGTGTGCAATAAAGGACTTAAAAGAGCCTTCAGAATTCTGGGCAAAGGTCTGTTTCCTGAAGAGGCATTAGCTCTCTTGGAAATGTGTTCTTTTAAAATTGTGGCATATTAAATAATTAAACAATATCATAATATACCAGAAACGTCGATATCCCTCCCATCGTGATTACGGCGGTACAAGAATCACATGAGAAACAATTTAGCTTACATCTTTTAGCTTACATTTACTGACGATTAACACGGTTATAGACGGAGAGGCGCATGGTATAGACTTAATCCAGGTGGGAATCTGGATCAACACAGTCAGCCATTTTCTCGTCACCATGCTGGGAGGTTTTTCTTCGAGCTTTGTCGATTCCGCCTCTAAAGGTCTGGCTGTTGTCCAAGCTTTTATAATGTCTTGCTTCATTTGCTGGTCTTCTCTGTCTCCAAACAAGGGCTGAATTCCTCCTCCACAAAATACAGAAATATCATAGTGCTTACATGCCGATTCTCATTCTCCCAATAAGGAAAGAAGATTTGTGCTGATAGAGGACAGAAATACCCTAACCTGTGTTTAAGCTGACTATACAAGCCTCCAGTTGTCTTTGGCTATCTAATCCAATTCTTGGCTAGCAATTCTAACTGCTGAGCCCCTGTGTGCCACAGTTAACATGCACATGTGAATAAAACTCATAACAGTATTGTCCAGATATAGTGACATAAATAAAAATGTAGTATAACAAGGTCTTGTGGACAGACGAGAGAAAGATAAACCTCATCAGAGTGATGGCATGAGCAAAGTAGAGAAATGAAGAGGAACTGCCTAAGATCCAAAGCAGATGACCTCATCTGTTAAACATGGTGGTGCTTGGGGGTGTTCTGACTTGGGCGTGTATGGCTGCCACAGGTCCTGGCACACTTCTCTTCTTTGATGATGGATGTGCTGATGGCAGTGGCACAATGAATTCTGAGGTGTACAGAAACATCTAATCTGCTTAAATTCCAGCGAATCCTCCAAACTCATTGGACGGCACTTCATCCTACAAGATGATGATCCAAACTGCCTGCTGAGGCAACACAGGAGTTTATCAAAGCTACAAAAAATGGAACATTCTTGAATGGCCAAGCCAGTCACCCAATTTCTGTCCAATTGAGCAGGCCTTTCATATGCTGAAGAGAAAACTTAAGGGGACAAGCCCCTCTGAAACAAGCCGGAGCTGAAGATGGCTGCTTTAGAGGCTTAGCAGAGCATCACCAGAGAGAAGACCCTCTGCACCTGGTAACATCAAGCCATCATTGCATGTGACGAATATGTGACAAAGTCCTAAATATGACAACAGCTTTAATAGACCTGCCATTGCTGGGTTCAAACATTATGGTGTCCTGAAATGGGGGGACCGTGTAGAAAAGGTGTTGTGTGACTCAAATGTCTGCAAATCCTTTTAAATGAAAGTCAGCAATGTGCACTTTAATCATGATGTCTGAATTGTTTGATTTGTAATTTTAAAATGGGGTGCAAAAGGGGAAAATCAAGGAAAAATACAGAATACGGTCTTTGTCCCAAACCTAATGGAGGGCACTTTGTCGTATTTTGGCGTCTTTCATAGCTCTCTGCCTTTCTATCTGATGGATAAAGCTGGTAAAAGCTAAAGTAGCTAAGTGCAAAGATACAGTAGGCATGTAAAGCACCATTTCAAAATATGTTTCTAAAAGAAGTTAAATATCAGTAACGTTGTATTCTGCTATAAATATAAATATTTCTTCGATTTTTTTTACAAGAACTTTTAATGACTGAGTAGCTGGTGCATTATGAAAACTTTCCAGCATTGCATCCCCCCCATCCGCCGCATGCCTACAATGACAATGAGCAGGGACGTGTGAAGCGGCCCCTCAAACATTTTAAATTGCCCTCGTCTAAAAGCTTCCTTCCACCTGCCGCTCGATATTCTGTACCCAGTCGTGCTTATGAAGTCTGTGTCCATTCACTGGCCGACTTAAAGCAGATTACTCTTGAAGAATATTTACAGGAAGTCCCATTGATTGTCTTGAACAAAAAAAGATATGGCATCTTATGATCAGAGTGCAGCATTTCACAGAAATTGACCCATCTAGTACACTGACATGCTGCAGGCTATACTTAGAAAAATAAGAAGGCGCTTCTTAAGAAGCTGAGAGATCGGTCACGGGTCAGATCCTAAGGTGGACAAGAGGTGAGCTACACCTGCTTAAAAGGCCCATCTTTTAGCTTACTGTAAATTTGAGCAACACAACTCACACCTGGAAACTCTGATTTTTTTTTTTGTATAACATTAAAATGTTCTTTATTATTGTCTTAATCTCTAACAAATGAACATTGAAAAGATTATCCATTTCATCAATGACGTTTATCTGGAGCACTCCTGCGTTGTTGTAGACAAAGGCGGCCGAGTTGATGGTGAATGCAGACAGGCCAATGTACAGCATTTTGGGAAGACTGAAGGAAGAAGCAGAGAAGGGAGGCTCCCGGTGCTGCTCGATGTTATAGAACTCGCCCTATGGGGGAGTCACAAGGAGAAAGAGCCATGAATACAAGCATTAGGTTCAGTGATTTGACTCGCTGACGGACACAAAGTGGTATGGTCAGATCCTGCTTGTAACTTTCTTTCTCTTACTGGTTGTCATCATGGCCCCTACAGACCTGTACCAAACATACTCGCTTTTAAGTCAAGATTTGAAATCCGAAAAGTCAATCATAAAATCAAACCCCAACTTATACACCCGTTCAAAAATGCGACCATTACATTTTTTTTGTTTTTTACATCTTCTTGTTTCCTCCAATGTCGCACCAGTTTCTCAGACACATTGAATTTTGTTGCAGCAGCGCAGTTTCCAATTTCTTTCACCACTTCAATGACTTTTAATTTAAAACCAGCTTCATATTTTCTTCAGATCAAACGCTCCATTGTAGATAAGGGATGCTCTTATGATAAAGGTGAATGAGGGTGTGGGATACAAAAATCACAAAACAGCAGAAATGTTGCTTCGGAATAGTTCGGGTATTACCGTGTGGTCATTTAGGCACAAAGCATAGAAAAAAAAGGCCGTGTGCTCCGTGGTTACTCTCCCAGGTGGGCATTAACATATCATAATCTCTTGGACCAATAGCGTGAGTTTTCCACATTCGACTTCTACAACCGACATTATAAAATACCGGAAATGATACGGTAAAATCAAGCCCCAACTTATCCGCCAGAGAACTTAAACATGAGTATATATGGTAATTAGCATATTTTAATACAATGGGTGATCATCTGACAACATCTGCAACATAAAAAACCCTGTTGCGGTTCAGCGGTCACTGTTTGTATGCACTCACTTAGTAAATTCTGAGGAACACTCTCCTCTACTCTCTCCTTTTGCTCTCAAAAAGGCCTTCACAAGATGGTGAAAACATTCCTTTGAGATCCTTTACCGTATTAGCGTGATCACATCACAAAATTTCATAAATTTTCAGATTACTCAATTATGTTGGCCTCTTTTCTAAGTTGCTTTGGACAAAAGTGTCTGCTAAACAAATAAATGTAAATGTCGTTGTATTATCCAGGCCAACTTTATCTAAAATGCAAAATCACCATGCAGCGCAGTCCCAGAAGAATACATGAGACATGATATAAAATAAGCGAATAAAAACAGAAATTAAAATAAAACAACATCAATGTTAAAGGAGTAATCTATACTAATAAACGGCAAAGCCCTCACTCACTCACTCACTCACTCACTCACTCACTCACTCACTGACTGACTGACTGACTCATCACTAATTCTCCAACTTCCCGTGTAGGTAGAAGGCTGAAATTTGGCAGGCTCATTCCTTACAGCTTCCTTACAAAAGTTGGGTAGGTTTCATTTCGAAATTTTACGCGTAATGGTCATAACTGGAAGCTGTTTTTCTCCATTTACTGTAATGGAGACGAGCTTGAAACCCGTGGGGGCGGAGATTCGTCTGACATCATCACGCCTCCTACGTAATCACGCAGTACGTAGAAAACCAGGAAGAGGCCCAAAAAGCGCTTTAGAAAACATGCATTATATAATTGAGAAGGCAGCGAAACAATAAGAAGCGAGCGAGTGAAATATACAACCATATTCATGAGTTCTGCTACTTCGGAAACAAAGCACAGTGTAAACCTACACTTTAAATTAAGTTCATAGACAGGCTGCCGCTGGCGTTTGTAATTTAGTGCCTGCCCATATAAGGCCGTCCGTCAGCGGCAATCCAATAGCAAACTGCCACGGGTAAATATTCACGGGTGAAGGACTGTGCTTATGCAGAGGAAGATGAGATGGTCAGTGTGGTGTTTGGCACAAACTCAGCGAAACTGCGAGAGAAAGTTTTAAGTGCCGGGACTTCGGTAACATTAAATACAGCCATGGACATAGCACGACATGGCACCAGCACAGCTGGGAAACTTCGATGCATGTACACCGAGCGGCTAACGTGAACTGACGCAGTGCACAGACAAAAAGCAACAGTTCCGAAGAGCGCTGAACAAAAACCGAATTACACAATTGAAAGGCAGCAAAAAAATATGAAGCGTGTGATACATACAAGCATATTCATAAATGCAGTTACTGCGGAAACAAAGCACACGGTGGAAAAAGTCAATGTCCCACTAAAGGAAGACAGTGTAAAAAAAAAAAAACCGTGCATGCAGTGTGTCAGGTCTCAGATAAAGAAGAAGACGAGCTGTTTATTGATGCAGTAAGAAACGAATCGATGAATGAAACCTGTCTTCTTTACAACGATTGACAAACACGGAATGTAACTTGAACACAACACATCCTACAAATACGAACCTGATTGAAAGAAATAATGATAATCAAATCCTTGATGACAGCAACACTCAGTAAAACTCACAAAACAATTACTGTATATTGACAGTCATGTTACGTTATTTTTAAAATGTTCCCTTTTCTTTTTCATAGCTTCTTTAACACACTACGTCTCCGCTGTGATACGCGGGTATATATATATTTATATATATACCCCGATCTACATACTCGAATAATGGATACTTTATTCGCCATCAATGATTGTTTTGGTAAAGCCATACTCAGTGTATTCATTAGATGAACGGTAAAAAAGTAAGAGCGAGGGGAGGATGACTTATTGAGACACGCAGGCAAAACCACAATAGCACGCGGGCTCGATGTACGAAAAAATATATCTTTTCAAGTTCTATTTAGTCCGTATGTGTCAAACTCAAGGCCCGCAGGCCACATCCAGCCCTGTGTGTAATTATATCCGGCCCGCGAGATCATTTTATATACTGTATTAAGGTTATTAATGGCCCGGGTATATGAAGCGCTGGTAACACAATAAACTACAGATCCCATAATGCAGCGCTTCAGCTGCCTTGCCGAACACTTACCGCGTTAATCAAGTCTATCTTATGATCTGCAAGTTATTGTGAAGCTAGCCCACACGATGCCGAAGAGAAAAGTTGATTCTGAAAATAGAGCCTTTAAAAACCGGTGGGAGGCTGAGTATATGTTTACTGACATTGCCGGTAAACCCGTGTGTCTCATTTGTGGAGCTAATGTGGCTGTAATTACAGAATTTAATCTTTACAACGACTGACAAACACAGAATGTAACTTGAACACAACACATCGTACAAATACGACCCTGATTGAAACAAATAATGATAATCGAATCCTTGATCACAGCAACACTCAATAACACTCACAAAAAATTACTGTATATTGACAATCATGTTACGTTATTTCTAAAATGTTCCCTTTTCTTTTTCATAGCTTCCTTAACACACTACGTCTCCGCTGCGAATATATATATATACCTCGATCTACATACTCTCAAATACTGTGGATAAGCCACACACCGTGGCGCAATTGTAGAGGCTTTGCCTCTATCGCCTACGTCGAGGTTCGATTCCCGAGAGTGGATGTACTGAGTATGTACGCGTGCTTCTCGGTTCATTTTAACCTCGCATCTCCTTGGTTTGAGACGTATGACAAAATATGCGGTAAACGCAAAATCATGTTACGTTATTTTTAAAATATTTCCTATTCTTAGCACAAGCACAGCTGAGAAGCTTCGATGCATGTACTCCATAACAAAAAATAACGCATTTAATCACACTTTCAATTCCAAGCAAAGGGAAACTTTTGTCAATGCATGATTTCCTGGTACATCGATTACACTGATGCACACATCACAGCTACACAAATGTTACAGTCGGATGAAGCGCGTTCCTACGACTGATCGGAGGAAAATTTAATTTCAAAAAACTACCCGAGCGAAGCCTTGATAAAAGCATGGTTTTGTGCACAGTGAAAAGCAAGCAAAATTAGATGCATTACAGAAAGCGGACTTTGTGGCTCTTACTGGGGATCATTGGACTTCCGTGACCGTTAGTAATTCTAATTACATCTAATTACAAAATGTTCAATGATCACACTGTTTTAGCCTAATGTACAAAATCATTTTGACTAAGGTTACTCAGAGTTTAAAGATTAAGTTGGTCAAATTACCTTTTATGTTTCTGACATATTTTTTTAAGAAGAAAAACTGCACTTTATGTTGAAATTTTGGTTATTATTATTTAAAGACAATACCATTCTGAAAATGTACTTAAAGTACTTAAACTACCACTTTATTTTTAAGTCTGCCCAATTTTAACCAGGGATGATATTTTTGTTTCTGTTTTGAATTCAAATGCAGTTTAAAAGCATTTTTTTTTTCAGAAATTAAAAGAGCTTGAGTTTACAATATTCATATCCATGTCTATTATTTGATTCTGTCGCCCACTAAAACCCTTTTAAATTAAAAAAACACATTTGCTATTTGGGGCAAATTTACATGTGCGATTACATACAATTAATCAAGATTAATTATTACACAGCCTCTAATTAATTGGATTAATTTTTTTAATCGAGTCCCACCCCTAATATATATATGTAGATATGTATGTAGATTTGTATATATATATGTGTATATACAGTATATATGTAGATATGTATATGTGTATATATGTATATATATGTGTTTATGTGTATATTTATGTATATATATGTGTGTGTGTGTGTGTATATATATATGTGTATATATGTATATATATTTATATGTATATGTATATATATATATATATGATGTGTATATATATGTTTATATATGTGTGTGTGTGTGTGAGTGTATATATATATGCCAGCAACACTCATGACAATGACAAAACAATTATATTGTCGATCATGTTACGTTATTATTAAAATGTTTCCTTTTCTTTTTACTTCTCTGCTGCCAAACGCGGGTATTTTGCTATGTATATATATATATATATATATATATATATATATAGAGAGAGAGAGAGAGAGAGAGAAAGAGAGAGATATGACAACAACACTCCTATCAATGACAAAACAATTACATTAACAATCATGTTACGTTATTTTTAAAATATTTCCTTTTCTTTTTCATAACTTCTTTAACACACTACTTCTCCGCTGCGAAGCGCGGGTATTCTGCTAGTAACTAATAAAACTGAGATAAAATAACATTAAAACATTAAACGTTAAGGTATGTCAAAAAAGGAGTAATAAGTATAATAAGGAACATTTCAAGGATGATAGGTCTGAGTGAATTCTAAAGCACATTGTAATGAAGAGAGTAAAGGTCAGTTTTAAGTCTTGATTTAAAAGTCTCAGTTCAGTGGGCTTCTCTTACACATAATGGCAGGCCATTCCAAAGATAAGGGCCACGATAGGCAAATGCTCTTTGACCAACTGTTTTTTTCAAACTGAGGGAATGACCAAAAGACCAGCATTAAGAGGACTTACTGGAGTATACGGTGTAATTAGCTCAGCTAAGTAAGGAGGTGTAACTTCATGCAAGACCTTATATGTTAAAAGAAGAACTTTAAAACCAGCTCTTGCTTGTACTGGTAACCAGTAAAGTGAAGCTAGAATGGAGTTATGTGTTATTTCGCTAACACAGTGCCTTACTTGTGTTTCTATATGGATGAGTAGTAATTTTCTCAAGCTAAATAAAGAGAAAACTGAAATTTTAGTGATTGGCAATAATGTATATAATGAGGTTATTAGAAATAAACTTGATGCAATAGGATTAAAAGTCAAGATGGAGGTAAAGAATTTAGTGGTAACTGTTGACTCTGACCTGAATTTTAAATCACATATTAATCAGGTCACTAGGACAGCATTTTTTCACTTAAGAAATATAGCAAAAGTTAGACCTCTTATATCATTGAAAGATGCTGAGAAATGAGTTCACGCTTTTGTTTTCAGTCGTCTAGATTACTGTAACGCACTCCTCTTAGGACCACCCAAAAAGACATCAATCGACTGCAACGAGTGCAGAATGCAGCTGCTAGAATCCTAACTAGGAAAAGAAAATCCGAGCACATCACCCCAGTTCTGATGTCACTGCACTGGTTACCTGTGTAATTTAGAACTGACTTTAAAATACTGCTTATGGTTTACAAAGCCTTAAATAATCTCGCCCCATCTTATATATCGGCATGTCTGACACCTTATATTCCAAATTGTAACCTTAGACCCTCAAATGAGTGTCTGCTTAGAATTCCAATAGCTAAACTTAAAAGAAGTGGTGAGGCAGCCTTCTGCTGCTAGGCACCTAAAATCTGGAATAGCCTGCCAATAGGAATTCACCAGGCTGATAACGGTGGGGCACTTTAAACCACTGCTGAAAACACATTACTTTAACATGGCTTTCTCATTACTTCATTTTAGTTTAATCCGGATGCTCTGTATATTCAATTAATTACCATTATTATTCATAGTGGCTCCAAAATTCGTACTTACCCCTACTTTCTCTTCTGTTCTTTTTCAGTTTTTCTGTGGTGGCGATCTGCACCAACACCACCTGATCAAAACACCGTGATGTCCCTACATTGATGGATTAAAGGCCAGAAGTGCACGTGGCCGTCATCATCAAGTCTTTCCATGAGAACCGTGAATACAATGAGGACTCATTAAGGTCATTTATGTTAGGTAGAATGTCCAAAGGGGGCTGGGTGGTCTCTTGGCCTGGAACCCCTGCAGATTTTATTTTTTCTGCAACCATCTGGAGTTTTTTTTTGTTTTTTCTGTCCTCCCTGGCCATCGGCCCTTACTTTTATTCTATGTTAATTATTGTTCTCTTATTTTAATTCTTACTTTGTCTGTTTTCTCCTTCTTCATCATGTAAAGCACTTTGAGCTACATTATTTGTATAAAAATGTGCTATATAAATAAATGTTGTTGTTGTTCAAATGTTTCGTTTTTGTCAAGATTGCAGCATTCTGCATAAGCTGAAGACTTCTAGTGGCACAACTACAAAGTCCAGAGAAAAGGGCATTACAATAATCAAGTCTAGAGAAAACAAAAGTGCATGTATCAGTATTTCAGCATCACACAAAAACAGAAGAGATCGGATTCTTGCAGTATTACTAAGATGAAAAAATGCTGCCTTAGTAATAGTCTCGATGTGAGACTGGAGTGTGAGACGATTATCGAAAATTACTGGAAGATTTTTAATGGTTAAACTTCCACAGATAGAACAGCCATCAATATTAACACTTAAGCTCTCACACAGATGTTCATATCTGGCTGGTCTAACAACCAATAATTCTGTTTTAGCAGCATTTAAGAATCAGAAAGTTCATACTCGTCCATTTGTTAATTTCTGACAGACATGCCTCTAAACTTAGTAGTTCGGAAAGGTCATTTGGCTTTATAGGTATATATAGCTGTGTTACCTTATCATCTTATGTACAAATTATGTCAATTAAGGGGGAGCATAGATGGAAAAGGTATGGAACAAGAATTGATCCCTGGGGTACATCAAACTTCACTTCAGAAAATTCAGAGATTGTATTCTTGAAACTTAAGATGTTGAGTTCTATTTGATAAATAAGACTGAAACCATGAAAGTACAGTTCCCTGGATGCCAATATGTTTCTCCAAGCGGCTTAAAAGTATGCGAAGGTCTACAGTGTCATTGGCAGCACTTAAATCAAGAAGCAGCAACAATGACATCAAATTTGAATCAACAGTGATCAGCATATTATTGACTAGCAAAATACCCGCGCTTTGCAGCAGTGAAGTACTGCCTTAAAATTTTTATTAACAAGAAAATTTAACCTTTTTAAACTGAAGGAAAATATGCCAATAATTATTTGTTAAGGATCTCTTTGTATACCATGTTGTCAGTTCGGCCCTCCGGATGTAACATGACCAAGCTGTGCGCTGAGCTTACTCTTGAGCATGTAACTTACAGTTGGCCATGTGAACAGTAATCTTATCTCAAATCTCACAGCTTGGATTGCTGCTGTCATAATCAGTTTGAGGTTCATGGTTTGTTTCAATTACGACAGTATTTGCAGGACTTGTGTTGAAGTGACATTCGGCATCTGTCAAGCATTGTAAGCACACAACCGGTTTCATCGATAAAATCACATCCAGCTTTTGAGAGTTTAAACACTCATAAACATTAAAGTGTCCACTACTGAAATCGTCACCTGTGAATCTAAGATGTTTAAGAGGCATTGGCGGTTGTCCAAAGGTGTAAAATATTTGGCCATTTCGGTACACTTGAAAGCGACAACCGAACAATTCAGCGGCAGCCATCAACTCACATGCAGAACCATAGGTGAAAGGCTTAAGCATTTCACTCTATTAGTGCTTCTGTGTAGTATAATTATCTCCTGTACCGTCATCAGTCCACACCTTGAACCTCTCCCAGTCATTCAATACATAAGACACAATGTTCCTCCAGATATCAAGAGTGAGCCTGATATGGCCGTGCAATATGTAACAAAGAGAATGGAAAAGGTAGGTGCCATCTCCGGGCATGGAAACCACTCAGTGAGTGACAGTTCTTTGATCGATAGTGATCACCTCGATAGACATGGTAATGGGGGTTGGAATGATAAAGGAAATGGGTACCTGAGCAATGTAAAGTAAGTCTAAAATACCTATACAATAACTATAATTGTAATAAACAAACAATAAAACAGCGGAGAAGCCGTGGATTAAACAAAATGCTGTAGTTATCAGTAGGGAGACGTGAATCCCGTGGCGAAGCAAGGAAGGGAATGTAGAGACCGGAGCGACGGACGGTCTTATATAGGCAGGCAGCCAACAACGAGGGAGGCGTTGGGATGGGGGACCCAACGCCACCTCACACAGTGACTGAGCTGCAGGCTATGGACGTATATATGTAGATAAGTAGGATTCAGTTAGCGTTGGGAACCCATGTACCAAATTTCTTGAAGATGGGCCCATAAGTAACAAAGACTGTTGAAAAGTTCAATATGGTGGCCGACAGTGGCATCATACCACCGAAATAAGTACGTACATTGGTTTCGGTTAGTGCAGGGAAGCCGCCTATAAAATTTCGAGAAGATCGGGCCATAAATAAGAAAGTTCAACATGGCGGACGTTGTTGACCATTATGACCATTACGCGCAGAATTTCGAAATGAAACCTACTTAACTTTTGTAAGTAAGCTGTAAGGAATGAGCCTGCCAAATTTCAGCCTTCTACCTACACGGGAAGTTTGAGAATTAGTGACGTTGGAAAGTTCAATATGGCGGCTGACAGTGGCGTCATACCACCGAAATAAGTATGTACATTGGTTTCGGTTAGCGCAGGGAAGCCGCCTACCAAATTTCGTGAAGATGGGGCCATGAATAAGAAAGTTCAATATGGCGGACGTCGTTGACCGTTATGACCATTACGCGTAGAATTTCGAAATGAAACCTGCTTAACTTTTGTAAGTAAGCTGTAAGGAATGGGCCTGCCAAATTTCAGCCTTCTACCTACACGGGAAGTTGGAGAATTTGTGACGTTTGGAAAATTCAATATGGTGGCCGACAGTGGTGTCATACCACCGAAATAAGTACGTACATCGGTTTTGGTTAGCGCAGGGAAGCCACCTAACAAAATTCGTGAAGACGGGGTCATTCTTCTACCTACACGGGAAGATGGAAAATTGGTGACGTTGGAAAGTTCAATATGGCGGCCGACAGTGGCGTCATACCATCGAAATAAGTAAGTACATCGGTGTCGGTTAGCGCAGGGAAGCCGCCTACCAAATTTCGTGAAGATGGGGCTATAAATAAGAAAGTTCAACATGGCGGACGTTGTCGACCGTTATCGACCGTTATGACCGTTACGTGTAGAATTTCGAAATGAAACCTGCTTAACGTTTGTAAGTAAGCTGTAAGGAATGAGCCTGCCAAATTTCAGCCTTCTACCTACATGGAAAGTTGGAGAATTAGTGATGAGTCAGTCAGTGAGTGAGTGAGTGAGTGAGTGAGTGAGTCAGTGAGGGCTTTGCCTTTTATTAGTATAGATTATTCTGCTCAAAGCAGTTTCTTTTGAATGATGGGACCGAAAGCCAGATGGAAATTTTTTCATAAAGATTATCGTCAGACAAGTAGGCACTAAGTTGATCAAGTAATTTAGACATGAAAGAAAGGGTGGAAATTGGTCGATAGTTATTCAAAATCATTGGATCCAAGTTAGTTTTTTAAGCACAGGCTTAACTCTTTTAGGGCAGATGTCGACTTTTGTCAACAGGAGAGGTTGAGGGCGCACGTCGACAAAAGTCGACATCCAGGGGTAGAGGGCGACAATCAGCTGTTAACAGCGACAAAACTCACTGTTACGTTAAAGCCATTCCCTCTCTGCTTGGAGGAATGGTAGACTCATTGACTCGTCTTCTAATCCTTACGTGTGTGTGAGTTACGAAATGTAAACAAAGGTAAGATGGCATCAACATCTCACAAGTTGCGAGTGCAGAAAACAAAATACTCAGCAGACGATGTTTTGTGCATTATCGCTGACTCGGACTCTGATTTTTCAGAATCTGATTTTGTTGAGAGTGATCAGGAGGTCGAGAAAGAGAGTGAGGAATTGGTATCAGCTGATCGGACACCAGTCGATGCCGCCCTAGCTGATCGTCTGCCAGCTGAGCGCATTCATGCAGTCGATGCACCTATGGCAAGGTTCGTGAGGCAGGAAAACCCAGACATTGATCCATGGGAGCCAAACTGGCTACTGGACTGCACAAGACAGCATGGCATGCTGTTGGACATGACAGATTACACTGCACAACAAAGTTTTTGTTTCTAGAACACTGTTGGGTGTTTCTTATAGATTTTTGTCTGCTGATCACGAAAATCACATCAAAATTTACCCATCACGTACCATTTCAGGGATGTCATGATTTTTTCTTATATTGTTTCCAAACGTTTCCGCTCCTGTAAGTGACTTATCAACAACGGTTTGTGCAACCTGGGCATGTCCAGGCATTGAATCAGGACACGTTGGAAGTTGTTCTGTGGAAGATGACCTCCTGGGCATCCCTGGGCAGTTGTGAATGAGCTTGACGCTGTCTCAGCATGCTATAAAGATAGCTTGCATACACAGATCCTGCTCATTTGGTTATTATAGATAGTCAGTGTGTATGTATAGTATCAGTATAGTAAAGTATAGTATCTGTAGCAATATAACAGTAAGTAAGCTTGATGCTCTAGCCATTTCGGTGTTGGGCGATATGTCTCGTCAATGTTGTAACAGCCGTGATACATTCTGCTATATCTGTGGCAAATATACACTTGCGCCTCAGGGATGTTGGATGACTGCTCTTGTAAAGAAAGCTTATCGTCTGTATTTTGGCTGCAAAACTGGTGATCAAGACAAGGAATGGGCGCCTCACATTTGCTGTGTGACATGTGCTGTCAGTCTGAGAGCCTGGCTCAGAGGCACTCGAAAGATGATGCCGTTTGCTGTTCCGATGATATGACGAGAACAGAAAGACCATGTTATGGACTGTTACTTCTGTTTGACTAATGTGTCTGGTTTCTCTGCCAAAAACAAAAAGTCAATTGAATATCCTAATCTGCCTTCAGCAATGAGACCCGTGCCACATGACGACAGTCTTCCAATTATGAAACCACCAGAGGATTGGACCTTAGATGAACCAGATGAAGAAACTGCAATGCAGGGTAATGACAGTGACATTGACCCGGATTTTGAACCGTGCTCATCAGGTGATCCACATCTGATAACACAGTCCAAATTGAACGATTTGGTCAGAGATATTGGTCTGTCAAAAGCAAAAACCAAGCTGCTGGGTTCAAGACTGCAGGAATGGTGTTTGCTGTCACCAGGTCCGAAAATGTCTGTGTTTTGAGGCTGACATCATGATATAACCAAATTTTTTGCACAAGTCCACAGTCTCTGTTTCTGTTGTGACATTGAAGGATTGTTCTCGGCCTTGGGTTGTGATTACAACCCGGAAGAGTGGTGTCTCTTCATTGATTCGTCAATGTTAGGCCTGAAAGCTGTTCTGCTACACAATAGCAACGTTTATCCTTCAGTGCCTGTTGACTATGCAGCACTCATGAAAGAAACGTATGAGAATATGGAACTGTTGCTGAAGCATGTCCAGTATACCAGGTACAAGTGGAATATCTGTGGAGATCTAAAAGTCGTTGCTCTGTTACTAGGACTGCAGCTCGGCTATACAAAGTACTGTTGTTTCATCTGTGAATGGAACAGCCGTGGCAAAGAGTCACACTATTCTCGACAGAACAGGCCACTCCATAAAAAGTTAGTTCCAGGACAGAAAAATGTGGCACATGAATCGCTTGTCGACCCGGCAAAGATATTTTTGCCTCCTCTTCACATAAATTTGGGACTCATGAAGAATTTGATGAAAGTACTGAACAAGGAAGGTGAAGGTTTTCGTTATGTTCCCAAGAATAACTGATGCCAAGATCAAAGAAGACATTTTTGTCGGCCCACAGATCAGACATGTTATGAGTGACAAGCGGTTTGAAGATCTCTTAGTTGGGCTGGAAAAAAATGCCTGGAAAGCCTTCAAAGACGTTGTTGACAATTTTCTGGGCAATTACAGAGCCCCAAACTACATTCAGCTGGTAGACAAACTTCTCAAAACATACAAAACAATGAAGTGCACCATGTCACTCAAGATTAATTTCCTCCACTTACACTTGGACTTCTTTCCTGCAAATCTCGGTGCTGTCAGTGACAAACACAGGGAAAGGTTTCACCAGGACATTGCTACGATGGAGAAACGATACCAGGGCAACTGGAATCCTTCAATGCTTGCTGAATATTGTTGGACATTGCGACGTGACGCACTAGACATTGAATACAAAAGAAAATCAGGAGCAAGACACTTTTAATTCTATTGAATTTAATAGCTTATGCAAAACATAAACGTTATTAAATACGTTATTGTCAGTGAACATATAAATGTCTATTTCTCAGTTCCTACGTGATTCAGTAAAACCAAAACTATATTTGTGCATACCCAGTAGGTACCTGTCACAATCAGCAAAAACCTTTAAAAAAAATCATTGTGCAGTGTTACCAGCTGCTGAACTACTTCATGCTGTTTTATCCTGAGGCTGCTTTTCAGCTACTTTCAGACGAGACAAACAGGTATGCAGAGCAATTTTTTGAATTGCAGCCTGCACTTGCACCGCATTCTCGTTTTTCAAAGTGGAAACCCACAACAACAGACGAGATGAAGGGCTTTGTGGCATTACAAATAGAGATGGGACTGGACTGGCGATATACCTTCAGGAGCATTGGTCCAAACGTGCTTTGTTCCCTGGCGGCTTTGGACAGATTATGCCATCACAAAGAGTAATGCGCGCGGAACAGTGGACCAGCTCTACACCCTTAGCAGGGTCCTGGAGGGTGCATGGGAGTTTGCCCAACCAGTCTACATGTTTTTTGTGCATTTGGAAAAGGCGTTCGACAATGTCCCTCAGGGAATCCTGTGGAGGGTGCTCCGGGAGTATGGGGTACCGGACCCCCTGATAAGGGCTGTTCGGTCCCTGTAAAACTGGTGTCAGAGCTTGGTCCGCATTGCCGTCAGTAAGTCGAACCCGTTTCCAGTGAGAGTTGGACTCCACCAGGTTGCCCTTTGTCACCGATTCTGTTCATAACTTTTATGGACAGAATTTCTAAGCGCAGCCAGGGTGTTGAGGGGGTCCGGTTTGGTGGACTCAGGATTGAGTCACTGCTTTTTGCAGATGATGTTGTCCTGTTTGCTTCATCAGGCCGTGATCTTCAGCTCTCTCTGAATCGGTTCGCAGCTGAGTGTGAAGTGGCTGAGATGGGAATCAGCACGTCCAAATCCGAGACCACAGTCCTCAGCCGGAAAAGGGTGGAGTGCCCTCTTAGGGTTGGGAGCGAGATCCTGCCCCAAGTGGAGGAGTTCAAGTATCTCGGTGTCTTGTTCACGAGTGAGGGAAGAATGGAGCGTGAGAGCAACAGGTGGATCGGTGCGGCGTCTGCAGTGATGCGGGCTCTGCATCGGTCTGTCATGGTGAAAAAGGAGCTGAGCTGTAAGGCAAAGCTCTCAATTTACCAGTCGATCTATGTTCCTACCCTCACCTATGGTCATGAGCTATGGGTAGTGACCGAAAGAACGAGATTGCGAGTACAAGCAGCTGAAATGAGTTTCCTCCGCAGGGTGTCTGGGCTCTCCCTTAAAGATAGGGTGAGAAGCTCAGTCATCCGGGAGGGGCTCAGAGTAGAGCTGCTGCTCCTCCGCATCAAGAGGAGTCAGATGAGGTGGCACGGGCATCTGATCAGGATGCCTCCTGGACGTCTCCCTGGTGAGGTGTTCCAGGCACGTCCAACCGGGAGGAGGCCCCGGAGAAGACTCAGGACATGCTGGAGGATTCCCCCGGAAGAGCTAGAAGAAGTGGCCGGGTAGAGGAAAGTCTGGGCATCTCTGCTCAAGCTGCTGCCCCCGCGACCCGACCTCGGATAAGTGGAAGAGGATGGATGGATGGATGAAAGAATAATGCCAGACAGGCTGACTGTCACTTTCCTGCAACATATGAGGTCAAAAACTACAAACCTGACAGTGTTGTGTGCAGCAACATACAATTGAAAAGGAGGCACCAGTGCAACACATATTGTAAGCAGTGCAATGTGACAATGCATGCATTTGGCTGCTTTGAGTGATATCATACTTTGTAGGACTTTGCTGTGTAACGTGTATGTGATATGTATGTGAAATCATATAGTATGCAGGCTCATAAAACATGCAAGACAGTAACATTTGTCAAAAATGAATATTTTTTCTCGATTTGATATGTTAAACCATTGCTTTGTGTTCTTTTTTAAAAAAAGTGAGTTTTTGGAAAAATATTCAGCCCTGGGAAAAATGAAACAAAAAACTAAAAAACAAGCCCTAAAAGAGTTAATAATGGCAGTTTTAAAAGCAGATGGCACAGAGACAATGGATTGTGATGTACTGATAATATTCAAACTAGGACCAATTAAAACATCAGCGTCAATGGTGGTTGAAGTGGTTCACCCCAGTCTATGTGAAGCACTATATATTAATGTAATTTTTAATATTATTATCTTTACATATTTTTTGCATTTTGTCACCAAAAAAATTATCTACAGCTTATCCCAAATTCAAGCTTAAAAAAGTGATTCCACTACCGAAATTGTTTAGAAATCGATTAACTGCATAACAACATTAGGCAATTCCTAAAAACACAACAAAACGGGTGAAAACCTGTGCAGGAGATGTTTGTTTCAGGCAAAGAAATGTGCAAAATTGAGATTAATGGCAAAAACAGAACATCATGTTCACCAAAAAAGATAAGCAGTTCATGGAAGGTTATGAGCAACAACTGTAAGACAAACGTCAATCAGTCTGCTTTTTGAAGAAGTATATGGGAGACAAATGGGAATTAAAGATGGAAAAAGTAGAACAAGGGATCCGGTTACAGGTGAGGCAAATATCAACTTTATGGAACATGAAATTCCTTTTGGATTAATAATCTATCTGAAAAGCTTCCCGACGAAACTAAACTTGGAAAATGACGACTATGGCTGATGGCAAAATGATCACAGGGTAGGTTATAAATAAAAAGAATATCAGATGATAAAACACAAGGAGAGAAGGACAGCAATTAATATAGCTAAAGGAGGCCTCCATACTGAGCAATCGTAGTGAAACGAGGGAGGACGTAATACAACACAATGGTTTTAAGGCTCTTTTCTAGGCCCCGTAGATGATCATCGTGACCCCTGTGTTTACCTTGACACCAAGATCAATGTAGCTTTTTGTAATTGAATGAGGCAGTACCAGAGAATAGACCACTTCAGCAAAATGATCAACCCCAACCAGAACTGTAAGATACAAAAAGAGAAAACAGTAAAAGTGATACCTCGTTATCTTTTGGACACAGCTGTTTATTATAACAGATGCATGACTGGACTTTGGCAGGACCAGAAAATTCAGATGTGTATGACATAACTGAGCTCCTCGACCTAAATGATCTTCTCAACTGACAGATTCAATGTCTGGCTTTGTTAGGCAGATGTTACTCTGTATTTTTCATCAATTTATTTAAACCAGCACTGAATGAAACGCATGCCCGTGAGCATTAAACAGTTATGGCACCTAATCACACTTTTTAACACTTAGTGAAAGGATACCTAAAGATCTTGTTTAACACTTTTTGTAAAGCCACTCCGTTTACAGTGCACTAAGAAAGTACTCAGACCCCTTGACTTTCTCCACACTTTATTGTGTTGAAGATTTCATTTTGAATAGATCAATCTTCGCCCAATAACCCAAAGTGAAAACACGTTTTCAGAACTTTTTGCAATTGTAATTACAATCAAAAACTGAAATCTCTAATTCAAAGAAGTATTCAAACTCATAATTCAGTATTTTGTAGAAGCCCCTTTGGCAGCAATTACAGCTGCACGTCTACTTGGGGAAGTCTCTTTGCACACCTGAATTTGGGCAATTTGCCCCATTCATTCCTGCAGATCTTCCCTTAAGATTGGCGTCTATAAACGGCCATCTTCCGGTCTCCCCACAGATGTTCTATGGAGTTTAAGTCTGGACTTTGACTGGGACACTCAAGGGACACTCAGAGACTTGGCCTGAAGCCACTGCAGTGTTGTCTTGGCTGTAGGCTTCAGGTTATTGTCTTGCAGAAAGGTGACCCCTCACCCTAGGCTGAGGGGGTTTGCAGTCTGTAGCAGGTTTTCTTTACAGACTTCTCTGTATCTGAGTCATCTCTGTAAGTCTCTACAAGCTTTACAAGAGGGACAATTTACAGAATATGAGCTCAAACCCCAGGAAGAAACCCTGGACTGGATTGCAGGTTTAAGAGGCAGTTTACGTCCTAATTACTTGTATAGCATGTCTTTGCTGTTTGTCTGAAATTAGAGATAATGATTCCATGCAGGAACAAAGCAGCTGAACTGGGAGGCTGGGTAGTAATTGAGCTGTTTTGTTAGCCCCACTGGTCCAGGAGGTGTGTCGGGGGGAATCGGGGGATTGGTGCCGCAGAGCCACACTAGGTGGAGCCTTGCTTGCCAATGTCTCCTTCATTCTGACATTCTGTCCTGTGGAGAGACCATCTGTGTGTTTGTGTGTGTCTCACTCTCTCAGCTTCTGAATTCATGGAGTAGGCCTGTCCATCCAAGGGTGTTGACCAGAGACCAACCAAAATAATAAGACAGACAGACACCTGGTGATCTATTTGTATTTATTTGTATTGTTATATTTTGGGCCTATTACCTGTATTATTATGTAAGTCTTTCTCCTGTGCGTTCTGGTTTTCTGTGTAATCACCTTAGAGTGCTGAATTACAGAAGCAGTTAATCCTTCTTGTGTGGTACAAGTCTGGGTTTGGGGTCTTCTGCTATGGTCTACTTAATAAAAGGTAAAGTAGAGTCACCTTAGGCCCGAACAAAGTCAGAACAGAACAAGAAATAAATAAGTAGAACTGAATTCCTAATACCTCAAAGCTTAAAAGTAAATGACAAAATGAGGAAAAAACTTCACAAAAGACAAACCATAGCACGAATTTGGGAGAACGACAACTTTTAGCTTATCCCAAATGTCCTGCCCTCACTTCTTCATTCCTCCATCTGATTGGGGAGCAGTGAGCTAACCACAAAGCTTCAAAGCATCAGCCCTGTTCATCCAGGAAAGATCTATGAAGAAATGCAGGAAAAAAACACGAGTGTGCCATACCATTTAATGTCTTCAGATGAGGCTTTATACTTTCAATGGCTCCTGACACCACAGTGCACAGCTGTATACACAACAAGAGGCCAGTAAGTGAGACGCTCAAAAAGAGCAGAACTAAGTTGTGTGAGAAAGCAACTGAAAATTAAACAAGCATACCTGACTGTCTAGGGCATTGCGAAGAGCTTTATCAATTGAGTGCTTGAAAATATTGTAAAGCCAGCTATAAAAGAAAGAAAGAAAGAAAGAAAGAAAGAAAGAAAGAAAGAAAGAAAGA
>JANRMT010062856.1:10988686-11014091 GCA_026402145.1 Polypterus bichir lapradei
ATCTATCTATCTATCTATCTATCTATCTATCTATCTATCTATCTATCACATCAGGTTTAGCACACATAAAAGATGTCACCAGTGACATGTGTTGCCCTGGGAGTAATTCATTCTTGTAAATAAAATTTGCCTTCTTCCTTTAATGTTTTAGGTAAGTTCCTGAGGCAGTGTGGTGATACAGTGGTTAGTGCTACCATCTCATGGTTGAAGACCACCCGCTTTGACTAGCAGGTAGGCCTCATTCCAAAATGTGCTCCATTTGTACATTTTGAGTTTTTCCCCTCATCCCAGAGATGTGGAACATGAATTACTGAGCTCTAAACTGTCCCACTTTGACTAAGTCCATGTGAATGTGTCAGAGTGCCAGATATGATTCTTTCCTTACTTGCTGCACACTAATGGGTGTCATGGAATAAGTGCAGTGAGGGGATGAGCATGGGTCTGCTTTATCATGTGCCTGTGTAATGTACTGGTATTCTATAAGTTCTTCAAGACCTTGGAAAAATGGGTTTAAAAAATAATGTGTTTTTGAACCTTTACTGCTGATATTTTGAAACTTTTATAGAAATGTCCTTAAAGTACCTGAGTAAACTACATACAGGTTTTAGACAGTCGCCATTTGTTAAATGTGTTCTTACCTCACTCTCCCATGAAACTTCACATTGGCACTGGCGACATTAGCCGAACAGCCAGCAGGCCATACTGTAGGTCTTCCTGTCTCATCATGTGTTACCCCAATAGTCGCAGAAACGGTGATACCAGACAACGACAGGTCAAAGGTGCCATGGTCTTTACTGGAAATAGTGAGAGAGAGAGAATGCTTCTGTCAAGACGGCTCTACATAATCCTAAAGCACTTTTCATATAGAGTGCAATATTCAGTGTAGCTGTAGTAGAATGCTGGTTATAGTCATATAGTGCCTTACACAAACATTATGTTTTTGACAGAAGCACCCAAATAAAAGATTATATATAAAAAAAACTCGCTCTTCACATAATCATAAATTATATCCTAGCCTGTCTGACAGGAGAAGCAGACATGAAAGTGCAAAAGAACAAGTAAATGAAAACATCCTGCACTTGGGCACTTAAACCTTTGTATTTATTCATATATTTATTAATGTATGTGTTAATGATTTAATTTATTTATGGTATTTTGATAGCATGTAATCTTTTTATATTTTATGCATAAAACCCATATTGCCCAATGTTATAATTTAGCCGGGCTCAAGTTTATTCTTTGTTTGTTTAATGGTTTTATTATTTTTCAGATATTATTTGACTTTTTCCTGATTTGGATTTTTCTATTTTTAAAGTATGGAATTTCATGACTTGTGTTTATATTGTGCATATTTAAACACTGAGTAAGTAAGAAATACCTGTACTTTCATTTCATGTGTTTTGTGGGCGGAACTCTCAAGAGGCGGGGCACAATTACATCACCGGTGAAGGACCGCCCTCAGCCTTTATATGTGAGCCTGGGAAGGGGAGCCTTCAGTGCTGCATTGACAACATCCAACTGTACATAATTATTGTAAGTATTGATTTTTCTGGTTTCTGGATTTATTGTTTCTGTCTTCGTTTTTTTTTTTTTTTATTTTATTTATTCTTGGGTTACAGATTTGGATTTGTTTGCTGTGGGTTGCCTTTTGTTTGGGCAAACCCAGTTGCCTTGTTTTTTGCTTTTTGCTGTTTTTTTCTCTTCTTTTCTTAAAATTGATTTCTTCATTTTAATCCATAGTACAGTAGACCAGCTTTCCTCAGTTGCTGGAGGAATGCATAGGATTATGACAATACTGTGTATACAGTCAAAGTAAAAAGTATGTGAACCCCTAGGAATTATCTATATTTATGTCTAATCCCCATATAAAACATGGTCGTATCTTCATGTCAGTCACAATAATGAACAAACACAGTCTCCTATAGCTAAAGATGCACAGATTTTCAGAGAATTTTTGACCATTTTGAATAAATCATTCAAACTGTTGAACTGAAGGTTGGAAAAAGTAAGTGAACCCTAAGCTAATGACTTTTTAAAAAGCTCATTGCAGTCTGAATTTAGCACACCTGGAGTCCATTTAATGAAACAAGTTCAGAGGTGTGGCCCAGAATGACTTTGATTAATAAAAAAACCACTATAAAGTTTGAGTTTGAGCCTTTGACAAGAAGCATATCCAGATGGGAATCATGCCTCGCACAAAAGAGCTGTCTGAAGAGCTACGATCGAGAATTGTTCATCTAGATAAAGCTGGAAAGGGTTACAAAGTCATCTCAAAGATTTTAGATATTCATCAGTCTAGTGACAATTTGGTATTGTGGCTACTCTGCCTTAAAGTGGGCTCTCTGCCAAGATAACCCCAAGAGCACAATGCAAAATCAGCAATGAGGTAAAGAAGTGACAGCAAAGGACTTGAAGAAGTCATTAGAACTGGCTAACATCTCTGTTCATGAATCAACTATACACAAAACATTGAACAATAAAGGAGTCCATGGCAGGACACCAAAAAGGAAACCACTGCTATCAAAAAAGAACATTGCTGAACACCTGAAGTCTGAGAAAGAGCACATGGACACTCCACAATGGTACTGGGAAAATGTTTGGTGGAGTGATGAAACCAAAATCGAACTATCTGGGAGGAACAAGCAGAACTTCATTTGGCACTGTAAAAAGGGCACTGTATATCAACATCAAAACATCATCCCTACAGTAAAGTATGGTGGAGGGAACATCATGATTTGGGCCTGCATGGCTGCATCAGGGCCTGGACATCTTGCCATTATTGAGGGGAAAATGAATCCACAAGTTTATCAACAAATTCTCCAGGATAATATGAGGGTGTCTGTCCATCAACTTAAGCTCAGAAGAGGCTGGGTGATGACCCAAAACATTGCAGCAAATCCACAGCACAATGGCTTCAGAAGAACAAACTCTGTCTTTTGGAATGGCCCAGTCAGAGCCCAGATCTCAGTCCTATTGAGATGCTGTTCAATGACTTGAAGAGAGCCATACACAGGAGACAACCAAATAATTTGGAAGAGTTAAGGCAGTTCTGCAGGGAAGAATGGGCGAAAATTCCCCCCGCACGATGTGTAGGTCTGATCTGCAGTTACAGGAAGTGCCTGGTTGAGGTCATTGCTTCCAAAGGAGGTTCAATCAGTTATTAAATCCCAAGGTTCACTTACTTTTTCCACTACCACTGTGAACGTTGAATGCGTTTGTAAAATAAAGACATGAAAGAGTAGAATTTTTTGTGTGTCATTGGCTTAAGTTCATCGTCTATATCAGTACCTGTGACTTAGCTTGAGATCAGATCACTTTTTATGACCAATTCATGCAGTAAACCAGATAATTCGAAAGGGTTCACATACTTTCTACTTTGACTGTATATGTGTTTTGTAGATTTTGGAAAAATATTTGCTCCGTTCCCTCCTCCTGTGGGAGGTACCTGGGCCACGCCTGTGTGCTATTCAATCCCACCGATTGTGGTGAGAGCTGTGTCCGAATACTTGGTGCAAAGTCGAATTCATGCACTGTTGATGTTGAAATCCAGCAGGGTCGTGTCTCGTCACCATTACTGTTTAGAGATTTCATGGACAAGATATCAAAGTGCAACTGAGGATGTGAGGGTGTCCACTTGGGGAGGCTAGGGTAGCATTTTGGCTTTATGCAGATGATGTTGTCTTCTTTGCCTCATCTGACTGTGACTTGCAGCATGCACATGAGTAATTCCCTGCCGAGTGTGAAGTGGCTGAGATAAGGACCATCAACTCCAAGTCTGAGATTATGGTTTTTTCTCTTTCTTTCTCTTGGAAAAGAGTGGATTGTTCTCTCCACGTGATGGGGGAACAACTGTCCATAGTGGAAGAGGGTCTTATCAAATCCATTAATAACAGAAATAGGAAATGTGAGATTGATTCTATTGGAGCGATGGCAACTGTTCTGTGGGTGCTGTACAAGTCCATGATGTTGAAGTGGGAGCTGAGTCTAAATAACAAAACTCTCGGTTTACGTCCCTGTCCTCGCCTATAGTAATGAGTTGTAGATAATGACCAAAAAATGAGAATGTGAGTACAAGCAGCACAAATGACATTTCTTCAAAAGGTGGCTGCATTGAAAACCTCAGAATAGGCTGTCTTCTCTTCCAGATTGAGAGGAGCCCACTGAGGTAGTTTGGTCATGACATACAGTAAGGTTGTCCCTGGGCGGTTCCCCCTAGAGCTGCTCCAGATATGCGCCATTGGATAGAAACTCTGTGGCAGACACAGGACATGCCAGAGGGATTATATCGCTCGGCTGTTTTTGAACACCTATGAATTCCCCAGGAAGAACTGGAATCTGTAGCCAGAGACAGGAAAGTCTGGGCTGGCACAGCAACCTTTAACCAGGAAAAATGGTTTCTGAAAATGAGAAGAAATTCATTTTTTCATTTATAAAGATTCTGCATTGGACTTGTAGCTTCCACTCCCTTGAAGGACATTTATGATATATTTTGGGACATTTGAGATATTTGTGAACATATACAGCCAGCTCCCCAACTTAGGCCTGTGCAGGCCAAGGTCCTCCCATGGAATTTGGAATCGGGTGGCCTAAGGCAAGGCCTGTCTTTGCATCTTCTAGTGAAAGTAGTGGCCTGACTTGTGGGTTGTTTAGAGGCCTCCTACCTTTTCATTATTTTCTGTGCACTCCAGAAATAAACAGAATGGATGTCCTACTTTTTAGGCTTCAATCTATTCAGTGATTCAGCAGATGCTGCAGAAATATTTTGAATAATAACTTACATAAGTTGGAGATATTTCCCATGCCAGTTTCCACTAATTTTTATGTAGGCATTGGTAATAGAAACTTTCACAGAATGTGGAGAGTTTTCAGTTTATCCTGAACAGCAATCAACCCAATTTGACGACCTAAGAATATAAAATAGAAATTTTTTGAAAAAAGTATAAATTCTTCTGGAAGTTGTTAAGTAAGCCTTTATACAACAAAAATCAAAGTTCTTTGTTCTTCCTAACTTTCTGTAGTCTGACTGTAGGGTCAAGTGGACCCTGGGCCTCTTCCAACAGTATGGGTGTCTGGCCATTGCAGGACACACTCATCCATTTGTTCTGTTTTGCCAGTCATGAGTATTTAGTGTGATTTGGCTGGACAACAGCACAGTCTTGCTCTGCCTGCTGGTTTTAATTCCAGCCATTCTTTTCGGTTGTGAACAACTACAAAGATGTTGATAAAAATTAACTGGGAGATGTGGCGTGTTCAAGAAACGGGACCAAAATTAGTCTTCTTGAATATTAAAATGTTATTATCAAAAACAAAATGCAGAGGGCTAAACCACTGATGAATCAAAACAAGAGTTGCCAGGAAGTGTTAACAAAGTTACCAGAATATTAGCAGGACCAGAATGGTAAGACTATGAATCAAATTCAGAAGTGGAAAGCAAGAAGTAGTTAACCATAATACCAAACTCTATGAGCTCAAGGCGAACACAGTTTAAGGTTAAAATCCGTAATCTTGGACAGCGAGTGTTTTACTCCTGAGCCTTTCTGGAGTGATTCCTTAGCAACCTAAGATTAAATAACAAAAATATGAATATCTTTCTCAAACTAAAGAATTAATTCAAAACACATTTATGGTCATGTTCCTTAAACTTAAAGCATAAAAATATTTACAACCAATGAACAGAAAAACATGTATCAAAAAAAGATTTTTCATTGAGATTCCCACCTTTTCTCCTTTTCCACCCACCACTTGGAGAAGATGTCCAGTGACTGCAACTGACCCCGGCCCTTCTGGTCCACAAGCTATAAAAACAGGGGGCTCTCATAAAAGAGATGTCTCATTTTGGAGATCAGCAACTCACAAGACGGAGCTCCAGCCCTGAAGCCTGACTGATGTACACAGCATCCTTACTTTAGCCAGTGGCTAGCTGTATTTTCTGCGGTGAGCTGGTGCCCTGCCCGGGGTTTGTTTCCTGCCCTGCGCCCTGTGTTGGCTGGGATTGGCTCCAGCAGACCCCCGTGACCTTGTAGTTAGGATTTAGCGGGTTGGATAATGGATGGATGGACGGCTAGTTGTATTTTGGTGTTTTGTATTTTTCTACACCATTGAGCTCCTGTTATTATTTTTGCTTCAAACACCTTTGTGTAAGCAAGTTGGCTTGGTTGAAACCCCAACATTTTGTCTCAGTACCTGTAATTATTTCTTTATTTTAAATCCATTGTGGTGGTTTATAGAGCCAAAAATATGAAAATTGTGTCACTGTTCAAATACTTATGGACCAAACTGTAGATAGATAGATAGATAGATAGATAGATAGATAGATAGATAGATAGATAGATCAAACAGTATATATGTTTCTTCTGCAGTTTTCTCGCTAAGTTCCTCAACAATGATGATCCTGTGAGCCAGGTCATCCTCGGGGAATTGCACCACATGGCCGTAATGCCGTAACTAACGTTCCCTCATGATGCAGGTAATGTGCCTTGATAAATATGAAAGGCACTATATGATAGATACCTTTGAGTGCCGCCTTGATTATGTGTTGGATTGGTTCAGAAATGTGACACTCAGTGAGCTGTCTAATTGTTCCCACTCAATTTAAGCAAAATTCACTCATAGTTGTCTCTATATGTACCGTATATATTATACATCTGACTTGAGTAAGACTAGTCCAGCACCGATTGACCTGACATACAAGTTCTTGGGATGTTAATAATAATTCTTTACATTAATATAGCACCTTCCTCACTACTCAAAGCACTTCATTGATTGGGGAGCCACGTCAACTACCACTAATGTGTAGCATCCACCTGGATGAAATGATGACAGCTATTTTTGCACCAGCACACGTGTGTTGCAGCTACTGAGTACGTGTTGAGTGAGTATATGTAGAAGAACCCGCCAGGACAGGAGAGAACACATAAACTCAGCCTACATGTGAGCCGACCCATTAGTGTGGAGCTCTGAGACAGCAGTGCCATCTACCATGCCAGCCATGCAATTAGATTTTCATCATTGTTTTTTTTTCTTTCTAATTTCTAAATGAAAAACACTTTCCCCATGTCTGTGTAGGGTCAACGTCCTTAAATCAACCTTCTCCATCCAGCAGCACTTGCTTTGTGCCTTTCCACACCCCAGTCCATGCTGTGAACCCTTTGTGGAACTCAAGGGGCAGGCATCCCCAAGCACCTAAGGCTCCATATGAACGTCAATCAGCACTGTCCCCAGTCAAGCTCCTTTCCTTCAGATCTTCTTTTGCTTTATCCGTCTACCTCTTTTTTCTTCCTCCTCGCTTTCTCTTCCCCTGGACTTTCATTCCCATCACTCTTTTGCCCACATTTTCATTGTCTCTCCTCACCACATGTCCATACCACCTCAGCCTACTTTCTTAGATGTTTCTCCTACTTTTGTTGAACCTCTGATTGTCCCATTTCTTATGTCCTTTATTTTTGTTACTCCACACATCCATCTTCACATTTTAATTTCTGACACTTTTAACTTCTTTTCCTGCTTTGCTCCCATTACTGCTCATGTCTCAGCTTAATACTTTGATCACACAACACTCCTGAGACCTTCCAGTTGTTCCATCCACATTGAACTCTGTGGGTTATCTCTGGGGTGGCATGGAGGCGCAGTGGTAGCGGTGCTGCCTCGCAGTTAGCAGACTCGGGTTTGTGTCCTGGATCCACTCGGCGTGGAGTTTGCATGTTCTCCCCATGTCTGCGTGGGTTTCCTCCGGGTGCTCCGGTTTCCTCCCAGTCCAAAGACATGTGGGTTAGGTGCATTGGCGACTCTGGATTGTCCCTAGTGTGTGCTTGGTGTGTGGGAGTGTGGGTGTGTGCGCCCTATGTTGGCTGGAATTGGCTCCGGCAGACCCTGTAGTTAAGGTATAGCGGGTTGGATAATGGATGGATGGATGGATGGATGAGTTATCCATTCTCAGAATCAGACTCATTTTGTTACTAGTATGTGAAACACAACAGAATTAACTTTGGTTTGGTGCAAAACGTGGAATACAAGACATTACCAACTCAAGACAACACCATTTTAACCCACCCTTAACCTGGCACTGTGCAAACCACTAGACAAATGCAACATTGTCTTGAGCAAAACAATTACAAACTTCACTAGTTAACTCAAATAAATAAACTATACAAAATAATATAGATATCAAGGAGTGTGAGTTGTATAAGTATGAAGTATTTACAAATAAACAATCAGCACAGTTGCCAGTTACATGTTGCAAAAAAATAAATTGACCCTATGTCAATTTATTTAGGATCTGAATAATCTGAGGAGAGAATCTGCGGAGATGTCATGTAGCTACAGGTAGACCTGTAGCTCCTCTGTGATGGCAATGAAACAAACAGATGGCTGCTGGAGTGGGCGGAGTCAGCTGCAGTCTCTCTTGCTCTCTTATTGGCTCTGATGATGAACAGATATATTAATGTGAAGATACAACAGCCAATGATTTTCTCTTGGGCTACTGCTGATCATAGATTTTTGAGTGTATCCACTCTTTACAAAAGCTGATCCTGCAGGCTAACGTCCGAATCCTGCTCTGTCATCTTCCTATTTATTTTCCACCCTCTTTCTTCCAAAGCTCTTCTCCATTCCTCCAATTTCCTTTCCATGTCCTTGTTTCTGTTGCTACACAATGCATTGTCATCAGAAAAAAGCCTACAACCCCACTATGAGTCAACACATTCATCACCAGATCAGAGAGGTAAGGACTTAAAGAAGACCCCTGGTACAGAACTGGGATCTTGTCTGTTACCCCAACACTGCTTTTAACTCAAGTCCTCACTTCCTCATACATATCCTCACACACTTCTCTGGTCCTCCTTTCTCTCTGATGCTCCTCCAGCCCTCTTGATGTTTTGCTCAATCATAAGCCTTCCAAATCAATAAATGCCATGTGCAGACCTTTCTGTTTTCCTCGATGTTTCTGTATCAGCTGGCTCCATTCAAAGACAGCACCATTTTGTTCCTGTGTCTCTCTATTATAATAAAAAAGTCTTGGGTCGAGACGTCATCTTCTCGGAAAGACAATTTGACGTCCCGCGAGACTAGACTTTACAATCTTTGGAAGCAAAACCTGTGAGATGGTGACTTTTGCACGTCACACTCTACTTACAAAAAATTTAAAATAAGATCATGAACATCTAAGCTCGCAGTTGTTGGAATGCTTTTGGCAGAGACAGCTCTTAAAAATTTTATACTTTCTAGATGGCACATCAATGACTAAGTGAAGAAGAAAGAGCAGCACATCAAAAAGAGACACAAAAGTGTTGGAGAGAAAAGAAGGAAAAAAGAACAATAATAATCTATGTGCAAATTCAGAAAATAAGGAAAGTAATAATCAGCCCGGAGCAAGTGGAATTGAAAACCTCATAGGTCAAATCAGGGTCAGAAATTGAAGACTTCATAAAGACGTTCAAAAACGTTGACGCAATACACATGCAGAGCAGACAAAAGAATATGAAAGGAGTAAAATTTGAGTATCAAAAAAAAGAAAGTAAAGATCACATTAGCACAAACAAATGGAAATTATTACTCGGTGAAATAACAGAACACAAAAAAGAGATTGAATATCTCTCACAAGAATTAAAAGATTTGTTGTCTGGTGAAAATGAAATCCACAAACACTACAGGCAAAATATCAGTCTACAATAAACTGTTCGCGATCGCATCACTCAATGCTCAAAACACAGATTTACACAATAGTAGACCATATGCTATGACTATCTGTGGTCCCACAACAATTAAAGCTACGACAAGATTAATTTCAAAGAAACCACAAATCGGTTGGGTGTATATTTATGATCATGAAGAAGCGATGCAACATAGAATCGAAAAAAGTATGTAACAATTCTCATGAAAATAACAATCTCTTTAAATTGTATATCCGGATAACCAAACCCGGGGTTGGGCGAGCGAAGCGGGCAGAGGGAAAGCCCCCTAGTGTGGCATAAAATAAAACTTCTCCTCTCCTGTGGCCGTCTCTCCCCATAAGCCTTCTAACCATTTTCCAGATTGCTGCCATGTGTGACATCAGCCTTATCCCTTTATAGTTTCCACAATGTCTCCCTTCTGAGTACCATCACATCGTTCCTCCACTCCTCTGGTCTTCTCTCCTTTTTATTAGCACATATTAGTGATGTTGGTGCAAATCCCATTCACAAGTTGTGAAAAAACACTTTTGTAAATCGCAAATAAACTCTGTGGTGGTTGGCAGGAATCAGGAGCCCCAGTGGGCCACCTCAAAACAGCTCCCAGAAAGAGAGGGGTAGTGATAGATGGGGACTCGCTCATTAGGGGGATTGAAGGCCCCATAGACTAGAGTTGTGTCGTTCACGAACGACTCGATTCTTTTGAACGGCTCATAAACATGAACGATGGGAGCCGAGTCGCGGCTGGGGGGGAGCCGTTCTTTCTGTCGTTCTTTTTTTCCTATGCGTGTTTCACACAGATGCACACAAATTAGCTCCTCCGCGAGACAGAACAGTCTTGCGGAGGAGGTGGGGCGGACCCACACAGGGGGAGGGGCGCACCCAGCAGGGGTGCTACTGCCTAACAATGATGATAGTTGTGCATGCATCCTTCACGTGAGTACTCCACCCTGCGTGCCTCTCATTGGGTAGGAGCCATAGACTGTAAATACTGAGGAGCCAGTGAGTAGGAGCGGAGCCATGACTTGTGCATGCTGCTGTCACATGCTTACTCCAGTAAAAATAAAAAAATAAAAAAAATAAAAAGTGCGAGTGCCTCTCTGTCTCAGTGCCAAAGTCAGTAATTGCGGGTCGTTCGAAGGAATAAGACACACACGTGAAAAAGAGCCAGAGGAAAAGAAGCAGCATTTGGGTGCACTTTTCTCGCGAAGAAAACTGTAAGGCTAAATGCAGCATTTGTCAGAAAGTCATTTCATTTAAGTCTGGGTCAACAAATAATTTACACAGGCATTTGAAGACTCAACACCCAACACTGCAGGTCACAGGTTTGAGAGCAGAGCCAGACTCAGACAACAACCGTGACACTGATGTGTCCATTGCCTCCTCTGCCTCCACATCAAGTGCAACTGCAGCCCCAGCAGCCTCTGACCCCACTGGGCCCACCACATCGCCTGGCCAGGCAGGACCAAAAAGAAAGCAGACATCCATCAGTCAATATTTACCTCCTGTCTTCGTCTTGACCCCATTAAGACAGGAGAAGATAGATGAAGAGCTGGCAAAGATGATAGCCACTGACTTCCAGCCTTTCTCAATAGTGGAGGACACAGGATTCAAAAAATATTCACAGGCGCTCAACCCCTCCTATATTCCTCCAAGTAGGAAGGCCTTAGCCCAGAAGGTCACGGATATGTATGACAGAGAGACAGCATCTTTGAAGAGAAGGGTGTCAAAAGTACCAGCTGTCTGTATAACCACAGACTGTTGAACTTCAAGAACGACAGCATCATATATGTCTGTAACCTGCCATTTTATCAAGGATTTCCGTGTGGCCTCCTGCCTCCTGGACTGTTGTGAATTCAGTGAGCGGCACACAGCAGACAACATTGCACAACAGCTGCTTAGTGTTGCAGCAGAGTGGGGGGTGGACAAGAAAGTAGTGTGCTGCCTAACCGATAATGCAGCAAATGTTACTAAGGCTATACAAACCATTGGATGGACGCACCTTCCATGCCTGGCCCATACTATTAACCTGGTGGTAAGAGATGCCCTGCAAGCTTGTTTACCCCAGGCTTAGCAAGCTGATGGCCAAGAAGCTTTGTGTTGTGGCGACATCAGTTCCCTCTGAGAGAATATTCTCGAAAACTGGACAGATAATCTCAGAGAGGAGAAGTCGCCTTAAGCCCAAAAAGGTCAGAGCTCTTGTCTTCCTTAATGCAAATTTGCCCAAGAACAAGAAAGAGGCAGAAAAAGCCATAAAGTAAGGAACTGCTTTGTATTTATTTACATTGCATTTTGTGTTCATTTAAGACTTGAAGGGGCTGATGTCCTATTTGCAAAGTTTACAGTAGTAATAGTAGTAGTAGTAGTAATGTAGACATTTCCATTTTATTTATTCTAATTTTATCTACAGTATATATTTAAAACTTGAAATA
The DNA here is from genome assembly GCA_026402145.1 of Polypterus bichir lapradei. Lineage (NCBI taxonomy): Eukaryota > Metazoa > Chordata > Cladistia > Polypteriformes > Polypteridae > Polypterus > Polypterus bichir. The sequence continues at coordinate 11,000,784 of JANRMT010062856.1, forward strand.
TTTTTTGTTTTCTATCAAAATGTTCTTGTGTGGAAGTGTTTGTAGTAAAAGCTGTTTTGCACAGAAATTCATTGCAGCCGGCTTTGTTTTTGATGTTTATTTGTGAGTAGGTATTGTATGAATAACATAAGTCAACGTAGCTTTACACATACACACACTTTGTACTAAAGGGAAATCCAAAATAGTGATGTCACTGTCTAAGCAGAAGGATGTTGTGCAACCCTATGGAATATACAGTAGTCCACACATGACAAATGAGGTAATAATCAATATTTCAGAATAATTCAAACTCAGATATTGGTGTGTGATATCTGAGTTTTAATTATTTGACTACAAATGTCACCGCATCATTCCTCCCAGTGATTATTTCCAGGATAAACTGACATGCCCCCAAGCTGGCGTCTTAAAACTGACTAAATATTTAAAAAGAGCTGAAAGGAACGGATCGCCAAGATCCGGATCCCCTCAAAGAGCCATAAATCCCATCTCTACCATAGACAGAGGGCCTCTCATGGTGTGTTGCCTTCTGGATGCACAGGTGGGCGACCTCCCTGGAAGGGTTGATAGGCTTTTGGCCAGAGCTGGGGGGAGAATCCTGTTGTCATTATCCATATTGGAGCAAATGACATACATAAGGGGGTAGTCTGTCAGTTCTATGATCCATATTTAAAGAGTGGACCACCAAGGGGTGTACATCTCCCACAACCCTGACACAGACAGGCTGAGACACAAGTTCAACAGAGCACACGTTTATTCAGAGTTGGGTAAGCGCTTTTGCCTTGCTCCCCAGCAGCAACACAGTACAAAAGCTCCAAACACAATACAACACAGCCCTTTTCTTTCTTTCTTCTCTCTCTCTCTCTCTTCTTCGCATCCTCTCCTCCTCACAAGCTTTGTCCTGGTGGTGAGGCGGTTCCTTTTATAGAGCACCCGGAAGTGCTCCAGGTGTTTCATGACTTTCAACCGGCTCCACTTCCAGGTGTGGCGAAGCAGTACCTCAAAGGACTCAGCTGTACCTGCAGCACCCCCCAACAGGGATGTTCCAAACTACAACTCCCAGCATGCCCTGTGTGGACCCGTAGTGCTGTAGCAACCCAGGGGTGCTGCCATCTAATGTCTTTGGGAAGATACTGGTCCAAACAGGTTCTCTCCCTCGGTCCTTCCACCCAGACAGCGTCCCAGCTGGGTAATGGCCCTGGCCATCTGTCACTGGTGTCAGGTTAAGGAGCAGAACTGACAATGTAGTCTTCCCTGAATTTCTGCCTGTGCCATGCGCCAATCCAGGTAAGACTGAGGAGATTAGAAGGTTTAACGTGTGCCTTAAATCTTGGTGCGGGATAGATGGGCATAGGTTTTGGGGGCATTGAGACTCAATTTGGAACAAATGTTCAATCGTGACGGGTTACATCTTAACCAGAGAGGCCTCAGTGTGTCCTTCCCAACTCATTATAGCCGATTATAACATGACATCATCAAGCCTTCTTAATCCAGTCTGAGGTCCTGCCATCTGTGGACAATACCATGAATGGCATGCCAGTCCATCACAAGACCACTAATGTGCATTGGAGCAAACCTGCAATACTCAAAGAAATCCTTGTAGACACAGAGAGAAGCTGCAAACTGCACAAACACACACAATCAAAGTATAAAGGCTGCCATGCAATCTGACAAGAGCTGAACATTTTTTTAAAAAGTGACAACAGCTCGAGTCAAAGTTCAGTTTGGGTTCCTTTTTTCCAGCCGCCATGTTACACTTTCTTGTGTCCCCCATCTAAGACTTTGTGCAAGGGGCAACACAAACCATCAGACACAACTAGCCAATCAAAGCATGTATTTCCCTTTGTATGCTAATTTGCAAAGACTGAATAATGGAAATCTATAAAGCAAAATATGCTGTCAAAACCAAAAAAGTGTTAATTAGCATATATTAAGATGTGAAACATCAAAAAAGATGACAGGGAGATAAACTTACCATAGTCGATGCCCTTCTGGGTGATCCTCCCTATGACTCCAAGATTCAGGACATGAGACAGCGAACACAGAGACAAGAAAACCAAAAGCCACCACTGGACCATCCTGGCACCACCTGGAGTCAAACAAAAAGCAGAACTAAGCCAAAATATTACTAGTCCTCCATCCTTCTTCTGAACCTGTGCCTGTGTGGCGTCAGTGGTATAGAAACAGGGACTCATCCTGGATGGGAAGCAACTCCATTATCAGGCACACCATAGGGCTGCTGGTTCACCAAATATGATGCGGACGTGAACATGGAAGGAGCAGAAGACACCAGAGCTGGGAGTGGAACCAAAGTCAAGGGCTGTAAATCTGTAATATCAGTATACCTCCAATCTAGCAATCGTTATATAGCACATTACACCCCATCTGTCTATCATACAGTGCCTTTCATATCTAGCTATTTAAATCTGGTAATTACACGTCGGCTTTCATGTCTATCTGTGCTTCCATAAGAGTCTGTCTTATTACTATATACAGTTGTTCCTTTATATGGTGCCTTTCATATTTACTAGACATACAGATAGATAGATGTGAAAGGCACTATATGATAGATAGATAGATAGATAGATAGATAGATAGTACAGTATATATGTTTCTTGTGCAGTTTTCTCACTCGGTTCCTCAAAAATGATGATCCTGCGAGCCAGATCAGCGTTTATTTGTACAAAGCCTGTCTGTCTTTTTATGTCATGTCTTTTATTTGATCTAGTTGTTCTTTATAGAGTACCGCAGTTCCTTTCTTGTGTCTCTATAGTGCATTCAGAAAGGACTCAGACCCCTTCAGGTTTTTCACATTTTATTATTTTTCAGCCTGGTGCTTTGATCATTGAAATTTATTTTTCCCTCATCAGGTAACACACAACACCCCAGAATGACAAAACAAAATAAAGATTGTAGAAGTATTTTATTTATTAAAATAAAAAACTGAAATGTCACACTGATGCAAGTGTTCAGATTCTTTTCTCAGTACTTAGTTGAAGCCCCTATGACAGCCATTCCAGCCTGGAGTCTTTTTGAGTTTGACGCAACAAGCGTAACCCACCTAAATTTGGGGATTGTCTACCATTCTTCGCTGCAGATCCTCTCAAACTCTGTCATGTTGGATGGAGACCGTCACTGGATGGCTCACTTCGGGTTTCTCATGAGATGTTCGTTTGAGTTTCAGCCCGTGTTCTGGCTGGGCCACTTGAGGACATTCCCAGTCTTCTCCATAAGCCTCCGCTGTGTTGTTTTTGCTTTGTGTTTGGGTCATCGTCCTGTTGGAAGGTCAACCATTTTTCCCAGTGTGAGGTCCAGGGCAAATGGAAAGCCAAGTTATCATTTACACTTATCTTTAAAACATTTAAAGGTACCTTGAATTCATTTAAAGATACCTTCAGGTGTAATTAAGATATTTAAAGATATCTCTAAATGATAATTTGCCATACAGAGTGACCTGGAACAGGTTTTCGTTAAGAGTATCTTGACACTTTGCTCTGTTCCGCTTTCCATAAACTCTCACTAGTCTCCCAGTCCCTGATGCTGCCACCACTGTGCTTCACGTTGGAATGGTATCGTGCAGGTGACAGGTGGTGCCCTATTCCCTTCAAACGTGATGCTTTGAGCTGACAACAAACAGTTCAATGCTGGTTTCATCCAACCAGAGAATCTCACGTCTCACAGTCCCTTAGTAGCCCTTTCCAACTCCAAGTGGGCCTACATGTCTCTTTACTGTGCAGAGCCTTCTGTCTGCTGGCCATTCTGCCCTACAGCCCAGATTGACTGAGTGTAACAGTGGTTCTTGGCTTTATGGAAGTTTCTTATATCTCCACACAGCTTCTCAGAGCTCAGCCAAAGTTTCTTAAACATCCATTTTATCCCGAGTTAACTTCCATGCATCCATTTTCCAACCCGCTGAATCAGAAAACAGGGTCACGGGGGTCCGCTGGAACCAATCCCAGCCAACACAGGGCACAAACCAATCCCAGGTAGGGTGCCAACCCGCCGCAAGACACACACAAACACCAAGCACACACTAGGGCCAATTTAGAATCGCCAATCCACCTAACTTGCATGTCTTTGGACCGTGGGACGACACCCACGCAGACACAGGGAGAACATGCAAACTCCACGCAGGAAGGACTTGGGAAGTGAACTGGGGTCCCCTAACTTCGAGGCAGCAGCGCTACCACTGCGCCACCGTGCCTACCTCCGAGTTAACTTTTAGGGTGTAATTCAAGCCATCTCAAACCTGAGCCCTGCGTGCGCATGCGGCTGGTCGTTCCGATTACAATGCGCGTATGGCAAGCCAAATTACCATTTAGAGATATCTTTGAAAACATTTAAAGATATCTCCAAATATTTCAATATACTTAATCAGTCTTTATAGATATCTCTAAATAAATTGGTAAAATACAGGGTGACACAGAAAAACGAGAACTTTTGAAAAACCCAATAAAAATAGAAGAAATCCAACAAAAAAAAAATGACAGCAATTGAACCACTACAACTTGCCTTTTAAGAGATAGCAATCCAAATGATCAATGTCTGAAAATTATGCCCTGTAGATGACGTCCTCCTGTATGTAATCATTCTTCCAATCTGCTGTTGAGGTTCCCCATTGATCGCTGCAACATCTCAGCTGGGATACCACGAATTTCGTCTTGAATTCTTTGTTTTAATTCATTCAGTGTCCTTGGTCGAGTCATGTAGACCCGACTCTTAAGGTAGCTCCACAAGAAAAAATCACAAACGGACAAATCCGGTGATCTTGAGGGCCAGGGAATGTCACTGAATCTTGAGATGACACGGTTACCGAACAATTCTCGCACAGCTGCCATTGATTGCCGTGCAATTGATTACTAAATTACTAAATGGCGAGATTGTTTACAGCGCAAGGTCCCTTTTCCGCATTGCTGCCAACTGTACATGGCTGCCACGACGCATTTCAAAAGTTCCCGTTTTTCTGTTTCACCCTGTACATTGGCATATTTAGAGATATCTTTAAACGTTTTCAAGATATCTCTAAATGATAATCTGGTTTGCCATATGCGCGAGCACGAGAGCGGCTGACCCCCGCGCTGAAAGATCGTGTCATGGTGTTGTGATTTTTTTTATTTTCAGGGACCCTGACTCTTCCTCCCTCCTTCATCAACGTGCAGTTAAGGGAGGCACGTGAGGCGTCATCATGAAAAGTAAAAAAAAAAACAAAAACAAACAAAAAACTAATAAGGATAACAAAATAAACTTGTCCACTAGTCTGTGCTATACATTTGTTTTCTAATAATTTTGATAATTTGTATAGTCAAAATCGCTGAAATGGTGCATTTCCTGTTCAAATACGGCTAGAAACGCTCAATAGAGTCCAGCTGCAGTCAGGACAGTTTTAGGCCTCGGACCGATTCAGCGACCTGAGACATTCTGAGGCCCCTGTTAGCCAGAGACACAGAATTACTAGACGCCGCATGACCAGCAGCATCGTAAATCAACGTCGCGGCCATTTTGCGAGTGGCACTGCTGTGGAGTGAAGTAATGAATAAAGATGCCTCAGGCATGTGCTGCTTGGCATTGTACAAACCGCTGTACGCTCCAAAGCAGATCCTGAGGGATTACATTTCATAGGTAAGGCTGAACAATTGTTTTGGTTATATTTGGCCATTAGAAAATCCTGTTTTATAATCATAACTTTAGCTAAGACAGGCTGAGCTAACAAAGCTATGCATTTATGTGCTCAAGTGAGCCTCCAAACAATGTTTTGGCTAAACGTATTTAGTTACTTACTAAGTAGATTGCTGTTAGCTGTTAACATTTCTTAAACTTTGACGGTTTCCCAAAGAAATCCACCTCAGGAAGCAGTGGGAGGTCAGGTAGCCCTTAGACTGGATTTTGAGAAAGCTGTCCTGTGATGTGTGCCATGCTAGTTTGGTATCAGATGTTGTACCGGCATCATATGATCAAAGCTACCACTCGCTCACACTAAAAAACAAAAGAGGTTTGATGATTCCTTCTGAGGGTCCAGTCAAGGTGGTCAAACTAGCTAAGCATGTTATCCGAGTGTAAGTCTGTAGGAGATCAGTGAGGTAGGGGGGAGCTTTAAAAGTTCAGAGTGGTATTTAGTATTGTATTCAGTAGTGAACAGGGAGCCAGTGAAGTTGAGAGAGAATCGCTGTGATATGTTCAGTGGATTTAGAACAGCAGGTTATTATCCTGGCAGCAGAATTTTGAAGAAGTTGTAAGCGATGGATATGTTTTTGTAGGATGTCAGATAAAATAGCATTACAATAATCTATATGTGAGGTGATTCGGGCATTAATGGATTCAATGAGGTTATCAGAAATAAACTTGATGCATTAGGATTAAAAGTCAAGACGGAAGTAAAAAACTTACGGGTAACTGTTGACTGTAACCTGAATTTTAAATCGCATATTCATCAGACCACTAGGACAGCATTTTTTCACTTAAGAAATATAGCAAAAGTTAGACCTCTTATATCATTGAAAGATGCTGAGAAATTAATTCACGCTTTTGTTTTCAGTCGACTAGATTACTGTAACGCACTCCTCTCAGGAATACCCAAAAAACACATCAATCGACTGCAACAAGTGCAGAATGCAGCTGCTAGAATCCTAACTAGGAAAAGAAAATCTGAACACATCTCTCCAGTTTTGATGTCACTACACTGGTCACCTGTGTCATTTAGAACTGACTTTAAAATTCTGCTTATGGTTTATAAAGCCTTAAATATTCTCGCTCCATCGTATATATCAGAATGTCTGATACCCTATATTGCAAATCGTAACCTTAGATGCTCAAATGAGTGTCTGCTTAGAATTCCAAAAGCAAAACTTAAAAGAAGTGATGAGACGACCTTCTGCTGTTATGCACCTCAAATCTGGAATAGCCTGCCAATAGGAATTCGGCGGGCTGATATAGTGGAGCACTTTAAAAAACTGCTAAAAACACATTACTTTAACATGGCCTTCTCATAACTTCACTTTAACTTAATCCTGATAATCTGTATTTTCAATTCATTATAACAATTATTCATGGTGGCTCTAAAATCCGTACTAACCTCTACTCTCTCTTCTGTTTCTTTTTCCGGTTACGTTGTGGTGGCAGCCTGCGCCACCACCACCTACTCAAAGCATCATGATGCTCCAGCATTGTTGGACTAAAAGCTAGAAGTCTACGTGACCATCATCAAGTCCTTCCGTGAGAACCCAAAATACAAAGAGGACTGTTTCATTTATGTGAGGTAGAATGCCCAGAGGGGACTGGTCAGGTGGTCTCCTGGTCTGGAATCCCTGCAGATTTTATTTTTTCTCTCCAGCCATCTGGAGTTTTTTTTTTTTGTTTGTTTGTTTGTTTGTTTTTTCTGTCCTTCCTGGCCATCGGACCTTACTCTTATTCTATGTTAATTAATGTTGACTTATTTTATTTTCTTACTGTGTCTTTTATTTTTCTATTCTTCATTATGTAAAGCACTTTGAGCTACATTTTTTGTATGCAAATGTGCTATAGAAATAAATGTTGTTGCTGTTGTTAACCGATGCTTCAGTACTGTGTTGCGTAAGAACAGGACGAAGTCTAGAAATGTTACGGAGATTGAAGAAGGCAGTCCGAGAAATGTTACTTATATGGGAGGAATTATTATTATTATTATTATTATTATTATTATTATTAGTGTATAAATGGATATAAATAACTGCATTTAAACGATTCGCCAAAATCTGTTGTATGTAAATGATACTGTTTTAAACGTTATTGTTTTTTCAACAGAAAACCCGGTTTAAAAACCAGTAATAATACAGTACTAATGATATAACATAGAGGGGACCACAACTCTAAAGAGCTCTTAAATGTCAGGCGCGTAGTATTAAATATTTTGACTGCTTACACAAATTATATGATTTATTCAGAGTTTGTAAGAATATGTAGTGTTAATCGTATATTGAATGCAGCACATAATTTATTCTTCTTCGTCTTCTTCCTTAGCATTTCCCATTTTTATATGGGGTCACCCTTCTGATTACCAGTGTAGATCCTTAGCCACAGAGCCACTACTCCGTTGAGTGCAGCATATAACTAACACATTAAACAGTGCAGGCTCATGAATGAGACCCGGCAAATGCAGATATAAAACGTATACAGTATTATAAAATACAAAATGTTAAGATTTTTTGTTCCATTTGTTTCTAATATATGACACCAAAACAACTGCTTCAGATGCAAAACTGAAAGATCTCAATAGTTTAGAAATTTAAAAAATGCTGAATACACATTTGAGTGCAGTAAAACAGCGAAACAGGGGAATGGCTCCTGAAGGGGGCGTCATAGTGTCTTAAGTGCTTGGATCTGTCCGAGGCCTGAAACTGTCCTGATTGCTGCTGCATGCGCGACGAGCCTCACCCCACCTCAGACTGCACTATCTCCCATACACGGGGTTGATGCGTGCGATTGGCACGTGCCTGTTGCTGTCTCTCTGTATGTCGTTAATATAACGTTTGCTTACACGTTTATTATATTCTATGACGTCCCACAGTCTGGCTAATATCTTTAATGAATGTGTGTGACATATTTAATCTTGCTGATTGGACATAAAACCGCAGTGAGAAGGCACAAGATGAGAGTGGCAGACAGTACCGTGCAGCCCTGAAGGGGGCGCATGTGAGCCCAGCAGCTTTTTCGTTGCTGCTGTTCTTCTACGCAGAGGCGTCAATAAAGTTAACGATGTCAGAAAGTCAAATGCGCTGCACCGGTCCGTTTATTTTTATTTTTTGTTCCGACTGACTGCCAAAATGGAAGATTAAAACTTTTAAAACTAAAGGAAAATAAGGAGGACTTTTACAAGAAAGTGACAGGAGATTTTCCAGGAGAAGGACAGGCGCATAGACTTCATTTACAAATAAAAGAAGGACCATAAACGGTTTTCAATTTTATAATAAAATGGGATCAGACTAAGAGAAAATGAAACCAATATTTAAAAACAAAATTTTGACCTTTAATAAAATATTGTTTTGTTTTTTCTTGTTATCATTTTGTTAAACAGTCTGCTTTTAAATTGATTAAGGCATCAGAATTAAAAACTTTTAAAACAACTAAACATTTCAATTAAGGTCAAAATTGAAATCCGATTTTTTGTACACCACTCAATACTTCTATTTGTATTGAATGAGTATGAATTGTGGAATTGCAACGGCAAATTTAGAACACATGGAGGGTGTGGAGCAAATTAGCGCTCTCCGCTCGCTCTCTCTCCGCTATAAATGTATTGTTCTTTCTTATCCCAATATGCACCTTACCTATGTGTGTAAAGAATGCTGATGAGATATGAAACATAACCACTAGTCAGTGTGCCAATTAAATAGTGAATAAGCTACTCTTTAGGGTTCATATATTTGGAAATCTGACTCTGAATGAATCACCAGCCATGAACCTCACCGTATGTCCCTGATCATTTGTAGCATTTCATTTCTTTATCACAGTCACGTAACGCACATCAAGTGGAGCGCAGCAGTCGGAGCAGGCGCGTGTCCTATATAGGTGGTCCAGATCTAATCATGCAATTTTCATTACGCTATAACTTATTAAGTTTATTACATAGAAAATCACCCGCAAAATCCCGGGCCATCGAGAAGTGTGTGAACTGACGTCATGAAGAATCGCTTTCGCGCCGAACTGGAATAGTCTCCGCATAAATCAAAGTCATCCAGACGATCTGGATCTGCATAATTATATCTGGACCACCCTGTAGAGAGCTGGCGGGCTGATCTATCACTAATCGCTCCACCATCAACCGCAGTCCAGGTCCTCTTTATTGAACTGCCTGATGAATGTTTGGTCATCCTAAATGTCCAGTGTTAACGCCCTCTTCAAAGCGACAGAAGGCTAGTGAAGGTTCAAGCGTCACCACCTACCCTAAAGGGCCCAGTCTCCTGCTAAGTGGAAGCGCCAGTTGCCGTCAGCAAATGTGCCCAGCGGAGCACTTAGAAAGCGTGACATGTCGGTAACGAGGAAGAGGAGGTGCAGAGTGGACGGCGGACCAGCCTAGACATGTGTCACAGTGTTGGAGGAAATGAATAAACTCATTTTCAGTTCACCCACCCTGGAAAAGTATCACTCTTCAAAATGAAGGTCCCGGAGTGTGTCTGCAGAGCGATGTCAAAGGGGAACGAAAAGACTCATTCATATGAAGGTCCTGGAAAGAACTTTTATTTATTTGGATCCGGAACAGGCACGATATGCAGTAAACGATCATGAACAGATGGACCCTGATTTTAAAACTCGGTCTATGTTCAGCTTTTCTTAATCCGTTAGTGTCCTGCTAGGTAGCCTATAAGACATTAAAAGTTTTAGGTTTCTTCTGCATTTTAGGAAGATTTTCAAAGCACAAAGAGCCAACTTCTTATGCAAAGAACCTGTCCCAGAATGAAATGACTCTTTATCATCAGCCAGCATCCATATCTTCTTCACTCTCAGAGAGCTCATTCTTTACTCTTTCATTGAGATGAAATGGACTCTGAAATGATGAAGTACGTCGTGACCTACAAGACAATAGTTTTCAAATTTAATTAACATTTTCCAAATGATTGGCATCCATAGGCTATTGATGTTTAGAACTGTAATCTTCATTTCGCTTTTCTGCTTCATTCATTTGGCTAATTAAGATGTTGTTTTGAATTCTATCCAATGTTTCTTTCTGTTTGTTAGGCCTTCGGTTTTACTACAGATGTTAAGTATTAAGTGGTTCTTCATGTGTAGAATGAATAGAAAGATTCAAGTATCTCTGCAAGGTACCGTAGCATTATGTTCCAGATATGCATAATATCATGCTGATTGCTTGATTGAAAAGTAATTATTACATGATATAAATAGTATGTACAATGGAAATCATTCTCCATAATCATATATTGTAAAGGACTGAATACCTCAGTGAGTTCAAAGCAAATGATTGATTGTTTGCTTTGATTTTCAAGTATAAAGAGACGCTACTAGAGACCGTGCTGAGTGTAGAGGATGTAGGCCTTGCTAGAGTTTCCCTCACAGCTTACACGCCTTTCTTCAGGTCCGTCAGATTCCTTCCACCCATTCAACGATGTCCAGTTTGAGTGGGTTGGGTTGGTAGATTTCTTGTTTTAACTGCAGCCCTTACACCATATAGTGCCTTCTCCCATTGTGTCCTCCTTCACCCCAGTTAGGGCACACGGAGACAACGTTATTTTATGATGTCATTATTACAGTGTCTATAAAATGTATTTGGCCACTGGAAGGTTTTCATTCCACATGAATCAGCGTAGATTTAGCTTGACTTTTTTGCCATTGATCAGCAGACAAAGACTCCTTAATGTCACAGTGAAAACAGATCCGTGCAAAGTGCTCTAAATGAATTACAGATATAAAGCACAAAACAATTTACTGTGTAAGTATTCACACCCTTCAAGTCAGTATTTAGTAGGCCGACTGTTTCCCGGTATCATGCAGTTCCGGAGAACAAGTAGCCGCGACTCCGACAGTGCAGGCGAAGAGAAGGGCTGATCGCCTGGGAGGGGTGGTGCCTAGTGGTGGTGGTGCTCATTCGGGGAGCTAGAGTCGGGAGTGGGAGTAGGACAAGGCTCCCACGGAGAGACAGAGGAAAGGTGGTCCAAGGGACAAAGTGAGAGAGGCCTGGTATCAAGGTGATTGGGGCAAGAAGGCCCAGTGGACTGTGCCAGCTGATGAGTGCTGTGGGTCCTAGTGCACCACTGCCGGCACCAGCATCAGCTGTAGGTCGATCCACACGGGTGCAGACGGCGAGGGGTCTCATTTTCCTGTGGGGAGACTCGAACCGTCAGGGCATCCCAGATAAAAGGGGGAAACCCGAGGAATGAAATCGGGGCTTCCCACAAGGTGAGTCGAGAGCCTGTGAGCTCAGTTATGGATACGGGCCACCCTCTGCACGTGCAGAGGGAAGCCTCAGAGACAGTGGAGGAGACAAAAGAGAGTGGACCCGTCGGTTACTGTCGGACGGGCACGGAACCCGCGGAGGGGGTGCCGAAAAGGCAAGTTGCGGGATGCTGGTTGGAGGGGGGAACGCTGCCACTTTGCAGTACGAAGGGGCATCAGGTGGTGGCGTCCAGGCAGCGCTTCTGCACCTCTCTCTGTTTTAATTACAAGACCAGACCCCGGGCACGCACTAGGCCCTGCTCCATTGGGAACCTGCCCTCGTTGGACGGGCCGCTTCAACAGAGGACTCTTAACTGGCGATGGGGCGCGACCACAGCTGGCGGAGGCTACTGAGGGGCGAGTGACTCAACCCAAAGGGGCGCAAAAACCTCGGAGGGGGTGCAAAAAAGACAAGTCTCAGGGTACCGGTAAGAGGGAGGAGCGCGACCTGTGCGAGGCACGAGAGGACACCAAGTGGAGGTGTCTAGGCTGCGTCTCCGCCCCTGTTTCTGTGAGTGTTGCAGGACCGGACCCTGGACGAGCGGTGGGACCCGCTTCGGGGATGAGCTGCCCTTGCGGGACGAGTCGCTCCGACCGACGTGTCTTCGCTGGCGGTGGGGCAGTGTGGCGAGTTGCTGGGGCTACAACCCGGCCGGGATGCCTGAAAGGAACAGAAGGTGGCACGTACATCCTCCGGGCCACGAGGGGGCAACCACCCTGGAACAGAGGAGGACCACAGGAGAGGAATAAGGAGGCTTACACCTATTGGAACCTGTGGCCAACACCAGGGGGCGCCCCGAGTCTTAGAAGGGCCGGGATGGATTTACTTCCGCCACAACCGGGAAGATGGAGGAGAATCCCTCCAGGGTCACCTGGAGTGCTTCCGAGTGCTCTTCTGCCACACCAGGAAGTGACGTCGAAGGGAGCACCTGGCGCATATCCGTGTGAAGATAAAAGTGCCCGCCTTCCTTCATTCGGGGAGCTAGAGTCGGGAGTGGGAGCAGGACAAGGCTCCCACGGAGAGACAGAGGAAAGGTGGTCCAAGGGACAAAGTAAGAGAGGCCTGGTATCAAGGTGATTGGGGCAAGAAGGCCCAGTGGACTGTGCGGGACTGAGTTGTGATAACAATGGAGGAAAAAATAAAATAACTTTTTATAAAGATGCGGTGTCTGTCTGATGGTGTCCGGGCATGTCTCACAATATATGTATATATATATATACAGTGGTGTGAAAAACTATTTGCCCCCTTCCTGATTTCTTATTCTTTTGCATGTTTGGCACACAAAATGTTTCTGATCATCAAACACATGTAACCATTAGTCAAATATAACACAAGTAAACACAAAATGCAGTTTTTAAATGATGGTTTTTATTATTTAGGGAGAAAAAAAA
>JANRMT010062856.1:11029367-11058989 GCA_026402145.1 Polypterus bichir lapradei
GTTTGTATGGTTATTTTTATATATTTTAAGCCCTTATAAACTCTCCCGCACTGTTTATAAATATTCCCCGCAGAGTTATACAGCATAATCCATTTGTATTCTCTTAGATATTAGGTAAGATTCATTGAAATTATGTATATAAACACACTGTTTATATACAGTAAAACCTAAATATTATTTTAAAGATACTGAGTGTCTCCGATATCACATATATTACAGCCATTACGATAGACAGACCACCAGCAATAAATACGTACAATGCAAGAAAAATAGTATACAGTAAATGTGTGTACAGTGACACTAAACGTACGTACATGTACTAAGCACTGTAAGAAGAAAATTAATTATGGTTACTCACCAACAATGACACGATGACTTGTCCGATAACAATGAATTTAATTTTACTGCACAACAAAGGAGAGCGTTACAGCCCTTGTAAAGGAGCCACTTCAGGCGATTGTGTAGCACTGCCGTTGTTCTTCTTCTGGCAGTCTTCAATCCAAATCCCTAAAGCAGATTCCATCCAGACTACTGCCTTATTACATCCACTTACAACTCGTTTTGCACCCTGGTTAAAAGGACACTGCAGCCGTAGATCTTATATTCCTTTCCTACTTTTTAAATAAAAAGAATCGTAGCCTTCAACAAATCCAAAACGTTTACCTTTTCGGCAATCGTTAACATCTTCTTCTTGCGCTTGGGCACGGCCCCTGAAGCAGTAGCAGATTGTTTTGGAGCCATAATGAAGGGCTTGACTATGCACAAAGATAAACACTAAAGAGCACAACTCTTTACACAGCGAAACACGTTGATTTTGAATGAGCAAGACGAGACTTCCTGGTTAACACTGCATTCAGCACGCAGGAGCTCAACTGCGTGCTCTGATTGGTTAGCTTCTCAGTCAGGAGAACTTAACTGCGTGCTCTGATTGGTTAGCTTCTCAGCCATCCGCCAATAGCGTCCCTTGTATGAAATCAACTGAGGAAGCATGTACAGGAAGTAAAAAGACACATTGTCCGCAGAACCCGCGAAGCAGCGAAAAATCCGCGTTATATATTTAGTTATGCTTTCATATAAAATCCGCGATAGAGTGAAGCCGCGAAAGTCGAAGCGCGATATAGCGAGGGATTACTGTAGTTTCATTCTTGAGAAAGGGCGGGACATTCGAAATTGTTACTCTGTACAAAGAAGCCATTAATAACGACCCCCTTCTCAACCACTGTGGGAACTAAATCCACAGAGCTCAAAAAAACCACGATAGACCCGTTCATTCGTGAAGCTGACTTAATATTCTCACATCTGACCACTTCGCCTACCGCCAAAACCCCCGCCTCCAAAGGGACAAACTCCTCCGATATAAGTTTAATCCCATGGCAGCGGCTCAGACGCTCAAGATTCACAGCCATTGCGGCTGCCGAGGCCTAAGCCAATCAGTACAAAAACAAGTTTAGCTGTTTACACCAAAGAAAAGATAGAAATAAGAAAGTAGAAAATCAGAATAAAAAAGAATCACCGCACTCACCTCACAGCGTCCACCACCAGTTCCACTCACTCACACTCGAGACAACCACCCAGCATGCACAGCGACAGCAAAACAGGAAGGAGATAGATAGATAGACAGACAGATAGACAGATGTGAAAGGCACTATAAAATAGATAGATAGATAGATACAAAAGATACTATATAATAGATAGATAGATGTGAAAGGCACTATATGATTGATAGATAGATAGATAGATGTGAAAGGCACTATATAATAGATAGTGTAATGGACGGTCGGGACGACCCTGCTGTATATGGTCTGGGGGAGCAGCCATGGACTTCTCAGTACCTCCCCCAGGACGCTTGGTGGCAGCCTCCCTGGTTGATGATGCCTCAGTTTCCCACAGGGTTTCATGGGAAATGGAGTTCTCCCCAACCCTGTGGGGACCCAGGATGGCCGCCAGGGGGCGAGGCAGAGATAATTAAGCCCAGCTGGTTTAATCATCGGGCCCACACGGGAGTGCAATTGGGAACAGGTGAACAAGCAACAGGAGCACTCCCGGGAGGGCCATAAAATGAGCCAGCAACCACCACTCTAGGCCAGAATCGGGAGGAAGAGGACGAGGTTGCCTGAGAGGAGTGGTGGTGCCAGCGGAAGGATTGCTGTGTTTAAAGTAAGGTGCTTTGGGTCTGTGTTATACCTGTGGAGTTCACGGGGAAGACGTGCCCCACAGGGGAAGAGTGTTTGAACTGTATTTGGGACTGTGTTGGGCCTGTGGGACACGGGGAAGATGTGCGCCCACGGGTGAAGAGAAAATAAAAAGATTTCTGTTCAATTTACACGTGCCTCAGTGTGAGTCTGTGCCGGGTCGGGTGCTTTATATAGCGCCTTATTCACGATAGATAGATATGAAAAGCACTATATTATAGATGGATAGATAGATGTGAAAGACACTATATAATAGATAGATAGATAGATATGAAAGGCACTATATTATAGATAGATAGATCAAGGTAAACCCTACACTTTTCAAAGGATTCCCAGGAATCTTTGATAACCAGAGAGACGTAGGACGTTAGTTTTACATCTCATTGAAAGTGCAGTGCCAGTTTTTACAGAGCAGTGTCCCCATCGCTTCACTGGGGCTTTAGGATCTTCACACTGACCTCAGTGCCCATATTGGCCTCACCAGCACTTCTTCCAGCAGCCCCCCAAGCTTCTTTTAGATCTCCCATCTGGCACTGTCCAGACCAAACCTTGCTTAGCTTCAAGTGAATTATCTGTTCTGAAGTGCAGGTGGTACGACTGCTGACCCAGAAGTAAAGTAAAGATATGTTACAGATTACCCGCCCATCCTTGAATTTAATGACCACCTTTATTCTATTCAGGGCAGCTGATGGAATGGTCCTTACAGATGACAATGCAGTTGTGACCCGCTGGGTGGGCTACTTTGAGCAGTTATTCAAAGCTGATCCTCCGGCTAGGATGTTGGATATCTCTGGGTCCACGGTTCTTCAGGCTGATCCTCCATTTAGCTGTGAACCACCCAGTCTCACTGAGATTGCACAGGTGGTGAACCAGCTGAGGGGAGGAAAGGCTGCAGGGATCTGTGGTATCCGGGGTGAACTTTCAGGCTGGTGGTAAGGCTGTCATCCTGGCATTGCAAGCAATCTTTGCTTTCACTTGGGACACTGGCATCATCCCGACTGACTGGAAAAGGGGACTTGTTGTCCCTATCTGGAAAGGGAAGGGTGATCACCAGGATTGCAACGACTACAGGGGGGGATAACACTGCTCTCGGTGCCGGGTAAGGTCCTTGCTAGGGTCGTCCTCAACAGGATCTGTGATCACTTGCTCACCTACCAGAAACTGGAACAGTCTAGTTTTACGTCTAAGAAGTCTACCATCGACCGCATCCTGGCACTGAGGGGTTCTCATGGAGTGCAAACATGAATATCAGCAGAGTTTCCTTGCAGCCTTTGTCGATTTTCACAAAGTGTTCGACTCAGTTGGTTGAGCTGCCCTGTGGAGCATCTGGAGGGTTCGCGGGATCCCCTCGCGGTTGCTGGATATCATGGCTGGCCTGTACACTGGTACTGTAAGTGCTGTGCAGAGTGGAGGCAGGACCTCTGTGTTTTTCCCAGTTGATTCTGGGGTTCATCAGGGGTGTGTTCTGCTACTACTCTGTTCAGTGCTTGTATGGACTGGGTGTTGGGAAAGGTTGTGGGGTCCAGCGGCTGTGGGGCATCTGTTGGTGAAGAAAGATTCACAGATATTGACTTTGCTGACGATGCTGTGATCTTCGCAGAGTCAATGGAGGCTCTGATCGGGACACTCGAGAGACTGAGTGAGGAGTCTGAATGTCTGGGTTTGAGAGTGTCCTGATAAAAAACCAAGATCCAGGCCTTCAATGACCTCTTGGGCACAGCCATCAGCAGTGTGTCTGTCTGTGGAGAGTGTCAACCTCGTTGAGAGGTTTACTTACCTTGGCAGTGACATTCATATCTCTAGTGACTTTTCCTATGAAGTCAGTAGATGGATTGAGAGAGCATGGGGGTCATGAGGTCACTGGAAAGGGGTGTGTGGTGCTCCCAATATCTATGCAAAAGGATGAATATCCAAGTCTTTAGAGTCCTGGTGCTTCCTGTCTTGCTATATGGTTGCGAGACATGGACGCTATCCAGTGACCTGAGACGAAGACTGGAGTCCTTTGGTACTGTTTCTCTCCAGGAAAATCTTGGGGTACTGTTGGTTTGACTTTGTGTCGAATGAGCGGTTGCTCATGGAGTCCTGAATGAGGCACATTACCTGCATTGTGAGGGAGCGTCAGTTACGGCACTACGGCCATGTGACGTGTTTCCCAGAGGGTGATCCAGCTCGTAAGATCCTCATTGTTGGGGACCCGAGTGGCTGGACCAGGCCAAGGGGTCGCTCCCACGTAACACCTGGCTGCTACAGATAGATGGTCGTTTCTGGAGGGTGGGACTGGACCACATGTCTGCCTGGGGAGTTGCAAACCGGGATCCTGAGTTGTTTCGTTGTGTAGTGGGTGCGGCAACGCACTGTACCAGTGCCTGCTCCCCAACTTGACCTGACTTGACTTCCATATCCTCTTCCCTTACACCTCACTTTTATAACAGCTGTTCCAACATAGAAAGGAAGACTTGCTGGTGGCTCAGTTACTTTATAACCTGGGAAAGAAAGATTGAGCAATGCCTCAGGCTATTGATTACTTTATTAATGGACATCTGGGACAACAATTTGGTTTACAGCCTGGGAAAGGAGGACATGAGGCATTATCAAAGAACTTTATTATCTGGGGAAAAAAGAGATTAAAGAGTTTGAGCAAAATTCATCCATCATATTGACAGCCAGCCAATCAGGTGCATGCAACTATCATGTGTTTTGAAACCACGGCATGAAACTTTATAATAAATATGCCTCATTTTGAAAGCAACATTGGAAGAAGAGAAGAAGAAGAAGAAGAATAGAAACCGCGAAGACAGACGAAGACGTCACTGATCATCAGAAAAGCATCATGAACATCGATTTCTAAATCAAACGGTGCCCTGGGACATTCATTCTTGTCATTTGTAACTTTTTCATAAGCTTTTTCTAAAGACTATATCTATCCAGACTTTCCTATCAGTAACTATTTTCTATTATTATTTGTTCCAGTGGCAGTATTCTTATTCTTGTAATAAATACCCTGCTGCTTTTAAATTTCTATGCTTTGTCTTAATATCTAGAGTGATTGAATAAGTTAGATTTCCTTGAGCACCTGGTGCAGCCAGATATTTGCCATACGCTCTGTGCTGTGAGGTTTATTAGAGCTGGAGTGAGAGCTCCACTCAATAGTAGGAACAGTACTTATTCTTGGCTGATAAATGGCCTATAGTCAAAAGTGCTGCGTCTTTGTGTGTTTAAATGTATTCTTGTAGACCAAAAGTAATATTTAGGTCTGAGATATCATTAAAAGATCGTATGTTGTTTGTGCCGATAATAAGTAAGTCTCTTGAAGTGCTGAGTGACAGGCTGTGTTATACCTGAAGCACTTGTGTGACTTAAAGTGCTAAAGGTTAATCAGTGTGTCATGTATGTCATTCATGGGGCAGTGTTGTGGTTAGGGTCTGTGTGTGTATGCGTATAGCTATGTATGTGTGTGTTCATCTTAAAGTGCAACAGTAGACCAACCTGATAATGAACTTGACGAGAACACTTACCCTTGAGAGCAAACAGGTAAAGGGTAAGTAGAGGGAAATACTACGATAATACATACTGCATAAACTCATATTTTATTCCTAATAGAACATAGAAAAAATATCAAACATTTAAACTGAGAAAATGCACCATTTTAAGAGAAGAGTAAGGTCATTTTGGATTTGATGGCAGCTACACCTCTCAAAAAAAGTTTGGACAGGGCTCTACCACAGTATAGCATCCCCTCTTCTTTTACCAGTAGTCCATAAATGTCTGGGAACTGAGGAGACCAGCTGCTGGACTTTTGGGAGAGGAATGTTGTCCCATTCTTGTTTGATATTGGATTCCAGCTGCTCAACAGTCCTGGGACTTATTTGTTGTATTTTTCATTTCATGATGCACCAGATGTTTTTGGTTAGTGAAAGGTGTGGACTGCAGACCGGCCAGTTCAGCATGTGGACTTGTCTGCTACGAAGCCATGCTGTTGTAAGAGATGCAGTATCCGGTTTAGCATTGTCGGTCTGAAATAAGCAAGGCCTTCCATGGTAAAAGACATCATCCAGATGGGAGCAGATGTTGCTCTGTATACCTTTAAGCACTGATGGTGCCTTTCTAGATGTGAAAGCTGCCAATTCCATAGGCACTAATGTTCCCCCAATGCCATCAGGCATGCAGGCTTTTGAGCTGAGTGCTGATAAGAAGCCGGATGGTCCCTCTCCTATTTAGTCCAGGGGATGCAGCGTCCATGATTTCCAAAAAGAATTTCAAATTTCAATCTGTTTGACCACAGAACAGTTTTATGCTTTGCTTCAGTCCATTTTAATTGAGCTTTGACCCAGAGAAGACGGCAGCGTTTCTAGAACATGTTCAATTATGGCTTCTGCTTTGCATGACAGAGCTTTAACCTGAATTTGTGGAGGTGTTCACAGACAGCAATTTCTGGAAGTGTTCTTGAGCCCAGGCATTGATTTCCATGACAGAATCAAGCCTGTTTTTAATGGCGGGCCCGGAGATCACTGGGGTCCAATATTTATGTTTGGTCTTTTCCTGTGTGCAGAGAGATTTCTCCAGATTCTCAAATCTTTTGATGATATCATGTACTGTAGATGACGAGACATTCAGAGTCTTCCCAATTTTACGTTGAGGAGCATTATTCTGAATTTGTAGACGCAGTATTTTTTGCAGATTGGCGAACCTCTGCCCATCTTTACTTCTGAGAGACTCCCAAGACGCTCCTTTTGTACCCAATCACATTACTCCTAATTGACCTAATGAGTTGCAAAAGGTTCCTCCAGCTGTTTCTTTTTAGTACCAGCTTTGTGTTGCCCCAGTCCCAACTTTTTTCAGACGTGTTGTTGCCATCAATTTCAAAATGAGCTACCTTGGCCACCATTATTGATCACACCTCCTACCTTACAGCTGATTCTTAACAGGACCACTGTGTAGACCATAAGATAAGCTGGTCACTCGTAGATGATACCAATGCAAATGTGTCCATTTTCAGTTTACTGCTGCTTCTTCTTCTTTAAGCTGCTCCTGTTAGGGGTCACCACTGCGGATCATCTTCTTTCATATCTTCTTCTCCTCGTTATCTTGTTCTGTTACTCCCATCAACTTCATATCCACTCTCACAACATCCATAAACCTTCTCTTAGGCCTTCCTCTTTTCCTCTTCCCTGGCAGCTCTATCCTTAACATCCTTCTCCCAATATACTCAGCATCTCTCCTCTGCACACGTCCAAACCAACACAATCTCGTCTCTCTGACTTTGTCTCCCAACCGTGCAACTTGAGCTGACCCTCTAATGTCTTCATTTCTAATCCTATCCATCCTCGTCATGCCCAATGCAAATCTTAACATCTTTAATTCTGCTACCTCCAGCTCTGTCTCCTGCTTTCTGGTCAGTGCCACCATCTCCAACCCATATAACAAAGCTGGTCTCACTACCATCCTGTAGACCTTTTAAAAAATAATAAGCAGTAAAAATAAACAGCGTAGATGTGAAATGATAGTGATGGTTGGCACTCACACATGTAAAAAGGGTGTTCCACCATTTCTCTTTCTGGTACCCAAATCCTGCCCCCTACCAGAACAAGACCAGTGGCGTAGCTCGAGTTCGTGGCACGCAGGGTGGGGCAGTGCCTCAATTTGCATATCTGAATATGTTAGCCTATTTAAATAGAAAATTAAAATGACGTATAGAGAAAAATTAAGATACATTTTACATAGTTTTGTTCATATATAGAGAAACCAATAATTTTTCACATATAATTAAGACTCAGCTAGACAAGAATATCGTATAGTTGCACTGATAAGCTGTTTTCTGGTTATTAGTTTAATATAATTACACTGGGAAAACCAGAACCAGTGTAGTGTACAAGTGATAGGTGGGGATGTTTTCTGCGCAGAGCAAGAACGCATTCGGATTGATAACGAAACAATATTATAAATTGTGAATTAGTTGTTTATCTTCCTAGAAATTATCCTCGGTGTAATGTTTATGCTTATTTTTTTATTGCCTCATAAATTTCAACTGCTGTGTCTGATGCCTTCACAGAAGGACAGTCTGAAAATGACTTTTGAAGCATTTGTGGATAAAAATCAGAGAATTTGACTTTTTTCATTCGTAAAATGATATTTTTCCGAACCCTACTGCTTACACATGAATTGTACTGAGCCTTTTGGTCAATAATGCTGCCCCCCCAAAAATGTGCCGCCCCCTTCTGCTCGCCCCTAGCTACGCCACTGAACAAGACGGACTGATCACGTTGAGGCCACATTCACCGGTCAGCTTGAGGCCTGCTTGAAAGTATGAAGACCCAAGAAATAGCAGAAAAGAAAGAAAGGATGAAACACAAAGAAGACCCTCGAGCTGGCACAGGGCTGGCTTAGGCAGCTGCTCTGTTTCTTCAAAACCTGAATGGCTGTTAATCATTTTCTTTTGTGTTTAAAGACTGGTGGCGTTCAAAATAAACGTACAGAAATGGCCAAAGGTTTCTTTTTTTTTTTTTTTTTTTAATTTTTTATTGATTTGATTGAAATCACACAACATTCAATACAAACAGATCAATTTAACAAGAATAGGATTGAAAACAAATCAACCCCCACCCATGAGAAAGAGAGCATGGGCAGCAACATAAAACTTAAACCTAGTAAAAATAAGCAAATAGATAAATTAATAAGTGAATATAGATAAATGGAGAAGAAAAAGAAAAACAAAAGAGAATGGGGAGAGAATTTGCTTTCTTGGTGCTTTAAAAGCATATTCTAAAATGGTATTGATCAGATCCTGGCAGGTTTGGAAAAATTTCTGCACCGATCCTCTAAGTGAGAATTTCATTTTTTCAATTTCAAATAATATATAACATCAGTTACCCACTGACTTAAAAGGGGAGAGTCAGGATTCTTCCAGTTGAGCAAGATTAGTCTACGTGCCAATATTGTGGTAAAGGCGATCACAGTTTGTTTGTCCTTCTTCACTTTAAGTCCATCTGGAAGTACACCAAACACAGCTGTTAATGGGTTAGGAGGGATTGTGACACCAAGGCTGTCTGAAAGGCATTTAAAAATCTTGGTCCAAAATGATGTTAATTTGGTGCAGGCCCAAAACATGTGACCCAGTGAGGCCAAAGGTTTCTTTGAATTGCTTTGAATTGAAATGCAAAACATGTCAATACAAAAAGAGCAGTTGTGTAACTAAGATTACTCAGACGATGCTGTTGCATATTTTCGTCCAAGGTTACTGTCATTGTTAAGCAAGAACACCTTATACTCTTGGTCAATGGTGGAATTGCAGTTGGTACTTTGGCAGAATAAAACGATTTATCAAAGTGATTGGAATTTGGATGTTTTACAAGGGAAGCACACCTTTGAGAGAGGTTAGGAGCCTGCACTTATACAGCGCATTGCCGTTCCCACCACCTCAGGACCCCAGATTGGGACCCGAGTGCAGCAGGTGACACCTCAGCACCATCATTGGAATAGAACATCCATCCATCCATCCATTATCCAACCCGCTATATCCTAACTACAGGGTCACGGGGGTCTGTGGAATGGAACAGTGGGCAGAGGGCGAAAGAAAGCTGTAAATGTTGATAAAACTCACCATTACGTTACAGGTGGACCCTCTTTGCTCAGAGGACAGTTAGAGTCGTTGACTCGACGTGTGTATGAGTAGCGTAGAGTAAGCAACGCCTAGAATTGCATCGACATCGGGCGAGAGAGCGAAGCTAATGCACAATTATTATTTATTTTTGTCATATCATTGCTGAATCGGACTCTGACTTATCAAACTCCGATTTTGATACAAGTGATCTGGAGATCGGAAACGAAAGTCAGGGGCTTGCATCAGCTTACCGGTCCCCAGCTAATCGTAGCGCTGGACACGCTTCATGCAGCTGACGCGCCTACGAAAACGTTCACCCTTGGAGGACTACACAGACATCGATCTGTGGGAGACGAGCTGGCAACTTGACTTCACCAAACGATGCAGCCTGCTGGTGGACACAATGGATTAGCAGCCACTCGACTACTTCAAGATGTTTTTTAATGAGAAGGTGCCTTTCGGCTTATCGGTGATGGGACAACCCCGTATGTAATACCTATGTGAATATGCCTACTTTACTGAAATGTTATAGAATAGTTCGGGTAACTTGGTTCCAGGGGCCCAAAGCCTACTGAAGCGGACGTCCAAATTTTGTTCCTTAAATGGCACCCAAACAGAAATAAGATGTCAAGTGGGCCACCAGATGACCAGCTAAGTGCAGGGGCTCCCAAACTCCAACCAATTTCACTCCAACCAGCTTCTTAATTCTTAAATAATCAAACCCCTCTTGGTGCTCTCATTTTGCTGCAGCGGTCATTTCCAAAATAGTTGATTTTCTTTTTCCTAAAAATGTCCTCAAAATGTTTTGTGGACCTCAGCAAATCCTCTGAAATGAAAGTCTGCAATATTCACTTTAATCTCAATGTCTGAATTGTTTGATTTGTAATTTTAAACTATGGAGTTGAAGGCTAAATGAAGGGAAAAAAATGGGACTGTCTAAAACGTTATGGAGGGGACTGTAAACGAAGGGGCGCTCCCTCCATGTACACAGAGGCAGGGAGTCGCCGTTTATGTTGCTGTTGGGGTCGCGCTCGGGACCCGATCGGTGGTCTGAGTCTACACTGCCAGATATGGACACCGGGGGGCGTCGTCTTCACAAACACCCCCGACCAAGACTTCAAATGAGCAACGACCAACACTGTTGTCTCCATTAATTATTTGTAAAAGGACGATACCACTTTTTTACATAACGGAGTGTTTTGGGTTTGTATATTTATATCAAGTAAAATGAAAGACCGTCCACGGATTTCTTGATTCAGGTCGGATCTCTTGCAGGGGTCTCTTGTTCTCTTCTGCTGCTGCAGCTGCGGCGGTGGTATTTGCCTTCTCAGATCGGCGCGGTCAGCCTCATTAGCCTCAACTGCGGTATTTGCGGCTCGTTTGGATTATCATTTATTCATTTATGAATATATTTTTAGGTTTGCAAATGTCATTGTAGTAAAATAAACAAAAAAGGAACGTCTTTTACTTCTCTCTTTAATTTCCCCTTTCGCGGCACCGCTCGACTCGTTCTTTGAATGGCCTTCTGCTTTCTCTTTTTGTGGCACGACAACCTATCAAGGTGACCTGCTCTGATCGCCCCCTGCACACTCATATTTCTGTTTAAAAAGAAAAACGTTATATTTAGGTTTGGCAGGACACGTGCACGCTTATAAAAAAAGAGATCTTTAGAGCGATGCTGCTTGTTTGGTTCCTGTAATATTTATGTGTCAACAAAATATTAATACATATATGTGCAGTTTTGTTTTAAGATATGTCATTGAAATGTGTTATTATTATCAGGCATTGTTTAGGCACCCATGTCATAAGGAAAGCACCAGAAAAGGGACCGCGATTGTGTTTTTTTTTTGTAGAGTTAATATAGAGCACGGATGCCGTGGATGTAAGAGCTGTGATAAACAAAGTTCCCCTGCATATTTAAAAAGAAAGTCTCGCCATCGTTTCATTTTGCACAATTTGTGAAAACAAGACAGTTCCCAAAGATCCTCTCACCTGAAGGTTGCAGAAAGAACTTTAATTCATTTAGATCTGCAGCAGGCTCCGTACAGTAAGTAGCCGTGTGTAGATGGCAAAAAATGTATGTAATGCCAACGGCTGGTGATTTTAAAATGACTCTCACTGCATCAGACTGGGTTTCTTGCTCTGTTAGTGTCCTGCCTATCAGACATTAAAGATTTTTTTCCTACATATTAGGAAGTGTTTCAAAGCACAAAGAACCAACTTCATGAAGAACCCGTCCCAGAATGAAATGGTGCTTTGCCAAGCAACAGTCCAATAAAGAACTACACAATCCAGTAAAAAATGATTAAAGAAGTGTTAGTTTTAGGAGTGTGGGACACTCCTAAACACTCCTGTTTTAAGCATTAATGGCCGTGTTTACTCTAAAGAGCTACAACTCAGAGCTAAACAAACCCATTCCTGGTGTTGACCAACGGGTCTCCTCTCAATTAAAGGCTTAGTTTTAACTGTGAAGTCGATTACAGAAGCTGAGCCTCCCTAGACATGTTTAGGGGGTAAGTGCTGTGAGACTTAAAACACGAGTGTGCTGTGAGGGCCTGTGTGGTCAATACAAACTCATTGGCTTTTTCTTTCATTAGCCATTTTTTTTCTGGCATATATAAATGCCACCTTTGTGAACAGGACCTTAGGGTGAGCACTGGAGTCACCCTGATGGTAGATTTGGCAGTGCCACTCTTCAGTAAAAGACATTTTACAGTTCAAAGGACTCTGAGAGCGGGGGTAGGGCAAAAACACACACAGACTGATCTGATGAGATAAAAATGGAACTCTTTAGTTAGAACTTCAAGTGCTATGTCTGGTGAAGATCACTGCTCATCACCTCCCTGATACCATCCTTACAGTGAAGCATGTTGGCAGCTGCATCAAGCTATGGAGGTGGGGAGAAGGAGACTGGTCAGAACGGATGGAAGAGGGAATGGAGCTAAAATCAGAGGGGTCTGCCGCTACCTGATCGCGGTGCCTACCCGATTTGCGCGCGCATGCACACGCATGCGCAGAGCTTTACTATTATGACCCTGCCCAAGTTGCGTTTTTTTACTTTGCGACACGAGTCTCCATCCGATTTGTCTCGCGCACGCGCTCTGTGCTTAATTAAAATTCATTTCACGACGCTGCCCGATTTGTTTTGCGCATGTCTAATGTTTCACGACACACGTCACTCGTCAGGTTTGAATTGTACTTGTGAGTCATTTTTGTGTTGCCGTTTATCTCCGTCTGTAAGTGGACTTTGTCTTGTATTTATTTATTTACCAGGAGGCATTCGTTTGTCGCTTTCTCGTTTATTAAGAATGCAGTGAAACAGTATACAACTCCATGTGGTCCTTTGCGCACATGCCACGCAACAGTCACGAACCAGCTTCGCTGGTGCCTTTCAGCTAGGAATATATCTCACTGAGGTCCCCTAGCGGGTGGATGATATAACACATTAACCCGTATACAATACCCTGACACCTCCCCCTTTTAAGTCAATTCCTTAGGGTAGCATTTCTATTACCATTAACATGTGAACCCAATATCACTCACAACCTCTTTTTTTTTTCATTATACAGGAACTGTAAAGACCGTAAACCATTATTTAGAACTTGTTTGCCACAAAACAGTGACCTATAACAGTACACCATAATATTGGTCCAACATTGCATGTTACTGACTCAACTGTTCAACATCCACTATTCAGACATGCACTACTATGTTGTGTTATAATCAAATTAACATAACACCCACATAAACATTCTACTTTTGGTATCTGTTACATTTTACAGTAATACTGTAATCCTTTTACAAGTCCAAGCGAACCGCAGGCTTACTAACTCTGCCTGACCTTGTGATAGTAGGTGTTATTGTAACTGCCTCAACCGGTATATCAGGGTCCATACATTGCTGGACTTTCTGTGTAGGTTGATCAGTACTCGTTGTTTTAAAAGTCTCATCTTGAACTCCTTCAGGCAGTAGCTGGATATGTCTTCTGTTTCTCCTTTTTTCTCCCTCCTTTTCCTGGGAAATATTGTATGACCTTGGAGTGGTACTCTCTGTTAGCACCTTAGCCGGTCCCTTCCACTGTGATTCACCATCAAGCTTTAACATGACCGAATCCCCAGGTCTGAGTACAGGTAAGTCCTTCACGCCATGTCGCCTGTTGAAGTAGTATGCCTGTTGTTCCTTTGCTGCTTTATCCTTCTCTCTTATACTTGCTTTGTTTGGCCACTTTGGCCTGAGGTTTTTCTGCAGAGTGGGTAGAGTAGTGCGGATTTTTCTTCCCATCAACAATTCTGCTGGACTTACACCAGTAGAGGTGTTAGGGGTAGCTCGAAAACTCATTAGTGCCAACAATGGATCCTCCTGCTTTAGTATCCGTTTTGCAGTCTGAACGGCCCGTTCTGCATGCCCGTTACCTTGAGGATTGTGTGGACTCGAGGTAATGTGTTGAATGTCGTATGTGGCACAGAAGTTCCTCCAGACCTCGCTGATGAATTGCGGTCCATTGTCACTAACAACTTGTTCGGGTATGCCGAATCTTGCGAAGGTAGCTTTGAGCTTATGTACAACACACTCTGATGTCGTTACACTTAATTGAAGAATTTCCAAATACCGTGAATAATAGTCGGATACCACCAAATACTGTTTCCCTTGATGTATGCATAAGTCTATGGCTATTCGCTGCCATGGCCTTTCTGGTAATGGGGTTGACTGTATTGGCTCCTTATGCTGTGTGCGTTTGTTCTCTATACAAAATTTACAAGTTTCTATCTTTTGCCTCAGGTCCTCAGAAATTCCAGGCCACCACACAGTCTCTTTAGCTCGAGCTCTGCATTTTGACAGTCCTTGGTGTCCTTCGTGAATTCTACTAAGAATGTTCTTTTGCATTGCTTTTGGAATTACCACGCGGTTGCCCAGCACTAACAGTCCGTCACTCAATGACAAGAAATCCTTCCATTTGTAAAAGCCTTGTATGCTGTTAGGTATGCTTTTAGCATATTCAGGCCATCCTTCCTTTATAAATTTCTCCACTATTCGGAGCTGATCATCCTTTTGAGTCTCCATCTTTATCTCCGTCAACTTCTGCTGTGACACTGGCAAACTCCCAATGACTGCATTCACATGGGCACTCATATCCGCTGACATGAAATCCTCTGTGGTGCTTAATGGGCTCCTTGACAATGCATCTGCTACCACCAAGCTTTTGCCTGGCATGTATTCCGCTTTCGCATTAAAGCACATGAGTCTCATCAAAAGTCTTTGACATCTCACTGGTACACGGTCCAGATCTTTGCTATTGATCAGTGGTATTAACGGCTTATGATCAGTGACCAGTTTGAATTTTTCCAAGCCGACTAAGTACTTTTGGAACTTTTCACACGCCCATACGCCTGCAAGGCATTCCTTCTCTATTTGGGCGTACCTGACCTCTGAATCTGTCAGTCTTCTCGAAGCGTATGCAACTGGTTTCCAGCTGCTGTCGTGCTTTTGCTGTAGCACACTGCCAATTCCGTAGCTGCTGGCGTCGGCTGATACAGTGGTTTCTCTTGCTGGATCGTAATGTGCTAGGACTGGTGCTTTGAGTGCGTTCTTGAGATTGCCAAATGCTCTTTTCTGTGGTTGATCCCAAGCCCATACACTCTTTGTCTTAAGTAGTTCATACAGAGGACCCCCTTCCGTTGCTAAGTTTGGAATGTATTTGCCCATATAGTTTATAAGGCCTAGCGCTCTCCTCAGTTCACTTACATTATTAGGGTCTTGCAACTCACTAATTGCACGTACCTTTTCCGGGTCCGCTCTGACACCTTGGGCATCTACGATGTGACCTAGAAAACTTAACTCTGATTTCTTGAACAAGCACTTCTCTTTATTTAGCTTGAGGCCTACTTTGTCCATTCTTTTCAGCACTTCTTTTAAGTGTTTGTCATGCTCTGTTTCATCCTGCCCATACACTATCACATCATCCATGTACACGGCCACACCTTCCAGATCTCCTAAAAGCTTGTGCATTTTGCGTTGGAAAATTTCTGGGGCTATGCTGATTCCAAATGGGAGCCTTTTAAAGCAATATCGGCCCATTGGGGTGATAAATGTTGTCAAGAGGCAGCTGTCCTCACTTAAAGGAATCTGCCAAAATCCAGACGCTGCATCCAATGATGTAAAGACACTTGCTCCTGTTAATTTAGCTAGGATTTCTTCTGTTGTGGGAAGAATGTATCTCTCCCTTTTAATGTTATCATTTAGCTTGTTCAGTCCAACACAAATTCTCACTGTCCCATTGGGTTTCATGACTGGCACCATGGGAGCACACCAATCTGTGGGCTGTGTGACTCTCTTCACTACGCCTTGTTCTTCCATCCTCTGCAGTTCTGCTTTAACTTTGGACATTAGGGGTAATGGCACTCTTCTTGCAGTGTATGCTGTGTATGGCTCGGCTCCCTCTCTCAGGTGGATTTTTACCGGCTCTGTTTTCATGGTACTGCTTCCTTCGAAAACTGTGCTTAACTGCTCTATTCTTTTGACTAGCCTCATCTCAGCTGCTGTCTCTCGGCTCAAGAGATTACCAACAGTTTCTCCATCTACCACATACACTGTAATGGCATACTTTTGGCCTTTATGCTCCACTTTTGATGTAAACTGTCCTATACATTTTAGTGGTCCACCTGGGCTGTCCAGTACTATGTTTGAGTGCTTGAGCTGTGTGCTTGACTCGAGCCTTCTAAATGTCTCTGTGTTAATAACATTAACGTCAGCTCCTGTGTCTATCTTAAAACTGACAGGGATTCGACCTATTATAAGTGTCACAGTCCATAAAGCTTCTTCTAGTTTATTTTTGTTATTCACTGAACCCAGGTAAAAGCTTTCTTCGCTTTCTTCTTTCACCGTCACTTGTCTCACAGTTTTTGATTTACACATTCTTGCCCAGTGCCCTTTTTTCCTGCACTTTTTACATTCAGTCCCCGCTGCTGGACATTTTCTGATGTCTAGGTGTCTTGTCTTGCCGCACCTACCACACTCTGTGTCCTCTCTTCTGTTCTCACTGCTTCTTCTATTTTTCTCTTTCATCCATGGCCTGTTAGCTGCCTTTAATGACTGCCTGGAGGTTACCTCTTGCAAGCTGCTCACTGGTTGTCCCTCTTGCTGGCTGATCTGCTTTGCAACGTCCTCGGCCTGCCGTGTCATCTGCACCGCCGTTTCCAGGGTAAGTGCTGTCATTAGCTGCATTCTCCTAGAGAGACCTTTATCTCTTATGCCTACTACGAGTCTGTCTCTTATGTGTTCATTTCGGCTCGCTCCGAATTCACAGTACTCACTCAGCTCGTACAATGCTCTGATGTAGCATTCCGCATTTTCCCCTGGCTTCTGCACTCTCTGATGGAAACATGTCCGTTCATGTATCACATTTCTTTTCGGCATAAAGTATTCCTCAAATTTTCCAAGAACAGTCTCGTAGTCCTCCGCACTCTCTCCATCCGCAAACGCGAACGATTTGAAAATGTTTTCTGCTTCAATGCCCATAGCATATATTAATGTGCTAATCTGTACCTCTTTGTCCTCCTTACTCAGCTTTGTAGCAACCCTGTAGCGTGAGAACCTCTGTCTCCAGGACGGCCACTCTGTCGGATGACCAAAGTTGAAACTTTCAGGGGGATTAAATTTCGCCATCTCTCTTTTCTTACACTTTTACTTCTGACACCATGTCTTGTATTTATTTACCAGGAGGCATTCGTTTGTCGCTTTCTCGTTTATTAAGAATGCAGAGAAACAGTATACAACTCCATGTGCTCCTTTGCGCACATGCCACGCAACAGTCACGAACCAGCTTCGCTAGTGCCTTTCAGCTAGGAATATATCTCACTGAGGTCCCCTAGCGGGTGGATGATATAACACATTAACCCGTATACAATACCCTGACAGACTTCTTACTGGAAAAGATGGTAACTTTTGAATTTTATAACGTCATGGAAGAAGATGTGTCGCCTGAAAAATTTAACTCCAGTCGAATGAAGAGGGAGCGGAATGAAATGCGACGTGTGTCTGTGAACTTTATAATGGATATTACAGCTTTTTGTAAGTACATCCTATTGATGGAAAAGGCAATAAGGGTTTAAATTTTTAGTTGCAATACTTCGTAATCTCGTGGTTTAAACGTAAAAATCACAGCATTTTCCGTGTTTGGGTTAATGGATTAATGAATGGATCAAAACAATGTAATCGAGGTGTCGAATTAGGAGAGCACGACTGACACTCGACGGGTGTAAAGTGTGCCCTCCAAAGCCATCGGTATTTTTTTATGTTGATATCAGATTACATCAATGCAATAGTTTTTCCATAATAAAGTTAACAAAATATAATGATGAAGGCTATATTACATACAAGAGTAGCAACAACTAAGTTATTACAAGAAAGCAGGATGCTGATAATAGCATTACAAATTGTTAGTGGATTTATTTAACCTTATTTATTAGAAAAAAATTCCATGACTGAAAACGGGCAATTTTAAAATTTATATCCAAAGCCATCAGAGAAGTGTGGTGTGCGTCTGATGTGGCACAGTGACAGGCTGGGCACCTGCTGTTGTCACATGTCATTAGTGTATCATTTAAGCAGTTGGTTTAGGAGGAGTACACACACATACATTTAACTGAATATAATGGAGATGGCTTGCTCCTTACAAATAACTTATTTCTTATTGCTGCAGTTAGAAAAACAATGTCCCTTTATTATATTTCTTTTCTTGACCCTACAGGATGCCCGGTGGTAACCAGCCTTCCATGTGGCTCAACAGATGCTAGTGTATCTGAATTCTGAGAAACAATTGGATGCTCTTTTCCTCTGCTTTTAAGATTCCCAGTTTGAGATGATGTGCAGTTCATATTAGATTTGCTCTTTCTACAGGTAAGCCTAGTGAGGCTTACAGTTTCAGAAGTAATTTGTGCCCAATTCCTGCAAAGCCTCCCCATATTTATTATTTGATCTGTAATATTTTGCTGCCTTGAATACTGTACTACATGTCTGCTCACTCTGTCCAGTAACTAACACGGCTTTTTAATTTTAGACAGGAAAGCCTCAGAGTGTGAATCCTCACAAACACAGAAACTGAGGAGCATCAGTGCCAGCAGTAACTAAACAGGGATGTTGTTCTGTTTTGCAAAATAACATTTATCTTCTTAAGTTACTGTGCTTTTGTTGTTGGAAATTTAAAACAGCTGAGACTTAATTTTAACTTAAAACAAAACTAAGGCAGAAGAGAAAACCGAAGATGTCTTCATGTAATTAATGACACCTAAACACATCACATTAGATGTTCAGATATACAGAGATTGTAACACAATGTCTACTGTATGCATAATATAAAAGGAAAAAAATGATGCTACATATAATGACAGTTAAGTTGGGGTTCTTTCAATATCCAACAAAAAAACGCAGTACAGTAATTTAAACAAATATTATTAGTTAGACTTTACTCTAAGCAGACCTCTATCTATTTTGATGGTTTACTTTGGTAATAATTGATCTACAGGTGAACCAAGAAAGGAGGCAGAACAAGAAGTAAGGGTACACTTTATTAATGTTTGAACTCCGTGAGTGAACATTGTGTATCTACTGTGTTTATGTTTTTAACGGTTACAGTGAAATAGAAGAGTCTGATCATGTTATGGGGCAGCAGTTAAAGAAGAAGGATGGAGAGATGTGTGCCATGTTGAAGTAGTGGCTGCCCTTCCTCCCTGGCACTTCTTGAATCCTCCATCTCAATCCCTGCTCTGATCTGCTCTGCCTTTGCCAAGTGATCACGAGGTACTGGCCTTTTTGTTTTTTTTTTCTTATGAAAACTGTCTCGGTCTCATTACACTGGCCGCCTGTCTCACATAGAATTGATTTCAAGGTTCTATAAATTATTTGAAGGCTTTGAGTATTTTAGACCCTGCCTGTATTTTGGAGTGTCTGCTCCCAACATTTTTTTTCCTCAAACGTTGCTTTGCTTTTTATCACAAGATCAACCATAAAAACCGTCAGCTTTCTGTACTCTGGAATGCTTTGCCAATAGAGAAGTGCCAGGCTACAAATGTCAAGCATTTCGAAAAACTTCAACAAGCCCACTTTTCTTATTTGGCTTTTCTTAATTACTTGCATTGGTTGCAATAATAAATTAGAAATGGTACTGTGTACACTTTGTAAGCTCTGCACTGGGCACTAACCTCTGCTGTTTTTCTCTGTTGTTTTTTTTCCAGTTTATTGCAATGGTGCCCCCCTGTGTCTCCACCGTCTGTTACATCAACTCCAACTGCCTGTGATAGAAGAAAAGTTCACAAGACATCCTGAAATGGAATTGTGATTGGACTGACATGGCCACAATTATGTATGCTGGGATGTTCAGAGGGGGCTGTGCGGGCTTTGGCTTGGGACCCCCAGAAGTTTATTATCTCCAGTATCCTTGGAGGCTGCAAGTTTGTCTTTGTCCCCGGCCATTTGACCAGGCAGTGTATTTATTACAAAGGACAAGGACCCCTCCATTTGCCTCTCATTTACTTTTATAATGCCTTCAATTTTCTTCCTAACTGTATATTTGTGTAGAGCAATTTGAGCTACACTTGTGTGTGTGTGTGTCTGTCTCGCGCGCGCCTGTGTGTGTATCTGTCTCGCGCGCGCCTGTGTGTGTGTGTGTGTCTGTCTCGCACATGCCTGTGTGTATGTGTCTGTCTGTCTGTCTCCCGCGCGCCTGTGTGTGTGTGTCTGTCTTGCGCGCGCCTGTGTGTGTGTGTGTCTGTCTGTCTCCCGCGCGCCTGTGTGTGTGTGTCTGTCTATTTCGCGTGCGCCTGTGTGTGTGTCTATCGCACGCACGCCTGTGTGTGTATGTCTGTCTGTCTCGCGCGCGCCTGTGTGTGTGTGTCTGTCTGTCTCGCACGCGCCTGTGTGTGTCTGTCTGTCTGTCTAGCGTGCCTTGTGTGTGTCTGTCTGTCTCGCGTGTGTGTGTCTCTGTCTGTCTCGCACGCGCCTGTGTGTGTGTGTCTGTCTGTGTTTTGAGCGCCTGTGTGTGTGTCTCTCTGTCTCGCGCACCTCTGTGTGTGTGTGTGTCTGTCTTGTGCGCATCTTTGTATGTGTGTCTGTCGCACGCGTGCCTGTGTGTGTGTGTGTGTGTGTGTGTGTCTGTCTGTCTCGCGCGTGCCTTTGTGTGTGTGTGTGTCTGTCTGTCTCTCGCGCGCACGCACCTGTGTGTGTCTCTCTTTCTGCACAGGGAATGCACAGGAATAGACTGAACACGTGCCGTGTGGCCCCGCACATGCACACTTCACCAGAAGACACACACACACGGACACCTGGATGCATACAGGGTTTTTATTAAAGAGGATAATTGATATCTAAAGTTATTTTTAAACAAACACAATTTTTTCATAAGAGGGAAATTGCAACAATAGCTCAAAATGGAAAAGAAACTTCATATGATTTATTATGTGAGTGGGAAAATAAAAACACTACATACTTTATATAACACTAGCAAAATACCCACGCTTCGCAGCGGCGAAGTACTGCATTAAAATTTTAATTAAGAAGAAAATTAAACCTTTTTAAACTGAGGGAAAATATGCCAATAATTATTTGTTAAGGATCTCTTTGTATACCACATTGCCCTCCGGTTGTAATATGACCAAGCTGTGCGCTGAGCTTACTCTTGCATGCAACTTACCGTTGGCCATGTGAACAGTAATCTTGTTTCAAATCTCACAGCTTGGATTGCTGCTGTCATAATCGGTTTGAGTTTCATGGTTTGTTTCAATTACGACAGTATTTGCAGGTCTTGTGTTGAAGTGACATTCGGCATCTGTCAAGCGGTGTAAGCATACAACCGGTTTCATCGATAACTTCGCATTCCAGCTTTTGAGAGTTTAAACATTCATAAACATTAAAGTGTCCACTACTGAAATCGTCACCTGTGAATCTAAGATGTTTAAGAGGCATTGGCGGATGTTGAAAGGTGTAAAATATTTGGCCATTTCGGTACACTTGAAAGCGACAACCGAACAATTCAGCGGCAGCTATCAACTCACATGCAGAACCATAGGTGAAAGGCTTAAGCATTTCACTCTTCTAGTGCTCCTGTGTAGTATAATTATCTCCTGTACCGTCATCAGTCCACACCTTGAACCTGTCCCAGTCATTCAATACATAAGACACAATGTTCCTCCGGATATCAAGAGTGAGCCTGATATGGCCGTGCAATATGTAACACAGAGAATGGAAAAGGCAGGCGCCATCTCCGGACATGGCAACTACTCAGTAAGTGACAGTTCTTTGATCGATGGTGATCACCTCGATAGACATGTTAATGGGGGTACGGTTGGAATGATAAAGGAGATGGGTACCTGAGCAATGTAAAGTAAGTCTAAAATACCTACACAATAACTATAATCGTAATAAACCAACAATAAAACAGCAGAGAAGCCGTGGATTAAATAAAAAGGCTGTAGTTATCAGTAGGGAGACGTGAATCCCGTGGCGAAGCAAGGAAGGGAATGTAGAGATATAGGCAGGCAGCCAACAACGTGGGAGGACCCAACGCCGCCTAACACGGCGACCGAGCTGCAGGCTATGGACGTATATATGTACATAAGTAGGATTCAGTTAGCGTTGGGAACCCATGTACCAAATTTCTTGAAGATGGGCCCATAAGTAACAAAGACTGTTGAAAAGTTCAATATGGCAGCCGACAGTGGCATCATACCACCGAAATAAGTACGTACATCGGTTTCGGTTAGCGCAGGGAAGCCGCCTACCAAATTTCGTGACGATGGGGCCATAAATTAGAAAGTTCAACATGGTGGACATTATCGACCATTATCGACCGTTATGACCGTTACGTGTAGAATTTCGAAATGAAACCTGCTTAACTTTTCTAAGTATGCTGTAAGAAATAAGCCTGCCAAATTTCAGCCTTCTACGTACACGGGAAGTTGGAGAATTAGTGATGAGTGAATGAGTGAGTGAGTCAGTGAGGGCTTTGCCTTTTATTAGTATAGATATGTACTGTATAGTACCTGCCAAATAATGCAAAGAGTACACAGCATGTGTTTCACCCTAATTGGGGCTTATTAGGTGTGCACATCTAAGCTTCCTCTTACAGCGATTGAATCTTGGACATCAACGTTATGCCTCAAAGGCTGCTTCATTTATTTTGCAGGATGAATATTTTCAGTTCAACTAATGTGGAACTAAAATGAATAAACCGTAATGTCAAGTTGTACTGCATGCACAGCTCCGATTGGGCCGTGCCGTAAAGTGGATTTTTTTGTTTTTAATGTTTTTTTCATTAAGCGCATGCGGTGTGTGTCACTACCTAGTCCCCGTTTGCGGCCCGATCTGCGTGCTCGTGCGTATTGAAAGGCTACGTCATCACACACTTTACAGTGCTGCCCAATCTGTTTAACGCATGTGTAAACACTTTACAGCATGTTAGGCTTTCTATACGCCTGCTCGCGCAAATTGGGTAGGCACGCAGATCGGGTAGCGATAGGGTCCATGAAGAAAACCTGCTCCAGAGTGCATGAGACCTCAGGCTGGAGTGACTACTCACCTTTCAGCATGACAATGACCTGAAACATACAAGCAATGCAATGCTTGACTGGCTTCAGCACACATCTCTCAGTGTCTCTTGAGTGTCCCAGTCATAGCCCAGACTGAAACTTCAAAGGACATGTAAGGAGAGACCTGAAGATGGCTGCTTGCCATCTATACTTATATGCCATATATATATATATATATATATATATATATATATATATATACTGTATATCTTGTGGAGGACTGCTGGCTTCCCAGGCCGGTCCGCATCCCCAGGCCGCCAGGAGGAGCTCTCCTGACAGCAGGATCGTGCCCCGAGGTTCAGCAGGGCCTTATGGACTCTGTAGTGTTTATACACAGCCCTGCTGGATACCTTGGGACCACCAGGAGTCGCTGTGGGGGGACTTATGGGCTCTGTTGTGCCTTATGACCCGGGAGTACGTCACGGTCACGTGACGGGAAGGAATGGCGTGCTCATTCCTTACAGCTCACTTACAAAAGTTAAGCAGGTTTCATTTCGAAATTCTACGCGTAATGGTCATAACTGGAAGCTGTTTTTCTCCATTTACTGTAATGGAGATGAGCGTGAAAGCCGTGGGGGCGGAGTTTTGTGTGACATCATCACGCCTCCCACGTAAACACGCAGTGCGTAGAAAACCAGGAAGACCTCCAAAAAGCGCTGAAGAAAACATGCATTATATAATTGAGAAAGCAGCGAAACAATAAGAAGCAAGCGAGTGACATACAACCATATTCATGAGTGATGCTACTTCAGAAACAAAGCACAGTGTAAACCTAAACTTTAAATTAAGTTCATAGACAGGCTGCCGCTGGCGTTTGTAATTTAGTGCCTGCCCATATAAGGCCGTCCGTCAGCGGCAATCCAATAGCAAACTGCCACTAAATATTCACGGGTGAAGGACTGTGCTTATGCAGAGGAAGATGAGATGGTCAGGGTGGTGTTTGGCACAAACTCAGCGAAACTGCGAGAGAAAGTTTTAAGTGCCGGGACTTCGGTAACATTAAATATAGCCATGGACATAGCACGAGATGGCACCAGCACAGCTGGGAAACTTCGATGCATGTACACCGAGCGGCTCACGTGAACTGACGCAGTGCACAGACAAAAAGCAACAGTTCCAAAGAGCGCTGAACAAAAACCAAATTACATAATTGAAAAGGCAGCAAAAAAATATGAAGCGTCTGATACTTACAAGCATATTCATAAGTGCAGCTACTGCGGAAACAAAGCACACGGTGGAAAATGTCAATGTCCCGCTAAAGGAAGACAGTGTAAAAAGAAAACCCGTGCATGCAGTGTGTCAGGTCTCAGATAAAGAGGAAGACGAGCTGTTTATTGATGCAGTAAGAAACGAATCGATGAATGAAACCTGTCATCTTTACAACGATTGACAAACACGGAATGTAACTTGAACACAACACATCCTACAAATACAACCTGATTGAAAGAAATAATGATAATCAAATCCTTGATGACAGCAACACTCAATAACACTCACAAAACAATTACTGTATATTGACAGTCATGTTACGTTATTTTGAAAATGTTCCCTTTTCTTTTTCATAGCTTCTTTAACACACTACTTCTCCGCTGCGATACGCGGGTATATATATATGTATATATATACCCCGATCTACATACTCGAATAATGGATACTTTATTCGCCATCAATGATTGTTTTGGTAAAGTCATACTCAGTGTATTCATTAGATGACTTATTGAGGCATGCAGGCAAAACCACAACAGCACGCGGGCTCGATGTACGAAAAAATATATCTTCAAGTTCTATTTAGTCCATATGTGTCAAACTCAAGGGCCGCGGGCCACATCCGGCCCGGCGTGTAATTATATCCGGCCCGCGAGATCATTTTATATACTGTATTATTGTTATTAATGGCCCGGGTATATGAAGCGCTGGTAACACAATAAACTACAGATCCCATAATGCAGCACTTCAGCTGCCTTGCCGAACACTTACCGCGTTAATCAAGTCTAGCTTATGATGCTGCAAGTTATTGCGAAGTTAGCCCACACGATGCTGAAGAGAAAAGTTGATTCTGAAAATAGAGCCTTTAAAAACCGATGGGAGGCTGAGTATATGTTTACTGACATTGCCGGTAAACCCGTGTGTCTCATTTGTGGAGCTAATGTGGCTGTAATTACAGAATTTAATCTAAGACGGCACTATGAGACAAAACATCAGGATAACCTGAAAGACCTGAATGCAATGCAGAAGATACAGAAAGCAGAAGAGTTAAAGAAGAATCTGACACTTCAGCTGACGTTTTTACCTGTGCACAATCACAAAGTGATTTCAAGTGAAGCTGCTTTTATGGGAGACACAAATGCACCAGTGCAACTTAACTCACTTTCCCTGTTGCCAAGTAATGTTGAACCAATTCGGCACAACGGTGTTCCCAAATACGCACTTTGCTGATAAACTGAGCGCACTGCGCACTGAGTTCGCACGGCGCTTTGGTGACTTTGAAGAACAAAAAAAGAATTTTGAGTTGTTTCGCAACCCATTTGCCGTCGATGTAGAAACTGCACTTGTGCAGATTCAGATGGAGGTGATTGAGCTGCAGTGTAATGGCACACTGAAGGCAAAGTACGATACTGCAGGGCCTGCACAGTTTATTCACTCCATTACTGCAGAAATGCTCCAGCTCCATCTACATGCGGCTCGAACCTTGTGCATGTTTGGTAGCACATATCTGTGTGAGAAGCTCTTCTCAGTGATAAAGACTAACAAAACAGCACACAGGAGTCGCCTCACTGATGAGCACCTGCAGTCCATCCTGAGAATCTCCACAACACAGAACCTCACACCAAACATAAACGAACTTGTTGCCAAAAAAATATACCAGGCGTCCAGTTCTAAAATGACATATGAGCAAAGACAACTGAATGATTTGATTTGTTATTGCTGAAAAGAACACATTTTATTTATATTTCCAGGTTTTGTTATGCAGCATGTTCATATTTGAATTTGTATAATTTTGACAGGATATATTTTTATGGAGAGCAAAATCTTTTGGGATATTTAAAATCTAAGTTTATTTTTTATATAAAATTACATAAGAGTAAAGAAATTTGAATGTTTGTTCTTTTAACGTTTACTTTATTTCTAACTTGTATAATTTAGACAGGATATATTTTTATGGAGAGCAAAATATTATAAGTTGTTTAAGGTTTGAGTTGATTTATTCAGGAATAATATTCCTGTCTGTTTTTACCATTCCTACCAAAGATATTTCTGTCGACTAAATAAAAATTCCTTCTATTTAAAATTTAAATAGAACTTGAACAAATACGATAGTTCATAATATCCACGCAGACTTGCACGTAAGAGCGGGAGTCATCCGTTTTAACAAACAGCGTATTGCACTGATACGAAATAGCCTGCCCATTTAATTATTTCAGAATGGATAAATAAGTTAAGATTTTGTACAAATAATGTTTTTCATTTTTCTTCCTTGATGGATTCTGCCACCCCCAGCAACAGTTGCTTGCACCCCAAAGAGTGTATGTATATATATATATATATACAGTGGTGTGAAAAACTATTTGCCCCCTTCTGCTATTCTTTTGCATGTTTGTCACACAAAATGTTTCTGATCATCAAACACATGTAACCATTAGTCAAATATAACACAAGTAAACACAAAATGCAGTTTTTAAATGATGGTTTTTATTATTTAGGGAGAAAAAAAAATCCAAACCTACATATATATACATATATATATATATGTGTGTGTGTGTGTGTGTATATATGTAGATATGTATGTATACATTTATATATGTGTGTGTGTATGTATGTGTGTATGTATATGTATTATATATGTAGATATATATATGTATGTATATATGTGTGTGTGTATATATATATATGTGTATATGTGTATATGTATAGATATGTATATATATATGTTTATATGTGTGTGTATATATATCATTACTTCTTTAACACACTACTTCTCCGCTGCGAAGCGCGGGTATTTTGCTAGTATATATATATACATATATATATATATACAGTATATTTTCGGTAACCAGGGTGCTGGTCAAAGGGAGGAACGTTGGCCCTCTGTCAGAGATAAAAACGCCAGACAGTGGCGTAAAGACAATGACTCTGCCCCTGTGTTTATTTTTACAGGACCAGGACCTGGGAGATGACAAGTTATGCCCGCTTCGCCTAAAGTGTACACTCGCGGGAATGGCCACTACGAAAGACTGTTCTTCTCTGGCGATGGGGCAGTGTCACAGACGGCTGGGGTTCTTACCCGGCCAGGACGCTTAAAAGGACCGGAAGGTGGCATAAAAAGCTTCCGGGTCACGAGGGGGCAACTGCCCTGGATAAAAAAAAGGATCACGGGATAGGGACAAAAAGATTTTAACTCGTTGGGACCTGTGGCCACCGCCAGGGGGCGCGATAAGCCTCAACAGACCGGGAGAACTTTACTTCCGCCACACTTGGCAAGATGGCGGAGGAATCTTCCAGGGGCACCCGGAGTGCTTCCGGGGCAAAGGGTGCACTTCCGCCACACCAGGAAGTGCTGCCGGAAGATCATCACCATCCACCTGCAGCACATCCGGGCGGTAATAAAAGGCACCGCCTCCTTACACTCGACGAGCTAGAGTCGGGAGTGGGAGGACAAAGCTCCCAGGAGGAGATTGGTGGCTAAAGACTGAGTTATTGAAGAGATTATTGAGGTGATTATTGCTGTGTGCATTGTGTGGTGTTGGTTGGGACTTTATTCCTTGATATTTGATGGAAAATAAATGTGTGAACTTTATAAAGATGTGGTTTCCGACTGGTGGTGTCCGGGCAAGTCTCACACTGCGCATGAAGGGGCCTGCCTTGGCACCTGGTCAGGCAGCACCTGTTTGTTGGCTGGCGCCCAACACCTCCCTGCCACTTCTGAAAGTGCAGAATAAAAACTCAGCTCATCTTCTTCTTTTCTATCTACGATTTTAATATTAACACAAGATTAAAATATCTATCTAACCTTTGCCTTATCATCTGTAAACCACTTTTTTTTATCTAAGTCAAGCAGTTTTCCATTTTACAGACAGATTCTGAGGTATAAACAGCCTTAGCAGTGAAGCAGGTTTCCCACAGAAAAAGACAAAATGGCATGTCTCAGCCCCAGTCACCTTTGAGCTGACAGCCTCTGTGAGTTCGCTTGCAAACAATTGTGTTCGTCCCTGCGCACGCCTGCTTGTCAACAGCTGTCTGTGTAAGCTCCCACCTCTACTGTCTGAGCCTGGCACGGGAGCACGCAGACTTTCAGTCTGTGACGGATGGGTCTTTTAAAGTTAAGGGATTTTTAAAGATTAGCTTGTAAAGCGTGAGATAACTACTAGTTCGCTATCAGCCCTTTAAAAATCACACAGAGGTATGCAACAGGCCACTTTTAAATCACGTTTTAAGCCCCATTTCTATAAAATACCTCCCCAGAATGAACCAGAGCACGCTTGAATAACCCTGCCCTCATGCTGCTAAGGAATTCTTTGTGGGCCATCTGGTGATAGAGAAAGGCACTTTAAAGCTTTAAAACACCATATCGCTATTTCAAGCACACGGAGGTCATTTTTCAACTTTTTCCAAAACATGTGTCACTCGCATGAAGCTAAGGAGGAGGGGGTGTTGGTTCACACTTCAGCTGTGGGGTCAAAGCAACCGGTGGCTGATACCAGAAATGTAATCTCCTTCCCCAACTCTGCCCCATGCTGCTGAGGAATTCTTTGCGGGCCGTCTGGTGATAGAGAAAGGCCTTTAAAACACTCTTTGGGAAGCCACGAATACATCGGTCATTTTTTCAACTCTTTCCAAAGCACATAGTCCCCAGCATCTTCATGATGTTCTTAGAAAAATGATTTCTTTTATTTACGGATAGGACTAAATGAAATATAACTATTCTTCATACATTCAATTCTCTCGGGAGTCACGGCAGTCAAGATCACGGTATGGCATATTTTTGATTATTATATCCGCCAAACGAGTATGTTTTAAAAAAACGGATGTCTGAATCCTTATATTTTATCCTTAATATTAATATTTCCAAGTTGATTCTCCTGTAACTCCCTTTTTAAAAAATGATAGCTGTTTAAAATGATAGGAGCTGGGACTTTAACTTAAAAAATGCTCATAGGTTACCGTTAATTATTATGCTCAGGACCATCTCTCTGTGTTTAGGTGTGTGAGCGCGCTCGTGTGTGTATATGTGTGTACAATTTGCAGCATTTTATTTCTA